>JAPDNY010000006.1:31554725-32158362 GCA_029375565.1 Gekko gecko
GTGTGTAGGCCTGATACTACACCATATCTCGCCATACATGTACTGGAGTGCTGGAGACTGACTGCCTTGGTGTCCACTGTGCCATGGTAGGTTGCTAGGTCTGGGTTGGAAAATGCCTGGAGACTTTGGGGGTGGTTCTGGGAGAGGGCAGGGTTTGGGGAAGGAGAGTCCTTAGCATGGTACAGTGCCATAGAGTCCACCCTTCAAAGCCATTTTCTCCTGGGGGACAGATCTCTGTCAGCTGGTGATCAGTTGTAAAAGTTTGAGATCCCTAGGCCTTACCTGGAAGCTGGTAATCCTTTGTCACAGGTTGACTACCCCTGAGTGTTGTATAGTGATTAGTGTGTCAGATTGGTGGCAGAGTTTGAGAAATAATCCGAGTTTGCCTTCAATTACTTTTACTACAACAGGATTTGCAAGAAGACAATAAGAAAAGGCCACTAATACAACTGAGAGGCCTTCAGCGTACGAGCACTAGCACATACTAATACAGCAGAGAGAGAAACCACAAGAGGAAGGCTGACCTGCAAGAGATTCAGTGAACTCTGAACTCTGAAGCCGTGGCTGGTTGGCTCAGACTGAGCCGGCTGAAGCAGACGGAGGTCCTATGCCTGAGTCGGGGCAGTTTGGGGATAGGGGTCCCACTTCCGACCTTTGGTGGGGCACCATTGGTGCTAGCGCTGGATGTTAGGAGTTTGGGAGTCCTCCTGGATGTCTCCTTAACAATGGAGGCCCAGGTAGCTGTCACTGCTAAGTCAGCCTTTTACCATCTTTGGCTGATTCAACAGCTGGTTTCCTTCCTCGGCTGAGATGACCTGGCTACAGTGATCCATGCGATGGCCACCTTGAGACTAGACTACTGTAATACTCTTTACATGGGGCTGTCCTTGTTGCAAATCCAGAAGCTGCAGCTAGTGCAGAATGCTGTGGCCAGGCTTCTGGTGGGCCTCCCTAAATGGGAGCACATCCGGCCTGCACTGAAGGTACTGCACTGGCTGCTGATAGCATACTGAATTCACTTCAAGGTGCTGGTACTGACCTTCAGAGCCTTATATGGCCAGGGTCTGACATACCTGTGAGACTGCCTTTCCCCATATATACCCCAGAGAGCACTTTGGTCAGGTTCACAACACCAACTGACCATTCCAGGCCCTAAAGACGCCAGGCTTGCGGCCACCAGGGCCAGGGCCTTTTCATTGGCAGCTCCTTACTGGTGGAATGAGCTCCCAGAGGAGATCAGGGCCCTGCGGGACCTTCTACAGTTCCGCAGGGCCTGCAAGATGGAGCTCTTCCACTAGGCCTTCAATTAGGAGCTGCCATACCACCACCACCACAACCAACATCTGTGGCTATGGGTTGGCTCTGGCCGGGAGAGTATGTCATACCATCACTCAATGCTGAGGATCACTGAAGTGGAAATAACTGTTGTATACTTTTAGTATGCCATCCTATTAAATGGAAGATGTTTACTAGCACTAGCACATTAATTATTGGACAGTTTTAATGTTAAAATGTTTTAACTTCATATATGGTTTTTATGGTACTGGCTACCAATTAATGTAAGTCACCCTGAGCCCTTTTGCGGGGAGGGCAGGGTATAAAATGAAATAATAAAAATAAATAAAATAGAGAATGTACCACAATTCCCCCAGGACATGAGTGGACTAAATTACTCTTTCAGCACTATTTACATGAACTAGATTTTTAGCAGGCTGTTGCTTCTCCAACACACACTAGGCTTGTTGAAACTTACAGTCAAATCCCTATCATGTTCACTGCATATCCCCCCCCCGCTAATTAATCTACTTTGTGGAGAAGTACCATTCACTTTGAGCTGCATCACACTAGTGGCAGGTTAGGGGCTGCAAAACACCTGTATTCATTGCAAGAAGTTTCTATGTTGGTAAAAGGGCAAGAAACGGGGGAGAGATTAATTGCTCCCAGGCATCCCCCATCCTGCTGATGGCTCTCACAAGCCCCAGTACTTAAGGTTTGGTTATACAAATGCTTCTAGGCAGCAGAGAATGATCAAAGGGCCATCTTACATCCTGGCAGGAATGTGACACCTAAGGGGACAGACATGGTGACATCAAATGCTAGATTATATCTCTTCCTGGGAATAACAGGAAAGAAAGGCACAAAGGGGTGTGGGGGGTAAATAGAGGAGATAAATTCCCTTGACACAAGGTTAATATTAGTCCATTTGGGCTGATTCCATCTGGAGATCACTTGCAGGAAGGAGCTCTCACACTTGGGCTCCATCTTTATGGGCACAATTACTATGCAGAGCTAACAAGGGGATAGGCAGCCACACAAAGATTCTGGGTAATGAATGACTGACAGAATGCTTCTGACTTCAAGAGTAAAGAGCCTACTCTAGAATAACAATAGTGAGGGTATGTCCAGAGAAGAAGAAGAGATTGGATTTATACCCTGCCCTTCACTTGGAGTCTCAGAGCGGCTTACAAACTCCTTTCCCTTCTCCTCCCCACAACAGACACCCTGTGAGGTAGGTGGGACTGAGAGAACTCTAACACAAACTGCTGTTTCAAGAACAGCTGTGCCAGAGCTTGTAACTGACCCAAGGTCACATCAGCAGGAGCAAGTGGAGGAGTGGGGAGTCAAACCCGGTTCTCCCAGATTAGAGTCCACACACTTAACCACTACACCAGAAGACTGTGTGTATGGACTTTTACTTTTTATCCTTGCTTGACCCATTGCTGTGCAGAGCATGTGTGAGGATATTTCCTTTTAAATATGTTTATTATTTTTTTCTGTTTGGTTTGTTCTCTGTAACCATGTTAAAGCCCTCTTGAACATATTACTGAAAAGGCACCGGGGAAGGGAGGCAGTTGGTTAACAGATGGCTAGATTCCATATGGTAGCTAATCAGAGTGAGTGAGAGATGCAAGCACTAGGCAGAGCCTGTAAATGGTAATGTGGATGGAGTTCTAGAAATGCACGCCGTCATAGTGGAAGATGTAAACAACCAGTGGGTGGCAGTGTAGATACCCAGAGAAAAACAAAGAACTCCTCTGGAAGTTGGGTAGGCCATGAGAGAAGTGCATTGCCAGAGGAGACCAAGGATGGCTGTTGAGTGTATTAATCTCTAGGGATGGGCACAAACTGCCTCATGAACTAAAGTTTGTGACAAATTTTGGCTAGTTCATGGTTCATGAAGTGAAGCTCATGGCACGTCAACTGGCACAAACTTTCCATGAACTTTTAAACTGCTTGTGGCAGTTCGTAAACAGATACATTTCCAAACAGATTGTCTCTATTCAGTCAAAATTTGTATCACAAACTTCAAAGCAACATAACTTGGAGGGCATGTAGAAGAGCATCCAGGGAAGGCCCCTGAACCTTTGATGTATTTAGCTTGCACAGAATCCATTTAATATATAGTCCTCAGATAGAGGACGTATTAGATATTAAACTGATAAGAACAGATTGACTTTTATTCAGAGAATGTTTAAAATTACAATCATTGATATCATATAGCAAATATAAGTAAACTCTGGAAAACGCAGGTGCATGCATGTCATAGAAAAACAAAAACAAAAACATAAAACAGGCTTAAAATGAGATATTGTCGCACACACGCTATGTCCAGCAACTCAGGGGTCGTTGAGAGTCCGTAGGGCAATAGTCCATGGCAGGAGAGCAGGGCAGGGCCCTGGTCTCCCCATCGCAGCAGGAGTTGAAAATCCAAGAGACGATAGTCCATGGTGGGGGAGCACGGCGGAGCCCTGGTCCCCCCATCGTGGTGGCCAGCCGCGCATAGCACATCCGGCCATTCAGTAGGGGTCGAAAGTCCAAAGGATGATAGTCCATGGCGGGGAAGCAGGGCGGAGCCTGGTCCCCCCAACGTTGCGGCCCGTGGCAATCGGCCAGTCTTCCTCACTGCTCACAACCTTCAGGCGTGGATCCTGGACGTCACGGCTGTCTTCTCCGGGCACAGGGGTCCTCCTGGGGTGGTCGCGGCTCCTCCGGTCGTCGCAGTTCTCTCTGGGCTTGTCCGCTACCATGGGCCACCTATGGCCCCCTCCCGATTGGAGGGGGATGAGGTGGCCAGGGCCCTCTCCTCCAGAGGGAGGAGAGGGGCAAGTCCTGGGCTCACCCCCTGTGGATAGTGGGGTGAACCCGGCATCGGTGGCCCCCTCCTCTGGGGTAGGAGGGCAGGCCGCGTGGGTGGTCCCCCTCCTCTGGGGTAGGAGGGCAGGCCGGGAGGGTGGTCCCCCTCCTCTGGGGTAGGAGGGCAGGCCGCGTGGGTGGTCCCCCTCCTCTGGGGTAGGAGGGCAGGCCGGGCGGGTGGCCCCTCTCCTCTGGGACTAGGAGGGCAGGCCGGGTGGGTGGTCCCCCTCCTCTGGGGCAGGAGGGCAGGCCGGGCGGGTGGCCCCTCTCCTCTGGGACTAGGAGAGCAGACTGGTGGTGGCCCCGTTCCACTGGCTTAGGGGCGGGGCCTGCCACGGGTGCATCCCGTGGCTCCTGTCTTCCGGGGTCCAGAGGGCGAGCTGGTTCCTCATACTGACGGTGGCCAGACAGGTGTTCAATGTAGATGTCTCTGGACCACCGTATGGTGTCCGACACCATGAGCTTGCGCATCAGCTGTGAGTACTTCTTGCCAACACCACAGGCACGCAGGACCCGGTCGTTCTCGGGATCCCAGCCACCCAGGGCTCCTACCAGCAGGGCGTGGACTGTGGCTTTGTAGCCCTGCCGCCTGAGTACCTCTGCCAAAGGGGTGTATTTCTGGTGTTTCTTCGCTCTGGCCTCTTCCATGGCGGCCTTCCTGTTCTCGAAGGGGATGGAGATGTCCACCAGGACGATCTTCTTCTTCTCCTCGTTGCGAAGGACCACGTCGGGGCGCAGCTGGCTTCCGGTCCCTGGCACCGTTCTGTTCAGAGTGACGGTGCCTTTGGAGTCGGGGATGGCTCTGGCTAGGCGGTGCATAACCGCGTCGTGTCGAAGCTTCCAGGCAGTAGAGTGGACACGGCAGCTGCAGAGGACGTGGGGCAGGGTCTCATTATCATAGCCGCAACGGCGACAACGTTTGTCCTGGTTCCCAGACTTCGTTGCTCCATTGAGGGGGACGACGTTCAGGCGGGCCCGATGGATGAAGCGCCAGTCGGCGAAACGTGTGTAGTCGCCACGGGGCAGGAAGTGGTTGCTGGCATCACACTGGGCGGTGACCTCAAAGACTTTGCCCTGGTCTGGCTTCCGTCGGAGCTCTGCAGCGTACTTCTCCCGGGTGACCTCCTTGAGGAGGTGCTCCAGAGATCGCCTCTGCCTGGCCTGGATGATGGACAGCCGGGGGTGTTGTCACGGCGGAGGGCCACGGCAAGCGTGCTGGACCCTTGGTCCCAGGCCCACTGGCAGCCAATTCGTTTGTTGAGGCGCCGAGTGGCATTCCTGGCACGCGTCCAAAGGGAGGCAAAGTCCCCCCCGTCCCGGCCAAACTCACCCTCTAGGGAGCCGCTCAGGTAGGTGGCGAGGTCTTCGCCGGTGGGATCCCTTCTCAGTCTTCTCCGGGCCACGATGCGGAGGGCGTCGTTTGCAATGGCCTTCACGGTGGAGTCAGGGCAGGTGAGCAGGCGGAAGGCGTGGGTGACTGTGGCGATATCGCAGAGGTCCCCCATCTTCGGTGTTCCGGCTCCCCCCTGGTGATGGGGGATGCGTAGGATGTCGTTGGTAGCTCTCTTTGGGAGGTTCAGCCATTTCTTCAGCAGGGCCGTGACGGAGTGGTCAGCCCTGTTCAGGGGCGTCTTGGCCACGGCGGAGCCTCTCAGGACGAAGGAGATCCTGGGCAGCAGGAAAGTGTTGAGAGCCTCGATCTTCTGCCAAGGAGCCAGTAGTGAAGCATCAATCTTTCCGGCGTCGGAGACGATGGCCCGGATGGTGGCCTCTGGGGTCTGCGCGGCTCGAAAGCCGGTGGGGGTCCCCAGGTGCCTGTAGGTCTCTCCGTCGGCCAGGTGGGACATGGGCTGGCCCTGGATGGAGAAGACAGAGGGCAGGACGCGGTCTTTGAGGCTCCCGTCGATATGGAGAGAGGCGCACTTGCCTGCGTTGAAGCGTAGGCCCATCCAGTCAGCAGCAGTGGAGGCCGTGTTCAGCATCCGTTGTAGCTCTCCAGGAGTCTCTGCCACTAGCACGAGGTCATCTGCGTAAGCTAGGACACTCACTTTCTGGTTATGGAGTTTGAACCCACCCGGGCCGTTGGAGATGTGGCGGAGGAGGGGTTCCATCGCCAGATTGAAGATGATGGGGCTTAGTGGGCAGCCCTGTTTCACCCCTCGGCGAATCGGGATCTCTGGGGTTTCCCCTTCCACAGCCCTGATGGTGGTGGTGCAGTCGGCGTAGACTTCCCTGACCAGGCCCAGCATGTCTTCCGGCAGGCCCATCTCAGTCAGCGTGGCGAAGATGTGGCTGTGTGGGATGGACCCAAAGGCATTGGAGAGGTCCAGCCAGGCCAGCGCACACTGCCTCCTGGAGCGGCGGGAGTTGTCGAGCACACTCTGCAGGACAAAGTTGTGTTCGTAGCAGCCCTCGCAGGACATAAAGCCTTTTGCTGGGCGCTGACGGCATCTCCCGTCACGGCCCAGTCGGTGATGCGCGCGGCGATGCAGCTGGCGTACATCTTGTAGATGGTACCGCACAGCGAAATGGGCCTCCAGTTGCCAGGGTCTGCCGGGTCTCCTTTCTTGTGGGCCAGAACCGTCATGGCCTTCTTCCAGGCGGAGGGCGTGCGGCTAAAGCACTTGCAGGCATTGAAGATGGCCGCCAGCACATGGCAGTGGGGGTCCTGGCGCTTGAGGAGGCCGTAACGAATGGCGTCTTTACCTGGGGCAGTGTTCTTTGTCCGGCGCAGTCTAGTCTCCACTTCCTCGGCGGTGAATTCTCTTCCCAGGTAGGGGGAAGGCTCGACCCTGGGCAGAGGAGGGAGGTCGTCGGGGCGTTGGGCCTCGCGTCTGTCATCCTGGTCGAAGATGCCAGAGAAGAAGCGATGGAGGTCTTCGCCAGGGATGGTACAGAAGGGGGAGGGGCCCTCCAGGACCTCTCGCACAGCCTTAGCTCTATTGGCACGGTAGAGCTTCTGAATGCGGGATGCGGCCCTGGGATCATAACCGCAGGCTGTGTTCCGCCTCCTGCCCCCAACCCTGCGGGCGGGGGGACAGGGTGCTGGGGCCGCGTTGGGAGCAGCCTGGGCAGGCCTACCCCCTGCTGCCCTCGGCAATCCGGCTGCATCTGAGAGCTCTGCCGTGAACTCCTGGACGGCCAGCTCCAGGTCCTCGAAGGTGTTGGCCCCCCCCATACGCTCCATCCACTCAACTTGCCACGGTGTGGGCGCGTTGGCCTCCTCTTGGCTGTCTGGGATGGACTGGGACAGCTGTGCTGGTGTTGCAGGCTGGGCTGGGGCTGTTGTCGGACGTGGACTCGGCTGCAGAGGTGTTGGGGCGGGTGGCCGGTCTGGGAGAGAACTCGCGGGGGCTGGGATGGCAGTGGGAGGTCTTTCTGCAGTGGGTCTGGTGGGAGGGGGTCCATCAGGTTGGGGACTTACCTGTGGGGTTGCCGGTTGGGCTTTGGTCTTGCGTCGTCTCTTTAGTGCCTTCGTCCGTCCCGCTGTTGGTTCAGGGTTGACAGTTAGCGTGGCAAGGGCAGGCAGGCGGGGTGGCTGGTTGGCTGGAGATTGTTCTGCCTGGTGGCCTGGAGAGTGAGGATCCGGTGCATCGGCGGAGGAGGTTACAGGCTCAGGTGGAGGTCCGGGGGGAGGCCAGCCGCAGGATCTGGCGCAGGGCGAAGCGGTTGGCCTCTTCTAGGTCTCCCTCCATGTGCTGAGCTGTGGCGGTGGGCGCCTGTGCGCCTTGGAACCTCAGGTCGCAGGAGCGATGGTGGAGGATGACATCCTTGAGGAGCTTGAAGGTGATTTCACAGTCTGCGCAGGCGAAGAGGACCTCCCTGTTGTGGATGCGCCTGAAGTGCCCAGCCAGGCCGCGGATGGTCACGTACTTGTTGTAAAGTTGGCAGGGTTCGCAGCCGAAGGGGCCCGTTTGTGGGTATTTGATCCGCATGGGTCCAGAAGGTGTCCGCTTCTCTCTCAGGTCCAAGGAGCAGGCCAGCGGGGTCCCCTCTGGCTCCCTCCCAGCGAGGTCAGGAGGCTTCTGCCACGAGGCGGGGCCTCCACTGGATGGCGGTAGGGAAGTGGCCTGCTCAGCATGCCTGGAGGACGCCTGCCGTGAGGCAGGGTCCCCAGTGGGCAGAGGCTGCGAGGCGGCTAACCCAGCACACCCGGGAGGCACCCGTTGCGGGGCAGGGTCCCTGCTGGGCAGGAGCTGCATGGCAGCCATCCTGTCCCGCCAAGGGGAGGGCCACTGTGAGGCAGCATACCTGGGGAGTGCCTGCCGTAAGGCAGGAGCCCCACCGGGCAGAGGCTGAGAGGTGGCCCTCCCCGAGCACCCAGAGGACACCCGCTGCGAGGCAGGGGCTCCATCAGGCGGAGGTCGGGAGGTGGCCCGACGCGTCCGTGTTGCCGGCCCCCAGCGGGTGCTGGGGTTTGAGGCTGGCCAGCCCGCCCTTGCGTGGCTGCCACCTGGCTCCCCCAGTGGGAGCCGCCCTGGCCGGCGGAGCGCGTGGCGGGCAGTCCAGGCGGGGTGCACCCTCTTCTCCGGGGCTCAGGTCCAGCAGCATCTTCGTCGTCTTCTCCAGGAGTTCCTCTTCTGCATCCATGATAGGAGAAGCTGGAGGGTTCTTCAGATGGAGTGAAGAAAGTGATTTCAGCAGTCGCCGCCATGGGGCGGGAGGTGGTCCCTTCCAGAGAAAGTGATTTCAGCAGAGGCGATCCCGGCGTAGATCTGCTCAGACATTAAGAACAGATTGACTTCTCACGGAGAGAATGTTTATGCTTCTTAGCCAAAAGGCCGAGAAGCGATGTAGTGTAGGCCTGATACGAAGTGTGTAGGCCTGATACTACACCATATCTCGCCATACATGTACTGGAGTGCTGGAGACTGACTGCCTTGGTGTCCACTGTGCCATGGTAGGTTGCTAGGTCTGGGTTGGAAAATGCCTGGAGACTTTGGGGGTGGTTCTGGGAGAGGGCAGGGTTTGGGGAAGGAGAGTCCTCAGCATGGTACAGTGCCATAGAGTCCACCCTTCAAAGCCATTTTCTCCTGGGGGACAGATCTCTGTCAGCTGGTGATCAGTTGTAAAAGTTTGAGATCCCTAGGCCTTACCTGGAAGCTGGTAATCCTTTGTCACAGGTTGACTACCCCTGAGTGTTGTATAGTGATTAGTGTGTCAGATTGGTGGCAGAGTTTGAGAAATAATCCGAGTTTGCCTTCAATTACTTTTACTACAACAGGATTTGCAAGAAGACAATAAGAAAAGGCCACTAATACAACTGAGAGGCCTTCAGCGTACGAGCACTAGCACATACTAATACAGCAGAGAGAGAAACCACAAGAGGAAGGCTGACCTGCAAGAGATTCAGTGAACTCTGAACTCTGAAGCCGTGGCTGGTTGGCTCAGACTGAGCCGGCTGAAGCAGACGGAGGTCCTATGCCTGAGTCGGGGCAGTTTGGGGATAGGGGTCCCACTTCCGACCTTTGGTGGGGCACCATTGGTGCTAGCGCTGGATGTTAGGAGTTTGGGAGTCCTCCTGGATGTCTCCTTAACAATGGAGGCCCAGGTAGCTGTCACTGCTAAGTCAGCCTTTTACCATCTTTGGCTGATTCAACAGCTGGTTTCCTTCCTCGGCTGAGATGACCTGGCTACAGTGATCCATGCGATGGCCACCTTGAGACTAGACTACTGTAATACTCTTTACATGGGGCTGTCCTTGTTGCAAATCCAGAAGCTGCAGCTAGTGCAGAATGCTGTGGCCAGGCTTCTGGTGGGCCTCCCTAAATGGGAGCACATCCGGCCTGCACTGAAGGTACTGCACTGGCTGCTGATAGCATACTGAATTCACTTCAAGGTGCTGGTACTGACCTTCAGAGCCTTATATGGCCAGGGTCTGACATACCTGTGAGACTGCCTTTCCCCATATATACCCCAGAGAGCACTTTGGTCAGGTTCACAACACCAACTGACCATTCCAGGCCCTAAAGACGCCAGGCTTGCGGCCACCAGGGCCAGGGCCTTTTCATTGGCAGCTCCTTACTGGTGGAATGAGCTCCCAGAGGAGATCAGGGCCCTGCGGGACCTTCTACAGTTCCGCAGGGCCTGCAAGATGGAGCTCTTCCACTAGGCCTTCAATTAGGAGCTGCCATACCACCACCACCACAACCAACATCTGTGGCTATGGGTTGGCTCTGGCCGGGAGAGTATGTCATACCATCACTCAATGCTGAGGATCACTGAAGTGGAAATAACTGTTGTATACTTTTAGTATGCCATCCTATTAAATGGAAGATGTTTACTAGCACTAGCACATTAATTATTGGACAGTTTTAATGTTAAAATGTTTTAACTTCATATATGGTTTTTATGGTACTGGCTACCAATTAATGTAAGTCACCCTGAGCCCTTTTGCGGGGAGGGCAGGGTATAAAATGAAATAATAAAAATAAATAAAATAGAGAATGTACCACAATTCCCCCAGGACATGAGTGGACTAAATTACTCTTTCAGCACTATTTACATGAACTAGATTTTTAGCAGGCTGTTGCTTCTCCAACACACACTAGGCTTGTTGAAACTTACAGTCAAATCCCTATCATGTTCACTGCATATCCCCCCCCCCGCTAATTAATCTACTTTGTGGAGAAGTACCATTCACTTTGAGCTGCATCACACTAGTGGCAGGTTAGGGGCTGCAAAACACCTGTATTCATTGCAAGAAGTTTCTATGTTGGTAAAAGGGCAAGAAACGGGGGAGAGATTAATTGCTCCCAGGCATCCCCCATCCTGCTGATGGCTCTCACAAGCCCCAGTACTTAAGGTTTGGTTATACAAATGCTTCTAGGCAGCAGAGAATGATCAAAGGGCCATCTTACATCCTGGCAGGAATGTGACACCTAAGGGGACAGACATGGTGACATCAAATGCTAGATTATATCTCTTCCTGGGAATAACAGGAAAGAAAGGCACAAAGGGGTGTGGGGGGTAAATAGAGGAGATAAATTCCCTTGACACAAGGTTAATATTAGTCCATTTGGGCTGATTCCATCTGGAGATCACTTGCAGGAAGGAGCTCTCACACTTGGGCTCCATCTTTATGGGCACAATTACTATGCAGAGCTAACAAGGGGATAGGCAGCCACACAAAGATTCTGGGTAATGAATGACTGACAGAATGCTTCTGACTTCAAGAGTAAAGAGCCTACTCTAGAATAACAATAGTGAGGGTATGTCCAGAGAAGAAGAAGAGATTGGATTTATACCCTGCCCTTCACTTGGAGTCTCAGAGCGGCTTACAAACTCCTTTCCCTTCTCCTCCCCACAACAGACACCCTGTGAGGTAGGTGGGACTGAGAGAACTCTAACACAAACTGCTGTTTCAAGAACAGCTGTGCCAGAGCTTGTAACTGACCCAAGGTCACATCAGCAGGAGCAAGTGGAGGAGTGGGGAGTCAAACCCGGTTCTCCCAGATTAGAGTCCACACACTTAACCACTACACCAGAAGACTGTGTGTATGGACTTTTACTTTTTATCCTTGCTTGACCCATTGCTGTGCAGAGCATGTGTGAGGATATTTCCTTTTAAATATGTTTATTATTTTTTTCTGTTTGGTTTGTTCTCTGTAACCATGTTAAAGCCCTCTTGAACATATTACTGAAAAGGCACCGGGGAAGGGAGGCAGTTGGTTAACAGATGGCTAGATTCCATATGGTAGCTAATCAGAGTGAGTGAGAGATGCAAGCACTAGGCAGAGCCTGTAAATGGTAATGTGGATGGAGTTCTAGAAATGCACGCCGTCATAGTGGAAGATGTAAACAACCAGTGGGTGGCAGTGTAGATACCCAGAGAAAAACAAAGAACTCCTCTGGAAGTTGGGTAGGCCATGAGAGAAGTGCATTGCCAGAGGAGACCAAGGATGGCTGTTGAGTGTATTAATCTCTAGGGATGGGCACAAACTGCCTCATGAACTAAAGTTTGTGACAAATTTTGGCTAGTTCATGGTTCATGAAGTGAAGCTCATGGCACGTCAACTGGCACAAACTTTCCATGAACTTTTAAACTGCTTGTGGCAGTTCGTAAACAGATACATTTCCAAACAGATTGTCTCTATTCAGTCAAAATTTGTATCACAAACTTCAAAGCAACATAACTTGGAGGGCATGTAGAAGAGCATCCAGGGAAGGCCCCTGAACCTTTGATGTATTTAGCTTGCACAGAATCCATTTAATATATAGTCCTCAGATAGAGGACGTATCAGATATTAAACTGATAAGAACAGATTGACTTTTATTCAGAGAATGTTTAAAATTACAATCATTGATATCATATAGCAAATATAAGTAAACTCTGGAAAACGCAGGTGCATGCATGTCATAGAAAAACAAAAACAAAAACATAAAACAGGCTTAAAATGAGATATTGTCGCACACACGCTATGTCCAGCAACTCAGGGGTCGTTGAGAGTCCGTAGGGCAATAGTCCATGGCAGGAGAGCAGGGCAGGGCCCTGGTCTCCCCATCGCAGCAGGAGTTGAAAATCCAAGAGACGATAGTCCATGGTGGGGGAGCACGGCGGAGCCCTGGTCCCCCCATCGTGGTGGCCAGCCGCGCATAGCACATCCGGCCATTCAGTAGGGGTCGAAAGTCCAAAGGATGATAGTCCATGGCGGGGAAGCAGGGCGGAGCCTGGTCCCCCCAACGTTGCGGCCCGTGGCAATCGGCCAGTCTTCCTCACTGCTCACAACCTTCAGGCGTGGATCCTGGACGTCACGGCTGTCTTCTCCGGGCACAGGGGTCCTCCTGGGGTGGTCGCGGCTCCTCCGGTCGTCGCAGTTCTCTCTGGGCTTGTCCGCTACCATGGGCCACCTATGGCCCCCTCCCGATTGGAGGGGGATGAGGTGGCCAGGGCCCTCTCCTCCAGAGGGAGGAGAGGGGCAAGTCCTGGGCTCACCCCCTGTGGATAGTGGGGTGAACCCGGCATCGGTGGCCCCCTCCTCTGGGGTAGGAGGGCAGGCCGCGTGGGTGGTCCCCCTCCTCTGGGGTAGGAGGGCAGGCCGGGAGGGTGGTCCCCCTCCTCTGGGGTAGGAGGGCAGGCCGCGTGGGTGGTCCCCCTCCTCTGGGGTAGGAGGGCAGGCCGGGCGGGTGGCCCCTCTCCTCTGGGACTAGGAGGGCAGGCCGGGTGGGTGGTCCCCCTCCTCTGGGGCAGGAGGGCAGGCCGGGCGGGTGGCCCCTCTCCTCTGGGACTAGGAGAGCAGACTGGTGGTGGCCCTGTTCCACTGGCTTAGGGGCGGGGCCTGCCACGGGTGCATCCCGTGGCTCCTGTCTTCCGGGGTCCAGAGGGCGAGCTGGTTCCTCATACTGACGGTGGCCAGACAGGTGTTCAATGTAGATGTCTCTGGACCACCGTATGGTGTCCGACACCATGAGCTTGCGCATCAGCTGTGAGTACTTCTTGCCAACACCACAGGCACGCAGGACCCGGTCGTTCTCGGGATCCCAGCCACCCAGGGCTCCTACCAGCAGGGCGTGGACTGTGGCTTTGTAGCCCTGCCGCCTGAGTACCTCTGCCAAAGGGGTGTATTTCTGGTGTTTCTTCGCTCTGGCCTCTTCCATGGCGGCCTTCCTGTTCTCGAAGGGGATGGAGATGTCCACCAGGACGATCTTCTTCTTCTCCTCGTTGCGAAGGACCACGTCGGGGCGCAGCTGGCTTCCGGTCCCTGGCACCGTTCTGTTCAGAGTGACGGTGCCTTTGGAGTCGGGGATGGCTCTGGCTAGGCGGTGCATAACCGCGTCGTGTCGAAGCTTCCAGGCAGTAGAGTGGACACGGCAGCTGCAGAGGACGTGGGGCAGGGTCTCATTATCATAGCCGCAACGGCGACAACGTTTGTCCTGGTTCCCAGACTTCGTTGCTCCATTGAGGGGGACGACGTTCAGGCGGGCCCGATGGATGAAGCGCCAGTCGGCGAAACGTGTGTAGTCGCCACGGGGCAGGAAGTGGTTGCTGGCATCACACTGGGCGGTGACCTCAAAGACTTTGCCCTGGTCTGGCTTCCGTCGGAGCTCTGCAGCGTACTTCTCCCGGGTGACCTCCTTGAGGAGGTGCTCCAGAGATCGCCTCTGCCTGGCCTGGATGATGGACAGCCGGGGGGTGTTGTCACGGCGGAGGGCCACGGCAAGCGTGCTGGACCCTTGGTCCCAGGCCCACTGGCAGCCAATTCGTTTGTTGAGGCGCCGAGTGGCATTCCTGGCACGCGTCCAAAGGGAGGCAAAGTCCCCCCGTCCCGGCCAAACTCACCCTCTAGGGAGCCGCTCAGGTAGGTGGCGAGGTCTTCGCCGGTGGGATCCCTTCTCAGTCTTCTCCGGGCCACGATGCGGAGGGCGTCGTTTGCAATGGCCTTCACGGTGGAGTCAGGGCAGGTGAGCAGGCGGAAGGCGTGGGTGACTGTGGCGATATCGCAGAGGTCCCCCATCTTCGGTGTTCCGGCTCCCCCTGGTGATGGGGGATGCGTAGGATGTCGTTGGTAGCTCTCTTTGGGAGGTTCAGCCATTTCTTCAGCAGGGCCGTGACGGAGTGGTCAGCCCTGTTCAGGGGCGTCTTGGCCACGGCGGAGCCTCTCAGGACGAAGGAGATCCTGGGCAGCAGGAAAGTGTTGAGAGCCTCGATCTTCTGCCAAGGAGCCAGTAGTGAAGCATCAATCTTTCCGGCGTCGGAGACGATGGCCCGGATGGTGGCCTCTGGGGTCTGCGCGGCTCGGAAGCCGGTGGGGGTCCCCAGGTGCCTGTAGGTCTCTCCGTCGGCCAGGTGGGACATGGGCTGGCCCTGGATGGAGAAGACAGAGGGCAGGACGCGGTCTTTGAGGCTCCCGTCGATATGGAGAGAGGCGCACTTGCCTGCGTTGAAGCGTAGGCCCATCCAGTCAGCAGCAGTGGAGGCCGTGTTCAGCATCCGTTGTAGCTCTCCAGGAGTCTCTGCCACTAGCACGAGGTCATCTGCGTAAGCTAGGACACTCACTTTCTGGTTATGGAGTTTGAACCCACCCGGGCCGTTGGAGATGTGGCGGAGGAGGGGTTCCATCGCCAGATTGAAGATGATGGGGCTTAGTGGGCAGCCCTGTTTCACCCCTCGGCGAATCGGGATCTCTGGGGTTTCCCCTTCCACAGCCCTGATGGTGGTGGTGCAGTCGGCGTAGACTTCCCTGACCAGGCCCAGCATGTCTTCCGGCAGGCCCATCTCAGTCAGCGTGGCGAAGATGTGGCTGTGTGGGATGGACCCAAAGGCATTGGAGAGGTCCAGCCAGGCCAGCGCACACTGCCTCCTGGAGCGGCGGGAGTTGTCGAGCACACTCTGCAGGACAAAGTTGTGTTCGTAGCAGCCCTCGCAGGACATAAAGCCTTTTTGCTGGGCGCTGACGGCATCTCCCGTCACGGCCCAGTCGGTGATGCGCGCGGCGATGCAGCTGGCGTACATCTTGTAGATGGTACCGCACAGCGAAATGGGCCTCCAGTTGCCAGGGTCTGCCGGGTCTCCTTTCTTGTGGGCCAGAACCGTCATGGCCTTCTTCCAGGCGGAGGGCGTGCGGCTAAAGCACTTGCAGGCATTGAAGATGGCCGCCAGCACATGGCAGTGGGGGTCCTGGCGCTTGAGGAGGCCGTAACGAATGGCGTCTTTACCTGGGGCAGTGTTCTTTGTCCGGCGCAGTCTAGTCTCCACTTCCTCGGCGGTGAATTCTCTTCCCAAGTATGGGGAAGGCTCGACCCTGGGCAGAGGAGGGAGGTCGTCGGGGCGTTGGGCCTCGCGTCTGTCATCCTGGTCGAAGATGCCAGAGAAGAAGCGATGGAGGTCTTCGCCAGGGATGGTACAGAAGGGGGAGGGGCCCTCCAGGACCTCTCGCACAGCCTTAGCTCTATTAGCACGGTAGAGCTTCTGAATGCGGGATGCGGCCCTGGGATCATAACCGCAGGCTGTGTTCCGCCTCCTGCCCCCAACCCTGCGGGCGGGGGGACAGGGTGCTGGGGCCGCGTTGGGAGCAGCCTGGGCAGGCCTACCCCCTGCTGCCCTCGGCAATCCGGCTGCATCTGAGAGCTCTGCCGTGAACTCCTGGACGGCCAGCTCCAGGTCCTCGAAGGTGTTGGCCCCCCCCATACGCTCCATCCACTCAACTTGCCACGGTGTGGGCGCGTTGGCCTCCTCTTGGCTGTCTGGGATGGACTGGGACAGCTGTGCTGGTGTTGCAGGCTGGGCTGGGGCTGTTGTCGGACGTGGACTCGGCTGCAGAGGTGTTGGGGCGGGTGGCCGGTCTGGGAGAGAACTCGCGGGGGCTGGGATGGCAGTGGGAGGTCTTTCTGCAGTGGGTCTGGTGGGAGGGGGTCCATCAGGTTGGGGACTTACCTGTGGGGTTGCCGGTTGGGCTTTGGTCTTGCGTCGTCTCTTTAGTGCCTTCGTCCGTCCCGCTGTTGGTTCAGGGTTGACAGTTAGCGTGGCAAGGGCAGGCAGGCGGGGTGGCTGGTTGGCTGGAGATTGTTCTGCCTGGTGGCCTGGAGAGTGAGGATCCGGTGCATCGGCGGAGGAGGTTACAGGCTCAGGTGGAGGTCCGGGGGGAGGCCAGCCGCAGGATCTGGCGCAGGGCGAAGCGGTTGGCCTCTTCTAGGTCTCCCTCCATGTGCTGAGCTGTGGCGGTGGGCGCCTGTGCGCCTTGGAACCTCAGGTCGCAGGAGCGATGGTGGAGGATGACATCCTTGAGGAGCTTGAAGGTGATTTCACAGTCTGCGCAGGCGAAGAGGACCTCCCTGTTGTGGATGCGCCTGAAGTGCCCAGCCAGGCCGCGGATGGTCACGTACTTGTTGTAAAGTTGGCAGGGTTCGCAGCCGAAGGGGCCCGTTTGTGGGTATTTGATCCGCATGGGTCCAGAAGGTGTCCGCTTCTCTCTCAGGTCCAAGGAGCAGGCCAGCGGGGTCCCCTCTGGCTCCCTCCCAGCGAGGTCAGGAGGCTTCTGCCACGAGGCGGGGCCTCCACTGGATGGCGGTAGGGAAGTGGCCTGCTCAGCATGCCTGGAGGACGCCTGCCGTGAGGCAGGGTCCCCAGTGGGCAGAGGCTGCGAGGCGGCTAACCCAGCACACCCGGGAGGCACCCGTTGCGGGGCAGGGTCCCTGCTGGGCAGGAGCTGCATGGCAGCCATCCTGTCCCGCCAAGGGGAGGGCCACTGTGAGGCAGCATACCTGGGGAGTGCCTGCCGTAAGGCAGGAGCCCCACCGGGCAGAGGCTGAGAGGTGGCCCTCCCCGAGCACCCAGAGGACACCCGCTGCGAGGCAGGGGCTCCATCAGGCGGAGGTCGGGAGGTGGCCCGACGCGTCCGTGTTGCCGGCCCCCAGCGGGTGCTGGGGTTTGAGGCTGGCCAGCCCGCCCTTGCGTGGCTGCCACCTGGCTCCCCCAGTGGGAGCCGCCCTGGCCGGCGGAGCGCGTGGCGGGCAGTCCAGGCGGGGTGCACCCTCTTCTCCGGGGCTCAGGTCCAGCAGCATCTTCGTCGTCTTCTCCAGGAGTTCCTCTTCTGCATCCATGATAGGAGAAGCTGGAGGGTTCTTCAGATGGAGTGAAGAAAGTGATTTCAGCAGTCGCCGCCATGGGGCGGGAGGTGGTCCCTTCCAGAGAAAGTGATTTCAGCAGAGGCGATCCCGGCGTAGATCTGCTCAGACATTAAGAACAGATTGACTTCTCACGGAGAGAATGTTTATGCTTCTTAGCCAAAAGGCCGAGAAGCGATGTAGTGTAGGCCTGATACGAAGTGTGTAGGCCTGATACTACACCATATCTCGCCATACATGTACTGGAGTGCTGGAGACTGACTGCCTTGGTGTCCACTGTGCCATGGTAGGTTGCTAGGTCTGGGTTGGAAAATGCCTGGAGACTTTGGGGGTGGTTCTGGGAGAGGGCAGGGTTTGGGGAAGGAGAGTCCTCAGCATGGTACAGTGCCATAGAGTCCACCCTTCAAAGCCATTTTCTCCTGGGGGACAGATCTCTGTCAGCTGGTGATCAGTTGTAAAAGTTTGAGATCCCTAGGCCTTACCTGGAAGCTGGTAATCCTTTGTCACAGGTTGACTACCCCTGAGTGTTGTATAGTGATTAGTGTGTCAGATTGGTGGCAGAGTTTGAGAAATAATCCGAGTTTGCCTTCAATTACTTTTACTACAACAGGATTTGCAAGAAGACAATAAGAAAAGGCCACTAATACAACTGAGAGGCCTTCAGCGTACGAGCACTAGCACATACTAATACAGCAGAGAGAGAAACCACAAGAGGAAGGCTGACCTGCAAGAGATTCAGTGAACTCTGAACTCTGAAGCCGTGGCTGGTTGGCTCAGACTGAGCCGGCTGAAGCAGACGGAGGTCCTATGCCTGAGTCGGGGCAGTTTGGGGATAGGGGTCCCACTTCCGACCTTTGGTGGGGCACCATTGGTGCTAGCGCTGGATGTTAGGAGTTTGGGAGTCCTCCTGGATGTCTCCTTAACAATGGAGGCCCAGGTAGCTGTCACTGCTAAGTCAGCCTTTTACCATCTTTGGCTGATTCAACAGCTGGTTTCCTTCCTCGGCTGAGATGACCTGGCTACAGTGATCCATGCGATGGCCACCTTGAGACTAGACTACTGTAATACTCTTTACATGGGGCTGTCCTTGTTGCAAATCCAGAAGCTGCAGCTAGTGCAGAATGCTGTGGCCAGGCTTCTGGTGGGCCTCCCTAAATGGGAGCACATCCGGCCTGCACTGAAGGTACTGCACTGGCTGCTGATAGCATACTGAATTCACTTCAAGGTGCTGGTACTGACCTTCAGAGCCTTATATGGCCAGGGTCTGACATACCTGTGAGACTGCCTTTCCCCATATATACCCCAGAGAGCACTTTGGTCAGGTTCACAACACCAACTGACCATTCCAGGCCCTAAAGACGCCAGGCTTGCGGCCACCAGGGCCAGGGCCTTTTCATTGGCAGCTCCTTACTGGTGGAATGAGCTCCCAGAGGAGATCAGGGCCCTGCGGGACCTTCTACAGTTCCGCAGGGCCTGCAAGATGGAGCTCTTCCACTAGGCCTTCAATTAGGAGCTGCCATACCACCACCACCACAACCAACATCTGTGGCTATGGGTTGGCTCTGGCCGGGAGAGTATGTCATACCATCACTCAATGCTGAGGATCACTGAAGTGGAAATAACTGTTGTATACTTTTAGTATGCCATCCTATTAAATGGAAGATGTTTACTAGCACTAGCACATTAATTATTGGACAGTTTTAATGTTAAAATGTTTTAACTTCATATATGGTTTTTATGGTACTGGCTACCAATTAATGTAAGTCACCCTGAGCCCTTTTGCGGGGAGGGCAGGGTATAAAATGAAATAATAAAAATAAATAAAATAGAGAATGTACCACAATTCCCCCAGGACATGAGTGGACTAAATTACTCTTTCAGCACTATTTACATGAACTAGATTTTTAGCAGGCTGTTGCTTCTCCAACACACACTAGGCTTGTTGAAACTTACAGTCAAATCCCTATCATGTTCACTGCATATTCCCCCCCCCGCTAATTAATCTACTTTGTGGAGAAGTACCATTCACTTTGAGCTGCATCACACTAGTGGCAGGTTAGGGGCTGCAAAACACCTGTATTCATTGCAAGAAGTTTCTATGTTGGTAAAAGGGCAAGAAACGGGGGAGAGATTAATTGCTCCCAGGCATCCCCCATCCTGCTGATGGCTCTCACAAGCCCCAGTACTTTTGGTTATACAAATGCTTCTAGGCAGCAGAGAATGATCAAAGGGCCATCTTACATCCTGGCAGGAATGTGACACCTAAGGGGACAGACATGGTGACATCAAATGCTAGATTATATCTCTTCCTGGGAATAACAGGAAAGAAAGGCACAAAGGGGTGTGGGGGTAAATAGAGGAGATAAATTCCCTTGACACAAGGTTAATATTAGTCCATTTGGGCTGATTCCATCTGGAGATCACTTGCAGGAAGGAGCTCTCACACTTGGGCTCCATCTTTATGGGCACAATTACTATGCAGAGCTAACAAGGGGATAGGCAGCCACACAAAGATTCTGGGTAATGAATGACTGACAGAATGCTTCTGACTTCAAGAGTAAAGAGCCTACTCTAGAATAACAATAGTGAGGGTATGTCCAGAGAAGAAGAAGAGATTGGATTTATACCCTGCCCTTCACTTGGAGTCTCAGAGCGGCTTACAAACTCCTTTCCCTTCTCCTCCCCACAACAGACACCCTGTGAGGTAGGTGGGACTGAGAGAACTCTAACACAAACTGCTGTTTCAAGAACAGCTGTGCCAGAGCTTGTAACTGACCCAAGGTCACATCAGCAGGAGCAAGTGGAGGAGTGGGGAGTCAAACCCGGTTCTCCCAGATTAGAGTCCACACACTTAACCACTACACCAGAAGACTGTGTGTATGGACTTTTACTTTTTATCCTTGCTTGACCCATTGCTGTGCAGAGCATGTGTGAGGATATTTCCTTTTAAATATGTTTATTATTTTTTTCTGTTTGGTTTGTTCTCTGTAACCATGTTAAAGCCCTCTTGAACATATTACTGAAAAGGCACCGGGGAAGGGAGGCAGTTGGTTAACAGATGGCTAGATTCCATATGGTAGCTAATCAGAGTGAGTGAGAGATGCAAGCACTAGGCAGAGCCTGTAAATGGTAATGTGGATGGAGTTCTAGAAATGCACGCCGTCATAGTGGAAGATGTAAACAACCAGTGGGTGGCAGTGTAGATACCCAGAGAAAAACAAAGAACTCCTCTGGAAGTTGGGTAGGCCATGAGAGAAGTGCATTGCCAGAGGAGACCAAGGATGGCTGTTGAGTGTATTAATCTCTAGGGATGGGCACAAACTGCCTCATGAACTAAAGTTTGTGACAAATTTTGGCTAGTTCATGGTTCATGAAGTGAAGCTCATGGCACGTCAACTGGCACAAACTTTCCATGAACTTTTAAACTGCTTGTGGCAGTTCGTAAACAGATACATTTCCAAACAGATTGTCTCTATTCAGTCAAAATTTGTATCACAAACTTCAAAGCAACATAACTTGGAGGGCATGTAGAAGAGCATCCAGGGAAGGCCCCTGAACCTTTGATGTATTTAGCTTGCACAGAATCCATTCTACATGCTAGAAAAACCAAACTCACAGAGAATCTCTGGGTGACTCTCTTCTTACTGTTGTCCAAGCTTGGTGAGGATAGGATTTATGGGGTCTGAGTTATGCCCCCCCTAAATAAGGGGCTCCCAGGAAAGTGCTTTCTGTGGAAATGACCACAGTAATTTGAACCTCCTCAACACAATCTTCACCAAATTTTGAAGACAGAGGAGAGTCAGTCAGAGATTCCCTGAAAGTTTGATCTCTCTAGCTTGCATAGGATCCATTCTATACGATTATTACTATTGTCTTGACTGTTTTTGAAGCTGGAGTCATAAGCAGCAAACCCCCATCCCACACTAAACCTCGTTGCACAGGAAAACATGGAAGAATTTAAGGTCTGCTACTGCAAAAGCAGTCATGTGATTTGAGAACAGCTGCTAGAAAATTTGTCACACAAAGAGTAGTTTGTCTTCATCTCTAAGTAACCAGAATGATTTTGCTTCTGGAGAGAGGAAGTCCTGATTAAATCAAGGAGATCCATTCTGTAGACTCATGAACCTCACAAACTGAACCTGTTCATTCAGTCCCTAAAAGTTCAGGATGGTCTGTGGTTCGCGAACTGGGCACACCACAAACCATGAGCTGAAATGCATTTTCCTGGTTCATGCCCACCCCTATTAACCTCTTGGAGGACCCAGAGTGGAACTATGCTTGCAGAAAGCCCATTCTGTTACTTACCTGATAAGGTTCTTGCAAGATGAAATAGATGAAGAGAGAACTATTCTGTGATTATGCTTGCCACATTGCCCACCTCTGCCTGCCATCACTGATAGTCATAGGTGGAGAAAAAGAGGGTATAGAATGGCATCTGACCAAGAAAGTGAAATTGTGTTCTGGTGATACTCTAGAAATACCCCCCCATCCCTATGGTTTTTAACCACAGAAATTTGGAGAGTTCCTAGAGCTTTGACTGGAAGTGATGACACTTCTGTGGTCAGATGCACCCAACCCCAAACATCTCCTAGGGATTGTAGGCACAGGTCTGATAATCCTATCTGAGGTCCTTTGGATTATATATATGTAAAGGTAAGGGATTCTGTGAATTGATTCTAGGGTTTTTAATTCATCTTTAGTCCCATTAGAGAATACAGACTAGGACTAAATCAGCATAAAAACCAGTATTTACTGTTTAATGGAAAGTGGCTAATTTTCTTTTTAATTAAGCTCTCCCCTAAATTTTCTGTTGGTAACTCTAGGATGTAGCTCATCTTTGAAACTCAGGAAGTCATTCAGATTGAATCTGTCTTCATGGAGCCCCTTTCAAGACTGGGTACTTATTTGCCTGTTTTGAAATGGATGTCCTAGTTTGGTTCCCATGGAAACCTTGCACTGAGGCTTGTAATAAGCCAGTCAGCTGGTATATATTTCACTTGGTTTCCTTTCCCCCCTTCATCTGCTGTGGTTAATTGTTTTTTTTCCCCTTTCTAAAATGCTTAATAGGCTGAAGAATGTTAAATGACTGTAAATTTCAAATGTTTTGCAGAAACCTGCTAAAATTACTTCCCTGCTTGAAAAAGATAAGGCAACATAATGTCTGATTCACACTTACTCCCCATTCCCTGCCTCAGTCTTTAGGCAGTATTAGTTATGTTAATGATTGTGCATTTCTTGTGTGGGCTTTTGATAAATGTGGCAATGTGCAGCATGTCATGCTTTCTGTATTATTGCTCTTACTTTACAGGATGATGGTTCTTTATTAGTTTATTCCTCTAGCTTGTATTGGGGTGTGCTGACAGTGGCTTCTTTACCTTTTAATGTCCCCCCCCTTTCCTGTTATTTGCGTGGCACTTGAAGGTTACTCTCTGAAGAACCTTGTGCTGAAAGAGATGGTTTGGATGGGTGGCATCAATCAGCTGAGTTTCCCAGTGACATAAAAGGCCACCACTGTCTGAAGGCACATCTAGATGTCTTCAAGGTTTAAATCCCTCCAGGGAACATTTGCACTACACAGTGTCCCAGTTTCAAAGCAATTGTTGTCACTTTTAACAACCGTGAATGCTTCAGCTAGCTTTGAGGGGAAGGAGAGTGCTTTCCTTCCTGTAGGGTACAAGAAATGAACTACTGCCATGCTTGCAGGATAAATATATATATAGGTATTAAGTTCTGGTTCTTTATCTGAATGACCCAGGTGAGTCTGATCTTGTCAGATTTTGGAAGCTAAGCAGGGTCGGCCCTGGTTATTATTTGCACAGCAGACCACCAAGGAAGTCTAGGATCTTTACACAGATGCAGGCAACAGTAAACCACCTCTGACTCTCTCTTGCCTTGAAAATCCTATAGTGTCACCATAAGTTGCCTGTGACTTGATGATTCTTTCCACTGCACTTACTTCTGAGGGAAAATAACCTACATTCTTTGGTCAATCTTACGGTCTTTCTACATCAGCACCATTTGGCATTCCACATATAGGCACAGACATATTGGTGGCGGGAAGTGCCATCAAATCATAGCTGGTTTATATGGCAACTCCTTCTGGGGTTTTCAAGACAAGAGACTTCCAGAGATGGCTTGCAGTTGGCCTGCCTCTGCTGGGCAACTGTGGACTTTATTGGTCCATCAAAGTACTAACCAGGGTTGACCCTGTTCAGCTTTCAAGATCTAATTAGACTGGGCTAGCCTGGTTCATCCAGATCATTGTCCAGAAATATTATGGCCCCATAAACCAGCAGAAATAGAATAATCTGTAGCTATGTGTACATACGTACACATAATCTGTAGCTTTGTGTATATATGAGTATATATGAATGATGATACACACAAGGCCACATTGTGGATGATTGCCAGATTCTGTCCACAACCATAGGTGTTGAATGTGCACCCTCAAAGTAAGGACATTGCCAGATTTTGTGTCCCATTTGTTGTCTTAGCTTGAAAAATCCCCAGTTCATTTTTGTTTCCCCTTTGTGTGAATTTGAACCCACAAGGCTTTATTTTTATGACTCCTTTGTCTTTTTGCCATTTTTCCTATTACTCAACCATTGAAAGACAGTGTGGTCTAGTGATTAGAATATTTTTCTACAATTTGGAAGATGTGAGTTCAAATACCCGCTCTGCCTTGAAACTGACAGCATGACCTTTGCCTGGGTTTGTTTCCCTAACAAACCTGTTCATGGCATCTCAAAAAAATCCCAGTATGTTAGCAAGAGAGGTTAACAGGCCATAGTTTCAAATATCATTTCTTTTCTGTTTTTTGTCACTTTCTCTTTTTGAGCTCTGAAATAAGGTCAGATATCCTTGAAATAATTCCAAAAGCAAGTATAGAATGTTAGGAGGGCTGATTCATGAAGAAAAATTCTTTTTGCCATGGCTTTTGTAATGGAACCCAATTTGACACAATTTCTTTATATCTATTTTTTAAAAAATCACAAAGTGGAAAAAGCAGAATGTTTACAGTTCAAAGGTTTGGATGATTCCACTAGGAGCTCTAGAACCTTAGAGTTTGGTGGAAGATGCTAGGATATTTTGAAAGAAAGAGAACCCTGTTTGCAAAGCAAGGAATTTATATTTTCAGTTCTGGTGTGCCAAACTCATCATAACCTTAAGGTCTTAAACAGTAAATATCTCATAGATTATCATCTTTAAATACAATTCCTAAAGCTTTATTTTCTGGGAAAACATTTAATATGTAATTCAGCTTTTATTGAATAACCCCACCTTTAATCAGTTGATTAGCAAGATGGCTTACAATAGATCCAAACAACAGAAGAACAATGCCTTCAGGTGGAGCTGTGGCTTCTGACACATTTCTGGGTGGTGGACTGCCTAAGAAGGATGCTGGGTGTGCATAGTGCTTGTTAAAGCTTCTCCTAAATTGCCTCATGCTCCTCCTGCTGTTGTTGCTGTCCTTACTGGGGCTGTACTGATCCTAGGAGAACAGTCGCTCCAAAAGCAGCACCAGTTGTAGCTGTCTGTGGTGGATAAGGGTCCTTGCACAAGCCAGACAGAATGTAGCTTCTAGCTTGTTTCTTGATGGTTAAGAGAAATACGGTTGGTACTTGATGTTAACGGCCTTTCCTTAGGTCTCTGATGTTCCTGCTGTTAGGGGACTGCCTGGAGAGGGGAGCTCAGAGAACAACATTCTGGTCACGATGGGGGCTCATGAAGCCAGGCAAGTCATATGGTTTTCTTTTATTTGATGTTAATTTGGGTATGTGTGGTATGAGGAGGGCCTGGGGGGGATCTTTGTCCGGGGGCCTGTGCTGCTGTCCTTACAGGAGCAAATACGTGGGTCCTTGGTGGTGTCAGTTTGAGGGATCATCCTATGAAAGCTGCAGGTTTTGTTCGACTTGAGCTCAGTTTTCCCCATGTTACCTGTGCTAGGCTCAACTTGGATCAGTCATGGGTGAACTTTCCTTTATTTTTGGAACTGCAATTTGATCACCAAATCGTAAGCAGCAACCTTACCTCTAGAAAGAAGTGTTCACTTATTATTTGTTTGATCAAGTGACCATAGTAAAGAACACTCATAAAATGTTTACATTTAAAAATTCAGGCATACAGTAGACCAAATAAAACAGTTTAAAATTAAACTCTAGTTACAGTACAGATTCCAAGACCTAAATATCACCAGACAGACTCTAGCTACTTGATGAGTAATCCTGGCATTCTTCTCAGATGGAAGATATTCAAGTCTAACTTTTTTCAGTGAGACCACAGAATTTGCCTAACGATGGAGTAATAATCTCATCACATACTTTCTTATAATATGGGCAGCTAAAAAAATAGTGCTCTATGGTTTCAACCTCTCTTATTGGACAGGAACAGAGCCTTTACAGATAGGAGTTTCATTATATCTTCCTTCCAATACTCAAAATTGCTCAAAATTGCATTGCAATTTTTTTTCCATGCCTTTTTTATGTTGCTTTCCATGGTTATTCTTGTCTTCCTCCTGTTTCTTTATGTGCCTAACACAGAGAGAGAAAATATTAACAATTAAAAAGTTGTTTTCTTTGGCTGTCTTGATCCTGCTTGGGTGCTGGTGCTGGTGCTGGTGCTGGGTGGATGCTGTGTGGCTTGTCTCTCTGGTATTACAGCCCTACCAGCTGGCTACCCGGTCTGCCTCTCTGAGTCCCTAAACCAAGAGTTTGGGGGTTAATCTAGTGTTCTAAATTGAATCACAAATAGTTCATGTATTCTTGGAGAGGGAATTGTGCCTTGGTCCAATAAATTCTGAGTATGCACACACAAAAACGTTACTGATTGTACAAAAGGAACAGAAGGAGTACATACGCTGGAAATGTAGCTATTTTAAAATGATATATGATCTACCTATAGTGAATCTGGGCCATACGTAATCCAAGCAGGTAGCAAACTATGGGCATGCACACATTTAGTGGCCTATCATGCTGAATGCTGCTAACTCCACAGTTGCAGAACAGATGCAAAAATACTTTAAATAATGCTAATTTTAAGTTGCAGATAAATCACATCGATTCTATGGAGTGATTAACTTGAGAGCAAACAGACATTGTGAGAAAAGTATTTGATTTCCAGAAGTTTGATTTTGAAAATCAAATAATCTCTAGTTGGGATTAGTTTTTTGTTGTTGTTCCTGCTGCTGTTCTTGATTGTAAACAGCATGACTTTGGTAAATGGAAATCTTGCATCACCAGCCTTTTAGACGCCTTTGATTCATATTGCCAGAGGTATGATCTGGTTTTACCTGAATTTTATTTATTTATTGGATTTGTATCCCACC
Organism: Gekko gecko; assembly: GCA_029375565.1. Lineage (NCBI taxonomy): Eukaryota > Metazoa > Chordata > Lepidosauria > Squamata > Gekkonidae > Gekko > Gekko gecko. The sequence goes on from JAPDNY010000006.1 coordinate 31,581,748, forward strand.
CTCCCCACCAAAAACCTTTTCAAATGTTCTTCTCCATAAACTTATTTATGGGTGATATCTATTAGTTTAGTAAAGGTAAAGGTTCCTTGCTCGAAAGCCAGTCGAATCCGACTCTAGGTTGCGGTGCTCATCTCCGTTTCAAAGCCAGCGCTGTCCGAACGTTTCCGTGGTCATGTGGCCGGCATGACTAACGCCAGGCGCACGGACGCTGTTACCTTCCACGAAGTGGTACCTATTTATCTACTTGCAATTTCTTGCTTTCGAACTGCTAGGTTGGCAGGAGCTGAACTAGTTTAGAGGGCTTTTAAAAAAACATGCATTCCCTAGTAAATACACTGTTGACACTTGATTATCCAGGGATAGTCAGGAAGAGAAGAAAGGACAATGGCTTGAGGTCTTCTTTTATACATTATATTTATTTATTTATTTTATTAGTTTTATATCTTGCCCTATCCCAGAAATGGGCTCATATGAAAACTGGTGACCAATTACCCCATTGTTTTTCTTCCAGTGGGAAGCCGGGAGGGATAGTCCCCTCAATATGGGGACTGGGTAAAAATGTGGAAGAAACTGTTCACATACTATTCCGCAAACTGGTCGTGTTCTGGAACATTCAGACTTTGGGTTGTATCTCTTAGTCATTCCAGGATGTGATATCTACTTTCCTTCCTCCCCAAGGTTTGGTAACACAAACACATCATTTCATTATAGATGCGGTGGATAATGGGGATTTGGGGAAGCTTGTCATCAGAGCTTCTCAGACATCGCAGGAAAGAGGAAGCTAGGCTAGAAGACTCTTCAGTTTTCTCATGCTCTTATTCAGGCCCGTAGCCAGGATTTTTAAGTTGGGGGGCATTTAGGTTTCTTAGGGGGCACTGGCTAATATAATTAAAGGAATCCCTTCCCCACACCAGCTACCTCTTGGGGACCCTGGGCTGGATAGAAAGTTGTGGGGCCTCGCCAGTAAGTCAGGGGGCCTAGCCCCAAGATGCCCCACTGTAGCTACGGGTCTGATCTTATTGCTCCTAAAGCTGCAGGTGTGGTTTATTTTAAGGACCTGATCTTGGCTGAGCTTGATACAGATTTGGAAGAACTGGCAGATTCTACACACCCTTTTGAATACATGGCAAAAAGAGAGAAGACTGTTCAAAACTGACCAAAAAGCATGAGTACCACAGACTCAAAGGAAAGTTGTTGTGATATATTGGACAGTGAGGAAGAACTGGACCAGAGATACCTAATTTCTAATTCTGCAGCCATAAAAATGGCAACCTGGAGGGCCCCCAACTATCTCTCGGTGTAAGCCATTCCACAGAGTAAATCAATTTAAACAAAATGATTATAATATAACAATGTCCAGAAGTGTACATAACTTAGAGTTTACATGAGCAACGTATGTTACCTGAATACAAATAGTGTATATCATTCATGGTGAATATTCTTTCCCTTCAGTTTCTGACAATACCCCAGATGATGATGGCTTCTCAGGTTGCACTTTTGAATAAACAAGCAAGTGTCCTGTATGAATTTGTAATGCATACATTCACCTCTCCATGCACCCTAGAGTCATTTTGTATTTCAGAGTTTTGTCACAAAGTGAAATGTCTATAATGGTTCATACAGTATATTTACTCATGTGACTTTTCTGTCTGCAAAAATATCCCATTAGAGGATGCTCTGTCAGATGACCAAAAGAATCAGAAACAATACTCCTGTACATCAGGGAGAACTGTAATCCAGAGCCACTCACAAGGAGTGGTCTCCAGTATACCCCTGAGCTATCTTTATGCTGTCAACTGATAAAATATGCTAGAACTCATATAGTTTCGTCATTGTTGCTTATGATCTTTTCGGGGGGTATATAAAAGCTGCATAGCCTGTTTCATTTTCTTTTACTGGGGGTAGCATGCCGCTGTGTAGAACAGGCACATAGCTCTCACCTAAAGTTATATAAATATGACTAATGGTTAATGGTCATGATTCAAAGAACTATACCGCAGCTAGTTCCACAAACCTTCTGGGACTTCTTTGCTTATGTTCCTTAATGAGTGATCTCCTTTCCATCTAGAAATCTAAATCTGAGGGGATATTCAAGAGAAGTTTGAGATTATGCTGTGGCAAGGGGAGAAGTCTTTTAGTTAAAAAGAATCCCACTGGGTATGCTTAAATCATTAGAGAAATCCAGAGTTCCTCTGTGACTCCCAGTCCATTTTTTCCTCTTCTGTAACTGTCTGCACTCTGTCATGGCCTAGATACAACTCAGTTGTGCTTTTGCTGTATGTGATTAAGATGCGCAGACTGATCCATCAGGTCCATCAGAGATCAGATTCTCATTATAATGTGCCTCTGTATGTGTGGACCTCAAGAAAAGTTACATCCATGATGAGGGGGGCAGCTTCATATGTGATTGCTAATGTGGCAAGGATTAGCATGCGTTGGTGAAGTTTCTCTCATGCTGCAGTCGTCATAGGTATACCTTAGAGGGAGTGTAAAAAGATGAAATTATGAAAGAGTTTTGGAAGAAATAGAAAAGTGATATTAAAACATTTCACTCAGCCATGCACTAGGTTGGCTGTCATGAGTATGTGAATTGTCATTTAGTACAAAGCTTCCTTCCATACCGGTGCATTCTGTCACAGATATGTCAGTCCACATTGAATCTTGCGGCTCCAGTGAAGCAACAATCCAATAAACAATTTTGGGGAACTGAAGTAAGAGATTGTCTATCTTGTGCACAGAATTTGAATTACTCTACTATTTATTAAAGTGAACTTTCTTTTTCTGGTGGCCAGATGAGTACAATAATTTTATGCATTGCTAAATATCCTCAGTACTGAACACGAGATTTTTTTGTCTTAAAAAACAAACCAACCTCTTTTTATTGAGTCTTTCAGTTCCATTATCAAACTCATAACAAATATCCCCATGAAAGAAAATGCAAAGAAGAAGAACAGTGGTTGGCTTTTATACCCACCCTTCACTACCCAAAGGAGTCTTGGAGCGGCTTATAATCTGCTTCCCTTCCTCTCCCCACAATATACACCCTGTGATGTAAGTGGCGCTGAGAGAGCTGTGAGAGAACTGCTCTTGAGATAACAGCTCTGAGGGAACTTGTGGCTGACCTAAGGTCACCCAGCTGGCTACATGTGGAGCAGCAGGGGATCAAACCCGGTTCTCCAGATTAGTCTGCACTCCTAACCGCAGCACCAAACTGGCACTCAGTAATGAGGTGTAGTTGATTGAGTGTCAGACTATGATCTGGGAGACTGAGGTTTGAATCCCCAGTCTCCTATGGAAGCTTGCTGGGTGACCTTAGGCTAGTCACACTCTCTCAGATTATAACCTACATCATAGGGTGGCGGTTGTGAGGCTAAAACACAGGAAGAGAGAACTGTGTTAGCCACTGTGGATCTCCACTGGGGAGAAAGGTGGGCTATAAATGAAGTAAATAATATGCAAAACAGTGTACATTTATATCCACATGTTACAAATATAATAAAAACTCTATCCATAAATAGAAATATCTATAGTAGCTGTGTATTTTCTGAGTAAACATAATTAAATAATTCTCTAGAGGAAGGAAAAGATAAGAGCTGATGCATTTTTTTAAAAAAAGAAATAAAATAAGATGAAAAAGAGTAATAAGGTATTAAATTGAAAGACCAACTAATGAATAAAGATAAACTAGAGTCCTGCAGCTAAATATGTGACTATTTCAAACATTGAAGTGGTGTGAGAGCCCCAGGTCTGCAATTTGTGGGCACACGTAACCAGAGTTTTTTTTGTAGAAAAAGCCCAGCAGGAACTCATTAGCATATTAGGCCACACCCCTGATAGCACAGCATATTAGGCCAAACCTCTGTGTTACCAGAAGTGTGGTCATCCAGCCACACCTGCCTTTTGCTTCTTATTCTCTTTACCTTGTTTGTTATCAAAACCCAGGGCTTTTTTGTAGCAGGAATTTCTTTCATGTTAGGCCACACACCGCTAATGTAGCCAATCCTAATAAGTTTTTGCTGTTGGGTGTGGCCTATTATGCTAATACGTGCCTGCTGGGCATGGCCAGCTCAGGAGCCAGCCGGAACTCCGTTCCTGTGCGTTCCTGCCCAAAAAGAGCCCTGCATGTAACTCTCTTCCTTTCGTGTTCTCTTTTCCACAATTTTCTTTCATCATATTTTCTCTCTCTCTCTCTCTCCCTCCCTCCCTCTCTCACACAAATTTCTTCCTCTGTACCATTCCTGCACCCCAGTGTTCAATTCTTTAACCGTTTCCTTAGGCCCCTAGTTCTGTATTTTATAAGCCCACATTTTTTTTAAGTCCTTGGATCTGCTTTTCTACAACCAAATCATTTACAGTTTCATGACCCTATTGTTCTGTGCATTGCATCTTCTTCCCCTTCCCCATATGAGTCAGTGTTCATTACAGGAACAGGGTAACTAATGTTTCTGCATAGTCATTACCTACACAGTTCCAGTAGCGTTTGTACCCAAGAGAGCAAAATGTTATTACTTCCTAAAGTGAGGGGGAAACTACTGTGATTATGTCCCATGGCAAGATCATCTGTTGGTATAGTGAAATGCATTTTTCTTTGGAAGTTTGGCCAGAGCAAAACCATCACCTTTAATTTTAAAAAAGTTTTTCTCTCTCTTGGCAGAGAAAACAAGCTGGATGGGGAAAGCTAAATTAATTGCCCTCCAGCCAAACTCAGTCAGGCTTTAGAAATGCAAATGGATGGCGTGGCTGGATACAGTGAGATGGTCAAGTTACAGGCACACATATACACTCCCCTCCAGTTAGAAAGGTGACATCTAGCAGGGGGCAGAGTTTTGGAGGTCTTTTCCCAGAGACTTCAGGAAAAGCTTCTTTGACCTGACCTGCTTTCCCAATGGACGGATAAACAGAGATGAGGAAGAGGTGCTCTTTGGTGCTAATTTGATCAAAGCAGATGGAGCTTTCTCCTTAAGACAGCCATTGTCATGTGCAGGACTGAGGAGAGGCTCCAAGGTAATGGGAACCCTTTAGAACCACTGTCACATTTTAAGTTAGGGAACCTGCGTTAGATTAACATCATGTACAAGTGGAGGGACAGATTGCATTTTGCACTTTTCTGTTGGATACCTTGGTCAATCTGTTGCTGTGCTGAGAGTACATGTGTGGGAATTTTCTTTTTTAATAAACATTTTATAACTTTTAATGATGGTGATGGTTTTCTGTACCACATAGAGCTCCACTATTTCAGATAAGCCATTTTAAAAGGAATGACAGGAGAAGGGGAGGGGCAAGTGGCTACACCCTCAGTGGGGTGAATGTGCAATAAACTGTTACCATGGTAACCAGTCACTGGGAAGTGGCAGGCACAGGCACAAGGTGACTCCTTAGAAAGGCAATGCAGGGAGGGGAAGATGGGAGCCTTGGTCCTCTCAGGGGTCAGTTCTTACAAAGGTCAGGTGGTGGCAGTGGGTGAATGGGCAGAGGGAGAGAAAAGCTTCTCCAGGTGTTGGAAAAGCCAGATGGTTATATGTGCTAGGTGGAGACATTGTATGGTGACTGGTGCCCACACACTTTGGAGGACAGAATGGAACAGTGCCTGCAAGTCAGAGTGCCAACAGTTGGCATGGGCACTAACCAATGCCATAATCTCCTCTCACGATTTCCCAAGTTTATATGCTACCCACTGGAATGTGGAGTGCTACAGGGGGCAATCCTGTCTCCAATGTTGTTCAGCATCTACATCTATATTATCAGCCTGACCAAGCTTCTTATTTATTCAAATATTTATATTCCTCTTTCCTCTGTGTCTCAAGGCAGCTTACAAATCATACTGAAAAGATTAAAAGGGATATGAAAAAAATGTTTTTCCAGCACCATTGTAGCCTATGGGGACCACTATGGAGAATCAATCTGGGGGTATCTGGGGCTTTGGGGGGCTGTTTTTGAGATAATGGCACCAAATTTGCAGCTGGTGCCTCTCCTCAACCCTCCTCCCAGTTTCAAAAAAGATTGGACCAGGGGGTCCAATTCTATAGGCCCCAGAAGGAGGTGCCTCATCCTCCATTGTTTCCAATGGAGGGGAAAATGCTTGTGAGCTGGAAGAGGAAAAAAAATGCCTGAACAGGTAGCTAAAAATTTGTGCACCAGCACCCCATAGTGCAGCTTAGAGGGACTGAGAAGGTTCACAAGAAGGTTGGTGGATCAGTGAAGGCCCACCAATTCGGGCCATGAAAAGGGATGAATCTTCTAGTCAAAGAAGAGGACTGTAGCAATGGATGGAATCATCCTAATTACATAAGGTAGTACATATGGTGCTGCCTGGAGGCTGGCAATACCAAGGGGAGGGCCAGACCTGTAGATTTGAGGGGTAGAGCCTGGGGAGGGCAGGGTTTGGGGTGCGGAGGGACTTTGTCAGGTTATAATGCCATAGAGTCTACTGCCTAAAGCAGCCATTGTAATAGCTGGGAAATTTTCTGTAGGGGAAATGATGTGCTGTGGCTGGGGAACACGGTGATTTCTGGGAGATCTCTAAGCCCCACCGGGAAATTGGCAACTCCAGTGACTGTTTAAGGAAAGATTGGGATATGTGTTTTGGCAACTCCAGTGACAGTTTAAGGGAAAATGTACTTTACGTCAGCACACATTCAGTGACTTCCAACAGCAACAGCCAAATGTTTAGAATGTTAGAGGCAAAGGCCAATCAGGCCACATATGCAAATGACCTCTGTGTTCTGACTAGCTATTGGGGGAGAGGAATGGCAAACTGTTTAGAATTTTGGAGGCGAGACTCAGGCAACACAGCCAGTGGATAGGGACAGCTTCTGAGTGACAGATCACCGAGTCAAAGGCTGTGGGTGCATGTGGAATGTTCAGGAGAGTCCATGACCAAAACATAATTATTATATAGAGAGATAAATATGACAGGAAGGATTCATTACCACTGGGGAGCAATATAAGCACTTCTGTATTATTTAATATTATCAAAAAGAATAGACTTAACTTGGTCTTAATCATGTTATGGTCTTAATCATGTTGCGGTTTTAACATGTCATGTTTCCAGTTAGTTTTTAAACTGTTTGTTTTTATAGTATATCAGCTTGGGCGATGAGAAGTGGTGGAGAAATGTAGTCAATGCCTAAATAAAATTTCTTGAACCTATTAAAATATTTTGTAAAAATCTATAGCTGTCAGTGAGAGGAACTGCTTGCCAAATTCCCCTGCTAGTTTCAACCCGTGTCTAATCTCAGTCATTCCAACAGAAGTAAACAGCATAAATTCCTTAACAAAGCAGAAGAATATAGTCCTCTGCAGTTGTCCACAGGCAATGTGTCTCTGTCCCTGGGGTTTTTTCTTTAAACACATGGCATTATTAGACATGATAGCATATTATGGGAGAGGTTTGTGACTGAATCTTCTGATTTTTGTGTGTTTTTAGAAAGGATCTCTAGGAGGGCTGATTTGGAATGGGGCTATGACATGGGTGGTTTTAAAAAAAACAAAACTCCCAATTCCTTTTAGCCCTGTCAAGAACAAAATAAACAAGTACAGTAGAGGATGTGAGTCTTCCCCTACTGGGTGAATAGAAACATAGAGAGGTTGGTTTGTACTGGGAAAATGGAATGGGAAAAATGGTTAAACCCCCAGAGCTATAGTCCTAACCCATGGTTCCAGAATATTTCAGGAGATACTGAATATCGCGAAGTTTCTCTTTCTCTCTCCTTTTGCCATCAAGTTCCAGCTGACTTCTGACGACCTTGTAGGGTTTTCAAGGCAAGAGTCATTCAGAGATGGTTTGCCATTGCCTGCCTCTGCGTAGTAACCCTGGACTGCCTTGGTGGTCTCCCATCCAAATACAGAGCAGGGCTGACTCTGCCTAGCTTCCTAGTTCTGATGAGACTGGGCTAGTCTGGGCCTTCCACATCAGGATAGCTTGGTTCAGGGCTTCCGGTCGGAGTAAAATGGCGAATTGACACACTTTGCGAGTTGTGCAGAGTGTACTGCGGTATCTGACGACAGTCTGGGCTTCATCTGGCCCAGCGCAGCACTCCCCAGGCGGGGGGGTGGCAAGCAAGCAGCCAAGCCTGAGGGGGAGTTGAGATCGGTGTGGATAAGCTTCGGAGGAAGCTTGTTTACACTTTGATCTCCTTCCGTGAAGAGGGCAGTTGCAAATCAGCACTATAGATACCAGCTGGGCTGAGAATTCAGCATAAATTCGCCATCTACCGATCTCTTTAACATCAAGTTCAACATCGATTACAGAAGAAGCACCGCAAAACCCTGAGATTACAAGCAAGGTAACAAACGAATAAGCGCTTACCGGTTTAAAGAAGAACGCGAAATTGAATCGTACGGATAAGCGTAGAAACCTTTAATGAACTATTCTGCTTGATTTAAAAGTAAAACGAAAGCTTTCCTTTAGAGAAAACGGCTGAAAAGTGACTTTGTTTTGCATTCCTGTGGTCAGTCAAGTCTAAACTTTACGTAGCAGAAACGAAACTAACTGTGACTCTATGATACAGGAAGTAGGCTAGAGTGGACGTTGTAGAGGTTGCTGTGCCGGAAATAGACGGACGTTTGAATGTGTGACACCACCTTTACCGGAAGTTGGATTACAGAGACGGACAGATAAACAGGAAGTCTGGAAGGAGCCTACTCTAGCCGGAAAATCATAGAGAAATTGCGCCCGACATTTTGAGGAGGACTAAATTTTAAAAAGTTATTTTTAAGCCAAAAAAGCGCTGATACAAGTTATAAAGGTGGCGATTCGGCTTGAAGATTGCTAATATAAAGATTGATTAGCACTGAAGTCGCTTTCAAGATGGATTTGAGGTCAAGACCTAGAGCTGCTTCATCACCTAGTCCAAGAATGACTGCAAAGGAAAAAAAAGAGTGGCAAGCGGCTATGGAAGCGATGGAAAAACGGATGACCGAAGTGGTGCAGAATCTTGGAAAACAAATAGAATCACAGCTGCAACAACAATTGCAACAACAGCTGCAAATACAACTGGAGCAAATAGAACAAGTGCAAGTCCAAGTACAGAAAAAAAATATGGAAGAATTGAAAGAACTGGTACTAACAGAAGTGTCAGGGATTAAAAAAGATACAGAAGAAGTTAAGAAAGAGGTCAAAAGTCTGGTGACAAAATCTGAAGAAATGGAACAGAAGGTTAAAAAAACCCTGTTAGAAAATACAAGACTGGAGTCCATGATGGAATATAGAGCTACTCAGAATCATCTGAGATTGAGAGGGATAGAAGAGGAGGAAGATCAGGATCTACGGGCTCTAGTAATCAATACATTGACAACTTATGTAGGGGAAGATGTTGGAGATTTGGATTCAGACTTTGACTTGATTTACAGAGTAAACTCAGCTTATGCCAAGAGAAAGCAATTACCCAGAGATGTGATTGTTCAATTCGTGACAACAAAAATGAAGGAAGATGTTTTCAAGAAACAATTCACACAACCGTTGGAAATTAATGGAAAAAAAATAATAATTTTGAGAGAAATTCCGAGATCGATCTTACAAGACAGAAAGAAATTCAAGAAATTGACAGACAGACTAAAAGAAATGAATATCAGGTTCAGATGGGAGATTCCATATGGACTTTCATTTGTGTACAATTCGGTGAGATCTACTCTCAAATCTGAAGAAGACTTATACAGATTTAAAGAGAACAATTTTGATGATTTTAAAGATATTTAATTCAACACAATTATGGATTACAAATTTTTATCTTGGAACGTAAATGGACTAAATTCACCAAGTAAAAGAAGATTAGTGAATCATTGGCTGGAGAAACAAAAATGTAACATAATTTGTTTACAAGAAACACATATCAGAAAACAAGATAATAAATACTTGATTAATAAAAAATTGGGAGAAGAATTTCATTCCTCAGCAACTAATAAGAAAAAAGGAACAGTGATTTATGTTTCAAAAGAATTGGATCCTAAAAAAATCTTCTCAGATAAAGAAGGAAGATATGTTGGCGTGGAAATATTGATGAATAGAAAAAAGACATTGCTCGTAAATATATATGCACCCAATGGTGCAAAAGAGACTTTCTTCAATGACTTGACTAAAGAGTTGGATTGTTTAAACTATGATCAAATAGTCCTTGCTGGAGACTTTAATGGTACAGTGAATAACATATTGGACAGAAAATCCAAAGCAAGTGGAGAGACAATTGGAAAGCTACCAAAAAATTTCTTTCAATTGATGAAGCAAGAGAAACTAGAAGACGTTTGGAGGAAGTGGAATCCCAAGACTAAGGATTACACGTTTTATTCTAATAGACATAACTCCTTTTCCCGAATTGACATGATTTGGATGTCAGAGGAGATGGCGCAAAAAACTTATAAAATACAAATTTTACCGAAAACTAATTCTGATCATAATCCCTTACTTTGGATATCTAAAGAAAAAACTAAACAACTATATTGGAGAATTAATGAGGACTTACTGGATCAAAAACTAATCAATGAAACTTTAAAAAAAGAAACGAAAAGTTTTTTTGAATTGAATTTAAATAAAGGAACGGATATACAAGTTGTATGGGATGCGTACAAAGCGGTAATGAGAGGTATGCTTATCTCTCTGAACTCCAAGGACAAAAAGCAAAAGATGCAACAACAGAAAGACCTTTATGAAAAAATTTAATAAAAAGAAAAGGAATTAAAGAAAAGACCAGGGAAGAAAAAGATTATTAAAGAGATCCACTTTCTGCAAGATCAGCTGAATGTTTTATTAAACAGAGAATTATATTGGAATCTGAAGAAATTACAGCAAAAAGCATTTGAGGGTGCAAACAAACCAGGAAAGTTTTTAGCATGGCAATTGAAAAATAGAAAAGAAAGGAATTTTATATCTAAGATTATTGAAGATGGAAAGGATGTTATGAATTTGAATGGTATAAAAAGAGCTTTCTTTAAATATTACGCCAAATTATTTAAAAAGAAAGGAATTGATCAACAGAGAATTAAGAAATACTTGGAGACTATTGAAGTTCCAGAGCTGGGAAAACAAATTAAGGAATCATTAAATGGTTTAGTAACGAAAGAAGAAGTGATAATGGCGATAGAAGATGCAAAGTTGGGCAAAGCTCCAGGACCAGATGGCTTCACAGCAAAGTTCTACAAGAAATTTAAAGAGGAGCTAACCCCCATTTTAGTACTTCTGTCGAATGAGATAAGAAAGACTAAACGGATCCCAGATTCATGGAAAGAAGCAAATATTTCATTGATACCTAAAGAAGGTTTGGATTTGACTCAAGTAAAGAATTATAGACCAATATCGCTATTAAATAATGATTACAAATTATTTGCAAAAATAATTTCGGAGAGATTGAAAAAATATCTGAAAGATACGATAGCGGAAGAACAAGCCGGATTTTTACCAAATAGACAAATTAGAGACAATTTAAGAGTGGTGATAGACGCAATTGAATACTATGACAAGCATCCAGAAAAAGAAGTTGGATTCCTCTTCCTAGATGCGGAAAAAGCTTTTGACAACTTAAATTGGGAGTTTATGCTGCAAGTTATTGAAAAAATGGACATTGGACAGTTCTTTTTAAACATGATTGTGGCAATATATTCAGAACAAAAAGCGGCTTTGAATATAAACAAAGAAAGGACGGATTTTTTCCAAGTTCAAAAGGGAACACGTCAAGGCTGCCCGTTGTCCCCGTTGCTATTTATTTGGATGTTGGAAATATTATTGACAGCAATAAGAAAAGATAATAGTATTGAAGGACTTTCAGTGAAAGGATTCGTATATAAATACAGGGCATTTGCAGATGATGTGATGTTTATGATTCAGGATCCTATTGAGAAAATACCACATCTGATGGAGAAAATTGAAGAATTTGGCTCAGTTGCGGGTTTTTACGTTAATAAAAACAAAACTAAGGTGATGTGTAAAAACATGACGAAGCAAAGACAAATAGAACTTCAAGAGAAAATCCAATGTGAAGTGGTTACAAAGACTAAATATCTAGGAATTGAATTAACCATGAAAAATATTGACCTGTTTAAAAACAATTATGAAAAGGTGTGGCACAGGATTCAGCAAGACATGAAGAAATGGGACACTTTGAATTTATCATTGATGGGAAGAATCGCAACTGTAAAAATGAATATCTTACAGCGTTTGATGTTTTTATTTCAGACCATTCCAATACTAAAACAAAGGAAAGTATTGGATTCGTGGCAGAAAGAATTATCCAAATTCGTATGGGCAGGAAGAAAGCCAAGGATCAAAATGAAAATTTTATGCGACGCAAGAGAGAGAGGAGGCCTTCAACTACCAAATTTAAGATTGTATTATGATGCCGTCTGTTTAACATGGTTGGAACAGTGGATTAATCTTGAGAATAAGAAGCTATTGGCTTTAGAAGGGCATGATAACAAATTTGGATGGCATGCATATTTATGGTATGGAAAAGTAAAAATGGACAAATTTTTTAAACACCACTTTGTAAGACAATCACTGTTCGAGACATGGATGAGATATAGAAAATTCTTCTCAGAAGAAAGACCACTTTGGATAGTACCAGCTGAAGTGATTAACCCACATTCAAGAAATCAAGGGTTAGATTGGCTACCTTACAAAAATCTTTTAAAATTAGAAGGGAAAAACTTTGTGTTACAAGATAGATTTGATGTTGAATTTGAATATGATTGGTTGAAATACAGACAGATTTATGATTTATTTAAGACCGATAAAAGAGAACATGGTTTCAGAGAAAAGAACATTGAAATTGAAACTGTATGGCTTGAGAAAGGTAAAAAAATGATTTCTAAACTGTACAAGGTTTTATTGAAATGGTACACTGAGGATGAAATTGTAAAAGAGCAAATGATAAAATGGGCTGTAAATGTTAATAATGAGATATTAATGACATCCTGGGAATATTTGTGGAAAAAGTCAATGAAAATTTCAACTTGTGTAAATGTTAAAGAGAATTGTTATAAAATGATGTACAGATGGTATATGACGCCTAAAAAAATTGCTATTATAAATGAAAGTATGTCCAACAAATGTTGGAAATGCAAGAAACATGAAGGGTCTTTTTACCATATGTGGTGGACATGTGATAAAGCAGTAAAGTATTGGACTGAGATCCACAATGAGATACAAAAATTTTTGAAATGTACTTTTAAGAAAGACCCACAGATGTTATTGTTAGGTCTTAAAATGGAAGAAATAAATGTAGCCAAGAGAACAATACTATGGTACTTGATTACAGCAGCTAGACTGATTTTTGCTCAATGTTGGAAACAAGATAAAGTACCTGAAACATGGGAATGGATTAAAAAGACGTTGTTTTTGGCAGAAATGGACAAACTAACAAGAAAGTTAAACAACGAAGAAGATGAAACTTTCTTTGAAGACTGGAAAGACTTTCAAAAATACTTGTTGAAAAATTGGGACATTAAACGTGGTTTGATTTGCTTTGATAGTTATTAAGAAGAAAATGAAAGAGAATTAGATTTTTGAATTGTTACCGTTTGTAAGAGAAAAGAAGTTTAGAAGTAATTGTAACAGAATAAGAGAGACATTAATGGGGTTGGAGCAGTGCGGGAAGCCTTGTTTGGGGGGGGAGAAGGGAAATAAGAAAAATGGATATGAAGGTAGGTTTAAATTGTATGAACATGTGATATATCCAATAATAAACTGTATTTACCAAAAAGGATAGCTTGGTTCATTGCATCCACATAAAAATAGGAGAAACAGCACAAAGATGATTACATGAGGTCTGGGACTGAAATTCTGAGATAAACTCACAATTTAAGAACTTCGATATAAATCTGTTACCGAATGGCAGTGTGTTAGTGCTCATAACTATTTTTTAAAGGTGGATGATAATCCACTCCTTTTAAATTAGAAATTGATGCTGGTATCAGCAAGCCCCGACAAAGGACCATTTTACACACATTGCAGTGCCACCAGATTATGTGAAATCCTAGGTCATAATAAGTTCAGTGAATCCAGTGTGAAATGATACAAGACTCTGATCCATTCCTATTGCATACGCCATGTCATTCGGTTCTTCATAGCTGATGAAGTACGATACAATTTAGGGTCTTCTTACTCTAAACTGAAATGTATAAGTGGCTTACTTAGATGATCAGGTGGTGATCTTTCCATCTAATAAAACAACACAGCATGGACCCAACATTTGCAAAAGCCAGGCATTCAATCATGCTTCTAAGTGAAATAGAAATGGAAGTAGCAGGAAATGAGCAATCTCTGTATTTCTCCCCTATTCACTACTTTCATTTTCATGTGTTTGTATTTAGATACAGCAAATGGATATGTAGAAACCAGAGAAATTCAGTTGCATTGTTTTAGAGCTATTTATAATATGGCTACATTGCAGCTGCATTCGTAATGAAAATAGAACTAAATGCAAGCATCTGAAATTATGGAAAAACCAAGCAGGAAGGCTTGTGGATGACAAATTGGACTGGTTTGGTATAGGCAGTGGAAGCAGGAGTGGTCTGTGCACAACCATATACATACCTTTACAACTTGGTATGCAATAGGGTGCATATTTAGGATTGCCAAGTCTCCCTTGGCCACCAATGGGGGATGGGTGGTAGGGTTGCCAGATCCAGTTTGAGAAACTCCTGGAGATTTGTGGATGGACCCTGGGGAGGACAGGGACCTCAGTGGGGTACAATGTCATAGGGTCCACCCTCTAAAGCCTCCATTCTCTCCAGGGGAACTGACCCCTGTAGTCTAGAGATGAGCTATAATTCTGAGGGATTCCCAGGTCCCACCTGGAGGCTGGCATCACTGTGCAAATTCATTGCTATATACATACACCTCACTCACAGACCCATGTGGACAGATGGAATTGGTAGGGTTGCCAATTTCCAGGTGAGGCCTGGAGACCTTCCAGAATTACAACTGATTTCTAGAAAACAGTTCAGTTGCCCTTAAGAAAATGGCTCCTTTTGAGAGTGGGCTACATGGCATTATACCACGCTGAGGTCCCTCTCCTCCTGAAACCTCACCCTCCCTAGGCCCCACCCCCCAAATCTCCAGGAATTTCCCAACCTGGAGTTGGCAAGTTTAGTCAAATAATCAGGTATGCATCCAGTTACATGAAGCATTCTATGTATTAGAGATAGGGATGGGCACAAACCAGCTGGTGAACTAAAGGGCATCACAAATTGAGGGACAAGAACAGTCACAAACTTTCACAAATTTTGGTGCAGTTTGTGGTGGTTCATGGTGGTTCATGAACAGCAGAAATCAGGGGTTTTAAACCCTTCACACTCACACACAAGTCCTCTTGTGAGTGACATGCCATTCAGATGTTTGGTTTAAATGGCTGGGAACTATTTAAATCACTGCTTTCTGCTCCCCTTGGAAAGCTGTAGGGATCGGAAAGAAGCAGCTTAAATGGCTCAGAACCTGGGGCTGGCTGGGACTGGCTGCCCAAGAAAGCCCCTTTAAAAAACTGAGCTGTGGGAGCAGGCTGCCCCTGTGGCTCAGCTGTTTCCTATCTTGCTTAGAGCCTGAAACAACTGAGCCGTGGGAGCAGGCTGCCCCCCTGGTTCAGCTATTTCAGGCATGAACCTTGCAAGCCGACTGGGTTTGTGTTTCTCCTACAAACTGAAATGAACCACATTTTTTTTGTTTATGCCCATCCATACTTAAAGAGAGAAGCACACAACAAAATACAGGCTTCTCTAGCTTCTAGACTGTACACTTAGCCAGAGTCTACAGTGACCCATTCATATCTGCTCAGTCTTGCATTGTCCAAGGTCATAGTATTGCTGCTAATGAAGATGTTAGAAGTGTTCAAGGAAAGGAACGCCTACACACACACACACACACACACACACACACACACACACACGTATGTGAGAATGCTGAGATATTTGAGTGGCATGCTGCAAGTAAGGAATACCACTTATGAACACACATCCATGTGGAAAACTGTACAGCAAACAACAAGCTAGGTGAGAATTTTCTTTCTAATATATTAGTTTTCTGTTTTCAGGGAATAATTCTGCATGGTAAAGACCTATTCAGGTCTAAACAATGGGGCTTACTCCCAAAAAATTGTTTTTGGGATTACACAGTAAATGTCTTATTACCTACCTCCTCCAGTCTCAAGTGATACAATCCTATCTACCACCTTAGAATGCTGCCACCTCATTCCACTGAATGTTAACTAGAAAGGCATACAGTCCTCACTGCAAAATGCCGCTGAGTATGAGAACTTGGAAACTGTCTGTAATTCTTTAAGCTTCAATACTTGGTCATGTTCTTTGGTTCCAGGTAAGATAATTTAGAAATAGATATGATTTATTTTTGATACCACTTTTGATTACTTTATTTATATTAATACCTCCTTTTAAGAATCCAGAACTTGGTTGTTAAGTAGATGTATTTGCAGCTTCGGCACTTGAGAGGATTTTCCAGACAGTGTGGGATTTGCTTCTGCATAATATGGTTTCTGCTAGCTAGTTAGCAGGTTCCCTAAAGAAAAGCCCATTATGAAGCTCCTAAATCATACTTGAAAAGTTTAGATTTCTGAGATTTACAAATAATAGTTATGAAACTCTGTCAGCTGAGACAGTTATGGAACGTTATAGAATGACTGTATTTCAGAATGGGCTAGGATTGAGAGGATTTTCCAGTCAGTGTGGGATTTACTTCTGCACAATATGATTTTGGCTAGCTAGTTAGCAGGTTCCCTAAAGAAAAGCCCATTATGAACCTCCTAAATCATACTTGAAAAGTTTAGATTCCTGAGATTCACAAAGAATAGTTATGAAACTCTGTCAGCTAAGACAGTTATGGAACTTTTTAGAAGGACTGTATTTCAGAATGGGTTAGGCTCCCCTGCCCCTTTAAAATCCTTAAGCTCTGTTTTAAACAAAGTGGACAAGAGCAACTTACCCATGTGATGTTAAATGTGCCTGGTAGTTTTGTTTAAACTGGGCCCTCGGCTGCTACATGTACAATGCTGGAACACCAGTGCAATGTTTGTGAGGGCACGCTGTGACAACACATGCAGTATCCACAGCTTCTGTTTAAAAGTGACGCTAGGCATGCGCAGCAATTTCCTTGCCCACCATCACATTTAAACTGAATCCAAGACAAAGGTTTCACACACAAATTAACTCTTACTGTGTTGTGGCCACAGCACAACACTAGCCAGTTTTGTGCTGAAAAGTATTGACAAAAATACTATCCACAACTTAGTATGTGCAAAAAAGTCCCCGTCTTGATTCCACTGGAGTTCCTTCAGATCTGTTAAATATGAGTGTAATCTACTGAAGCTGAATCCATCCTATTATTTTCTGTGTTAAATTTCAGGCTGAATGCGGATTGTAATCTGTCACATTCTATTGGCTGGTTTCTGCGAAACCATTGTAAATAACCAATCACCGTGTAAATATGTTATCAAAGAGGGAACAGTCCTGATTGACCTTTATCCCTGTATTATTATTGATCTTTAACTTGTTATGGGTGTGGCTTTGACAGCCCAGGATGGTTTAAAAAGGGAGCTGTGCTCCACTTGTTTGTTGTGTGTTCCTGAGTTGAGGTTTGCTGTTGAAATAAAGCTGAATCACTTTTTGCTGAAATCCAAATCGTGTTAAGTCTCCTACTTAACAATGAGACATAAGTCTGATCTTAACTAGTGATTCAGCTTTATTAATTCAACAGTAAACCAACATAAGGAACTGTGGAGCAACAGGCTCCCTTTTTAAACTGTCCGGGCTGTGGTAACCACGCCCTTAAACAAGTTAATAACCAATAAGGAAAGGAGAGATAACAACCAATAAATTTTGTTCCCTCCAGAACAACTCTAGCTACTCTGATTGGCTTGCTTTGCAGAGTAGCCAATCAGATTGCTCACTTTTAGGATACCTTCTCAAACCTCAAGCTCATACATATTATTACAATACATAACAAGATCATTTTAGCCATGTAACTGAAACTGAAAGCAGTTGGTTTCTGCTGACTGACTCACAGTGTTTTAGCTAGGGCTGCCACCCTTGGGTTGGGAAATTTCTGGAGATGTGGGGGTGGAGCCTAGGGAGGATAAGGTCACTTTCAGGGATCTCTGTAGTCTGGAGACCAGTTATAATTCCAGGAGATCTCCAGGCTACCTCCAGCTGGAGGCTGGCAAATTTAGTTGCAGCTGCAAACTGCCATAAACTGTTAAAATTCAGTAAGACACCTCTTGTATCACAGTCTGACTGGCCTCTCCAGACATGAACTGTGTGCAGAGAACTGGGAGAGGGGTTGAAGCCTATTAGTTTCTGGCAGTTCAGAGGAGAAACTGCCAGTTTTTGATTGGCCATAGATAGTGACCAGCAGTTTGGAATGGGAACCTAACAATGTACAACCAAAACCCATCACCATTATTTTACAGTGCTCAAGCCCTTGAAATGTCTTCTTCCTGTTCCAACCTTCCTCAAAACTTAGCCCTGTAGCAAAAATATGATATTTCTCTTTATTTCAAGCAGGCAGCTTGGCAAATCCTCAGTCAGGTGATCAAATGAGGTTGCCAATTCCAGCTTGGAAAACTCCTGGAGATTTGTGGGTGGTGCCTGTGAAGGGCAGAGATTACTTGTGTCTTTTCTTTTGGTTACAGATTTTGGGGGGTCCATGACTGTGCTTTTGAAATAGGAAAGCAAGCTTCAGAGGGACACCCATTCAGGATGCCACTTTTGACTGGAGGCTACTCTAATGTACAAAATGACTAGTTTAATGTATAAAATGCTTTAGGTGGTAGCCATGTTAAACTGTAGTGACAGAACAAATTTCGAGTCCAGTAACACTTTAGACACTAAGAAAATTTCCCAGGGCATAAGAATTCATGAGTAAAAGCTCATTTTGTCAGATACAAACCTCCCCACCACCACCACCAATAGAACAGGGGCATAAAATTCTTGTCTCATTACAGATGCTAATTTTCTGTACTTCCCACCTCTATCCATGTCACCTGGCTCTAATAAAGCTCATTATACTTTGCATTGTATCTCTGCATCCTGACTCCCAACTGGCTCTTCTTGGTAACACTCCTCCCACCTTCTGACTGGATATAAGGGCTGATGGATCCTCAACATTACTTGTACCTAACAAAGAGAGCTTTGACTCATGAAAGCTTATACCCCAGAAAATTTTGTTGATATCTGTTACAGGACTCAGATTTGTTAATAAATGTTTGTTACACTGAAATCCATGATTTCCTGAGCACATAGTCTTTTCCCCTTATTGCCACAAATAGAAAATCTCTACATAAAGAAATGGGGCTAGTTTATGCTTCCCACAGTGACATGAATGTAGATGTCATGAGCCAGCCAGCTGCCACCTCCTCAGAGGATGAGGAATCTGAAGAATCAGGTCCTACACCAACATAATCCCCACCTGAGCAACCAGATCCAGCAGCAGATCCAACAGGGGAAGCATTGGGGAAGTGAGAATGCTTCCCAGTCATGACCAAGCTGCTTGATCTTCCAGGAGAAGAAAAAGATAACATAGAACCCAGCTTCCCTGCCAGCCTTTCCTGAGCCAGTAGAATATAGGAGAAGAAGAGTCCATGGTGGCTCAGAGGAGATAAGGGAGCTCCTGCTTGGCTGCTCAGCAATGGTCCATTTTAGGTCCTGGAGCAGAGTCCTTGCACGACCAGGACTGACAGGCTGATAGGGAAACAGTAAAAGACCTATACCTGTAGGAAGGTGAATGTGACTGTAAGGAGTGACATCTGGCCCTTGGAGAAATGAGTCAGCAAAAGGTGCAGATAAAAGGAACATGCTGAGCAAAGCTCAGTGTGGAAGCAATCTTGCTTGTCACCCCTCTGTGCACTGACCTGTTTAGCAAACAGAGCTCTGCCCTGACCCTGCTACCTTGTACCCTGTCTCTGGTAATTTGTGCTTGCTCCTGAAGCCTGGGCCCCAGACCTCTCAATCCTGACCTGTTCCCAAGCCTTGACCCTCCTACCCTGACTCTTGGACTAGACCTTTGGATATCCAACTTCAGACCAGTTTGTACACCATGTTCCTGTGTATTTCTATATTTGTTGTCATTGTATTTTTGTATCCTGGAAACCCTCGGATAGAGCAACAGTGCTAGGCTTAGCCCTGAATGTGACAGTAGGGTGACTTTTTCAGCTTGTGGCCCACCATAAAGTCTCCTTAAACATTGTGGTACAAGAAGAACTAAATTAATGGGACATATAGTTCTGTAAGAAATGATGAGGCCGTACATACTGACTTAGCTACCACCAATGAGAAATGATTTTGAGGTTTAGGGTTTTGATGCAGTGTGTAGGAACAAACATACAGGTTGATTTCCAAAATCAGTTGATTTCCACCTGCTGGTCATGGCTGATCCTGTTCCCAGCCATGTATGTGTGTGTGTGTCTCACATAAATGAAGTTTTAATGAAGAAAGAAAGCATTCTACGTCAACTATTGGCTTCCTTTGCTTACATAAATCATTGTGCAAATAATTGTAGAATATTCAGACCCTCAGCAAATCACCAATGCTTAATTTAGCTCGATGGAATAACATTGATTTATTATAATTCTCTTGTAATGAGGATGGAACCATGTTTTCCAAGTTACCAAGTTACCTACTGCATTTCACAGAAGAAGATTTCCGTGCCCACTCAAAAGAGTGGGAGGAAGTTTATTAAATTTGATTAGTTGAACAGATCCATAGTTAGTATTCAGTGTGTCTTCATGACAGTATTGAACCATGATTGCTCATTTTGACTGTGCTGATTTATATGCTTCATGCTTAGAGCAGCCTCTCTCTGCAGCATTAAGAAGCTAAATTGATGATTCACCATGGAAACAAACTGTTGACTGGAATCAAGAGGCATATTGAGATCACTTGTTAGTGTTGGAGCTGAAACAAAGGATTAAAAAAAAAGACTAATCAGAATTCAGATTTGGTGACAGAAGAAAAACTCAGTGCCAGGTTGGATTCTGTGGATCTGTCTGGTCTGTTGCTCATCAAGCAAGGTCTGTTTGCCTGGGGCTGATTGTAGGCCCCACCCTCTGCTGTGGGTGCTGGAAGGGGGGGGGCTGTGGGCTTCTGAACTGTAAGGCTCCTCCTAGGCATAAGTGTGAGTTGAAGACCGAGAGTCAAAGGGTGCTTTGGGTGCAGATCAGACCTGAGGACTCTGCATCGCTCGAGATTAAACCACTAATTGGTTACGAAGGTAGAAAGCCAGCAAGGGCTATCCAGTGTTTTATAAAGAGTGCCGCATTTATGATTATCTACTCACTGGGTGGAAATTGTGAGTATGTGTTCTCTGCTTGTAGCTAGTGGCTCTCCAGGAGCATGTTCATTCCCTTGAAGCTAGGGTTGCTGACCTGGAGAAGCTGAGGCAAAGACAGAGAGGTCTGGGGAAGAGACCTTGTAAAAATCTCAGGATGAATTCTTTTAAACTATGTTTTAAGAATAATTTAAACATTATAAAAGAAAACAGAATCAAATCAAATTTCATTACATAAAATCTTGTCCTCTATAGGGGTAGACCAGGCCTCTAGAGAACAGGTCTACCTGACCCTTTCCACTATATTGATAGACATGGCCTCCAGTGAACAGGTCTACTCACCCCTTGCTACTACATTGGTAGACCTGGCCTCTGGAGAACAGGTCTACTCACCCCAGTCCACTATATTGGTAGAGCTGGCCTTGGACCATCACTCTACGCTGAGCCTTAGAAAACATACCAGCACTTGTGTGGGGGGGGGGCTCTTGCAGTCTACTTTGGTTTTTTTAAAAAGTGAAATATGACACATTTACATGTCAAGTATAACAGAGTTGGAACATTCACTGTCAGAACCTTGCCTAACCTAACAAACAGGAAGTTGCGTAAATGCTATCAATCTGCCCAAACTACTTATTTATTCAAATATTTATATCCAATTTTTACCGTGACTCAAGGCATCTTACAAATCATACTGAAAAGCATAATAGGGGTGTGAAAAAATGATTTTTTCCCCTGCTCCATTATAGCCTATGGAGACCATTAGTCAATGGCCCCCATAGGCCATAATGGATAATTGATCTGGGGATATCTGGGGCTCAGGGTGGGCCCCTGCTTTTCAAGGCAATGAAACCAAATTTGCAGCATAGCTGCTGGTGCCTCTCCTCAAACACCTTCCCCAAGTTTCAAAAAGTTTTGACCAGGTGGTCCAATTCTGTGGGACCCAGAAGGAGGTGCCCCATCCTCCATTGTGAGTTGGAAGCTGAAATCTCTGAGCAGCTAACTAAAATGTTCTGCTCCAGTGCCCCCAGCACAGCTTATAGGAAATACTGCTGGAGGTATTATTCAATCATTAGGAATATAAAGAGTGGGGTCTGTGACAGGTGTTTGACCGCATGGTGATTTGTCTGACTGGTGCAAAGGTTATGTACCTCACGTGCATGTTGTCACCAATGAAATTGGAAAATGTAGTTGTGTAGTCCTGGGGAAAAAGTTTGATAATAGGTAGGTTTTCTACAAAGAACCAACATTTATTTATTTATTTATTTATTTATACATACATACATACATACATACATACATACATACATACATACCTTCGGCTTATATACCTCCCTAACCCCAGAGGGTCTCTGGGTGGTTTACATAGAGGTTCTAACCAGCCAATTTTTAACCTAACTAGGGCCACATAGTCTACAGGGTGGTGACTGCCTACCAGCACCCCGGGCTAGTTGTCATCCGGCTTCCTTCCGCAGCTTCAGATATTGGTGTCCTGGTGCCCTTCTGGAGCCGATCTTCCAGGCAGCTTCCTCTGGCAGGTCTCATTCTGGTGTGTGGCTCTGTGTTGGCTGCAGTTCCGGCTACTGTCCACAGGTGGCTTCGCCGCGCTGCACCGCACGTCACCACACTCTCCAGGCCTCCACTTCTCCAGGCTCCACCTCCAACATTGCTCCACCAGGTCGCCAGGAACTGCTCGCCACCATTACCGCTGCCGCTGCTGCAGCCGAAACCTCTGTGTCACAGGGAGGAGGGGGTGCCCCCTGCCACCTAGGGCAGGTACCCACTTTTATCTACTTGCATTTATGATGCTTTCGAACCGCTGGGTGGATGGGAGCTGGGACATGGGCCGGTAGCTCACCCCGGCCATGGTGAGTTTCGAACAGCTGTAATGGCTGTTCATTGATGTTACTTTTGCAGGTGTTCTTACTGCCTACACCACTGCTCCTTGTACATAGATGGTTCTGAACATGGCTCAGTTCAGGACCATCTATGGCTCTGTGAGTAGGCGTGGGGGGGCACTCCCTTCCCCAGTGTAACCTTGAAAATGGGTGAAATGATGCAGCAGTAGAAGTCTCACCAAAAAATTCCATGGAGAAAATATTATCATGACATAAATTTATGCTGTTATTAAGCAATGTTCAGTTATCGATAATGTTAAGTTGTATATATTTTCAGTTATTTAAATATTTGCTTCACTTGTACCCTGTCTTTCTCTGCAATGGGGACCCAAAGTATTCTCCTCTCCAATACTCCCTCTAAGCTGTGGAGTCCTGTGAGCAAAAATTCTACTTTGTGAGCTACTGGCATTAAAGTTGTGAGCAAGCAATTTGGCTACTGCATAAATTAGTTTGCTCTGGAGCCATCCTTCCTGAGCTAAGACAAAAATGTGAGAGCCAGAGGCTAAAAAACCATGAGCTATCTTGCACTAACTCAGCTTATGGGGAACACTGCTTCCTCTCTTACATTTTATCTTCACAACAGCCCTACAAAGTAAGCTGGGTTGAGAGTGAGACAGGCCCAAGGTCACCCAGCAAGTGACAGAGTAGACACCACACTGGCTCAAAGTAATGCAAATGGACTTTTAAATTAAATACTGGCTCTTTGTTAATCTCTTGCTCTGAATTTTGATGCAGTTTGGCTCCTTAATTATATAAAAAAGTTGCCAACCTCTGTATCAAACTACTAAACCTGTCAGCAGGAACCACCTAAAGAACATCCATAAAAGACACTTACTCATAAGAAGCCATCAAGAGACTGCAAAAGCACTCTTCAAAAGTTCCATCTTAAAGCCCGTATGAAATGGTTAAAAAAAACACCCTTCCTGATTTCTTCTGGAAGGCTGTCCCATGGAGCTGGAGTGACCACAATGGAAGTTCTCAAGCAGACAGTAAAAGAACACTCCCTCACAGGCTTTGGGATGACCAGCAGGTGCTTCTGTGCTGAGCCAAACTTCTGCACAGACTCTTATATTGAGAGAGGCAGTCTTTCAAGTATGTGGGCCTCAGGTTGTGATGGGCTTTCAAAGCAAGTACCATTGGGCCATTGTAATGTACTGTAGATAGGGATGCTTTTGAAGACGGCTCAGGAGGTTCAGTTGGTAGATGTGGCAGTGTGAGTCCTCTATGGAGTCAGCCACTTGGAACATATAAACGCAGTGTTGCAACAACTTGCCCGGGTTACCTATTTGCTAATCTGGGCCTAATGCAAAGTGAAAGTTATAAGAGAACATAAGAGAAGCCAAGGTTGAATCAGGCCAATGGCCCATCTAGTCCAACACTCTGTCACACAGTGGCCAAAATATACCACATGCCATCAGGAGGTCCACCAGTGGGGCCAGGACACTAGAAGCCCTCCCACTGCTGCCCCCTCCAGCACCAAGACTGCTCAGCAATTTCATGCCCACGAGTTCTTGTATTGTGAGAAAGGGAGAAAAGTACTTCTTTCCCAACCTGCTCAATCCCATTCATAATCGTATAAACCTCGATCATGTCACCCCTCAGCCGTCGTTTCTCCAAGCTAAAGAGCCCCAAGCATTCTAACCTTTCTTCATAGGGAAGGTGTTTCAACCCTTTTATCATTCTAGTTGCCCTTCTCTGCACTTTTTCCAATGCTATATCCTTTTTGAGATGCGGTGACCAGAACTGTACACAGTATTCCAAATGAGGTCGCACCAATGATTTATACAGGGGCATTATGATACTGGCTGATTTGTTTTCAATTCCCTTCCTAATAATCCCCAGCATAGCGTTGGCCTTCTTTATTGCATCTACACTCTGTCAAGACATTTTCATTGAGTTATCCACTACAACTCCAAGATCTCTCTCATGGTCCGTCTCTGCCAGTTCAGACCCCATCAACGTGTATTTATATTTAGGATTTTTGGCTCCAATGTGCATCACTTTGCACTTGGCCACATTGAACCCCATTTGCCATGTTGACGCCCACTCACCCATCCTCGACAGATCCCTTTGGAGTGCCTCACAATCCTCCCTGGTTTTCACCACCCTGAACAACTTTGTGTCATTTGCAAATTTAGCCACTTCACTGCTTACTCCCAATTCCAAATAGTTAATAAACAAGTTAAAAAGCATCAGACCGAGTACTGATCCCTGTGGTACCCCACTGCTTACCATCCTCCACTGAGAAAGTTTCCTATTTATATTTACTCTCTGTTTCCTATTTATAAGCCAGTTTTTGATCCACAAGAGGACTTGTCCTTTTATCCCATGACTACTGAGCTTACTTAGGAGCCTTTGATGAGGAACTGTATCAAAAGCTTCCTGGAAGTCAAGGTAAATAATATCTATTGGGTCCCCCTTGTCCACATGTTTGTTCACTCCCTCAAAAAACACTAACAGGTTAGTGAGACAAGATCTTCCCTTACAGAACCCATGCTGAGTCTGCCTCAATAGTTTTTGTTCATCAATGTGCCTACTAATTCTTTCCTTAATAACAGTTTCCACCAGTTTACCCGGTATCGATGTCAGACTGACTGGCCTGTAATTTCCTGGATCTCCCCTGGAGCCCTTTTTAAAGATGGGAGTGACATTAGCTGCCTTCCAGTCCTCAGGAATGGAGGCAGATTTTAAAGAAAGATTACATATTTTTGTCAGGAGATTCACAAGTTCACATCTGAGTTCTTTCAGAACTCTCGGATGAATGCCATCCAGGCCTGGGGGTTTATTAGTTTTTAAATTGTCCATCAGTTGTAGGACTTCCTCCCTTGTCACCACAATCTGATTCAGGTCTTTCAACCCCCCTCCCGAAATCGGTGCTTCTGGAGTGGGCAAGCACTTCTCCTCTTCCACAGTGAAGACAGAGGCAAAAAATGCGTTCAGCTTCTCAGCCATTTCCCTATCATCCTTCACTACTCCTTTTACCCCTTGGTCATCCAAGAGCCCCACTGCCTCCCTGGCTGGCTTCCTACTTCTAATGTATTTGAAGAAAGTTTTATTGTTGGCCTTTATGTTTTTTGCGATACGCTCCTCATATTCCCTTTTTGCTTGCCTGATCACAGACTTGCATTTTATTTGCCATAGTCTGTGTTCCCTTTTATCAACCTCACTAAGACTAGCTTTCCACCACTTAAAGGAATCCTTCTTACCTTTTACAACTTCCATTACTTTATTTGTTAACCATGCAGTCTTTTTTCTATACCTATTTGTGCCTTTCCTAACCTGCGGTATATATTTTTTCTGAGCTTCTAGGATTGTAGTTTTAAATAGTCTCCAAGCTTCCCCAATGGTTTTGACCTTCTCCACTCTTCCTTTCAATTTCTTCCTCATGTGTCCCCTCATACCAGAGAAGTTACCCCTTTTAAAGTTAAAACTGGTTGTGTCAATCTTTTTGGGCAACTCCCTATCTGTACAAATGTTAAACTCAATGACATTATGGTCACTGTTCCCAAGCAGTGCAATCACTTTTACATCTCTCACCAGGTCTTGGGTGTTACTTAGGACCAAATCCAGGATTGCCTCTCCTTTAGAGTTATCACCTTTAAAGGCCTTCATGGCCTAGGGCCCTTGTACCTACTGAACCACACCTTCCAACATAGTCCCACATGCCAGTTATGCACTTCTGAGAGTCTTCTCCTTGTGCTCTGTTTTAGAGCTGTCTCTTTGGCAACAGCTAAATCGTGGGCTTTCTCAGTGATAGGTCCAGTTCACAGGCATGAGCTATCAGTAGGGTTGCAAACTCTGAACTGAGACATTCTTGGAGATTTGGGGATGGAGCGGGGGGAGAGGAGGGAACCTGGCAGAGTATAGTGCCATGGAATCAGCCCTAATACATTTCTATTTTCTCCAGCAGCATTGATCATGTTAGTTTGGAGATCCATAGTTCTTTCAACTGGTCTCCAGGCCCTACCTGGAGCTTGGCAACCCTAGCTACCAGAGTGGACTGGCTACACTGAGGAAACCCTGCAAGAGAGTTTTATTTCAGAGAGCAGTTGGTGAAGAATAAACTTTTTACTATCTAAAGAAGTGGGCAGTGATTCATGAAAGCTCATACCCTGCCATAAATTTTATTATTCTTTAAGGTGCTACTGGGCCCTTGCTATTTCATACTGTTTAGGCAGAATGGGCTGTGGTTTTCAAGTAAGCATGTTGGTTTTTAATCTGTACGGCTGTTACTTGTGCCTTTTTAATCTTTGTTTTTAATTTGTATTACTTTTTAATTGCTTTTTTAAAATTCATGTTAGTTTTTACCTTGATAATTAACTTATGGTTTTGTGTTCTTGGAACTCATTGCTGTATTGATACCTGCCTTGAGTCTAGGGAGAGAAGGCAGGATATAAATGTTTTAAGTAGGTAAGCACCAGCACTTTGAATTGGACTTGGAAACTAACAGGCAACCAATGCAAAGATTGCAAAATAGGTGTAATGTGATCCCTCTGACACCCCCCCTCCCAGTAACTGAAGGCTGCCACACTAATTGGAGTCCAGTATCTGTGAAGAGCCTTCATACAGTTGGGCAAACTTGTTAAGACGTGAGATTAGAATTGCCACTGTATTTTGCCAAAAGCAAAATTCTGAGGCAAATCTGGATGCTTCTTCTCAGAAGAAACATATAGTATATTTCAAAGGGTACAAAAGTTGTTTTGATAACATTAGCACAAGTTCTCAATGGGGCTCCATAAATCTGTATCCTGATATCAGACTTGCCAATTCACATGTTACACAAGTTGGGTGACGCTCCTACCCTGTGTTAGACATAACACAGCCAGACATAACTTGCAGGTTCTCTTCCATTCTTGCCCAATTAAGATCAAGGTTGCTGCTTAGGGAAAGGTATGTGTTTTTCCCCTCCCACCACAACTGTTTGTGTTGGGAAAACAGCACAAGGGACTGCACATGTGAGAACTGGGGAGAACATGGATTGGCTACTCATATGCTCAGGCTAAATTTGTGTGTATCAACCTGTGATGTGTTCTAGGGCTGTGTTCCTCAAGCTTCTATTAGAATATGGACTTCTGTGACACTTTTGATTGATCTGCAATAAATATAATAGCCATACAGTTACTATACTTGGCATGATTTGTTTGTATTAGAAGCTCCACTAATGGCTTTCATGAATTCCACATTAAGCTGATACACTAATTGCTTACCGAACTTTGTGTCGCTGTATTAGACCTAGTAGATTTTTTTTTAAAAAAAATGCTTAGGGCTACACTACCCATTTTATTTTTTTCCTGTAGAAAGAGAATACTGAATTAATGTGTAATGATTTTTTTTTTTTTTTGCTGGAATTACTTTTGTGATGAATATGTTTTAAAATGTAGAGCTTGTACAACTGAAAAATAATGCTAGTCTTTAAACTGCACTCTGCAATGGGTTGTTTTAATCATTTGGTCTCAGGGAGCAGAAGTTTACTAATGAAAGGCACTAGTCGTTTGTACCTGTTCACTAAATTAACTGGCTCTTTATTATCTCCAGAAGCAAAGAGTTCTACAAAGATTAAAAGAAGAAAAGAGCTGAAAATATATGGAACCCATTAAAAATAAAGTCATCAAAGTGAGCCACCCAGCCGCAATGCAGTTTAAAGGTGCAAAAATACCATTGACAAAGCAAATCCTATGTATTTTTATGCTGTTCCTGTTTTTATGCTATCCAGTGCTTGTTTCAGTTTGTCATGATATGGGTTTTTGCAGGGCCATAAGTTCTAATAACTTTAATTGGTAGGTCATGTTGGAGTGATGGACTTGCCATGGGAAGAGTGGCTCCCAACTCATTCTTTCTAGGCTTCAGGTTCTGTGGAACAGACAGAGACAGACAAGCAGAGATCCCAGGCAAGAAGTCTGCAAGTGTAGGTGTATTGAGCAGGAACTGAGAAATGCAAACTGCGGTACCATTTATCATAGTTATGCTGTGATGATGGGTTTCGACTATGCAGCATGTATCAGGAGAACGAGCGTGATCTTGTGGTTTGAGTGTTAGATTTGGATCTGGGAGAATGCCGTGGAAGCTGCTAGATGACCTGGGGCCAGTCTCAGTTCTGTCTCAGCCTAACCTACCTTACAGGGTGTGTAGTTGTGAGGAAACAATGAAGGAGGGGAGAATAATGTTGTAGCTACTCTGGTTTCCCATTGGGGAGAGAAAAAAAAAACAGGCTCTAATAAAATATACAAGTGGAGATTCATGATACTCATGGGAGGGGAATCTCTTCCCCCATCGCTGGTGCTTTTCTTTATGGCTTGGGGGTGGGCGGAGTCACAGGAGCAGGGTCCTGGCTTGGCTCCTGAGCCTGGCGTCCTTCTCCACTGCTGCTGGGGCTGGCTGCTGGGCATTCAGCACTGCTGTGAGCTGGGGAGGAAATCCCATATCCTCTTTCAGTGCCAGTTCTGGTGTGGCTCCTGACCCTGGCATCGTCCTTCGCCATCTGGCCCAGCAGAGCTCCCACCCTGCCATGCCTCTGCTATCCAACCCAGCGTGGTCCCAAGCAGCCACGCTGCTAACAGTGGGCTCAGGAAGGCGCCCAGCCTGCTGTGCCCCTGGGCTCAGACTGGCTGCTGGGCCTCTGCAACCATGCCAGCGCAGCTTCTAGCTTGCTGTGCTGCCAGGTTCAGAGCAGGTCCCAGCCTGCAGCACCACAGCCAGGCCCAGTGTGGCTCCCAACTTGCTGCATGGCTGTGGGGAATTTGAACACTATGCTACAATAAGTGGCCTGTCTCTTTGCTGGAGAAATTAGCCATGAGACAGAGGAGGCCAGAAGGGTACAAGGGATCACACACCTATATATACATCACAGTCCAGTTCAGTAGAAAGACTACAGATTTAAAGAGTAATCAGATAATTTTATCAAAGAATATTCCTGATTACAATCACACTAAGCTGTCAAGAAAGAGCATGCAATCCAGAACTAAGAAATAAAGAGGTGATAATAGTGATGTTTAGGAGCAATTTGTGGGGGTTATACTACCTGTTCAAATGTGCAGAAGTCTGTG
Source organism: Gekko gecko (assembly GCA_029375565.1). Classification (NCBI taxonomy): domain Eukaryota; kingdom Metazoa; phylum Chordata; class Lepidosauria; order Squamata; family Gekkonidae; genus Gekko; species Gekko gecko. The sequence continues at coordinate 31,611,942 of JAPDNY010000006.1, forward strand.
AATAGGATAGGATAGGAAGCCAGACTACTGAAGCCCGATATGTTGCCCTTGCTACTTTGGTTTGCAGACTACCCTGGGTCAAGGAACTTCTTATATGCAATTGCTTGCTAAGCCCCTACATCACTGGGCTTTCATGTTAGCTAGAGTGAATACTTTTCCTTCAGCCATCCTTTCAGGCAGGTATCAGAAAATCCCTTTTGAGAACAGACTATGCGTTCACTGTTCATTAGAACCTGATTCAGTTTCTCATATCTTACTTTATTGCCTGAAGTTCCACAAACTTCATAAACAACTTCTTGACCCAGTTATTCCTAATTATCCTGGTTATTTTGAGGGAACTACTCAATATCCATTGGCGGATAAATATCCTAAAGTGACAGAAATGGTGGCAGAGTATTTGGCTACTGTCCTGTTGGTAACTTTCTCACTCAATCAAAGTCAGGGAACTCTTGATTGAGATTGTTTGAGATATTATGTCTGATGATATTGTTCTAACTTTAAAACATTTTACTCTTATGTCTGAAATTATTGTTGGTACCTACTTTTATTCATTGTACTTTTCCTTATTTTGTGCCATTAGAGGTTTCTGAACTGAACTGGATAGTGCTAACAGCCCATGTTCCACATGATGGAGGAGGCCCAAAGAAAAGACTTTGGGAGTGTACTCAGTAATAGGCATCCTCAGAGTCCACACCAAGGCAGGGCATGCTCTCTATTTTTATAGAAATTCTGGAGGTAGTCTCCCAGGCCAGAACTTGATGGGATTAATGCCTGTTGATGGTCCTACTGGAGCTGGCTGAATGGGTTTGATGACCACTAATGGTCCAACTGGGGTTATCCTGGGGCCTGAACTGGGCCAAGGGAAGAGGGAGGGGTCACCAGGGGGAAAAGCTTGCTGCACCGTCTGGTTAGTTCACCTGGCCATGTGGGATCATTTGCCCACCTATCTCCTTCGAGTGTTAATGCTTAAGGAAAGAATGCATGGTGGGGGTTACCAGTTGTCATCACTAGGGGGTAGGGTACTGTGAGGGGGGATGCATGGGCTAGGTTTCTGTTCAGGAGGGTTTTGCTTCATTTATCTGTCACAATCTGAGGCCAGGGGTCTTTTGGAGGGGAGCGCACCGGAGCACTCCGAGAGCTCAGGAGCCAAGCCCTGCCCCCAGCCGGCGTCCCGGGGAGTCTTTCAGGTAGCCGAATGTCAATTTCAGCTCCATTATATCCTATGGGCCATTGAAGTCAATGGTGAAAACATAGGGTATATTCTGGGGGCTGAAGGGGAGAGGGTTTGAGGGAGAGGCTCCAAACTCACAGGGTAGCTGATGGAGCCTCTCCCCAAGATACCCACCAAGTTTCAAGAACATTGGGTCAGGAGGTCCAATTCTATGGGCCCCTAAACAGGTTGCCCCTATTCCCTCCATTGTTCTCTATGGTGGGAAAAAAGTAACTTTTTTCTCACCATGGAGAACAATGGAGGGAATAGGGGCAACCTGTTTGGGGGCCCATAGAATTGGACCCCTGGTCCAATGTTCTTGAAACTTGGTGGGTATCTTGGGGAGAGGCTCCAGCAGCTATCCTGTGAGTTTGGAGTCCCTCCCTCAGACCCCTCCCCTCCAGCCCCCAGAATATACCCTATGTTTTCACCATTGACTTCAATGGCCCATAGGATATAATGGGGCCGAATTGCCGTCCTTTCCTTCTCTCTTTTTCTTCTTTCCCTCCTTCTTCTCTTCTCACTTTCTTTCTTTCCCACCTTCTTCTCTTCTCTTTTTTCCTCCTTTCCCTGTTTCCATCCTTCTTCCCTCTCTTTCTTTCCCTCCCCTTTCCTTCTCTTTCTTTCCCTCTTTCCTTCTCTCTGCTCTCTCTCTTTCTTCCTTCTGTGGCCCAGCACTCATGAGAAGGAGTTTAAACTTTAAACCCCTTCTCTCTTAGCTCCCCCACCCAGACCAGCTGGGGAAGGGAAGGGGAGGCTTTTGAAGATGCCTCCCCCTCTTTTGCTTCCCCTTCTGACATCACTTCCGGTGATGTCAGGGGGCGTGGCATATGCTAATACCTCATTAGCATACCATATGCTAATGAGCTCCTGCAGCTGTTTTTCTACGAAAAGACCCCTGTCTGAGGCAGTATCAATATGGGACTGGATCATTTTAGGAAAACTGGCTTGCATGCCCATTTTCCCTGCATGTGAGGATCCCCTTAAGGGATCTTGGGGTGAGGGCTTTCAAAGGACATACACAGGTTGGGGACTGCCAGTGGGTTAACCTCACATTCAAGCAGTAGAGGAGGCCACTTTGTGGTGATTGTCCTTGTGGAATCTTCCATCCTGCCCATCCCCTGGTTCTCCCCCACCCCAGCAGTTGGACTGGGGTGGGCTGGGGTACGTCAACTGGCAGGCTGGTTAGTCAAAACCAGGATCCAGTGGTTCCATGGTATTCCAAGGCTTCTTATAGCTGTAACCAATAAAGCTGTGGCCATCTTATTCCAAAAGGATGAGAGTGATTGTGTTTATTGGAGGTTGCCATAGGAGGGAAACTTTGCCTTCATTGCCCTCTCCCCTCCCCTAGGTTCTGGGACTGTGATGGTGAGAAGTCAAGAAAGAGAGAATGAGCAAAAAGGTGAAGTCAGTCTCATTGCTACCTACCAGTTCTTGAGTAGATTCCAAAAATCTAAGCCTTCAGGCAGAGACTCAGATGTCTAGTGGAAATTCCAGTGGGTCCATGTTGGGTTTGTCAGAATGGAAAACCTTTTAGTCAAGGATGGTAATGTGAGCCTAGATGTTTGTTAGCAGAATGAGTGTTGGTGGCTCTCTGGATGGTGTATGATTATCAACTTCATTATAATTATTCAGCATAAGCAATAGTTTTCATCATTTGATGATGATGCAGGATCTTAGCTTCCAAAACTTTCAAGCATACAATAAAAAGGTTAGCACAGTGTAGCACTGCTAACAATTAGATATTTTACTTGGCCATTTAGTATTTTGCCCTTTTCCCCAGTTTCAGGTGGGTAGGTGCTTATTATTTAGTAGCAGAACAAAATTCAGATCTAGTAGCATTTTAGAGACCAACAAAATCTTCCAGGTTAGAATATTTTTTGAGTCAAAGCTCACTTCATCAGATATCAGATACTATACCTGCAAAGTAAACTTTGTTCCACAAAAGCTTATACCCTGAAAAACTTTGTTGGCAAGTAAGGTGTCACTGGACTCAAATATTGTACATCTGTTTTTCTAAAATAACTAGACATTTTGAACAAGAGGGGTAATGTTTATTTTCCAGTAACAACACACCCTGATATTCCAGGTTCTGTTCCTCACAACTGAAAACACTTTAGCTTCACCCCTTTTGTCTATCAAAAAAACCCAGTCCCTTCAGCCTTCCAGAAAACTTCCAAGCTTCATCCCTGATCTGCCAAACTCACACCCAATGTTGACACTTGATCAATAAACTTTTCTCTGGCTCCACTCACTAACCAGATATCACAAAGTCTGCAGTCCTGGTCAGGCAACATCGGGCTCTTAGCGATGTTTGCTCTTTTGGAATTCATTGCCTCTGTACACTTTTAATAAATGCTGAAACTGTGATGGAATGAAATTTACATTTAAGAAGCTGGCTGTGCAAAATGTAAATAACTCTATAAATTATTTGCTGGCTGCAGTAAATCTACTTGCAGCTTCAGGTTTATTTATTTATTGCAAAACACACCTAATGATATCTGCTTATAGCTACATAACTACCACAATTATATAACATCCTGTTTTCAGGTGCTTAGAATATTCTGAAAGTCACCTTCTGGAAATTAATTTTATGTATGCAGGTATCTAGTGGAGTAAAATGTGTCTAAATATGGCAGCCAGTTTGAAAAGATTTGCATAATCTTTGTTCTAGGTTGGAACTATTTATGATGGGGCAGTAAAATCACACTTTAATGTACCACCTATCACCAGGATCATCTGTCCCATCTCTTAGATGTCCAAGCATGGGAGCAGTATTTACACTGATCTGATACAGGATTACCAGGTCCCTCCTGACAAACAGTGGGGGATGACAGGGGGACTTACAAAGAGAAAGGCCTAGGCCTCATTGCTGGCTTCACATAGGAAGTGATGTCATCACACCAGCAATATCTGGGTAAAAGTCTGGTATTCGGGCAAAAACTCTATAGTGAAACCAGATTCCACCATAGAACTTTTGCCCAAATACTAGAGTGTTGCCTGGATGTCCCTGGTGTGATGACATCACTTCCTGTGTGATGGCAGTGACAAGGCCTAAGCCTTCTCCTTTCTCCTGGTAACCCCCCCCCCACACTGGCTAGCTGATCAGCACTAGGGGACCTCCATCTCCACTGGGGGTCTGGGAACCCTAATCTAATGTGTATACAATCAAATGAGATGTAGGTCTGAACCATACTATCAATATTTCACATATGCTTAGATAATATATCAATAAAGCCCCTCCCCCAACCCATGCCACAAATTTTCCCCATCTAAGAGCTAGCACAGGACATGTCTAGATATGTAAAATAATCTATGTATGTGAAACAATGTGTGTGCTTATGAATCAAGATCAGTTAATCTGCTCCTAGCCTAATTTTTGGGATACATTCAGCTGACATCAAGGAATATTTTTGCCCACATAGGAAGGGAGGGTGTTTAGAAAAGAAATCTTCCTCCTGTAAAATCACGTGTAAGTCAGCTAGTAAGTTAAAAAAAACAAAAAACAAAATCTGCTAAGTGACAACTCTGGACACACTGTCCCTCTAAGAGCATAATTTAGCCATGTTACCTTTATGTTGTCAAAGGCTTTCACAGCCGGAGTTCATTACTTACTGTAGATTTTCCAGGTTGTGTGGCCATGGTCTTGACATTGTAGGACCTGACGTTTCACCAGTAGCTGTGACTGGCATCCTCAGAGGTATAACACAGGAAGATGGAGTACTCTCTGTGTCGGTGCTCACCTTGACACAGAGAGTACTCCATTTTTCTGTGTTATACCTCTGAGGATGCCAGTCACAGCTACTGGAGAAACATCAGGTCCTACAATTCCAAGACCATGGCTACCCAACCCGAAAAATCTACAGCAACTACATGTTAGCTTTGTTTATTAATAAATGAGTGCAAAGTTTATGTAAACATCTTGCACATTCTCATACTGACATATATAATACATATTCAGGGAAAGACCTGCGATCTGAATAGAGTTGACATGGCTGGGCAAACATTGTATATTTTTTTCTGTTCTGCTAGAGATTTGGGGGGTGGAGCCTGGGAAGGATGGAGTTTGAGGGGGCAGAGGGAGCTCAGCAGAAATGTGATGCATTGAGTCTACCCTCCAAAACTGCCATTTTGTCCTGGGTAATGGTTCTCTGTTCGGAGATCAGTTTTAATTTGGGGAGAACACCAGGACCTATCTGTAGGTTGGCAACCCTATTGAGGATCACCACCTTGAAACTGTTTTCAAATGCATCCCCATATGTGTCTTTGTCTAATAATGTGTCATAGAGGTGTATGAATGGCCGCATATTTGATGAGGTCACAGTACATTATTTTCTCTTCTTGCTGGCAGTGGCTTTTCAAGTCTCTGGCAAAGTTCTTTATTATCCGTTCTACCTGAGTCCCTTTGCAAACTGGATATGCTAAGAACTGGCCTTGGGACCTTTGGCACACAATGAACATTCCCCAGGAAGGACCTCTGTGCCCTCCCTAAGATATGCCCTTCCTTCCAAGAGGAAAGGACTTTTCTGGGAAATGGGAACTAAACCCAGGGGATCTTATATTTGTCTTTTTATTTTTAAGTTGTGTGTGTGTGTGTGCGCATGTGCACTAAAAATGCAATTTTATATATGCTAAAGAAACATCATTAAATAACATCAAAGATACAAGCTGAAAAGGTTACATGTATCATTATAATGCCTGAAGGAAATTTGATTTTATTTCACAAGAAGCCATGTTTATTCCTCACTAAAGCTAATAATGGGAAAGGTTTGAAAGCAGCTTTAGAGCTCCTTTCGTTCTGCATTTGCTCATCTCAAACTGCGTCAAAGGCTTGATAGGATATTGGCCTGAGGTAAAAAGCTAGAGATTGTGGTAGGATCTTTCAGAATGGTCTCTGGAGGTGAAATTGCCTGTGGTGAGGTAAACATAAGGTAAATGAAAAGGATAATGATAGTGTTCCCATAGATGAGAGTCTTTATGAAAAACACTGAAAAATACTGAAATTATTAAGAGTAAATGTGCTAGTATATGAATTCAGTTCCAAAACATTCTCCCCCAAACAACATCCTTTCAAAATGGAAATGCAAAATGGGGTGAAGAACATGATGTTGAGGTTGCTACCATATTTCCTGGTGAAGCCTTTAACTGCTGCAGAAAGTAACAGGTGAATTTTTCCTTATTTGTTGAATCAGTAATGGACAACAACTTTCACCTATTGAATGTCTGCCTGTCATATAACTGTTCAAAGCACAGGAAACCAGCCAGAAAAAAGATGGCAACTGTATTTTGCATTTGGCATACGTTATAATCAGTATCTCTAATTCTCAATATGGCCAAATCTATGGATACTTAAAATCTTGACACTGGAGCCATGAATATAAGACAGATCTTTCTACAAACCTGAAAAATGCCCCATGTTTGAAAAAATATCTGAAATCTTAGGGGGGGGAAACATTGAGCCAGCTGGGCTGGGACACAGAACCCAGGAAAGAGCTGCTAGGAGGATGAGTGTGTTTTTGCCTTATCTGAACTGCTAAATTATTGGGGAGCATTAACTGAGGAGTTTGAGGGTGAGTGGATATTTGTAGCTGTCTGCAGAGGGGTATTTTTTGTCTGGGTCTTTGCTGGGTCTGTTGCTCATTGAGCGAGGTCTGTCTGCCTGGGGCTGACTGCAGGCCCCATCCCCTGATGTTCCTGTTGGGAGGCAGGGACTGTAAGCGTCTGAACTTATAAGGCTCCTCCTAGGCCTCTGCCAAAGGTGATAGCCTTTGGCACGAGCTGAAGGACGAGTGTCAAAGGGCTCTTGGCATGCTGATCAGGCCTGGGGACTATGTATCACTCTAGATACCTTTAAACCAGTAACCAGTTATAAAGGTAGAAAGCCAGCAGGGGAGTGTGTTTTGCAGAGTTCTACGTGTACAATTATCTACCCACTGGGTGGAAATTGTGGGTGTGTACTCGCTGTTTAGATTAGTAGGTATCTCAGAAACATGATTGAATTGGGAAAATCTGTGGTATACAGCCATTCCTGGGTATACACTTTATAGGCGGGATAGGGAGGGGTGGGTTGTTGTTGTTGTGTTGTACTTCAAAGAAGGCATAGAATCAAATAATTTAGCAAACATCAGGGAATCAACTCCCTAACAGAAACAATATAGGTGGAAATAATGGGTCCTAAGGGTTACTTAAAAGTGGGAATGTACTATCGCTCATCTGATCAAATCCTTGAGGATGATCTTGAGGTGGAGAAGGGAATTAAGGATATGACTAGAACAGATAATGTTGTTGTCCTGGGACACTTCAACTACCCTTACATTGACTGGGTGAACATGTGCTCAAGTCATACTGTAGAAATGAGATTCCTAGATGTTATAAGTGACAGTGAATTGGAACAGTTGGTCACAGAGCCAACCAGAGGGGTAGCGATCTTGGACTTGGTTCTGAGTAGGTCTCAAGAATTAGTGAGCATTGTAGAGGTTGTTACACCAGATGGGAACAGTGATCACAATGCTATTAAGTTCATCATTCAGTTCAATGGAAAGTTACTCCTAAAGTCCAAAACTGTCACATTTGATTTCAAAAGCGGGAACTTTACAAAAATGTGGGGAATAGTAAAAAGGAAGGTGAAGGGGAAACACAAGAAGAGACAAATCCCTAGAGGATGCTTGGAAGCAGTGTTTCCTCTAAGCTGAGTTAGTGTGAGCTAGCTCACAGTTTTTTAACCTCTGGTTCACACATTTTTGTCTTTGTTGAGGAAGGATGGCTCCAGAGCAACCTAATTTATGCAGTAGCCAAATTGCTCACTCACAACTTCCAGTAGCTCACAAAGTAGAATTTTTGCTCACAAGACTCCACAGCTTACATGGAACATTGCTTGGAAGCTATTTAAAACAACACTAATTGAGCCCAAATACACTAATTGAAGCCACAGCCCCTCCTTTCAGGAAGGGAGTCTGAAGAACTGAGCCAAACTGAAATGACTAGAGTTGATGGTAGTCCTGTCTTCTGTATCAGTAGCTTTCTAATTTTCTGTCCCCACAGAACACTTCTAAGATTACCTTGTCTGTTTAGATGGTTTTATGTGTCTTCCTTGAAACCCCCAGACATTGCAGAAGATTCTGGGAAATGTTCCAGGGTGTGTACTCATATGACACAGGATCCTGGTGATGTCTGTGTGATTACAGTGTCACTCTTCAGTAAACTCAGGCCACAGACAGACACATGACAAAGATCAGGGGATCTTTCTTCTTTCAGATTGCAGCTCATCCACATGCATTGGCTTTACTCCCCAGTCCACATCACTACCATAATCCTGGGAACCAAGTTTCCTGGGATCAGAGGGAAAAGTAGGGAAGATTACTCATTCCTGTATAAACTGATCATTAGGTCAAACAAGGCTAATGGCATTCATGGAATGGAGATTTCCCTTGATTCTGCAGCAGGAAGGAGAAATTGACAGCAGCAAATAGAAAAAAATAGCACCCAAACCATTTTGTACAGGGCAGAATCATGTCCCCCCTTAGTTGTATCTTTTCTTAACTGAAAAGTCCCAGGCTCGTAGGGAAGGTGTTCCAACCCCCTAATCATCTTGGTTACCATCTTCTGTACTTTTTCCAGCTCTGTGATGTCCTTTTTGAGATACAATGGCCAGAACTGTACACAGTGTTACAAATGAGGCTGCACCATGGATCTATCCAGGGGCATCATAATACCTGCGATTTTATGACTGATCCCTTTCCCAACATACAGCAAGTTCAGACCCCATTAGCCTATACTTGGAAGTGTATCATCTTACACTTAACAACATTGAACATCTTTTGCCACATTGTTGCCCACTCACCCAGTTGTGCAGATCCTCTTGGATCTCTTCACAGTCAGTGTTGAATTCCACCATCCTGAATAATTTGGTGTCATCTGCAAACTTGGCCACTACACTACTCATCCCCAGTTGCAGATTATTTATGAATAAATTAAATAGGCCTGGCCCCAATTCCCATCCTTGTGGGACCCCACTGCTAGCTTCCCTCTATTGTGAGAACTGTCAGTTTATCACTACTCTTTGCTTCCTGTTATTTAACCAGCTTTTAATTCATAAGAGAACCCGCCCTCTCATCCCATGACACCTAAGTTTACTCAGGAGTTTTTAGTGAGGTACCTTGTCAAAAGCCTTTTGAAAGTCCAAGTATATAATGGCTACTGGGTGACTGTAGCCTACATGCTTCTTCACTTTCTCAAAGAACTTCAAAAGATTGGTGAAGCAGGGGTTCCCCTTTGCAGAAGCCATGCTGATTTTTCCTCAGCTGGCTTTGTTCCTCTATGTGCCTGATAATTCTATCTTTGATTCTAGTTTCTACTAATTTGCCTGGGACAGCCATTAGGCTGATTGGCCTATAATTTCCAAGCTTTCCTCTGGATCCCTTTTTAAAAACTGGTGTAACATTTGCTGCTTTCACAGCTTTTGTGTATGTCTTCAGACACCCTGCTTGAGATAAGCATTGACAGTGAGATGAAAGAAATTACTTGGATTCTATGTGGTTTGCAGCTCTCCTGACTCCCCCCCCCAGTCTTCTATGCTTCCCCTTCGAATTGTACCCCTGTGGGTCAGTGGATTCCTCAAATCAACATAGGTGTTCAAAGTGGAGGGTTGCAGTGAAACTGGGAACTGATGAAAATTGCTATCTCCCTTTTCCACCTACCATGTGTGGAAAGAGAGGATCCCAAGCCCATGGTCTGCTTTCAGACATTAGAAGAGCAGCAAATGATTTCCATGGACTTAGAAAGGCATAACTCTTAAAGATAGCACTGTGGGTTGCCTACATTTGCATTCATTTATTTTGGCTTGCCAGAGGAGGCAAAAGACTGCCTTGTATCAACAGCCACTGCTGGGGCTGGAGGGGCTTGAAAGGCTGTCTTGCCCCAGCCCTCCTTTTCTTATTTTCCCAGTAAAATCCACTGTTGAATTAGGAAGACGAGAGAGCACTGCTGTTCACCTCACAAGCTGGTGCAAGAAGCGGGCCCCATATGCAGCATGCCGTAGTCAGGGGAGGGGAATGATAACTAAAACATGGCTCCTGATTCAGTACCAGGTTTAAAGGTACAGAAGGAATCTCAGGACTGCAGCTTGACAACTGTTAGCACCAGTCCCCAGCTCTTCATGAAGGCAGCTGCGTTCTACTTTATTTGTCAGCAGCCACCTTCTCCTGCTAGAGAAGAGCAGCTGCTGCCCAATTAAGTAATGTGCTGCCATTTTCAACAAAGGTCGAAGGAGCTGTTATTAACAGGAGGCTCCTTTTTTACTGTCTTGGAGTGCAGTCAGAGAAGAAGTTTCTTCTGTTAGAGAGCTGAGGGTGAGGATGCAAAGAGAAGCAGAGTTTATTTCCAAGAATGTGCAAGAGCAAGCTGCTTCTAAGGAATCCAGATTGGATTTACTGGCCTAGCTACTTGAATTGCTGGGTACCGTGGGGCATTATAGAAACATCTGGCCCAGGAGAGATGATCGGTCTATTTAATTTGGCTTCAGAGATTAGCAAGGCTGGGGATTTATGTTATTTTTTTTTTTTAAAGCAAACATATTTTAGGTTAATTGAGTCTATAGGCAATCATGCTGTTCTTGTTCTCTGTTTGGAACCTTTCTCATCAGCTGATGAACTCAAGAAAATCTTCAACAAGTGCTTAACAAATGAAAAGTGCTTAAAACAGCATCTATAAAGGGCTAGTTCCTACAGTCAGCAGAATTCAGCGGTAAAACTTTCATAGATGATTATTTCAGATTGCAGGCAGTGTTAGCAGGTCTGAATGCTTTCCTACATGAGAGTAATTCATGTACATAGAAAACTAGCAAGTTAAGAAGATGGCTAGGCCAACCATGTGTTTGTGTGTGCATTTGCATGTGTGCATGTGTGTGTGAAGTGTTGGCAGAGTTTTAAATATGCAAAAGGAGCGGAGCTCAAGCTGCTGATAGAATAAGCAGTTTTATTTAGAAGAGAAACAACTAGGGATGGGCACGGACTGGAAAATTTGAGGTCCGTGGAGGTTCGTGATTTGTGAATGTCACGAACCACAAATTTACACGGACTTTCCAGGTTTATGAATCAGTTCATAGTTTGTGACATCCGTGATGGCCATAACCTGGAAGTGGGCTCAGAAGACATATAAATGCATCCAGAGCCCACTTTCAGATCACTCTGCCATTGCAGCTTAATACTAGTGAACTTAAGAGGCGTTTAAAATGCCTCCAGAGCCCACTTCTGGATCATGCTGCTGTTGCTTCTCCTGAGCTCACTTGTGTTGTACTGCAGTGGAAGTGGGCTCAGGAGGTATCTAAATGCCTCCTGAGTTCCCTTACAGGGCCCCAAAGGACCACCTCAACAAACCAAACAGACCACCAAAAAAATTGTGGTCTGTGGGTGGTTTGTCAAAACCACATATGCACGGACCGGTCAAAGGGATGATGAATCAGGGCCCAGTTCATCATGAAATTAGGTCTGTGGACCAGTCTGTGCCCATCCCTAGAAACAACTCTGCAAAGAGGAAAGGAGAGAAAAGAGTTCTAGCCATCTAACAGTCTTCGAACAACCAGGGAGGAAGAGGACTCAAAGGAGGAGGTGGGGATCATTTGAAAAATACCAGGAAGTCCTTAATCTGACTATACTAGCTACTTATCCCCTCTAATAATCCGTGTAGGATATTCTTCTTTTTATTTTTTGCTACATGCACACAGCAGATTGTGTATATACGAACATTAAGTGCCATCAAGTCATTTCCAACTTATATGACCATATGAATTAATGATCTCCAAAACATCATATTGTTAACAGCCATTCTCAGGTCCTACAAACTGAATACTATGGTATGCATTATTTTGATCTTGATTGCCAGTGACACAACCTTACACTTAAGGATCTTTTCTAGCTTGTTCATGACTGCCCTTTGCAGTCCCCTTCTGATTTCTTGGTTGCAGTCTTCCTTTTGGTTGATGATAGAGCCAAGGAATAGATGATCTTTAACAATTTCAGTTTCTTCACTGCCAGCCTTAAAATTGTGTAAAAGGCTGACTACAGCAATTATATTAAGTTACTTGTGACTAGGAACTACTTCAAAAAGAAAAACTACAGTAGATATGTGTTGATCTGCAAGGAAAGAAGAATGAAAAGCTGGGTCTTTTATTCTACTGCCTGAAAGCTTTTGGGCAGCATTGTAATACATACTTTCCCTTTTATTTCACTTGCATTAATGGATTTTGTCCACACCCTGGGGACGTGGGAGAGCTTTGCAGACCGAGTCACCATATAGCAATAGGTGCTCCCCTGCCCACACATCTGATCTCCAGAACCACTACCTAGGGAGATGAAAGGGCACTTCTGTCTCTAAAGACACTCAGCCTTTGATCTCTTTGCAAGAAAGACTAACAATAGACTGTTTTATGTTAAAGCTTTGATCTGAGCTAAGCTTTAACTCCTGTTATCTAATCAGATTAATAAAGTGGTTGCATTCATTCCCCCCCCACCCCGTGACAGTCTAACCTTAGATGGAGATGTCTTTATCTGAATTAGTCTTTCTAGGTCCTGATTCTGAAATTAGAAAGGGCTACCACCTCTGACAATCAACAAGTGCTGTCTTCCCCATTAATGCACATTAGTGCTGGAAAATGGTTCCCATTGCTTTCATGCCATTTATATCACACTTAGAGGCACAGAGGCACTTTACTAGGAAAGAACATAGCAAAAACATCTGGAATCTGCATCCTCTTAGAAGTCATGCCATGTACCACGGCACTTAAGAGGACTGTGGTTGGGGGTGTGCTGGAGTGAAATAAATTTGCTCAGAAATTCTCAGAAGTCTTCTCTACAAATTTTAATGTCAAGGTATTTGATTTCTGTCCTTGATTTATGTAATTAATTGACTTTGGTAGCTGACATATAACAACATTTGGTGTTTGTCACGCTCAGACTGTGAGCCTGGTCCCCTGGTGGCCGTTGTGCTCGGAGGCCCAGTGAGAGAGACGGTTGTGGGTGCAAGGGGAGTTCAAAAAGGGGGAAGGAGGGAGGTGCCTCAGACCGGCAGGGGACAGAGTTTGAGTCACTCCATGAGTCCCTCTGCCAGCATGCCTGGGAAATATTCAGATCTCCTCTCTCTGGACTTCTCCTGTGGCTTTTCTCCCTCCCTCTCTCTCTTTCCTAAAGGCACGCTAATCCTTTCTGGCGGTTCCTCCTCCCCATCTTTTATCTCTCTGCCCCGCTCCCAGCACCTCCTCCACCCTGCTGTGTCTCTCCCCACCCCCCAGCCCCACCCCTCCTCTTTAGCTGGGATGCCGAGTCGACCTGGGTGGAGTGGAAGTCATGCCGCCGGTGGCTTGGGCGGCCTCAGGGCCACACCGCTGCTGCTGCCCTGCAGCTGCCCCATCCCAGAGGGGCCTTTCCAGGGCCTGCTGCTGCCCCCGGCAGTTCTCTGAGGGGCCCGGATCCAGCGGTGGTCTCGTCCAGCATCGCCACCATCCCGGAGGTCATCGCTGGTGGCCTCCGTTCCCTCGCCGCACCCCATCTGGGCTGCCCAGGTGACTGTCGCCTGCCCCCTGACCGGGGTCTTTCAGGTGCATGGGGGTGTTGGGGCACCGGTGGGTGGTCTCCCATCGGGGGGGTTGGGACGAGTCCCAAGCCAGTGGGAATGGGACAGTGTTTGACAGATGGCAGCTTGAGTCCTGTTTAGACTTGATCTGCCTCCCCCAAAAAGTGAAGAGATGCTAGGTCTCAAGCACTAGAATTTCGCTTTCTGCACAAAATTTCATATTCAAAATTCTAGTTAAAAGGGTTTTATGTAAAGTGGTAGAATGGGGACTTCTGACATCTTTTAAAATGTTGGCAAGTATGTGTTAGCTTTGGTGAGGGAAAAGCCGGGCCCCTGAGTCACCCGGGGGCCTGTTTGTGGAACTGTGGGGAGGGGAAGAGAGACGGCATCCATGGCGGGTGGGCTGGAGAGTGCGGGCCAGCACCAGACGTGGGAAACTGGGGCTCGCCTGACCATCACCAGCCCTATCAGCAAAGTCTTGGGCATCTGGGTGGGCAGGAACACCCGGCCAATATTTAGGGGGCTGTGCCATCCCGGCTGCCATTCCTCGGCTTTGGATGGCCTGCCCTCCCATCCCTTTAATTAGGTGTAGTTAAGGGTTTTTTTTACGTGCATTTTGTTTCACATCATTTTATTCTTTGTCGCAACTTGGCAGTATCAGCATGGGGTTGGATCCATTACGAGGAAAGCCTGCCTGCGTGCCCATTTCCTGAGATTGGGGTTCCCCTTAAGGGATTTTGGCATGAGGGGGAAGTGGTACGGCCAGCCTGGGGGCATGCCCAGGGATTAGCCTCATGCCCAGGTGGCAGGGGAGACCACCTTGGGGCATCTGCCCTTGTGGTATCCAGAGACCAGGTGTACAGTCGATTATCGACTGGCCTCCTGCCAGTCGAGGGACGGGATCCAGAACCCATGCTGTGCCAAAGCATACTACAGCTGTAATCAATAAAGTTGTGGCCTATTTTCCCACTTTTCAGAAATCTATGTGTAAGTGTGTATTATTTCAAGCAAACTGTATACAGGGTTAGTAGTTAGTTGGGGATGATGGAGGGACTCTAGCCGGGATGTCTGCCTCGCCCCTCCTCTTGGCAATGGGGTAGGGTTGCCAAACCCCCTGGGGGTCCCCCGCTTTGGGGGGGGGTTCTATCCGCTGCCGGCCAAATGGCCGGTGGGGGAAGCCCCACCCCCAACCCCCAACCCCCAACACCCCCAGCCACCCCTCTCCCTTCTCTCTCGAAGGGCTCCCTTTAAATGCAAAGAGCTGGTGTTCCCGCTCACCTGAACGCCAGCTCCAAAGGCAGCCTTCCCTGCACGCTGGATCTTGAGCGGAGATTGGGGTGCCTGGAAACTGCTCTTAAAGGGACAGTGCAGGAAGCTGGCATTTCCTCGCAAGCCCAATCTCTGCTCAAGATCGAGTGTGCAGGGAAGGCTGCCTGTGCTTAAATGGAGCTGGCATTTGGGTGAGTGGGGAAACGCCAGCTCTCTGCAGAGCATTTCCCCACGCAAGAGGCACACGGCTGGGGGGGGGAGCGGACATCCCCAATGTGACGTCATCACATCAGGGATGCCCCACCCCCTCCAGGAACGGCCCCCAAAGTCCCCCACTGCAGGCGAAGATGGACTTGGCAACCCTACAATGGGGCCACAAGCAATCTCTTTTGAGAGTGGAGTTGTTGCCAGCAAAGCTCATGTAAAAAGGACTGTGAATTTGGTACATAGTCACTGTGGGAGAAAATTTCAGCTGCCTGTGGGGTCATAATTAAAAAAAAGTTGGTAATCCTAGCTACTAGGAGCAGGACATGTTGTTTTCCTTTCAGGTGGAAAACTGTGAGGCCATTTATGGTAGCAAGTCTGCTTGGTATGCAGAAGGTTCCACATTCAATCCCTGACATCTCCAGTGAAAAAGATCAAGTGGAAGGTGATGTAAAAGACATCTGCCTGAAACCCTGGAGAGCCATTGCCACTCTGAGTAGGCAATACTTACCTTAGTGGACTAATTCAATAAAAAACAGTTTCTTTTGTTTGTTTATGCGTGTTTAACTTATACATCTGTTCTACATTCCAGGATTTCCTTGCAGAACATGAGATCTCTAAAAGGGCATGGGGGGCAGGTTGGTATATTTGATATACCTATCACCTTGCTAAAGAACTATCCCCTGTTCCACATCTCCTGCAGTAGAAATGATCTCTGATATTGAAAAGGTACAAAGCAGCATTCTCAGCTGAAGTCATTTGGTAGCATTCATCCTGAAACTGTAAGCTAGGGTTTGGGGATGTGCACTTGGGGCCAAACTATACATTATGAATTTTGGCAAGTTGGTACTCTGTGCACATGCTTCTCAGAAGTAAAGCAAAATGGTGAGGGGGGAAGCAGGAGTCCCTTCATCCTGAGCTGAATTAGGCCCCTATGGACTTCTAAAGTTCTTTTCTCTGCAGCTGCTGTGTGATTGCAGGGAAAACGAGTCAGGGTGAGATCTGGGCCCACCTCGCCATAATTTATAAGGTGTAATTTGGCCCTCAGATAACGGATAAGGAAAAACTAAATGAAAAAAAGCTATTTTTGTTAGTATCAGTGCTATAGTGCATGTGATAGTTAAAAATCACTGACAAGCTATACCCTCCAGAAATGTTTGGAAGTGTCCTGTGTACTTTTTTGCACCTGCATTATTTTTCACAGTAATACTAGGTGGCAACTGGGTGGGGGGGATGAGTCCGATGACCATGACAGTGACAGTCTTTTTATCGAAGCAGAAGAGTTAGCAGGTATTTCCATTGTAGCATGCTGTGTATAGAATTCTGTCAATCATTACATTGTCTTAGTGGTTTATGGAAAGACTCTGAATTCTATATAAGAAACCAGCCTGGCCCAGTTTCCCTGCCTTTATATTTCTCTAACTGAGAGTTTGTTGAACAAATTTTGAGTTCAGTAGCACCTTTGTTGGTTTCTGTTGTATAACTTGTTGGCTTTTAGTAGCTGCTGACTCTCATGATAAGCTGAGTAGTATATGAGGTGGCGTGGCTTACTTTAGTGGATCTGTGAGAGAGAGAGAGAGAGGGAGGTAGGGAGAGTCTGGTATTGTCTTCTGCATACCATCTTCATTGTGCTCATATGGGTGTGTGTGGAAGTGAATTATTGGGTTGCCACTGTACCTGATATTCAATGTTCTCTTTGTCTTTCTTGGGTTGCCAAACACTTCACCAGTTTTGCAAACCAGTCTAGCACAGGGACCCTCTCTCTAGTATGTCTGGAACTTGCTAAGAAGGTTCCCTTGGGCTGAGTGGTACGTCCCTGAAAATTTCATCATCAGCTGCATGGATGACAAAATGTTACAGCCCAAATGTGTTCCCTTGAACCACAATGAAAGCAAATGGGAGTGGCAAGTGAAAACCAAATGGGAACTTTTTCTATGCACATTCTACCACATTCAAATCCTGCTGCTTCTTGGAACTCTATATTTGCTTTTAAGTGCAACTCTACATTGGTGGTTTCCAAACTTTTTATGTGTGACTTGTGTCATAGTTTCCTGCACTTTCAGGACCCACTTGCACAGTAACTCTGTGCTCCTTTCCCCTTCCCCAGCTTAAAATGCAAGAACAAGTGTGTATTTTATTTTAATGTTCAGTATTTATAAGCAAAAAGCATTACTGAACAATGGATAGTATTTCTTATCCATTATGCAGAACCAAACCTAAACGCACCACTGAGCATTGCAGAGCCTTCACTCACAGTCCACTCTATTTCCCCTCCTCCCTCCTGGCTTCACAGCACCACCTGCAAGAGACTCCATAACCCACTTTTGGATATGGATCCACAGGCTGAGAACCATTGCATTACATATATCAGGATGCCATTTAGACTTGAGAAGCTGCATTGCTGGCTTAATAATTTCTGTCCTCACCACTTCTCCACTCCAATTCACTGTCCCCATGTTATTTTTCTATGTTAGAGAAAGGAACATGTGTCTTGCATCAGAGAGGGCTCCTTCATACACCTTCATTTGCAGAGCAGACCCATGGAATCCAGCCTAGTATGTGGAAAGCACTCTGAACCACATGTGAAGAATCAGTGTTCTGTTCCTTCCCAAACTTTGTTTGTAGTAGAATTCTAGGGATTGCATTCCTTGGAACTGAACTGCATGATTAGGACCTCCTGGAACTGAACTGGATTACAGCTCTACTATCTCTTTTGCTGAACACTGAGAATGAAAATTGTAACTACTAGACTCTGCATATTGGGAGTGTTGAGAAAGGGTTTTCCTCCTGCTAAAACATTTGTTTAAGAAAAAATTAGAATGGTAAGAAATTGAGATAAAAGCTTCACCCTCGACATATTATTAGAGGCTTGTTCATAGGAAGGCAAAGCCATTTGATTTGGTCCATTAAGCAGGGCAATCTAAATTGCTCTTATGCTGGTTGTAAGGAATTGCATTTTGCCGGATTCTCATTTCTTGGTGTGTCACAAGAAAAGGAAGGGAGGAGAGGAATTAAAGAGCAAAACACTGATGCTGTCATGTAATCGTAGGCAATTTGTTTCCTCTCTGCAGAATCAATCTCTGAATAACTATCAACTACATATTTAAACTTTGCGGAGCCTCGTGGTATGGTGGATATGTGTTGTGTTTCTTTGAGCTAGAAAATTATTACCCAGATATTTGTTTCACAGCCAAGATGGGATGCAGTGCTTAGTCTCACTGAACAACAACAAAGTACCCTTTTCCTAGTAGGGATCCTTTCTAATTTCTCATTCTTCTTATTTCAACTTGAAAATTCCTATTTAGATTTTGTATCCCCTCTAGCCCTTTTTACAAATAAAAATCTGTGACTCTTTATTTTTGCACCATTTTGTTTCCTCACACTAAATCTTCTCCCACAATGTTAGTTGTGCATCAGTAAATTAGCATTATACATACATTTTGCATGCAATAGTAATCACATAAGGCCATTGTTTATTTGAGGAAGTGTGCGAGCACACGAAAGCTTATACCTTGAATAAAACTTTGTTGGTCTTAAAGGTGCCACTGGACTAACACTTGTTTTTAACTATGGTTAGTTTGTGAAAACAGGATTCAGCTCATGGATGATCACTCCGATCCTGGTTTTCTGTGAGAAATGCTGATTTCATTGCCATCTCTCTGTAGCGAGGGAGGGTGTTACCAGAGAACAATCCAGTATTAAGCCAGGATGTTTGCATTCAGACATCACACAAGACCCTTCTTAATTCAAGCTATGGTGAATTAACAAAGTTCAGACCATTTACACAAATAGTGGTTTGTTAGACACTAACTATGGCCTACATTCAGACAATTACACTAATCATAGTTAGTGCAAGTGGATTTGTGTAATGTCTGAACCAAGTAGGGTTTCCAAGTTTCAGGTCGGGTTTATAGTCCCCCCACCCCCAAATTACAACTGATTGCCAGATTATAGAGATTAGCTCCTCTTGAGAAAATGGCAGCTTCAAAAGGGAAGCTCTATGGCATACCATAGACTCTAGGTGAAAACTTTCCCCAAATTTGCCTTTCCATGGGCACTTCCCCCAATTCTCCTGGAATTTTCTAGGCTTGAGTTCAGTATTAGAACCAAACTGGTTTACATTCCATATAAAACCATAGAACACTGGATCCCCAACCTTTTTGAGGCTGCAGGCATCTTTGGGATTTTGAGAGGGTATGGTCATCATCACCCCAAAATGGCTTTCACAGGAAGTAGAGTCAAATTCAAATTGGCTGTCTTAGGAGGCAGAGCCAAATAAAATATTTCCCTTCCCACACCTCATGGGAAAAAGAAAATCCTGAAGGGAGGTTGGAACCACACTCTGACTAAGGAAAGCCCCGTTGCCTACCATTCTTCCTCATCCTCTGGCAGAAAGCTCATTCATTTGAATGAGGGAAGACAATAAGGAGCCCTGACTTACAATGGCCTCATCCACTTTCTGATAAGCTTGGTGGGTGCCATAAGCACCATGCTGGGGAACCATGCTGTAGAGTATACAACCAAATATGCAAAAAGAAATCAGATGGGGAACTTCCGACTCTATTTACAGAGTGCCGTTCGAATGCCGTTTGGACTTGTCTTTCTCTCTCTCCTCCATCTGGAGTGATATGAAATAAGCTCCTGTCTACTAATCACCTGAGATTGAGTTTCTAGCCAGTAGCACCTTAGAAGACTGAGAGCTAGCAGACAGTATATTTTCCATTCAAAATCACTTATAGCCTGCTCTCCACAAAGTGGTCAAAGCAGCTTACAATAAAATCAAAACAACCAAACATCATAAACTGAAACTAGTACCACCAGCACAAAAAATATCATTCAGAATACCCAGCTTCACCAGGTAGATGTAACTCCTGCCTAAAGTGGTGTTACAGTGGGAGGGGACTCCAGACACTGGGCAACAGCATCAAGGGCTCTCATGCTAACATTTCTCACTTCATTTAGCGGAGGGACTTGAAGGAGAGCCTGCAATGAGAATCTCAGTATCCAGTAAAGGTTGCCAGGCCCCTGGTTAGGATGGAGGTTCCCCACCTGCAAATGCCCCTGAATGTGACATAATGACATCACCTGGAAGTGATGTCATCATGTCATTGATATTGGAGGATGATGCTCTAGTTTTTGGGCAGAACTCAGTGGCAAAATTGGACTCAAACCATAGTTTTGCCTAAAAATTAGAGCACCACCCCCAATGTTGGTGATGTGATGATGTCACTTCCAGGTGATGTCATTGCGGTGCACGTGCAAAGCGTGCACAAAGGAAGATCCTGGAGGCCCTTGCCAGCAGCTGTCAACCGTAGTGTTCAGGCAGGACCCTGTTAGGAGAGGCAGCCCTTTAAGTACCTTGGCCCCAGAACATATAGGTCAAAACCACCCCAGCTGTGTCATAGCATATCGGCAGGTAGGATTTGAACTCCATGCATCAAGACTGAGCACCAGTTCCTCACAACTAAACCACTGTGCCACTTTTAATTTCATCATCATGTCAAAGGAAGAGCTGTGAGTGCTTTTTATTTCTCTGATTACTTAGGTTATGCATATAGATTTTATTTAGCAGCAAGCATCCCCTGCCCTATATCCCCCCAAGCACATTTAATAATAATGGCCCTATGTAGATAGTATGCTTGTTTTATTATTTTGCTGTCAGCTGTCCATAATATTTCTTTAGGTATTCACCATTTACAAAACAGTAACATTCCAGTGAAGTGGTTGCATGAGAACTGGGGATGTTTGGGTCAAAGCGTCCCAGTCATGAAGCTTACTGGATGACCTCTCTCAGTCTGACCAACCTCTTAGGGTTGTTTTGATGGTAAAATGGATAAGAGAGGAGAACGAAGTAGACCATTCTTCTCTTACCGGAATATGTGCAGGATGGAAATGAAATCTGACAGAGGGAAGGCTTTGTTGTTTGCTTGTTTTGTTTTTGTATGCATAATTAAGTTTATATTTTCGAGGTAGTAATTTTAATAACATTTCACCTTTCCCAGGTAGGGAGAGGACTACTGATCCTGCAGGCATATTGACAAAATCCCAGCATGTTGAATTTATAGTTGGGAGCCACTTAAATCTTCCATCACTTAATTTCAAACCATATTGGGAAACACATATGCACAAAAAACTGAGACAGAGAGATAGAGAGAGGCTGACTTTATTGTGTAGACAGATGGATAGATCACTTGCATCCTGGACATTTTCTTCCATGAAATATAAAAACTCCAATTTTAATATGTGAGTCATGAACAAGCTGCCTTTCATACAAGTTATGCTAATTTAAATGCTAGTTAGCTAAGATTTAATTCATTTGGAATATCTGTTAAATTACATTTTGAAGCTACCTTCTGGCTTGGTTCAGATGTGACTGTTTGCTACATGTAGACTGACAGGCCTATAAATCTGGAGCCAAGCTTTGTGTTTATCAGACAAATTTTGGCTCAGGCATCCATGATCTGAGTTTTCCATGCTGCCCAGTGTGCGCACTGCTCACATCATTCCTGACACTTTTTGGCCTGCTTTCGCTCTTTATCATCTCTCTGCATTCCTTGCATGATCTTTATCATTTGCATACTATGAGGCCTTCTAAATGCATGCCTAAAGCTTAAAAGAAAAAGAAAAACTCACATAACTTCCCTAAAGGATGTG
Source organism: Gekko gecko (assembly GCA_029375565.1). Classification (NCBI taxonomy): domain Eukaryota; kingdom Metazoa; phylum Chordata; class Lepidosauria; order Squamata; family Gekkonidae; genus Gekko; species Gekko gecko. Next base: position 31,633,843 of record JAPDNY010000006.1, read on the forward strand.
AGGAGACCAAACTGTTTAATGTATGTCCTTTGTAGGGAAGATAAAAGTAACCTTTTGTTCACTTAACCCCCCCCCCAACACATTTGACTAATCTAACTGGGGATTGCCAATGTAAAGGTACTGATGCGGCATAGTGCTTAAGTGTGTGGACTAGTTCAAACCTTTCCTTAACAAAGTGTTCAAGCCACTCACTGATTGATCGATCGTTGATTCATCAATTTCTCTTTTTCTCTCATGCACCCTGGTCAGATCAAGAGAGGTATACAGAACCTCATTACAGGACAGTTTTGTTGTAAGAATGATTAAAATAATGTGTTCTGGACACTCAAATAGTGCTATCAGGGTCAGACCCTTGCAGCATTTTTAGAATGAATTTTAAATGGTAGCGGTGTCCTTGTGGCCAGCACAAAGACACTGTCACATCTAGTTTGATTCTTAATGTTATGTGCACATCTTACAGACTATAGACTAGAAATGTGATGTACACAATACCATACCAGGGAATTCTGCTAACATCTGTCCAAACTTCCACTGATCTATTATGTACTGCCATGGAGAGAAAGAAGAGATGGCAGCTGAGTATAGGTCTTGCAGCCTAGCAGAAGAAGAAAAAATGCTTCCTGGTAACTATACATGATTTCAAATGTCTCAGCCTTGCTGGCTCAACTTTCTTCTCCCTTTTGTGAATCACCCCTGAAAATATTTATTTGGTGATACAGCACTGTGACAGACATGTCCCTCACAGTTGGTGACAAGGCGGAGATTTGCAGCTGACTTGAAGAAGTTGGCAGCAGGAGGAGAGTCAACAGAGAGGTGAGAGCCGAGCACTTGAGGGGTGGCAATACTTGGTGGGTCTTGGTTGCCAGTGCTAGTGCAGATGATTGCCAGGCCAGCATATTTTCCTTAGTCTGTATGGGAGGAGGGATCTGCTACTTGACAAAGCATAAGGTCAAAGTCTATTTTGAAGCATATAATTGGTTGTCTGGCTCTCTGGATCCTGCCTACTGTTAATGAGGCTACTAGCCAAGCCATTATTTTAGTACTAGGAGTAAGGCCCATTGTGGGAAGAAATACAATGAGCTCTAAAAGGAAGCTCCAGGTGAGTGTCTCGGCTGTGGCTGGTGGGGTGGCAGAAGAAAGGGGAAAATAGAGGGAGACAAGCCATGTTTATTTTCTTCTGCTGCCCTAAGTGGGTAGCATGGGAGGACAGCCTCATGGTAACAGGTATGTTCCCTCCACCCCTAACTTATATTGATTTGGGGTTATGCAGTGACAGCTAAGGTAGAAAAGCACCTCCTCCTATGCCATGTCTTCTGGCTTCCAAGGGTCTGGAAAGTGGTTCCATAGCCAGATACAGGGTTGCCAATTCTGGACTGGGAAATACTTGTAGATTTGAGGGGTAGAGACTGGGGAGGGCAGGGTTTGGGGTGAAGAGGGACCTCAGCAGGGTATAATGCCATAGAATCCACTGCCCAAAGCAGCCATTGTCTCCAGGAGAACTGATCTTGGTCATCTGGACATCAGTTGTAATAGCTGAAGGTCTCCAGGTGCCGCCTAGAGGTTGGCTTATGTTAATTTGGCAGCTAAGGTGGAAAAGCACCTCCTCCTATGCCATGTTTTCTGGGTTCCAAGGGACTGGAAAGTGGGCCAATTACACGGTTGCCAATTCTGGGTTGAGAAATACCTGTAGATTTGAGGGGTAGAGCCTGTGGAGGGCAGGGTTTGGGGTGGGGAGGGACTTCAGCAGGGTATAATGCCATAGAGTCCACTGCCCAAAGCAGCCATTGTCTCCAGGAGAACTGATCTTGGTCATCTGGAGATCAGTTGTAATAGCTGGGAAATTTTCTGTAGGGGAAATGATGTGCTATGGCTGGAGAACATGGTGATTTGTGGGAGATCTCCAGGGGTCACAGGGAGATTGGGATATCTATTTTACCTCAGGACTCCTAACAGCAAACTGTTTAGAATGTTAGAGGCAAAGGCCAATTAGGCTGCATATGCAAATGACCTCTGTGTTCTGACTGGCTATTGGGGGGAGAGGAAAAGCAAATTGTTTAGAATATTGGAGGTGAGACTCAGGCAATGCAGCCAGTGGATAGGGACAGCTTTTGAATGTGGGTGCCGTGTGGAATGTTCAGCAACGTGCCACCACCAACACAGCTTTATAATATAGGAGAGATGGCAGTAAAGTGGGAGACACATGAAACTGCCTTGCACTAGCCTTGTACACATATTACAAAGAATACATGCACAAACTGTATTACAGAGAATACATGCACAAACTGCATGTATGTGCATATACCAGGTTATAACAAACAACCAATGCATGTCCAGTTTACAAATGAAACTGGGGGAAAGTACCTGGAATCCTGAATATATTGGGGTTTCAATTGCATGTTTAGTTGTACATGTGTTAAACATAATATGAGCATTACTCAATGCACATATAAAGAATAATTAAATGTAGCCTGTAAATGGATTGTATGTATAAGTACATAGTAACATGAATAAGGCTACTGATTTATCACTGACCCAGGGGTCATTTGGAGCAGGAGCGTGCAGGAGCAGAGCTCCGGCAGTTAGAAGCACCGGTGGCGGCAAGCCCCGGCCCCACATCCCAGCACGAGTGCGAAGCAGCACGTCTAGCATTCCTCCTGGGCCCAGATAGGCTACTCTGGGACTGGAATGACAGCCCGCAGAGTGGAAAGACAGTCCCTAGGGGTGGAGCCTGAGTGGTGAGTGTTGCCTTCTGACACACTTCCAGTGATGTCAGTGGGTGTGGCATATGCAAATCAGTTATGCTAATGAGTTATGCTAATGAGCTCCTGTACCTCTTTTTCTATGAAATGACCCCTGCACTGATCTATCAAGTTTAGTATTGTCTGCTCAGATTGGCAGCAGTGCTCTGGTTTCTCAGGACAAAATCTTTCATATCACCTACTGATTATGTAATAGTGAATGAAACTGCAACATTTCTTTTGTCATGAACTAGCCATTATCTGGTGAGTTTTTAGGTTCACAGGGACTCTGATCATCTGCAACAGTTGGACCTGATTAAGATGATTTATCCTCATTAAGATTATTATGCACAATGTTTCTGACCCTTAATCAAGCCTGAAGAGTGCCTGAAAAACAGCTGCGTGGTGAGAAGCACTCCCTACCTTGCACTAGAAGTGTACATTTAGATCTTCCTGAGCTGAAAATATTTCTTGAAAAATAACTTAGTATATTTTGGGTATATTTTGGCATCTCAAAAGTATCTGTTTCCCCCCCCCAAAAAAAAAAAAAAATCCCCCCAAGATCCTGGATAATTTGCAGGAACTGGGAAGATTGGCAAAAACAACTCAGCTGTTTTTCCTGATTCTTCTGCAGTCCCTTTGAACCAGGCTGTTTTAAAGGGAGTGCAGAAGAAATGGAGGGATACAGCTGAGATGTAGGGAGACTGCTCCCTGCATCTCAGCTATTTTCCCCACTTTCTTTTGCTGTCCCTTTAAACCAGCCTAGTTTAAAGGGACTGCAGATGAAATTGGGGGAAAGCAGCTATTAGGCGTGAGCAATTTGCTTCTGCTACTCAGCTGTTTTGTGGCTTTGCCACTCCTGGTTTTTTTCCCCCCTGGGTTTTTTCATCACATTTTTTGGGGGGTCTAATAGACCCAAATCGGGAAAAAAAACCCAGAAAAAATTGCACACCTGTACCATGCAGCTGTTTTGGTCTGTCTTGTGTAGTCCCTTTAAACTTCCTATGCAGCAGGGAGTTTTTGAAGCTTTTGCAGAGAACAGAAAGTAGGGATTTAAAGGGACTCAGAGTCCCTTTAAATCCCTGTTTTCTCCTCCATCCATGAACCACCACAAACCGCACAAACTGCTCTAAAAGTTCATGGAAGTTCATGATGGTATACCCATCATGAACTTCTGTTCATATGCCATGAACAGTGCAAAGTTCATGATAAATTTGCTTCATGGTTTGGTCCGTGCCCATCCCTACTTATGAATCCCATCGTTCCATGCATCCTGACTCCATTACCAAATAATTTCTAGCTGTGGATCTGACCCAAAAACATACACCCAAAATGGTGCATATCATATTGAACTCTGCAAATGGACAGTATCTAAAGAGAAATCGGGAGGAAAGAAAGAGGAAATAGTACATATGAGCCAGTCCTAGTGAGTGAAGTCCGGTAAGGTTTATCAGAGGAAGGAGAAAGCCATGTAGATGAGAGTAGTGTGGGAGTGTAATTCTCTGGAGCAGCTGCATTAGGTGGCAGGGCCAATGCAGAATCATGCACACATTCCCCACTACACATTCCTACCCAGAAGTTTGGACCCAGTTGTTGAAGCCCAGTACTGACATGGGACCCAACAGCTGGAACAAAGTGCTGAGATTCTTGGGCTAACTTTATATCCTTAAAGCATTAAGATAGCAGGGGAAATAAGATATTCTCAAAGTGGATTGGAGTTTCAAGCATCATTGATAAATCATTGTAAAACTGGTTGCGTGGGAAGAGAGCTCCTAAACGAGGGGACGTTAGGGATGTCAATGTCCTCTTTGTTCAGGTTTATAGCTCAAATAGAACAAGCTAGGTTTATATGGTCACCAGCTGGTTAGATTGAATTTCGGGGGAAATGTAGTAAAAGGAAACAATTATATCAGACTCAGAGATGGATATGTTGCCATGTCATTCTTAAATCTCAGACTGATCCAGTTGGTGTTTATATAACACTGGATCAATTAAATGGAGATGCAGTTATTAATTTTGTTGAATGAGGAAGGGGGTCAGTAAATGTATGGAAATTCATCCATTCCCAAGCAAATTATTTTTTTCCCTCTCTTTGAGGTAGAGGATGTGCTTCACTGCACTTTAGATTAGGAAAATGCATAATTTTTTACTATTCAAAATTCCTGGTGAGGCCAAATGAAGAAATACATTAAAAGGATGTGTAGCCCTACTGGAAGATCTATGGAGGGATCCCAGATATGTCCATATGCACTGATTTGTGATGTTACTCATTGCTAACAAGTCTGCTGTCTATATAACAGGGGTCCTTAACCTTCTGGAACCTGTGTGCACATCTAAAATTTTGAGAGCAAAATGGCTGCTACAAGGTGTGTGGGACCAATCTCAAAGCAGCTGACATGAAATCCCAAGCATCTTCATATCATGACAGCAACTATTTCTGACTGGGTGGCTCTGTAGACCCAAAGGTGGTGCCTTCTGGGTTCTTTTGAAGCACCTCTTGCTCCAGTGAGGTAGAGGAAGCACAAGATGAGCTTTGTTGCTTTGATGAGAAGATACATTGGGGAAAGATCAAGAGGGCACTAAGAAATACATCAGCAGGAATGGTCACCAGGTTGAGGTTCACAGCTGAAGTCACTGACTAATAAGTAGACATGATCAAGTTGCACAACTGCAGTCCTAATCACACTGTGTTACCCATTAGTCACATTGCAATTCTTTGCATTTATTTCAGAGTAAAGTTGGTAAAGATAGGGCTATTAAAGCTATGAATTCTATAGTACCACAGTCTTGCCTAATACAGGTTTTATAGAAGTATTGAGTCAAAATACTAAAACAGCTGTTAATTGATTGCAGAAAACTGAGCTTATTTGCCCTGTTTAGCAAGAGATACTTGAAGAAGTTATAAGCTTAGTAAATCAAGAGTAGACTCTATTTACACTTGATTTATCTCCAGTATTTATGCTGTGTTTAATAGATTGTTGGTGCAGTAAAAAAAAATCCTTCCTATAAATATGCAACAGCAATCTCATACACTTTAGTCTTGCAATGAACCTAGAGATAAATTAGTGCCTGGTAATGGTAAGGCATCTCTAAATTAAATAGATAAACAAAATAAGCACTACAGGAGTTTGTTTGGATGTTAACTCACATTACCTTTGGGGAATCTATAGGATGTGGGAATATGTGAGATCCCATGAGTAGCACAAAACAAGGTACTTGCATAATCATTGGGGGGCACAAAGGTGGAGAGAAAGTATTAATTTTGCATTGATAGTATTTATTTTATTGTATTTATTTATTAATTCAGTTAGTACCCTACCCTCCCCACAAGCAGGCTCAGGGCGGCTAACACAGGTGGTGCAAATACCAGTAAAACCATATAAAATTACATTAAATCACATTAAAACCTTTCAAATACAATGAATCATAAAATCATAGGTGCTAGTTATCCATCCTTAACGTGCTGAGATGGCGTGCTGAGAGTGTTACAGTAGACAATCCAGCTCATGGTCTTCTTAGTCATACGATGGTCTAGGCCAGGTGTTAGGCTAAGGGTTGGGGTCGTTGGTGATAATAATCAGGATGGCTCCGAATCGAAAGCCTGGTGGAAGAGCTCTGTCTTGCAGGGCCTGAGGAAGTGTAAAAGGTCCCACAGGGCCCTGATCTCTTCCGGGAGCTCATTCCACCAGCAAGGAGCTGCCACTGAAAGGCCCTGGCTGTGGCGAGCCTGGTGTCTTTAGGGCCTGGGAGGGTCAGTTAGTTCTGTGACCCTGACTGCAGTGCTTTCTGGGGTATATATGGGGAAAGGCAGTCCCTCAGGTATGTTGGACAAAAACAAGCAACGTAAGTTTTAGCATTACATTAAGCCACACCAATTGCCAGTTTAGTCCAGTATTTCTTCTACAGAGGCAAAGGTTTTTGTTTGTTCTGCTACCACATTCTTTAACCCAGAACTGTCAAACATGAGGCTCAGGCATCACACAGGGCCCACTGGGGTATTCAAGGTGGTTCACATCACACCTACCATATTTTTCAGAAGTTCTTGGACATTTTTTAAACCTAGAAAGGGCTCACCCAGGGACACTTGATCACGAATTCATACACTCTGTGCTGCTCATTGGTTAGGAGCTGATCATTCACTGAGATGTTCAGATGTGTATGTCTGCATGATTAGACTGCTTTTGCACAGCTTCTGTTCCCTCTGTGCTGCCTCCACCATTATTAAAAGGTTCATAGTTTTTTTTAAAAAAATCAGCAGGATAAGGTGGTATAGCAATCTCTTAAATAAATAAATATGTTTGAGATCTTTCTTTATCTTTAAAATATATATTCTGCACTCTTCATAATCAGCTTGAAATTTTTGTATTTAGATGTAATGCTTTGATGTCTTGCTATGCCTTTGGTGTGAACAAAGCTAATCTGGCCATGAGTTGTTGTGATCCCTTCATGAATGGATGCTGCTGACTGCAGAGGTGCAACTAGGAGATGAGGTGCAAGGCATTCTTAGCTTGAATGATCTGATCATGTCCCTGGATGGTGCTCAGGCCCATAGCCAGGATTTTTTGTCTTGTGGGGCATATATTTTTTCTTGCGGGACAGCCAAAAAAACCAACAACAGGACTATTTTTGGATAGGAACACACAGGAACGGAGTTCCGGCTGGCTTCAGGGTTGGCCATACCCACTACAGCCAAAACCTCTGCGAGTGTGGCTACAGAGGGAAGGCCTGGAAAGCGACCCCCCCATCGACTCTAAGGCAGGTGGGCTGGGGGGCCCTGGAAGGATTGGGGAGGCATTTAAATGTAAACAGCCGCGAGATGCCCAGGCAAGCCAAGGGAAGGCAGTTTAAATTGCCTCTTCTCCCCTCCAAGGGCCAGCTTGCCCAGGCTCAGCCGTGGGGTACCCAGGCAAGCCAAGGGAAAGGGGTGTGTGGCCTAATATGCTAATGAGCAGTGCAGTCAGGTGTGGCCTAATATGCTAATGAGTTTCTGATGTTGGGTGTGGCCTATTATGTTGATGAGTTCCTGCTGGGCTTTTTCTACAAAAAAGCCCTGAAAACACCCATGAATTGCAGCTCTTCAAACATAAATGTATTTTAAGCTCCCCCCCCACATTTTGACACAGCATCAAACTTGGGTGGCCAGTATGAGGGGAGAGCCAGAGGAGACAGAAGTGTGCCTGCAACCTCCCATAGCCAAAGGGGGAGGTCACTGTCCTCACCCCTCCACCCACAACCAATTTTTCCTCAGAAACAACTAGCAAAGAGGTCCTGTCGTTACTTCTTATCTGTCTATCATCTCTCTCTTCCTCTCCAGCTCAAAATGGAAAGGAAAATGAGCCAGGAAGGTCTTCACACACCCCAAATCCTTCTCAGACAAGTCACTCTTTACCTCCCTCCCATTTTTTAAAACATCTCCCCACCCCCACCCCTCAGAGTACTATCTTGCACCGGCACCCCCCTCAGCTTCCCCCCAAACCAGAGTTAGGGGGGAGGGAGGGTGAAAGAGGAGGAGGAAGAAGTGGTGGCAGAAGGAGAAAGAAGGTAGCAGCAATTCCAGGACCCAGGGCAGCAAGACCCTTTCTCACTCTCTCTGCCTGCCTGCTGGACCCGTGCTCCACTGTCCACTCACTTGGCTCCTGCAGCGTCCCTTGCCTCCTCCTCCACGTTGCTACCCACAGGCAGGCAAGGCAAGGTGCATGTATGTGTGGGAGAGAGATTTCCACACTCTGCACTGCCCCCAACAGGAGAAGCAAGAGCAGTGGCAGGCTCAGGAGCCACAATTGCAGCTGCCCCGTTGGAGGGAGGGAGGGAGAGTGGACAAGGCCTTGTGAGGCCTGGCTGATGCCTGATGGGGATGGGCTGCCAGGGGCCCCACCATGGCTACAGGCTCCCTGGTGCTTAAGACTGTAGGAAGCTAGTGATGAGTCCAGTGATGGAGCTGGTGAAGAGACATCGGAAGGCAAGGTATGGGAAAGGGGGTCCATTGGAATTCAGTGATGTGTAATGCTTTCAGAAGCCAACTACTGGTCGCTTATCTGAACAAGATATGGGGAGACTGGCCCTCCCATCTACCCCAGCTTTAACTGAAAATGTTGGGGCTTAAATTTGAGGGTCTTCTGCAGGCAAAGTACATGCCACACCACTGAATCACCGTCCCTGTTGTTATGCTTCTTGTTCCTCTGCATATGATGCAACAATATCACATTCTGAAGGGCTAAGGTTTCTGTTTTGCACCCAGTAGTTTTCAGAAGTCAGGACTAAAATGAAACATGCTGTTTCATTGTGGCTCTCCAACTATTAGTGTGGCGCTCTAACTATTAGTTTTCAGGGGGCTTTACCTTTAATGTAAATCTATGGCATATTTCAATTGTAAGGTGTTATTGCAATACAAATTGTCTCCAATGGACTAGTCAGTGAATTTACTAACTTTAAAAAAAATGTATGCAGAGAATTAAAGCACAGATCTCACATAATCAATCTAAACATGCTTTATGTGGGGCAGATCAAGAATAGATATTGAAGAGGTGGTAAATTATGTTATAGCCAGTCCAGTGAGAATATGGGGAATATACTGCCTGACATGAACCATCTTGGAAGAGCTGGCCCTGAGTAGAAGTCTGCTGATGCTAATGAAACCAATGTTCTGAGGACTCCTAGAAATACAGGATTATAAAAAAAAGAAATTAGTTTATTATAGATGTTGTTTTAAATGCTTCTTTCCCAATGTCTCTGGCTTCCTTGAACTGGTTGTTTAAGAAGTGATAAATGGGTATATATATGCTCTCTTTTGTTTGAACATGTGAGCTGCTTGCTGAGGTTTGTATTTGTTATATGGTGGGAAAATGCTCTGAAACAGGGGAAATGCTTTGAAACAGGGATGCAAACAGCAGGCATTGAAGAAATTAAAACAATGTGGCTGTAACTAACCACATTCCAGCCTATTATAGTTGAGGAAATTGCAAGAAGAAGATGTATTCCATGAGTAAACTCCTCCTTTGGTGAAAATCAGTCGAAAGGAGAAAGACCTCTTTAGAAGACAAGAAGGCATTAACAAAGTCTCTCCTTTTTATTTTTAAAGCTTTATTAAATCAAGTGATCGAATATGCTTGGATCTGGTCTGGATCTTAGTTTCCAGTTCTGATACAATAAGACACTACAGGGCTGTGCTCCATCTTTGGGGCATTTTGTCCTATTTATTTCGACCATGCACTAAAAGCTTTACAGTACCTTGTCTGCATGGCCTGGTTAATGGGACAAGTGTTGAATCACAGGGCAAATCTTAGGGCTGGCTCACAGTGAAAAATAGGGCAGAGGAAATAATCACAGAGCTTTATATTGTGGCACATGGTTGTTCTCAACATACCACTGGAAAAATACAGCCATAAGACTCATTTATCTGGTCCTCAATGATGTCTTCCCCCATGTGTTGACATTTCTGGGACACAAAAGATTGTGTAGAAAGTACCATTGGCATTTAATTAGGGAACAGACTGGGATATGTGGTTTGTCTTCCTCTCTGGTTTCTGTCCTTTAAATAAGACTACTGTAAGGCCATGTAAAATAGTTATTTTGTGTTCTTGCATCATGACCTTGTAAGCGAAAGTTATGAGGACAGGGGCAAGATTTAATCATACATGTGTCCTGTGCAGTTTGTCTGGAAAGTTTTCATTTTATATGAAAACACCACAGACAGTCAAAGAGAAGTTTTTTATTATTATTAGGCTTCTTATTATAAGAGTCTAAGGTATAAAAGAGAACCTCCAGTGAAATTAACACATACTCCTGCTGAGTCTATTTTAGCAAGAATTTAATCTACTGATATCAAGCTTTCCAGAAATTATTTTTTAAATCTCTGATTATATTTTACAAGCACAGATTGTCTTTCATTTTCTTCTTAGCAGTGCTAATCAAAATATCACAAGCTTCAATAAATAACGTAATTAAGCATTCAGATGACATCCCCCCCCCCAATGAGGGAGAAAACCAAAATGAAAGCTAATGGCCATTTGTGATTGTGAATGGCTAAATTGGATTGCAAACAATGGCACCCCTAGCACAATCCATTGATGAAATATAAATTGTGAATTCAATCAGGTGAGTACATTCTAAGATTGTTAACTGATTAAAACTTTTAATGGAACAGTCATCTGCCTTTTATGGACGAGTCTCCCAATTAGATTTAAAAAACATTTGTATATTACCAATATTTCAACATAGGTGCCTTTTGAAGGTGTGCATGGAAATATGATAAACTACAATTTAGTAACTGAAACTTGCCTCAGTTGTTAGAAGGAATGGTCATTTAAACATCAATATTCCAGGAACTGCTTTGCTGTTGAAAGATATTCTCTTGCAGTTTCAGAAGCCTTGGTAGACCTCTGGGCCAGCAGTTTGCTTTGTGCCATGGGGGCAAAATAATGTATAATACTTAGAATACCCCTGGCATCTTCACGTTTATATGATGAGATGTTTTGTATGTTTCTGAGTGAGGATTCCTTGTGTTACCTCTGTTCCTCTAGTGCTGCAATTCCCTTTTATCTGCCACCTCACCTGTATCCTATTTCCCCTTATCTTCTATCCATTCTTTTCTCATAACATATCTGTCTGCTTGTTTTTCTAGCCTATTCCATATGGGTTTCCTTTTATTGGGTGAGAATTGATAAGTGGGTTACATGGGCTCTCTTTATTATTGTTTGCTTCTCATATTTTAATGACCAACATAACTTAACGTTCAAAGTTTCAGGTGGGTAGCCATGGTTGGTCTGAAGCAGCAGAACAAAGTTTGAGTCCAGTGGCACCTTTAAGGCCAACAAAATTTAATTCAAGCTTTTGTGTGCAAGCACACATCCCATCTATCAAAATTAGCAATTGTCGAATTTTGGGAGGTCAGAATACCAGCTTTCCCCATTTGAAAAACTTCACTCCATTTTTCTCAAACCCATTTCCTTTTAATTTGGTTTGAAATTGGTTTGGCATGACCCTCTCTCACCAACCAGAACACCCTACCAATGCAGCTAACTTTTTCACTGTATCTCACCCATTTCTTATCCTTACTACAGCTACCAACTTACATGGCTTCTGTACATACATGTCCCATGATTTCCAGCATAACCCATTTTGATGGTTAAATGGGCTTCCTCCTTCCTATTTTGCCAGTAGAAAAAAATTTTGGACATTATTTCCGTGAAGGAAAAGAAGTGGGGAAGACTTGCTTGATGCAAGAAGTCCCACATGGCATCTTTCATTAGCCAGCAATGATAAAATTCTATCCTCCACAGCTAACTTTTCTTCCTGATGACTATAGAATTTGTAGTTTTCTCTACTTCATTAATTGAATAGGGAAGCTGAGAAAACTACAAACCCCATCATCCTTGGCAGATAAAGGTGGCTTGGAATAATAGAATTTAATCATTGATGATAGGCAATTTAGTCATTGAATGATAGGCAAGGAACCTCTTCTTTGTCTAAAAACCTTTCTCACCACCAATTACTCCCCGCCACTTTGCAAAGACAAGGGTTTGCTGCTAGGGAAAAACTGGCAGGGGAAAGGCATATGTATTTCCAATAACTCTGCTTTTGGGGAGGGGGCAAACCCAAACATTTTTGAGCCCTGATAAATAAGACCATTTCCACACATGTGCAAACTGCCTCATCAACATTCTTAAATCATCAATGTTTGTAAAACTTTCCACACAATTTTTTGCTGCTCCAGGAGTAGCTCCAAATTTATTATCCCATTACCTTGCATTTTCTAGATTCACTTTTCCCACAATTCTTTTCTCTTTGGGTATTAACTTGCAGTTTTCAAGTGTGGAATTCCCAAAATTGAATTTTGTTTCCTGACGCCCTTTTGTGGAGTCAGCATCATGTATACACCCTGCCCCCCCCACAAGTCCCTTGAACAACAGATGGGGGGGGTTAAGTGTAGTTTTTTAAAACCTAAATACTATCACTGCATTGTAACTCAGGGACAAAATGAGGTTTAATGTAGCTTTCTCTGTGCAATTACCCATCCATGATGTTCCTTTTCCTTCCTTCCTTTTTTTTGTGTGGGTAGTTTTTTTCACCTGGCACTTGTATTGTTTCTTCACCCCCCCTTCCCTGTAGCTCCCAGTGTGTTTTTGATGACAATTAAATCTTTTAAACATCTGAAAACAATGGAGTTATATAATTGATTTGATAATCATGGAAACTCAACATGTGCAATGTTTCCACTTAGTGTGCTTCATAATTGTTGAATAACACTGTTATGAATTGGTGTATCCTGTTTGATGATCATGAACAGAATACTATTTTCATTAGGATTTTGTTGGAATCTTCACTGGCTATTTTCTTATTTGGTGACTAAGGAGGAGCAGGGGACTTTTGAAGCTGTGGCAACTATGCTGTTCCCCACAATACATCCAGTCTTTCCCCCCCTAAATTTTATGACGTTATAACATTACTGCATATGCACAAAAAAGGAAGGTCCCTTTGCTGGCTGATAAAGTATATGACGACGTATTTAGAGTGCTTCATAATTTTTGAATAACACTGTTATGAATTGGTGTATCCAGTTCAATGAATGTGGGCTATTTTCTTAGTTGGTTCCCCATAGTATATCCAGCCCCCCCCCTTTGCAATATTATGATATTATAAAGTTACTGCACATGTACCAAAAAAGAGGTTCTGCCACTGACAAAGAAAATGATGACACAACCACACAACCCCTTTTAAAGGAAGCGTGGAACACACGGGGAGGGTCAGATTTGAAATCAAGAAAAATCCCCCCAAATAAATGTCCTTTTGCAGAAGAAGTGCTGTAAAGTTGGAGCACTAGTTGAGTAGGGAACAATGGGAACACTGAGGTGTGGAAAATGTCAGAGATATTTATTTGTAGAGTAGCTTTCTACCCTAGTTATGGGCCATTATCTCTATTTGCAATCATAAACCTGACTTATTCTAAACACTCAGGATAGATTAAACAAAGCAAGAAGGAAAATGAAGGTGATCCCAACTAAATATGATAAAATGCCACTGTGTTCCCTGAGGTTTCCCCAGGCATTCCCAAGTTAATGTTGAAGTCCAAAGCCCAACCCAAACAGAATGGTCTTACCATGTCTTGTATTGTATCCTGCCATTCTGTTCACCCAAACTGAAACCTTCCTCTGATGGAAATGGTTCTTCCTCCAATCTTACATGAAACAATGATTGTGATATTATTTCTTCCTGACTGAATTTCACTCTTGACTCTTTCCATTGTGGGTAATTTTCATCCCCCCCTTCACAGAGCAATTGATTATCTAAAAGCTACTTAATTATTTACTATTATTACTTTTTTTTAACCTTCTTACAGTCTCAGAGCAGTTTCCAAATGGTGTCCCAGCCAAGCCAGTGCCCTGGGACAGACCTGCTTAAGTTCAGCCACAGAACTGGATCTTGTACTCTAGCATCACATCCTGCAACTTGAATTGTCATTTCTTATTATGTGATCAATTTAACAGTATATGGGGCAAATAAGCCACAAATCCTAAGCTCCCTGTATTAATAAATGAGAATTGAATAAGGAAGAAGAAATCTTAAAAGGCTAGAGAGAATTTGCATTTCATTAATTTCTTTTTGCCGAAACAGGATTCTTGTTCTCTGATATCAGACTATTAATTCTTGATATCTGTATTCAGGAAGAAAATTCATTTGCTGCCTTTTATTGAATTAATGAGGAACAGTTCTTTAAAGCCTTTTGAAATGATCATATATGTATTTGATTTTGGCCATGTGATGTGCTGTGTAGATTCAGAAAAGACATGGGCAGATAATGTCTTTGAAAGTAACTGAGTGGTAGTGCAGGGATGTTCCTTGGATATTTCAGATCTCATTGAACAATTGTTGAAGCATATGTGGTGAGCATATCCAAGGGAGGGATGAGCTGCAATGGTGTTTGTATTTTTGGTTCTCATCCCTGCTGTCTCAGCTCAAAAATCCCCATTTAGATTTCACTTCTCTCTTTTTTGCAAATTGAGCCTATAGTAATTTTGATATTGTAAACTGCTGTTGGCTGATATTTAGATCCTAATAAATGTTGTTGATATTGAATTTTGATATTAGCAAATGTTGCTAATAATTAATATGTGATATTAGCGATTTTTCTCAGGTGGGTTTTCATATACATAATTATTGATAGTGAGACTTCATTCCATGTGTTGAACAGAATCTTACCGGCTACATTAAACCATCTGTTTCCTCAAAAGTGGGAACATTGTGATTCATTTAGTGACACATAATTTTATATTACTATGGAGTATCAGTTCATCAAACTAACATATAATATTATTGAAGACACATATTTTTTAAAAAAGAGAACAATGGCATTTTGGTTCTGCCTGAGACCCTGGAGAGCTATTGACAGTCTAAGTAAACAATATTGACCTTGATGGACTAGTGGTCTGATTCATGTGTTCATGTGCCCTAACTCAGACATCAGAAAATGAGCTAGAATTGCTTCATGTTTTGTCAATAAATGTTTCTCCCATTGTGTTGGATCCGACAAGCTTTTCTGCTAATACAAAATGGAGGAGAGGCACTTTTGGACCCCTCCCCCCAACCCCAATCTACTGTGGGGATGGTAGGTCCTGCCTGGGCAAAATGCTACTTACAATGGGTCTGTGTTGCAAAGGGTAACTGGAAGAGGTGACAGTAGCAAGGATCTCAATTTATCAATGATACCAAAGTCCTTTGTATTATAATTTTTATTTTATTTCCCACCAAAAGGCAATCAGCACATGCAATAATAAAACATAAATGTAGAATACGTCACAACTGGTAGTGCTACAAACAAACAATGCAAGGTGCTTGTAAATGGTAAAGATTTAGCAGGAGTTTCAAAAATACCTATCCTGGCATTATCAGATCCCCCACCCCTCAAGACAGTTGGAACTTGACACTGTAATTTATTTTATTGTGTCACTTTGAGATATATAGCAATGTTGCATTGCTCTCTTTGTATTCTAATCAGCGAAAGAAATTTCCTTTAATGCAGGATTGAATTTAGTATTTTAAAGGCAAAGGATATTTTTATTTACTTTATTTGCATCCCACCCTCCCCTGCAAGTGGGCTCAGGGCGGTCACAACAGTATGACACGGACAGGATGACACTGACATATGATTCTGGCATTTCAGACTTCTGTATAAACTTACCGACACATGTTAACAATATTTAATGCACTTTGAGCACCACCCTGAACCTGTTGCAAATGAAGACCAAAAGTTGGCTGAGCTGTACTAATGTTCAGGTACAAGTTACTTCATGTTTCATTTCATACTCTTTTCCCCCCTCTTGTAAGCCGTTCCCATGTCTGCAGATATCATATAAAATTGAGAATAAATACAACTAAACTGGGAAATGAGGCAGGAAATTCCAGGATCATTTTTGTTCACCATTCAAAAGCCTTTATTCTATCATGTCTGCATGTATACATGCACATATTAAATATTATATGTATATATATTAGACTTAGGAGGACCAAATCAGACATTCATGGCAATTCTGTCTCCAGGGCAAACAGTAATTCCTAAAATTTAATTCACAGATAGGGGGAGGGGATTGATTTAAAATGTAGGGTTAGGGATGGGCATGAACTGGCTCACAAACTAAAGTTTGTCATGAATTTTGGCTGGTTTGTGGTTTGCAAAGTGATATTCACAAACTGAATAGCCGCCACAAACTTCCATGAATTTTAGGACAGTTTGTGATGGTTCCTGAAGAGCTCTGAGCCACTTAAACCCCGTTTTCTGCTCTTCACAAAAAAAACAGCTGAGCAGCAGGAAGCAGAAAGCACAGGTTTAAATGGTTTTCTGCTGCCCACCACTCAGCTGTTTGGTTTAAATGGCTTGGAGCCATTTCACCCCGTGATTTCTTCTTGCTGCTGCTTTTTGTGGGGAGCAGAAAGCATGAGGCTAAATGGCTCAGAGCCATTTAAACTCCTGCTTTCTGCTCCCTGCAAAAAGCGGCAGTGAGCAGAAAGGGGTCACAAACTTATACAAACTGGTTCATATGCCAGCCCCATCCACCTAGTAGGGGTGGAAGATCCCCCATCACTAGTTTGCATTTCCTGCAATCACTCAAAGTGGCAGTGGGAGAAAAATGATATATTTTTTAAAAAAATATGGCTGTTGTGATGTCACTTTCATGAAAACCTGGGCGTGATTTCATAGTCCTCTAGAAATTCAGTGGAACCCTGTGGCAAGACCATAGTTTTTAGTGTTTCCTAGAGAGGACTGATGTCAATTCTGGGTTTTCCTGGACATCATGCAGATGGCCACCCACCCATGTCCCTGCTTCCCAGTCTCCTGCTGGTTTCTTGGCCCAGCCTGGCAACCCTAGAATAGGACTATAGTGTGAAGGGTGTTTGAGGTTCCCAATGTGAAATGTTTTGGAAAACCATCATTTGCAGCCCTTATCACAAAAGACAAAAGGTTTTTCAGGTTGAACAAATGTTGCAGAGGCAGGTTTAAATCCTCCTCCCTCTGGTATTGTGGTCCTGATCTGAAACAGGACACTACATGCCTCAGAAGTGAGTCTGTTGTAAACTCTAGACACAAAACATCTAGTGCATATCTATTTTGGCCCTGAGATAACTTACTGCTGTGCTTATAGAATTACATTTTTATCTGGGAGGTTTTGTTGTTGTTGTTTGGAGTTGTTGATAATTGTGGCTAAAACCAGTGGAAATAATCGTTAAAAACATTTTTGTAAACATGTATTTATTACAACCACATGGATCACTGAGATGGAAAGGAGGAGGTGCCACAATTGGCCCCTGCATCACAACTTTCTGGCACTTCTTGAGAGGGCATCGGCAGAATCCTGTGGGCATAATATGGCAACAGAATTAGCTCCGCACTCTTGCCTGTTTCTCCTGTGTTGGGTGGCTACCTGCTTTCCTAGCTTATTAGGCTTTAAACAAATCCACCTAAAGTTATTGGGTGGCTATGGTGCATACTACTGATCTCCTTGATCTGTGACACACTCAAAATATTGGCCACTACTGCTGAGACAAATGGAGGGCAAGGTACAAGTTTGCAGTGACAGTAGACTTGGGTTCTGATGTGGAAAAGCTGCTAGAATCTCATGCTGTGCCAAACCACACATTACAAATTGCTGAAAGTAACCTAATGAGAAGACCCTCTGTTGCAGCTTGTTCTGAAACAGCAAGCAAAGTGGCACAGGAAATCTTATTTAGTACGGTAAATAATTGGCTATTTCAGCTCATATTATCGTGTTGTCTTGGCTGCCTTGGGAAATAGAGATCAGATTATCTTCCGCTATCCTGCAAGGAAGCTGTTCCAGTGGTATTAGTTTAGACTGGAGTGTAATGCTGTAATCTAGGGAAATATGCAAGTGTATGATTGTAATAATTGTAGCTTTATTTGCTTTTAGGTTTAATGGTTTTATTACTCCCTAGTTATTTTACATTATTGTGAGTGATTTTAATAAGTAATTAGATTAGGAAGGCTGAACATCTCATTTGTAGACAGCCTCCTGGCTGTAAGGTAACCGAGACCTCTCTAATACATTTATTTGCATGTTTCCTCTCTCCAGCATTTGTTTCATTATCACAATTGATTTGGATTCCTTATTTCCAGTTTGTGATAAGGGCCATTTGAGGGCACAGCTCCATGTTATACTCTACGACAGAGGCCCCCAACCTTTTTGAGCCTGCAGGCCCCTTTAGAATTCTGACACAGGGTGCTGTGCACAATCACAAAAATGGCTGCCACCAGAGGTGGAGCCAACCACAGACTGTCAGGGAGACAGGGTAAACATAACTCAAAGTGATATCATTCACCATTTAGGTAAGAAGCTCTATTTAACAGGATATTTGGGGAGAGGTTGGAAATGAACATATTGTTTCAAAATATTCTTTTTCCAGGCCAACAGTTTACTTTCAGTCACACAGTGAAGATCCTTGTGCTATGGTGGCAGCTTAGAGATGCCAGTCCCCAGGTGGGGGAGGGGAGATCCCCTGATTTTTGGGTCTTCCCCCAGATGCTGGCCAGTTGGCTGGTGGGGGAGGTCGTCCGTGGCTGTGCTTGAAAAGAGCAGGTGCTGTGCGTGCCTGCCTGTTCTTTTCAAGCAAAGGCCGTGCACGCCTGCCCTGCAGGCCTCAAATTTGTGGCTTGCAGGGGAGGTGAGCGTGGTGCCTGCTTTTTCTCCAAGCATTTAAAGTGAAGGTTCCCTTTAAACAGATGGGGAAAGCAGGGGGAGTGCGCATAGGGCACTGCATCCCCAACATGATGACATCACTCTGCATGATGTCATCATGTCATGGATGGTCCTTCCCCCTCATAGACTGCCCCCTAAATCCCTCTGAGGGATGGGACCTGGCCACCCTATGGCCAGTTACTGCCGAAACAGTGCTCCCCCCAGTTTGCACAGCCAATCAAATCTCAAGTGCTGATCAGAAGTACTGCCAGGGAAAGCCCCACCCACTTTCTAAAAAACACTTGGCAGGTGCCAGAAAATTTGATTCCTCACCTCAAATTTTCCACCATAACATTTAGGTTTTCTTGCCTGGGAAGGATATCATCAAGTTATTACTTTCCTCCCTCCTACTCCATTAGCTCTTGTTGGCATAACTGGCAAACCATATCACGTGGCTAGGTTACACAACTTGGGAAAGTGTGACTAGTATTGTGGCTGAGAACACAATATGGGGTATGATATTTTTAACTACAGTCCTGTATATTGTTCAGTATGTGATTTTGACCTTAGGCAACTGGCTTGTCACATGCCAAAGATACACTTGTTATCGGTTTAATGCAGGGGAGCAACAAGCATTTTTCCTCATGGAAGTGATTCCATTTGCTGAGGGGATATTTCCCTAGCATTCAAACCAAGACATAATATTTTCTTGCTCGGAAAATGTGATGTTTCCTCTCAGCTAGTTTACCAGTTGTTTGTGAGTACAGTACAATATAGTTGAACAAAATTAGAGTCCACTGGCACCTGTGAGACTGACAAAGTTTTATTCAAAGTATAAGCATTTGTGTGCAAAGCACACTTCTTTAGAATGTAGTTGTGAGGGTATTAAGGGCTAATGCCTGTGCTTTTACTCTGGGACAGAACTAGCAAGGCCATTGATTGCTCAAGACACAAAACGTATAATGCCTGGGAATAGCATAAAGAGAAGTACCCCCTGGAGCAAGACAGACAGGCTTTGCTGTATTTTCCAGTGCTCCTTCGGTTTCCTTGTTTGGTACTTTGGTTGCAGTGTCAAAATACCTTGAACTACCTTGAAAAGCTTGGCTGAGATGTTTGCACCTCACAATGTAAGTCCAAATGACACCTATGTAACATATAGTGCTGGTTTTCATTCTCCATTTTTTTTTTTAAATGCCTATAGAATTCCTGCTGTGTTTGCATGGAAGTAAAATATTTGGTTTGTGCAATTTGCCACTCCCAGCATGACCTTAAGGCCCAGCTACAGCTTGCTATGACATGTTTGCTAGGTCCTTGACAGATAAAATGCCACTTACCTCCTCTTCTTGAAAGTTGCTTGGATAAGTTTTAGTTGTTCACAGCTGAGGAGAGATACAGGATGCTCTGAAAACAAAATGCATTTTGAACCCATATTCTTGCTAGTTATCAAAAGCCAGATTATATTTAAAAGTATTTGCATATTGCTGAAACTTGCAATATAGGTGCAGTTTTGAGGTACTGAAAGAAGTGTTAAGCTACAGTCTAATAATCAAAAGCTGCCATTCACAGAAGGAAAGGCCATTTTTTTAAAAAAGGAAGAATATTTGAGAAGTAGGAGATTTAGGGAAATAAGAGGCATATGTTTAGGGTTTGGAAGATTTTATTTGTTCTTCTCTGTTCTTCTCTGGTTGATAATTGTTTATAGTTTTTTGTGCTTCTCTATGGTTATGGCCATGTTTATATCTATATCTGTATCTATATATCTATAGGATGTCTTTGATTTATGTAATAAATAGACTACACAAATAAAGATGCCTTGTTTGGGTGGGGGAGTAAAATACTGGGCTAATGCAAACACCATCTGCATTAGAGATGTGCACCCAGAAAACAAATAATATTTTTCAGATTCGGATTTTGGGAGAAGCATAAATACTGATATTCAATGATATTTGGGTCCCCCAGTTCCCTGGGACTTGTCTGAGTTTTTGTGGGACTCCAAAGTTATTGCTGTCTACCTGGGTGCATGCATCCAGGATGTGATGGAAAGGGTAGGAAGACTCATCAAGCCCATGGATTATTATCTCTTCTGGCTTATCCATGTGGGAACAAATTATACTGCCCAGCACAGACCAGAACATATTAAAACAGACTGTGGATCTGGGTAAAAAGGTGAAGGAATTGGGAGTGCTGGTTGTATTTTCATCAGTTCTTCCTGTTGAAGGTCATGAGCCAGGTTACAGAATGATCTTCACAGGCTGGAAAACTGGGCTAAAACAAATAAAATGAATTTCAATGGGGATAAATATAAAGTTTTGCATTTAGGTAGGGAAAATCAAATGCATAATTATAGGATGGGGGAGACTTGTCTTGGCAGTAGTATGTGTGAAAAGGATCTAGGGGTCTTAGTAGACCGTACACTGAACATAGCAGTGTGATGCAGTAGCTAAAAAGGCAAATGCGATTTTGAGCTGTATCAACAGAAGTATAGTGTTCAGATCATGTGAAGTGATGGTACCGCTTTATTCTGCTCTGGTTAGACCTCACCTAGAGTACTGTGTTCAGTTTTGGGCACCACAATTTAAGAAGGATATAGAGAAGCTGGAATGTGTCCAGAGGAGGGCAACAAAGATGGTAAGGGAACTGGAGACCAAGTTCTGTGAGGAAAGGTTGAAGGAGTTGGATTTATTTAGCCTGGAGAGGAGACGACTGAGAGGTGATATGATAACCATCTTCAAGTACTTGAAGGACTGTCATATAGAGGCTAGTATGGAGTTGTTTTCTGTTGCCTCAGAAGGTTGGACCAGAACCAACGGGTTGAAATTAAATCAAAAGAGTTTTTGGCTAAACATTAGGAAGAACTTCCTGACAGAGTGGTTCCTCAATGGACAGACTTCCTTGGGAAGTGGTGGGCTCTCCTTCTTTGGAGGTTTTCAAACAGAGGCTAGATGGCCATGCTGATTCTGTGAACTTAGGCAGATCATGAGAGGGAGGGCAAGAAGGGATGCATCAGTGCTTAGTTCTTTTGGCCCTTTCTTACAAGCCCAGGGAAATACTGATCACCACTTTGGGGTCAGGAAGCAATTTTTCTCCATGCAAGTTTGTCTGGAGATCCTGGAGGGGTTTTTTTGTCATCTTCTTGGGGTGGAACAGCGGTCACTGGGGGTGTGGAGGGGGAGGTATTTATGAATTTTCTGCATTGTACAGGAGGTTGGACTAGATGACCCTAGAGGTCCCTTCCAACTCTATAATTCTATGATTCTATAAATACTGATACGGTATTTCTGAGTCTATTCTAGCACACATTCCTAATCTGCAATAATACTTATCTCATCCAGTGTAGTATAAAAAAAAGGAGGAGGAAACATTAGGATTTGTAAAGTTACTTTCATGGCCAAAGGGTTGCAGTATCTGAAGTGCTATGCTTTACCTTTGCTAGATGTCTAGGTTAGCAGTATGTGTCATGTTCATGCTGAGGAACAAATCATGTACAACTGTTGGGATAGTCCTAACACACTGAAGGCAATGGTCTTGGAAGGCTATAACTCTGTTGAAGATTGTGCTCCTAGAGTTTTCTTTGAACTACCTCTGCTTTAATCAACCACAACACCCCTGATTCCATTTTATTTACTTTCCCCCCCTTTTCCATCCTCTTTTAGCAGCTGAACAGTCCCATGGGACTAGATCTGGATTAAAATATGGTGAGACCCTAAACTATGTCAGGTTTTACAGTTACCATCTTCCAGGTGAGATCCAGAATTACAACTGCCTTCCAGGCTATAGAGAAAAGTTCCCCTGAAGAAAATAGCAACTTTGGAGGGTGGACTGTGTGGCATCACATCCCTTCTGAGCATCATCCCCTCCCTAAAATCTGCCTTCCCCAGGCTTCATCTTCAGGAGTTTTCCACTCTGGAGCTGGCAGTGTTATCCAGGGAAAAAAGAGGCAATTTGATTTGTTTTAAATTTAGAGGCTCCGTAGGGTTGTCCTTCCTGCCCCCCAGCCAGCTGGGGGAAGCCCTACCCCAACAGCCATGACTCGGTGTGACATCCCCAACATGATAACGTCCTGTGGAAGTGATGTCCTCATGCTAGGGATGTTGCATAGCGACGCTCTTATACTTTGGGCAAAGCCCCTCTGTGTGATGTCATCACACCAGGGATGTTGCGTGCAGCAATGTTGCCCTGCTCCCCTGCTCCCGGAGAGCTCCCTTTCACCCTCTGCCAGCAAGGAGGTAAGACCTGGCAACCCTATCTCTAAGGTATAGTTTGTTCAGCTCATGCAAAAATCCATGATCTTGGCATGGGACTATCAATGTAGTCTGCTCTTTACTGTCATCTGCTCTGGGATAAAACTAGAATCCTGTTTACTCCAGCACATGTGCGGAGAGAATGAGCAAACAGAGTAGTGAGTAAGAAATATAATAAATGTTATACTTTCTCACAGCTTTGTAACCTTTGTAGCATTTCAATGTATAATGTTATTGATCCCCCCCCACCGAAAAACATGCTTACAAACAGCAAATGAGCACTATGATGGTAGTAATAGCCATGACAATAATAGCAATATTATACTCCCACATTCCCCTCTGGAAATGCTTACAATTGTAAAATAATTCAATATAGTCCACTAAGCATTACTATCATCACTCTTCATAGCAAACAAATGACATTGTAATTCTCAGGCTTAGACTAATATTATTTCAGCCCATTTCTTTTGCAGTTTGCTTTTCTTCAGAAAACTTTTATCTGTCTATATTAGAATGTATATCTCTGTAATATCCCAATGTATCCATGCTTATTGTACAATGGTAGACCCTTGAGGATTCCCCCAGTTTGGGGCACACACAAGTTTAACAAATGAATTAAGAGACCTTTGCAAGCATAAAATGCTGTCTTTCCAATCACTATTCAACAAAATTATTATGGGACATAATGAAATGTCATGGCCGTTGCTCTTACATCTGCCATGTTACTTTTTGCCACAATTCTTAAACATGTTTAATCTCAGCTCACTGATGGCCTTAGGCAAGCCCTGATATTTTTTCAGCAGCCTCCTCACTTGTCACACGGGGACAAGAATCTTAATGTGTTTTGCAAAGTTTTTTACTAGAAATATTGAAGCAGTGCTTGTAAAATGCTTTCAACCCCATGGATTATTGTATGCATTAAATACTATCAATATAGTTTTCCAAATCTTCAAAAACTGCTAATCCAGAATTTTTAATTGCACATACCTTCCCATACTTACTGGCTTGCATTAATTTTGTTCTTGTTGTTGTTTGATTATTTTCAAACTCCTAGGTTATTTTGATGGAAAGTTGGGCTTATTATTTTTTTTAAAAAAATCAATTAAAATAAGTTTATTATGGGCTACACTTCCCTGGATGGTCACCTAGAGATAACTATTGCTCTCCATTGGCAACCAAGACAAGCAAGTGTATTTCTAAGACTGTATTATTGATTTGACCTGGCTAGCCCAAGCTAGTCTCAGCTCATGAGATCTCAGAACCTAATCAGGGTCAACCCTGGTTAGTATTTGGATGAGAG
Organism: Gekko gecko; assembly: GCA_029375565.1. NCBI lineage: Eukaryota > Metazoa > Chordata > Lepidosauria > Squamata > Gekkonidae > Gekko > Gekko gecko. Next base: position 31,658,303 of record JAPDNY010000006.1, read on the forward strand.
ACCACCACAGAATATGAGGGTTGTGATTCAGAGGAAGGCAATGGCAACCATCTCTGAACATCTTTTGACTTGAAAACCCTATGGGGTTGCCATAAGTCAGCTGGGACTTGACAACAATAGGTAGATAGATAGGTAGGTAGGTAGATAGATAGACAGATACAGAGAGACAGACAAGGCAGAGTCTCTAGGTGGGCACCTAATGTAGCCAATCCTCCAAGAGCTTACAGTAACTCCTGTAAGAAGAGCTCTGTAAGCTCTTGGAGGACTGGCTACATTAGGGGTGTGTCACCTAATATGCAAAGGAATTCCTGCTACAAAAAGAGCCCTGATTATACATTGCCCTTTGGGTGACTTCCACCTTAGTCCCCCCCTTAAAAAAAAAAAAAAACTTGATTTCAGAGGGCAGATAAATGCACCAAAAATAAAGTAGCTTTTTGTTGTTGTTTCTTTCTTGAGCACTGTTGACTGTGGACCACACCCCTGACCTATATTCCAGTTCAACGGGAGTGTTATTTAACATAATTTAAACTCATTGACTTAGACAAGACAAAAATGACCTAAACACTAATATTTTGCCTCAATTGGATTGTAGATCAGGCTGTTAGCCCATTGCCAGTGAAGTGAGGAATCACATTGAGGACCCACACTTGTGCTCATAACTAAGTGACTCCCCTCAATTACATATATAGAATCTATCATTCTGAAAATGTCATTCGGAAAATGTTCTCTTTGAATTTAGGGAGACCAAATCTAATTTAGCTATGGCATCGGTGGCAAATTGTCCCATTGCCCTATACATCAAGTGCCTGCAAAAAGCAGCTGGCATGTAATAATATCTGGATGAGAAAGACAAAGAGCACCAGCCATCTGTTGGCCACTTGGAAACTGGCCTAACAATGTGAAAGCTGGAGCCAAACACTAGACTTGCTTCCAACACTCCCAGAAAATTTGTAAAATTCAGAAATAAAGGAATAATATTAAATTTCACAGGACCTCGGGGATAGTGCTTTGCCACCATGAAGTGGATATTAATACTTTATAGGATGAGAAATTTGAGGGGGAGGTGTTGAAGGTGGAAGCAGAAAAGAGTTGGTTTAATACAGTCATTGTCAGGACTTTAACATCATCAAACAGCAATAACAAATATTGTTCTCCAGCTTTAAGAGTCATGACAGATTGGTTGAGACTTTTTTTAATCTTAGTCAATAGAAGACAAACAAATGGAGGTGTTCTTTATGTGCTGAGCAAAGATCCTCCCCCCAGGCCAGTTCTCAAATTATTCCCCTCCCCCTTTTAATGGATTTTATTTTTATAACAAACAACAAACAAACACAAATACATAAAAGTTGGAGGAACCATTTACATCATTGTTTTAACCATTATGTTACCTCATACATTGGATGAATTTCCCTTTATGTTCCACTTTAAAATCTATATTACCAAGATATAGAGAGATACATTGCACTCCTGGCATCAAGATAATGTGATTCATCAACTAGTATCACTGAGCCCATGCAAATAACCATTTCCCCATACGTCTATCATGTCATGTTATATACTATGCCATACTATAAACAGCCAGTATGATGTAGAGGTTAGAGTCAGTCTAGGGCTGGGGAGACTTGTGTACATATCCTCACATCACCATGAAATTCACTGGACTATTTGGGGGCAGTCACTTTCTCTTACCCTAATCTACCTTACAGAATTGTTGTGAGGATAAAATGGAGGAAAGCAGTCTCTTCAGGGTCAAGGGTCCATACCCCATCTGTGTCACCATGTTGTTTGCTGGGCATTCAGACACTCAGGATTGAGAGAATTCCACAGTAACAAGAAGTAGAACATAGATTTACTAAACAGACAGATTTAACTAAACTAAGTAGGATTCCCCTGTTGTCTCACCAGAAAGTGCTTTCCGTCCAGACTTCCCTTTGACCCCTTAACTAGGAATTGTTCTCACAGGGAGAAGCATGTAAGAACCACTTCAAGCTTCTTGACAGGATGACAAGATATAAATGTAATAGCTAAATGTTTACATGATGCATGGTTAGATCCTCACCTCTTGGCAGTCATTTTTGTTTATTTGTCATCTGCTTGCAGCTGCCTTATGGCAATCCTGTAGGGTTTTCAAGGCAGGAGTTCTTCAGAAGTGGTTTGCTTCTGCCATGGCTTGCTTCTGTGTGGCAACCCTCTACTTCCTTAGTGGCCCCCCATCCAAGTACTAACGAAGGTTGACTCTGTTTGGCTTCCAAGATCTGATGAGACCAGGCCAGCCTGGGCTATTCAGATCAGGGCTGGTAGCCTTATACAGATGACCAAAGTACTGCAGGGTGAGATTGCCGATTCCAGAATAGTTTGGTTGTGTAAATGGGCTCATGATGGTAGTGGTGGAAAGTGCTGTCAAGTCATAGCTGACCTATGGTGACCCCATGGGCAAAAGATGTTTAGAGATGGTTTGCCATCACCTGCCTCTGTGTCACAATCCTGGTATTCCTTGGAGGTCTCCCATCCAAATATTGGCCAGGGCTGACCCTGCTTAGCTTCTGAGATCTGATGAGATCGGGGTATCCAAGTCAGGGCAGTTCCATGATAGAATGTGGATAAGAATATCACTTTTGATGATTTCCTGAAGATACCTTTGGCTCATATATATTTACAGCATCCACTTAAATATACTTCTACTACTAACTGCTTTGTTATTTAACCTTCATTAAATGCCAGTAATGTACTACATTTTATGACAGTTCTCTTGAAAGCAAATACCTTTAATTCCTCAGTCTCAGGTGGTGAGAAAGTAGAGAAATTACAATGTAAGTGTTCAATCAGCATGGCAGTTAACTAAAAAAAGAGGAGTTTGATCTAACTTTGGAAATATCCATAAGATAAATTGTAATAATCAGCTTTTTTCAGCAAAGGCGCACTGCAGCGTTAATGTTTGGGGACAGATTAGCAAAATGCATCCACTGATCAAAGAGGCAGGGCAAACGTCAGTGGCATATAATGAGTAAAACTAAAATAAAACAGCGGCCTGGATTTTGAATAAAGTGTTTAAACCCCATGGAGAAAAGCAGTAATTGAAACAAAATCCATTTCCAACTTACACATTTGAATAGTGGAATAAAATTATGCTAATCTAATGTATCTGCCCTATTGTGTTTTCTGTTCATTATGCTGCATGCATAAATATGAGCTGGTTATTATTCCTTTGATAATATTCTATACTTAACTGCCTCAAATTGGGATGCTCTCTTTACACACTGCAAATACACTCTTTTCAAGGATCCTGTTTGCTAAGGAAGGTTTCTTAGGTTGTTTATACTGTATTTTAAATTAGCTTTGTTCACAACATGTAAAATGTACTACAAATTATAGTTACTAAAATGCTGTGTCGGTATTGGGATGTCTACATAGTATCATTGGGTGCCTCAGTGTCTGGAGCGGTATTAGTTTCTTATTATTTATCTATTTATTACATTTGTATACCTCATCCTCTCCTATGTGGTCTCAGAGTAGTTTACAGTAAAACAACAGATCTTTGCAAAGTTCTAATAATCTTATAGTTCAGCATTTGAAAGTTTCTTTACTCCCATCAACACTCAGTATACTAGGCAGAATTTATGTTTCCATAATGGTGATGATGGTGGAATTAATGTTCTTTGACACTGGGAATGTTTGTTTTTCAGTTTTCAACTGTGTCCATTTAGTCCAGAAAAGGATATGTTTTCATTTGCTGAAAATTATGGTGCTGAGAATGGAGATTTGGGGCTAGGCCACAGAAGAGCTAGGTTAAAGGGGAGGAAGTCTGCAACTTGCTAAATAGCATGTAGTTGGTGCATTTTTTAATGTGGTCAAGAATTTGTACAATTAGTAGGAGTAGCTGTTGGAAGCAGACGATCTACAATCCTTTTACATACGCCTTTTGTGATGTAACTGATGTAATTCCCTTGGTTGCTTCCATACTGGTCACGGCATGTTTAAAGACTTCTGTGCATGTCTTTGCAAATCAGGCTAGTTACTATATTCTCATTGGGCTAAATGCCATTTTTGTCATAAAAATTACTGGTTGTAAAACAAGACATAAACCTATGTGCCATAAAACTGTCCTCATACTAGCAGCAGACCAAAAAAGCAGTTTCACAGGAATGGAGCTCTCCAATTAAAAGCCTAGGTAGAGATAAATGTTAGCCTAGCATCTTTAGGAAAATAAAGTAGGTGCCAGGCAGATGTCAAAAGGGAGGGCATCCCAGCACAAAGATGATACAATCCCTGAATCCAGCCAACAGTAATAGCTTGCTTTCAGTTTGGACCAACTGATGATCCCAGATAAAATGGCTCTGGATAATTGTTCTCTTCCACCTGAAGAGGACTTTCCGACCTTCTCAAGCATCTTGCCCAAGAAGGCAACATAGACCACTGGGCAGCAATTATTTAGGTCATACCAGTTCAGGAAAAACATCTTCATGTGAGGTTACACGACTGCCTTTTGCACAGTGGTCAAAATTGCATCCACTTACATGGATGTGTTTATTGCCTCCTGGACCTACTTAACCAACCCATCTCAGCTAGATACTGTCAGCTATAAAGGGCAGTGGTTAGGCTGAGATGTGACAGGTTGAACGTTTTTAAGGAACTTGTGCACTTCACCAGGTTTTATCAATCAAAAGTAATCCACACAAGTTAGACCATGCTGTGCTCTAATAGAATTCTTTAGTATTTTGTATCAAGTACAACCAAGAGTAACTATTCTTTTTTATTGCTGTGGTTCTGCATGCTGGGAAACTCACATCTTCAGGTATCTGTCCTTAATATAACATTGCTCCTATTTTGCATACAGGGGAGATTCTGGGGACATAGACACATATTGTAGGGTTCTTCAGGATCCACTGTATGCAGGACTCTTTTTGTAGCATATTCCTTTGCATATTAGGCGACACACCCCTGATGTCACCAATCCTCCAAGAGTTTACAGAGCTCTTCTTACATTTAATATTTTTATTAAATATTCTTAGGAAGAACTGTTATGGTCAGTTTATTAATAGGTCTTTTTTAAAAAAAACAGGGATGGACAAACTATAGCAGTGTAATTAAATTTTATTTACGTGAGGCAGAGGAGAAGTGTGCATATTTTGAAGGGGTACTCAAGTAGTCATTACCGGTGTGAGAACAGGATGTTAGAAATCACAAATCTCTGTGTTTTCATCTGTAGAATGTTGGAGGGATGATGACTCATATGGCCCAGATAGCTGGCCATGGAGTTCATAAATAAGTATATACATGATGATAGCGAAATTTAGTTGTACCGTTTACTTAATTCTGACCAGGTCAAAACCAGATAATGTAACATTGATTGGATTGTGCCCTGCTTCTCAAGAGAAGACTACTCCAGGTAGCAGTTTGGGTACCCATTGATATTTCATTGAAGGTACATCTTGAAGGTGGATTTTTTCCCATTCCCAGCTGTGATTATTGCAACCAGCCAATGAGCCAAATATTTTCTTTCTTTCATTCATGTGTATCTTTGGAGGCTTAGTCCCTTGGTATCATTCTGGAGACTTTGGACAAAATGTCATGTGATTCAGAATATTTACACAGAGATAAATAGTTGAGGTTCTTCCAGGCTACATTTAAAGTGCATATTAATCACTACAAGTGAATTCAATATGCGTAGAAATATGTTAAGAGATGAGTTTAGAGAATGCAGAGCTTTTAATGGCTCTGACCCCCCCATTGTTTATACAAAGTACTGAAAATGTATGCATTATATATGTATTGTATACAGTTGTGGGTTATTCTACTTTGTACCAGCACAGTAATGGGCTCTTTGAATAATGCACATAAAATGATTTAATGCATAAATTCTGAAATAGAATCCATAAACCCAGCTTGTCAGAAAACTCCCTTTTAAAAACAGGCCACTTCATAAAACCTTACTGCCTCATCATAGCATTTAAGTAAGCACTTTTGAAATACATAGTAAGAGTCCTAAGGTAGTGCATATATTGCTGCATTAATGAAGACCATATTTCCTGCACCTGTGATAGCCCATTTGAGACAATTCTATGTAAAAAAAACCCTCCAGATATATGCAGTTTTTATAAAACATTGCTATATCATGTGTATATTACTATGTGCTTTTGGCTTAATGTGTATGCATCCTGGTCCCTATTCAAAACCATTCTAAGCGATACAATGCAGATGTGAATTATTGTTATGCAGCACATGTGGATTATTGTCCACAGTCAATGGTTCAGTAGCTTGTGCATCTGGTCACCACTTCTTTTTTGGTTTGCAGATCCAGCAATAGTATTCTTAAACCCACTGGCTGTTTTGAGATAGTTATCCACTAGGGATGGGCATGAACTGAGAAACAAACCATTGTTCGAGCATAAACCAGGGTGGTTCATGGTTCATTTTGAACCAGTTCATTTGGTCATGATGTTCCCAAATCCAAAAATGAATTGCCTTTTTTCTATTGAGGTTTGTTTGTTTCATTAGAGCAGTTTGTTCTCCAGACAGCCTGGCATTAAGTCAATCAATTCATAGGCAACAATGGGGGTGGACTTGTGAGAGCTATGGAAACACTGAGAGTAATTGTCCATAGAATGATTGGCAGCTCTGGGAGCCAACCACGGAACTCCCATTCCGCTCAATGGAGCAGATTGTGTGTGTGTGTGTGTGTGTGTGTGTATATATATATATACCGCACCCTGACTCAACTGCTTTCACTTTGCAGCAGGAAGAGAGAGGAGCTAGTCATCATGTGAGAGTGAGCTAGAAAGAATTGCTTGCTGTGTGGCTGATTTAAGGAAAGGTTAGAGCTGAGCTTTCCTGAGGGCACCTACTTTGGGAGGCTATAGCTCAGAAATCCCAAATCCAATCTTCACCAAACTTGGAGGACAGATGCAGGAGAAACTGCTAAAGACTCTTTGTGAGTTTGGCATCTCTAACACACATTCTACCACCCCCCAAACTCACAAATTGAATAAACCATGAACCAGTTTGGGAAAAGAGAAGTTTGTGAAAGTTCATGGTTTGTGTAACCAAATGAACCACAAACCACCATGAACCACCATTTTCCCAGTTTGTGCCCATCCTTATTATCCACAGTGGCAAACACACAATTTTTATCCTGGAAATGGAGAACCATGGATACTCAGTGTCTGTAGCATTGGCTGCTACTTAGCTTTAAGACTTTCGTTTTACACAGAAACCATCAGCCTCACCTTCTGGAACAGATATAGCACCTTTTAATTAAAAACAGCTATTTATTGGCAGGAGAAGGATTATTTTCTATTTCTTTTAGTTATTTAAAGAACAATCTTCTTTTTTACCAAAGCAACAGATTTAAAGTCAGAGATGAAAATCTTCTGAACGTGCACGTGTATAAAATAAAATTATACAAGAGCACAGAAAGATTATAGTACCAACATATCTCTGGAAAACTGGTCTTGACAGAATGTTATCCTACAAATTCTGTCTCTGTATAAGTAGAAAAGCAGACATTCTCTTCCACTGGATGTCACAGAATATACATTAGTACTACAGAACTACATCAGAGTTCTGATGGCATCAGAATAGGGTTGCCAGCCTTAAGCCTTAAGCTGTCAACCAGTAGGAGATCTCTGTTGGCAGCAGAGGGGGTTAGCTGGTAGTATTCTGACATCACTTCTGGTGTGAACCCCAAAATGATGTTATTGCATAGGTAGCAATACTGTAGCATTTGTCCAGAACTCTTGTGATTTAGCCACAAAGTTTTGGACAAATGCTATACCATCACCTGATGTGTTGGCATCACTTCCAGGGCACACTGGAAATAATGTCATGGCATTGCTTCCCATTATTTCCAGAATTCCACCCTATCCCTGCCCAAATGAATGGCAGTGGGAAGAGATGGTGGGGGACAGGTGGTCTCCCTCTGAAGCAGGAGACCTGGTCTCCCCACATCAGAAGTGTGCTGTTGAATCTTCCTTCCATTCCAAATGGCATGAATTTGTGTATGGCTGCTCTTATGTGAGGAAAGTGGGAATATCAAAGTCAGCTGAGCAGTTGCCCTTCCATTTGAGGTGTGGGATAAGTCAAAGAGTCTTGACCCCTGGTTCACAGCCTATTGCTCTGTAGGTGCCATGCCAGTAAAACCATCACTGGCTTGGGACATCCTCGTGGGTCATTGCCTGATTGAAGCTTGCACATAAGGATAAATTGGAGTATATTTGTTTTTGTATATTGTATTTTACATTTATTTCATTTTGCAAGCCCTTGTGTAAAGCAGGATAAATCATCCCAATTTAAAAACAAACAAACAAATGCATGATAAAAAAGACAATTTATAGGAGACATGATAGAGATTTATAAAATTATGCATGGGATAGAGAAACTTTTTTCTTCCCCTGTCATAATACTGGAACTTACGGGCTCCCAGTGAAATGGACAGGTGTTCAATTTAAGACAGAGGGAAAAAATTAAGTACTTCACTCAAGATTTCATTATTTTGTGGAACTTTGGATGTAGTGATGTCTTCCTGTTTAGTTTTAAAAGAGATTAGTCAAATTCATGGTGGACAGTCACCGGGAGCTCAGCTACAGTGACTAAATAAATCTCCATATTCAGAGATACTGTCTGAATACCATTTTAGGCGGCTAGCTGTGTTAACAGTAGAACAAAATTTGAATTCATGAGCATTTTAAAGAAACACGTTTTTCCCCAGGATATATATAAGCTTTTGGGAGTCAAAGCTTACTTAATCAGATACCGAACGCGCTCTGAATACCAGACCTGAACAGGGCAACTAAGGGGGAGGCTTTGGCCTTCATTCCCTGTTTATAGGTTTTCTGGGGGCAACTGGCTAGCTACCATGTGAAGGAGAATGTTGGACTAGATGAGCCATTAGTCTAATCCAGCATGACTGCTGTTAAATTTTAGTTCGGGTCCTATTGGTTAGTAGTGAAATATCCACTAATATACTAGGAGTAAGGCCCATTGTGGAAATAAATACAACGGTCTCTAGAAAGAGGCTCTGGGAGAGTGCCCTGGCTTTGGGCACACAGTGTGAATTTGCTGTGGTGACCTCAGCAGGGTATAATGACAGAGACCATCATTTTCTCCAGAGGAACTGATCTCTGCTACCTGAAGAGCAGTTGTAGTTTTGAGTGATCTCCAACCCTCACCTGGATATTGGCAACAATTGTTACCCAGGAGGAAATGGCTGGTTTGGAGGGTGGAGTCTATGGCATTCTACCTGCCTGAGGTCCAACCCCTCCTCAAACCCCACCCTCTCCAGGTTCCACCCCTCAAATCCCCAGGAATTTGCCAACCTGGAGTTGGCAACCCCATCTCCTTCCCAGCTAACCATCAACCTACTGTTATCTGCCCCTCTGACTTCAGCTGACTTCTACTCTCTCTCCTGCAGAGCAGTTGTAATTCTGAGTGGTCTCCAGCCCTCACCTGGATATTGGCAACAATGGTTCCCCATGAGGGACTGGCTGGTTTGGAGGGTGGAGTCTATGGCATTGTACCTGTCTGAAACCCCACCCCTCCTCAAACCTCACCATCTCCAGGCTCTACCCCTCAAATCTCCAGAAACTTCCTAACCTGGAGTTGGCAACCCTATCTCCCTCCCAGCCAATTGTCAACCTACCGTTATCTGCCCCCTGACTTCAGCTTTCCATCTCTTCCCCCTCCCTCCTGGAGAGCAGTTGTAATTCTGATTGATCTCCAGCCCCCACCTGGAGATTGGCAACAATGGTTCTCCAGGATGGGCTGGCTAGTTTGATGGGTGGAGTCTATGGCATTGTACCTGTCTGATGTCCCACCTCTTCTGAAACCTCACCCGCTTCAGGCTCCATCCCTCAAATCTACAGGAATTTCCCATCTGGAGTTGGCAACCCTATCAGGACTGGCCCCAATGAGTTTTCTCTCAAAGGCCAAAACAGGTGATAGGACCAAATTTGGTTGCCTACCAACAGGCACTGAGGGGAAAATAGGGTTGCCAGCTCTAAGTAGGGAAATACCTGGAGATTTGGGGGGTGGATCCTGTGGAGGGCAGCATTGGGGGGGGAGGGCGGAAGGACTCAGCAGGGCATAATGCCATAGGGTCTACCCTCCAAAGCAGCCATTTTCCCCAGGGGAACTGATCTTGGTCATCTGGAGATAAATTGTAACAGCAGGCGATCTCCAGGTCCCACCTGGAGATTGGCAACCCTAGGGGAAGGACAGCTGCACAGCAGGGGGTGGAAGAGAATGGTTTGATGGCCAATGGGCCAAGATTGGCAACAATAGTTCCCCAGGAGAAAATGGCTGCTTTGGAGGGTGGAGTCTATGGCATTGTACCTGTCCGAGGTCCCACCCTCCTCAAACCTCACCCTCTCTGGGCTCCACCCCTTAAATCTCCAGGAATTTCCATACCTATAGTTGGCAACTTTATCTCATCCTCTCTCAGCAGCCTCTTCCTAGGCAAAATTCTGTCTTTCTCATTAGCAGGGAACAAAGCAGTTTACTTCATTCTTTTCAGCTTTGTGATCTGTACAGCAACCCTGTAAGGCAGGTTAGGCAGAAACTCTCCGGCTGGTCCGAAATCACCCAGGCAGTTTCCATAGGGATGCTCCTGCTGAACAGGAGCAAGCAGCCAGGCCTAGGGTTGCCATTGCCAACAAAGACAAATTGATGGAAAAGTCTCCATATCTCTATTTTGCCTTCAATTGGTTTTGATACCAGCAGATTGAGAAAATGCCAGAGGCTCTGGGTGGGTGCCCCATGGTAAATGCACCAAACAATTCCTAAAGGTTTTCCACTGTGTCGATAAATCATTTTCTACACTCACAGTGTCCCCTGCCAGAATTAGTACCAGAGGTTTTTTTGCCTTGTGGTATTCTGCTTGTGGTATGACCTGTCTTTTTTGTGGTGTGGCATGATTGTGTTATTGGGTTTGTTTCTTTTGAAGGGGAAGTGTTGTGAGTGAGGACATATTTCACCTCAGAATACAACAGGTTGCATAAGTAACTGACAATCCCAACTCTCTTGCAGGGGTGGGGGGGAGTTTGAGGTGCGAAATGGAGTGAAGTCCAATCAGCTTCCATATGCAAATGAGCTTGAAATGCTGGCCCAATCAGAGAAGAGTGGCCTAGGCTGTAGTGGGTGGGAGAGAACTCAGGCAACACAGCTAGTGGATAGGGACAGATTCTGAGCGACATACCAGGGAGCGAATTGATTTTGCCAAGCATAGAATCTTGCCGGACCACTACCCTTTTATTTAATAGGACAGGATAGCAGTGGGTAAATGTAAGGGACCTGAAAAGGAACAGTCCAAAGGATGCATCCAGCTAAGCTGCTAGAGGTTCTTAGCATGCTGTGAATGAATTTGGTGTGGTGGGTAAGAGCACATTTCATTAGGGAAATGGAGGGCGGTGCAGGTGGGGCACCTCTATGATCTGCACTGCTTTAGACACAGAGTTAGACTACCATTTCAATTAGGGTTGTCAGGGCCCCCCTATCCACCAATGAGGGATGGGAGTTAGGGTTGCCAATTCCAGGTTGGGAAACTCATGGAGACTTGGTGATGGAGCCTGTACCTCAGTGACGTACAATGCCATAGAGTCTACTCTCCAAAGCATCCATTTTCTTCAGGGGAACTGATCTTTGTAGTGTGGAGATGAGTTGTAATTCAAGGGGATCCTCAGGTCCCATCTGGAGGCTGGCATCTCTAAGTTCATTCTTCAGTGATGATGTAGTAATCAATCCATAGTCAGAGCAGGGTGTGATAAACTTTCTGTTATGAACCAGGAAAGAGTATGTTTTTCTTTCTAATAAGAGAATGTTTGATATAATGCAACTTTGGAAAGAGCTGTTTTAATTAGGCTATTTTTAGTGCTTAAATGTCACACATCATGTGAGAGGACAATCTGACAGAACAATCCTGCATGATGAACAAAAATAAAGGGGTGGGGGGGTGGGGTGAAAATTTCAACAATGACAGGCAGAAACTTATTGTACATATCTGTGATGAGAAGGGTTTAATCTCCCACTGGCTTTTATAATGTGCATTGGATATTGCTTGTTTTTCACTTTTTAGCAAGACAGCAGGAAGCTTAATCATAAAACAATTGGTTGCCACTGAAAGGCCTCTGAAGATACACTGTCAAAATAACGATGACATCCGACTCAGGGAAGACAGGCGGCAAAATCTCATATGCTCTAGTTTGTACTAAGCTTTCTCTTTTTAAGACTTATTCATAATATCTGTATCTCCCCATTCTTCAAGGAGCTCAAGGAAAATGCACTGTGTTATGCCTGTGTTTTAGATTAGGCTAAGAATGAGCGGTTGGCTCAAAGTAATTAGGAATGCTTCCTGGCCATGAAGAGATTTAAACTGATGTTGACCCTGTCTGTTACAGGAGTAGGCACTGCTGGGGCTGGTGGTGTGGAAGAAGGAAGAGGACATGACTCATATTCTCATCACCTCCTGGGCCCACACAGCCATCAGCTGGGTCTGAAATGTACTCTTGAGACCCCAGCAGTGCTTCTGGGGCTCAACTTGCTCCTAGTATATGTGGCCAAGTACAATTCTTGTCTCTCTCCCTCTCAAAGCCATTTTTTAAAAAAGTTGCAGACTAACCATGTTCACAGGTAGAAGCTGCATTTTTCTAGACTCTCAGCCAAAAAAAGTCTACTCTTAGTCTACCAAATACACTGAACTTAGTTTGGGATATTTCCCATTTTCACCCTGGTTATAAAATAGATGGCTGCAGTTAGAGGTGTTAGTTCTGCATGCCTTATAGAGCAATGTGCTTTCTTAGTGAAAATGTAGTGAACTGTGTGCAATCAATAACAAGTGTATAGCCGTAGTATTCTGGGAGTGCCTGCAGATTCCTGCCCAACCAAAAAAAAAGGAATCCTGGTGGCTGTTTAAATGTGTTGAATACCTCTTGAAGGCATTCTTGTGCTGTTCTCTATACCTGCTGGTACAAAATTCTTGCTGGTTTCATGAATAAGCACATTTGTGATTGGATCAATAGATACTTTTATGTACTCAGTCTTGGCATTCTCTGATAGATCTGTGACACTTAGGGCACTTCCACCATTCTTGGCAAAAGTCCTTAAATAACCAACCGGTGTCTATTTTCCACTATCTATTAGGCAGTGTACATCTGCAATCACACTTTGTTTTCCAGGGTTTTGAGGAATTGTGAATGTATGTTCAGATTTGTACATTTCTCTCCCAAGGCAACCTTCTGGCTTGTGCTTTTAAAATAGCTACCGCAGTGTGTTGTGTTGTGTTTCCACGGTGACTTTTGTTCCTTGAAAGCAGGGAAAATATGTCTTAACATATTGCATGATAGCCAAACAATCTAGTTCTATTATTTAGTACTCTCTAAGTTAGCTCTAGAACTAGAACTAACACCAAAAAATGATGTCCTCCTCATCATAGGGGACTGGAATGCTAAAGTAGGAAATCAAAAGGTAACCGGAATAACAGACAAGTTTGGCCTTGGAGAACAAAATGAAGCAGGGCAAAGGCTAACAGAGTTTTGTCAAGAGAACACGCTGGTCATAGCGAACACCCTTTTCCAACAACCTAAGTGGCGTCTCTACACATGGACATCACCAGATGGGCAACACCGAAATCAGATTGACTATATAATTTGCAGTCAAAGATGGAGAAGCTCTATCCAGTCAGTAAAAACAAGACCTGGAGCAGACTGTGGCTCAGATCATGAGCTACTCATTGCAAAATTCAGACTTAAATTGAAGAAAGTTGGGAAAAACACAAGGCCATTCAGATTTGACCTAGATCGCATCCCCGATGAATATACAGTAGAGGTGAAGAATAGGTTTAAGGGACTAGATTTGATAGACAGAGTGCCTGAAGAACTGTGGACAGAGGTCCGTGACATTGTAAAGGAGGCAGCAATCACCGCCATCCCAAAGAAAAAGAAATGCAAAAAAGCAAAGTGGCTGTCTGATGAGGCTTTACACATAGCAGAGGAAAGAAGGAAAGCTAAAGGCAACGGTGAAAAGGAAAGATTTGCCCAACTGAATGCAGATTTCCAGAGAACAGCAAGGAGAGATAAGGAGGCTTTCCTGAATGAACAATGCAAAGTAATAGAGGAAAACAATAGATTGGGAAGGACTAGAGATCTCTTCAAGAAAATTGGAGAAATCAAGGGAACGTTCCATGCAAAGCTGGCCATGATAAAGGACAAAAATGGTAGGGACCTAACAGAAGCAGAAGAGATTAGGAAAAGATGGCAAAAATACACAGAAGAACTATACAAGAAGGACCTCAATGTCCTTGACAACCACGATGGTATAATCACTGACCTCGAGCCAGACATCCTGGAAAGCGAAGTTAAATGGGCCTTAGAAAACATTACTAACAACAAAGCTAGTGGAGGTGATGGTATCCCAGCTGAGTTATTCAAAGTCTTAAAAGAAGATGCTGTTAAAGTGCTGCACTCAATTTGCCAACAAATTTGGAAAACACAACAGTGGCCACAGGATTGGAAAAGGTCAGTGTACATTCCAATCCCAAAGAAGGGCAATGCCAAGGAATGTTCAGACTATCGCACAATTGCACTCATTTCACACGCTAGCAAGGTCATGTTCAAAATCCTACAAGCTAGGCTCCAACAGTACGTGGATAGAGAACTGCCAGAAGTACAAGCTGGGTTTCGAAGAGGTAGAGGAACTAGAGATCAAATTGCCAACATTCGCTGGATTATGGAGAAAGCAATAGAGTACCAGAAAAACATCTACTTCTGCTTCATTGACTATGCTAAAGCCTTTGATTGTGTGGATCACAATAAATTATGGCAGGTTCTTAAAGAGATGGGAGTACCGGACCACCTCACATGTCTCCTGAGAAACCTGTATAAGGGTCAAGAAGCAACAGTTAGAACCGGATATGGAACAACTGATTGGTTTAGCATAGGAAAAGGAGTACGACAAGGATGTATATTGTCACCTTGCTTATTTAACTTATATGCAGAGTACATCATGCGAAATGCTGGCCTGGATGAATCACAAGCTGGAGTTAAGATTGCTGGGGAAAAGATCAATAACCTCAGATATGCAGACGATACCACTCTGATGGCAGAAAGTGAAGAGGACCTCAAGAGCCTCTTGCTCAGGGTGAAAGAGGAGAGTACAAAAGTGGGCTTGAAGCTCAACATCAAAAAAACTAAGATCATGGCATCTGGCCCCATCACTCCTTGGCAAATAGAAGGGGAAGTCGTAGAAGTAGTGACAGACTTCACGTTCCTAGGATCCCAGATCACTGCAGATGGTGACTGCAGCCATGAAATTAAAAGACGCCTGCTCCTTGGGAGGAAAGCGATGGCAAACCTAAACAGCATGATAAAAAGCAGAGACATCACCTTGCCAACAAAAGTCCGCATGGTCAAAGCAATGGTATTCCCCGTAGTAATGTATGGCTGCGAGAGTTGGAATATAAGGAAGGCCGAGCACCGAAGAATAGATTCTTTTGAACTATGGTGTTGGAGAAGACTCTTGAGAGTCCCTTGGACTGCCAGGAGATCAAATCAGTCAATCCTAAAAGAAATCAACCCTGATTGTTCTCTGGAAGGCCAGATCCTGCAGCTAAAGCTCAAATACTTTGGCCACCAAATGAGAAGGGAGCGTTCACTGGAGAAGCCCCTGATGCTGGGAAAGATTGAAGGTCAAAGAAGAAGGGGATGGCAAAGGATGAGATGGTTAGACAGTGTCATCGATGCAACGAACATGAAGTTGAGCAAACTTCAGCGGACAGTGGAAGACAGGAGGGCCTGGCGTAAACTGGTCCATGGGGTCGTGAAGAGTCGGACTCGACTGTGCGACTGAACAACAACAAGTTAGCTCTGTACTCTGCAAGCCACAAGGCGACTGTGAGTGAGAGGGACTGTGGGTGTTGGATAGTGGTTCTGCACTGCAGCTGATCCAACAGGAAATAAACACAAGTAAGCCTAGATGTTGCCAACAGCTGTGTGGGTACCACTCACCCCACCCCGCTAGATATAAAGGACAGGCAAGGATGGCTACAAGGAGGCCAAACAGAGCAGCAGAGCTAGAGAGAGGGGCAAGGGTGAGAGACCAAGGGTGAATAGAGATGGCAGAGATCTTAGGCCCATAGAGCCTCACGCTGTGATGCTCCCTTCACTTCCCACAGAAATGGTAGTGTGATCACAACCTTTGGGAAAACAAGATTGCTGGTACCCCTAAGAATTCCTGTAAGAGAAACTGATTGAGTCAAGACACATACTTATACATCCCTGCAAATAATCAACAACATTTAAAGTCACTTAACTAACAAAGACTGCAGGTGAATGGACACTGAGGGTGAACTACATGATACCCCCAACATGTGTCAGGTCATGGGTATGTGACCAACTCACAGTCAGAAGTGCATTGAGGGAACTCATCTTAAAAAGTGCCCATTCACTCAGCACTGCAAGGTGAGATAAGAAGCTTCCACTTTCCCTCCCACCATGCTAGGTGGGGGTGCTTTTTATCCCTTTTATCTGGTTCCACATGCCCTATTAAGGAAAAGTGAAACCACCCAAGGGGGCAAAAGCCACCCACCACCACCACTGACCTTTCTGCTGGTAAAAGCAGGGTGGGAGGTGCATTGCCGAGTGAACAAGCACTTTTAAGGTGAGTTCTCCAGATGTATTCTAACTGCAATTTTGGTTGAACACTCATGACCTGATACATGCTGAGCATGTAAGAACCTAAGAGCAGCCAATATTGGATCAGGCCAATGGCCCATCTAGTCCAACACTGTCACACAGTGGCCAAAAATACCAGGTGCCATCAAGAGGTCCAGCAGTGGAGCCAGGACACTAGAAGCCCTCCCATTGTTGCACACACCCCCAAGCACCAAGAATACAGAGCATCACTTGTCCCAGCCTGAGAGTTCCTATCTATACCTTGTGGCTAATAGCCACAGATTGACTTCTGTTTCATATGCTTATTTAATTCCCTCTCGACAGAGGCAAAAAATGCATTCAGCTTCTCAGCCATTTCCCTATTATCCTTCACTACTCCTTTTACCCCTTGGTCATCCAAGGGCCCCATTGCATCCCTGGCTGGTTTCCTGCTTCTAATGTATTTGAAGAAAGTTTTATAGTTGGTCTTTATATTTTTTGCTATATGCTCCTCATATTCCCTTTTTGCCTGCCTGATCACAGACTTGCATTTTATTTGCCAAAGCCCGTGTTCCCTTTTATCATCCTCACTGAGACTAGCTTTCCACCACTAAAAGGAATCCTTCTTACCTTTTACAGCTTCCATTACTTTGTTTGTTAACCATGCAGGCTTTTTTCTATACCTATTTGTGCCTTTCCTAACCTGCAGTATATATTTTTTCTGAGCTTCCAGGATTGTAGTTTTAAATAGTCTCCAAGCTTTCCCAATGGTTTTGACCCTTTTTACCTTTCCTTTCAGTTTCTTCCTCACATGTCCCCTCATATCAGAGAAGTTTCCCCTTTTAAAGTCAAAAGTGGTTGTGTCAGTCTTTTTGGGCAACTCCTTATTTATACAAATGTTACACTCAATAACATTATGGTCACTGTTCCCAAGCGGTGCAATCACTTTTACATCTCTCACCACGTCTTGGGCGTTACTTAGGACCAAATCCAGGATCGCCTCTCCCCTGGTAGGTTCTGTGACCATCTGTTCCATAGCACAGTCATTACGAGTGTCTAGAAACTCAATCTCTTTTTCCCAACTTGAACACATATTGACCCAATCAATGTGTGAGTAGTTAAAATCACCTATTACGATGCAGTTATTTCGTCTAGCCGCTACCTTTAATTCATTCATCATTTTATAATCCTCCTCTATCTGGTGGGCGATAAAAAACTCCCAGTGTTAAGCTTCCTTTTGGGCCCACTATTTCAACCCATAGCATTTCCAGAAGTGAATCCAATTCACTTACCCTCTCAGTCTTACTGGACTGTTTACCCTCTCTGACATACAGAGCCACCCCATCTCCAATTCTTCCCCCCTATCCTTCTGATATAATTTATAACCAGGAATCACTGTCTCCCACTGATTTTCCTCATCCCACCAAGTTTCTGAAATACCTACAATGTCTATTTTTTATCATGTAACTCAGACTCTGTAAATTCAATGTTCATCAAACTAGGGAGGGGGCCTTGGGTCTGGGATGCCAACTCCTGGCTCTTTTTTAATATGTCCATGTGTGTGCAGCTGGAAGTCATGGTGACTATGTGCACTTGGAAGTCATGGCAACCTCTGGTGATTGGCCCCTACTGAGGCCTGAAGGATATTCAGAGAGGTGCCTGAATAAAGCTTGCCCCCACCTCCCACCTCTGGTATTTCAAGGAAGTCTCCCATCCAAGTACTTCCAAGAGTTGACTCTGCTTAGCTTCTGAGATATGACGAGATTGGGCTTGCCTGGGCTACCCAGGTCAGGACCAGTGTTCCCTCTAAGCTCAATTAGTGTGAGCTAGCTCACGGGTTTTTAGCCTCCAGCTCACACATTTTTGTCTTAGCTCAGGAAGGATAGCTCCAGAGCCAACTAATTTATGCAGTAACCAAATTGTTCACTCACAACTTTAATGCCAGTAGCTCACAAAGTAGAATTTTTGCTCACAAGACTCCAAAGCTTACAGGAAGCATTGGTCAGGACTCCAACTCCCAGCTCTTGATGGTGTGCCCTTGTTACTGGCACCAACATTCAAAAGCCTGGATGTGATCCTGGATGCCTCCTTATCAGTGGTGGCTCAGATCACAAATGTTGCCAGACTGGCATTTTTCCACCTATGCCATGTCAGACAACTGGCTCCCAACCTGTCCCTTACTGACCTAGCCACATTAATCCATGGAATGGTCACCTTCAGATTGGACTACTACAACTTGTTCTACATAGGGCTTTCCTTGAGGCTGACCCAGAAGATTCAACTGGTCCAAAATGCAGTGGCACAGGTACTTACGGGGACCCCCTGAACAGCACACATCCATTCTGTGCTGTGTGAGCTGCACTGGCTTCCGGTGGAGCACCAGATCAGGTTCAAGGTTTTGGTGTTAACCTTTAAGGCCCTAAACAGTCTGGGACCCATGCATCTTTGGGACTGACTCTGCTGGTATACCTCCTGAAGAGCCTTGCACTCAGCAGATAAGAACTTATCAGTGGTCCCCATCCTGAGAGACATCTGGCTGTCCTCAACCAGAACCACAGCTTTTTCTGACCTGGCTCCAATCCATTCTATATACACCTGAACGTCCTGAACCTCCTGAAAATTCTCTTCTGAAACCAGTAGCCCCAATTTGGGTTTTAGGCTGGTTGTATGTTCGAGACCCGAGTGCCATATGATGCAGTGAGCTCCCATCTCTGGTCCCAGCTCCTGCACACCTAGCAGTTCAAAAGCAAGAAATTGCAAGTAGATAAATAGGTACCACTTCGGTGGGAAGGTAACAGCATTCCGTGCACATTGGTATCTAGTCATGCTGGCCACATGACCATGGAAATGTCTTTGGACAGTGCTGGCTCTTTGGCTTGGAAACGGAGATGAGCACCGCATTTCTAGAGTCGGATTCGACTGGCTTTCAAGAGAGGGAAACCTTTACCTTTATCTATGTAGCTAATTACCTGGTGGGGAAGGACTATTGTGAATGTCTACAGGTGCCCAAAGGCCTCCTTGCTTTGTGTTACTTTGCAACATCAAAAATGAGTTACTGTGTTAGGGTTTTGGTGAGTTCTGGATCAAATAGAGACCTTCCAAACACAGCTGTTGTTCTAAATACCGTAGCAAAAAGAGAAGTTACATTAGGTTGGCACTGGCATAGGGAACAAGGCTTATGTATTTTTAGTATTATTGTAAGGGAGGAGTATAGGGACAAAACCAGAATTAGTTGGCTACACCTTGCTTTTGGTTCTATTATTGTTGCCTATTGTGCCCTGCCCCACCAGCTCCAATGGGTACCAGCTGCCACTGGCTGCCACCAAGCCAGCTGCCTACCTTGCCAACAACCAGTTGGATGCTGCTAGGTTTATCGGTGCTAGGCTGTTTCTCATGCATGCATGGGTGTAATTGCATGATGGGCCATGAAAGCACATATAATGTGAAAGGCCACTAAGGGTGATTCACCCAATTCTAAGAAGAAAACTAGGTGAGATGAATTTCTGAGAGCTGAGTCTGAATTTTCCTAACCCAGCTTCATTAGTATAACATTAGCTTCATGTCATGATGCTGGGCACTCATTTCCCAAATATGTGGGGCACTGATAAGGATTGGGACCACAGCATAGTGTTTCAGCCTTCTCCCCTGTGCTATTTTCCTGACCCCAAATTACCCTTCTGTTGGAGAGCTACACATCCAGAACCTCCAGCAATGTGATGTGGTTGATGGTACGAGGTCAGGGGAACTCATACCTGACTGGCAATCAATTACCTCATCTAATTTGGCCCTAAGTCCTTGTGACTGATATGAGGACTTTGGTTTCCACATGAACTGGGAATTCTCTTCTTCCCAAATGGATGATTTGACAGTTTGATAGCCTTAATTTTAAACTGAATGTCATTGTGTTTTCATATATGTTACCTGCTTTCATGACCTGCAGGTTGGGAAAGGATACATGCTCAACATGTGAGTGTTGGGACTAAGGTATTTCTTTCATCCAGTCATCTGATGCCCTTTGAATCGGCTGATAAGCAAACACCCGGTCAAAACTTGTTGCTGACATTTTGTCTGAAGCATTTTCCATATTAGGGAGGGGAAAGGTATTTTGAACTATTTCATCTCCTGCAATCCACATATATTCTCAAATCTTCATTGGCCTTTTATTGCAGTGCCAGATGTCCAAAGTGTGCTATCAGGTTATCTGCCAGAATGTCAGACAAATTCTCTTTAACAGTGTTTTGGTTTATAGGAAAGGATATATCGTGGAAGTTGTGTGTCTCCTCTGCACACTTTCTGGCTTTGTCTCAGTTTGATAGTGCTTCCTTTACTTATGCTCTTATGTATCTTACCGGCTCTTTGGTATTATATGAGAATGCACTTTCACTTGGTGGGAGCAGCTACTGAGTCCTTGCCGTGCTTTCTACAGCTGATATGGACAAATCAGTATCTATTTCTCTTACTGACCTGGCAGTTGCCTAGCTCAGTTTCTTGAGAACCTCTAAAATACCTGTTACTATGGGCACCATCCCTAATGTCTCCATTTTAAAAAAAATCTAACATTTATAAGATGTACCTCCTGGTTAGTTGCATTGATGGCTGGTCTCCCAGAATACCACATTTAGTTTTCTTTCAAATACGGATTTGCAAAGCACAAGCCTGACTGAATATGGCTAGATACAATCACTGCTACTAGCTCATTGTAATTGTTTATTTCAGACACCAAATACAGTTTTATACACCAAAAACAGTTTTTTTATGTTTTCTACCAGTTTTCTGAACAAAAAGATTCATTGACACTATAACAGCATTAGGAATGAGCACTGTTTCTCAGCGTGTTTTTGGTTGGGAAAATTTAAACTTCAGAGGGAGAGTATGACAGGCCTTTTCCTTCAACTGAGGGGACCCACACAGCCTCTTTTGATTTTGGGGAAACCAGAGTTGTTTAGAACTGTAAATCTGCCCCTCAGTTACAAGATGTTCTTAGGACAGCAAGTGTAAAGACTTTGGATTCATTGCTGTGAGGTATGCTTTTGTCATGAGGAAGAAGAACACAGAGATAATGGAAACAGGAATTGTGTGCAAATAACAAATATTATATATATATATAAAAATTTAGAGTTTGGATCAAAAGAACAGATTGGCAGCACAGGCAGCACAGGTCTCCGGTAGTCAAAGCGGAAACCTGGCTGAAGCACATAAACGGAAGCCAGTTCAGCATGTGGCCCGAATTCTCTTTAATGCTTACAGGGAGAAACAGGCTTTCACTGATGAATGACTAGGTTGGATCCTTTCACCCACACAGGATTCCACCAACACCTACCTGACTTTTCCCAACAGTCAGACTAAATGGTTCAAGGTCTGCTCATTACCAGAGACAGGCCTAATAATCAGGAGCTCTACTCTCCATCAGAGGTGGTGTTAAACCACTCTGCCACACTACCAGGCAGAGCTACCCTTCTGTCTGCTCTTTTACTGAGGCAAACCCAAAACGGTCACTGCCATCTCCTGGAGGCAGACCTGAACTAACTCCTGTACTTCCTTCCAACATTCCCCCCGCCCCGAAAGGAGATTAGATACTAGAGCAGCAACAGGTTTGGACAGCTTTCTGTCCATCACAGGGAGCTTGGAGTTTTTAGCTAGAATTAGGTGAAACTGGGGGAGTCAGTTTTATTTGAGGAGGGGGTGCACAAGTTGGACTGTGGAACTGGAGGAAGGGATAGATTAGTTAATAGCAGTGTGGGGGTGGGGAAGTCATAATTAGGTGCTGTGGTGCAAATAAGGTCACTTGAAAAAGTGCTGCAGAGATGATGTCAGAAAGAGGCAGGACCAACCCAACAAGTATGCAAACCTACCTGATCACCCAGGACAACAGAGTTAGAAGGTTGTTAAAAAGCCTGTAAGGTGTGCAGGAAGTGCTGCCTTATACTGAGTCAGATTATTGGCCTACCTAGCCTGGGCTTGCTAATAATAAAAATAGGAAACTGTATTCCTTTAAATACAGGTTCAATGGGATTCCTTCTTACTTTTCTTTTTATGGAAGGGGTGGGTGCCAGGGTCATAGTTCACCTAGGGCATCAGAACTATGGTCTTGGGGAAAAGACAAAGTCATGATTTAAGAGATTCACCCTACCGTAGATGGGAAAATCCAAGAAGTGAATGATTTCAAAGTCCAGTATCCACTGATGTGTGGATCCTAGATCTGCATGTAGCTAACACTGGAGCATCAATGACTGGTTTGTAGAGAATGACTCCAGTTTTGAACCAACTGATCTAAGGATCAAAGACTTTATTGACATCCAAGGCATACTTGTGGAATCCTTTGGTGAAAATTCAGTACTGAAACAACAGTATAAGAAATATGGTTGATTTCTGTGAACATATATTTAATTTGCAGAGACCCCTAGTTCACTGGGAGCTGAACTGCTCATGTCATTGTCATCGACTAATTATTAGCAGCCTTCAGTGTTACCCTATCTCCATTTTCTTTCCAATGATCAGCATGGATGAAGCTTATTTCAGAATCTGGAACTGAAAGCAGTGTTTTCTTTTTTTATCTACTGATGCTTTGGTTCTCTGTCTGGGCAGGGTTTTTTTAAAAAAATATTATTAATGGTCCCTCCCTTGCACCAACACTTCTGATGTTTCTCTTTCCCTGGTAGAGTCTTCCTCTTCACATGCACTTTTGCCTTCAGTGATCTCTGCCTCCACATTGGCTACAAATGTCACCTGGCTTGAGGCTTCCTTGGGAAACTGCCTCTTCCTTCTGACCCTGGCTTTGAATGGCTTGCCCTTGAACCTTTCTCAAATGCTTAGCCACTCCTGTAGCAATGTGTGCCTAAGGGCTGCATATGTCATGAAAGCCTTACTATGGATGTCAGAATGAATAACAGATCTTTAAGGACAACTCATTTCAGCTGCATTCTGCATATAGCTAGTTTATCTAAGAGGGCATCATTCTTTACCAGCAAGTTAGTCTCCCTTAACAGTCCACTTACAAGGGTCGTTCATAGCTTGCCACTAATATGCCTTATACTCAAGTCATACCATTGGGTTATCTAACTTAGAATCACTTACTTTGATTAACAGCAGCTTCCCAGGGAGTTGGGCCTCCGGTAGGTAAGCTTATCCTATCCACTATGCTTCAGAGGATATTATAGACATCTCCACTTAAGAGATTTCAGTTAGCTAATGTATCTCTCTATATTAGCTAACTGAAATCTCTTAAGTGGAGATGTCTGTAATATCCTCTGAAGCATAGTGGATAGGATAAGCTTACCTAACAGATCACCCCTCAGTCATACTCTATTAGCCAGCACACAGGAGACTCTGGTAGCTTCAGTAACAAGTCTATTTATGTATTTATTTATTTCGATTTATATCCCATCTTGCCTACACAGGCAGGCTCAAGGCGGCATACAACTGTTTAAAATGCAATAAAACACAAATAAATACAATACTATAAAATTTCAAAATACAAATAATTACATAAAGTGCAGTAGAATCCAGTTGGCAGATTTCTATGGGGTGGTCTGATGAAGCTAGGGCTTCTAGAAGTTGTTCTAGAAGCCAGTAGCATGGGGGTCTTAGTAGTCCAGTTCTTAATTGCTCATTCACCAGTGGTGGCTCCTAATCAAAGGCCTGATGGAAGAGCTCCGTTTTACAGGCCCTGTAACAGGTCCCACAGGGCCCTGATGTCTTCCAGGAGCTCATTCCACCAGTGTGGAGCCGCCACTCTAGTGACGGTCAATCTGGGGCGCAGTCACACGGCAAGGCAATTGCGCTTTGTTCCCGATGCAATTAAAACTGGAATATTTTTTTCTGAGTTGGGATGTTCACACATCCCTCCCTGAACCGCAAGCTCGCCTTCCCCAGCTGCCCACCTCCCCCCCCCGCAGCAACTTTCCAGCCACCGGCCTGATGAAAAGAAAAAGGAACCTTTGAAAGAGTTCTCCTTTCTGCCTGATGCTGCTGGCTAGCTGGGCATGCTCCCTGGTGCCGGCGGCTCCCTCCCTCCTAACGCCACAGCTTTGGGAACTCCTGGGGTGGATGCCAAAGCCTGCTCGCCTGACAGCCCGCCTCCCAGCTTCCTCCCCCAGAAACTTGCAATGCTGCCTGGAGGGCGGGCAGGACTTTTCTCCAAGCAGGATGAGTGCTTGTTTACTCAAGCGCTCAAAGCCAGAAGGTTTTTTAAAAAACATGCACAGAGCAGTCAGATGGCCCTAATCGCAATCATTGCAAAAGATGGCTGTCCAGATGGGCAAAATCGTGCATTCAAAGCGCAAGTGACAGGAAAATACTTGATTTTCCCAGGGGCAGGAAAACCTGGGAGCATTGCGGGAGTGAGCCTGCTTTGGTGCGGAAAGCAGATTCACCTGTCTGATCAGCAAACTTAAATGCAAGAGAGAACAGCGGCGAAACCCAATCAAAAGGACTGTGTGACCATGGCCCTGGTGTCTTTTGGGCCAGGGAGAGTCAGGCGATTTTGTGACCCAGACCTCAGTGCTCTCTGAGGGATATATAGGGAAAGGCGGTCCCTCAGGTAGACAGGCATTGCTTCCAACTAGGAGAAAACATAGATGGAGATTGCTAAGACACTAGGGTTTCCAGATCTAGGTTGGGAAATTCCTGGAGATTTGGGTAGAGTGCGGTTTGGGAAGAGGCCTCAGCAGACTATGCTGCCATAGAGTCTACCCTCTGAAGCAACTATTTTCTCTAGGGGAACTGATCTCCATCATCTGGAGATCTATTATAATTTTAGGAGATCTTCAGGCCCCACCTGGAGGTTGGCAACCCTACAACAGACTGGAAAATGGCAACCAATACACAGGCAGAACAAGACAAAAGTGAGGCCCCTTCCATACAAGCCTTGAAGGGGTTAAAGGAAACTAGCCGTTGAGGACACATATGTCACAGTGCTAAAGATTAAACATGTACTGTACAGCTAACTAAACTTCAGTCCCACCCAAATGATCTAATAGTCAAGGTCTGGTCTTGCATGGATAGGCAAATCCATATAACAGGGACTGCCCTGGCTATTATACAGCATTTTGCAAACCTAGGATCCCCTGATTTGCAGAACAAACATTATTATTTTAAATAAAACTAATTTTGGTGTAACCCTTCCATGTCAATGCATGTGTAGATATTGCAATCAAACCCCTGAAGTATGGGAGGCATTTTGGGTTGTTGTAGCTGTAACAACCATACAGTGGCACGTGGAAATACATCTAGGAGCAGATGGAGTGGAGAAGCTGGAGCCAGTGCTAGAGTTACAGTGTGTAGTTTGAGGAGGCATTATATCTGAAAGGAACAGATATGCATGTTTTGGGAAGGTGCCTACTCAGTTGCATTGGTTCAGAGGTTGGGGGGAGGGTTCATACAGAAGAGGGTGCGGACAAAGTCTAGAGGAGGGTAAATAGTAGTTGCAGCCTTTGGGAGCTGGTTGATTACGCTTTTCAAGCTGGGAATTTTGGTTTAGGCACATTAAGCTGCAGAGTGGTGGGGGTCCTCACTCAGCATGACATTTCAGTCTTCAGGTGGGAAATAATAAGTTTGAATATTCCCTAGGTTTACTTGTTTGTTTGTTTTAAAAAATAAAACCTACTTGTAAGTAAAAAGCTAGCACATCATGGAGAAAGTTTCTCACTCAGCCCAGATCCTATGTTCTTTTTTTTCTTTTTTAGAGAGTTTTCCATGGAATCCAAGGAGAGAAAAACAAATATGAAACCTTCTCAGCTGTATTCTGAAGTAATGCAGCCTACTACCTTTACCCATCTGATTTAATTGCATGGATAGATCAGGGCTAACTATGGGTGGATAAGGGTATAGTTAACATTTACTTTTTAGGGCCATTATTTACCTTGACCTTGTAATGAGGTGAGGTACACCTCAAAGAATGTTTCCTTTAAATTCACTTCAAATTTCACTGTAGGCTGCATTTTTACAGTGAAAATAAATTATCTGCAGTAGGTTATTCCAATTTATATTGCTGTTGTTGTTTTTTCCAGATGCATTCATTCAACTGCAGGGTGTGTTGTAATACAAGAAGGCTGTATCAGATCCATGCAAATAACATGCATCTCAGTGAATTTTTCAAGGGAGTTCCTCTGCCAGTTGGCATCAATTAACATTAATAAAAACATGTTCCAAGGTGTGCATGAAGGCAGATATATTTATCATAACTAGCAAATTAAGCTTATTCATGATTAACTCTTTTGATATTTATGTTGCTATTATATTCTTTCACTGTAACTAATTTATCGCTACTTGTTTGCCAGATTAGCATCCCTCTTATGCTAATAGGTCATCACTGGGAATTACTTGGAGTTTTATTTATACGACTTTCTCATGCAATGTGTATTTGGGAATCCAGCAGAGTTGCTGTACTTGTAATAAAGGTCACTGAAACAATCTATCCATATTAAATTTTTCTGCAGCTCTTTAAGAGATTTGGGATATCAATTTACCATTTACCATTTTTTTCTGTGCTAGAGCTGCCAATAAAAAGTGAACAAAGATTGCTTTTAAAAAGTGTACGCCACCCATCCTCTATGACCTTTTTTGTGTGTGAGTATTTTGCGTTTGTGTGTATATGTATGCCTGGAAGTCATGGTTGACTGCAGGTGACCCCTAGTGGGACTTGGACATTTCAGAGAGGTGGCTTACTATTGCCTGCCTCTGCATCCCAGCCCTAGTATTCTTTGGAGGTCTCCCTTCCAAGTACTTGCCAGGGCTGGCCCTACTTAGCTTTCGAGATTTGACGAGAAAGGGCTTGCCGGGGCTACCCATGATAGGGGCCCATCCTCTCTGGTCTGGATTTTCTTTTTCTTAAAAAAGGGCTCAATGGAATACTTTTCCCTGTATGCCTGGAACATAACTGACCTGAGGCATGTGGCTGGAACTACATAGAGGAATTGTGTGCCAGCCTCCCACATTGGCATTTTGCTTTTTCCTAACCAAAGGCCAGTGGGGAAGCAAGCAGGAGAGAAAAGTACTCAGTTGTGCCCACTGAGAATCTTCTTTTGAATACGTGCGTGTGAGTGCAAAAAAATACTGATTAAACAAATTGTAATTATATTATTACAGATACATTGTCTTATGCAAGTGGCAGGCTCACCATCAAAGCTGTCAGGGTGGTGAATTTAGTTACTTCTTATCCTCCTACCAGGATCAGAGGCTGAAATGGCCTGTCCGGAAGACCCGTAAAGGGGCAGTTTTTGCACCCCGAGTCACGAAGTGATTGCAGCCCGAGCCAAAGAAAATTGCACTACAAAGAAGCAGAGTTGCATTCTTCTCTCCACTGCTGTCAGTGCACTTGATGGTCGTGCTTAAAATCTCCTTGTAAATATATTCAAATCAGGTGATGTTAAAAACTGAAATACTATTAAACTGCAATGAAGTTACCAACAACGCTAGTCACTTGCATGTATTTCTGTTGGGACTTTCCCAGATAACTCAGGGTTTAAGGTCTCATCCTTTTTGTGGTGTCAAGCCTATTTCCTGGCTGTATACCTCTTCAGGTTGCAGCTGAGAACTCCTAAGCAAAAACATTCTCTGATGCAGAAAATGTACATGAGTAGAATAGAAAAGACTGTTCTAGAACCCAGTTTGGTGTCATCTGCAAATGTAATGAGTAAGCCCCTTCACATCTTTATTTTTTTTTCTTTTACCTAGATCATTGATTAAAAAAAAAATTAAAAGCGCTGGGCTCAAATCTGAGACCTATGGCAACCCACAAGTTACTAACTTCCAGTCAGACAAGAAGCCCTTAACTACCACTCTTTGGGTGTGATAATTCAACCACTTCCTTATTCCTGCTGCACAGTAAGAGCTCAGCGCATTTTTTTTTTAAAAAAAGGCCACCTAGGTGCTTAAGTAGGAAGTATTTGTTTCCATCAAAATATCTGGAAGCACCAAGGAAGTGATTAGAGTGTGCTAGCAAATTACAAACCCACATCCATTTCTCGGTTATCTTTTTGAAGGTTAGCTCCTGTTTTAAATAGAACAGCAGTTGGCCTAGCGGCTGAAAAAGTGGTATGACTGCTGCTGAATAACAGTGCTCTAAACCAGGTATAAATGTCACTATATACTCTCTGGCCCACGGAGCACTGTGCCCCTGCCCCTGCTTCAGCTCAAAATGCCATCCAAAATGTTGCTTCTGAGGGGCAAGTGACCCCCTTTTGAACAGCGGGAGGGGGGGTCACTGAAAATCAGCCCTCCATTCCATCTGCAGAAATCATCACTTGGTGTTAAACCTATGCTAAAAAAAAAAAAAAAAAAAAGAGGGGGAAATGTTCAAAATCCATATGAAAAATCCTTTCATGATTTTTATTATTGTTGAACAAATTTCTTGTACACTATAGCAACAGTAAGACAAAAACAATGTAACTTTTTTCTTTTTTATAATAAAAATGCAGCTGCCTTTTCTTTTGTCCAAAGCATAGCCAGCCTGCTTTTCAGACTAATAAGATTCTTGGGTAGTGTGTATTACTTCCAGAGGTTTACCTCTTTGGATGATAAAAATGGAATGGCTGAATGCCACAGTTCTTCACTGGCTTCCCACAGATGCATAAAAAATATGGAAAGAGCTCCTTTGGCTTTGAAATCTGTATTCTGTCTAACCTTAACGGTAAGCTTTCCAACATCTAGTCATTGTTTGGATGAAGTTGTTTTGTCTTTTGCTCAATGTAAAAAGCCATTTTATGGAAGGGAAGCTGCTTGGAGAAGCTATCATTTTAGTATAACCTGAAAGCATAACCTGTGGAGAAGTGAATTGTAAATCTCACCAAAGACCAGAGTTACTAAATGGCTCTATTTACCTTGAAATGGGATCCATTAGAAATACAGGTTGTTCCTTGTTACAGAAACTTGAGCCTGAAATATGGTTAGGGTTGAATCTCTTTCCACAGTAAATGGTCCACATTACTAAAAGGCAGGGGAAAATGAGACAGCATCTCCCTATTTTTCCAACCTTAAAGTCAGAAGTGCAACCTCTGATTTAGATTTAGAAGGAACATCACCATAACATAAGATCACAACAGCAAATACTTTAAGTAGGTATGCCTTTCTTGTTTTTGTTTTCAACTCAGATAAAATTATGGGGATGTGACACATTTCAGATTGAAAGTGTTGTTGACAAGCATTGTCATGGGAACTATAATTCCTCCAGCTTCCTTATTGTGTGCCCATCCAAAGTAAACAGGCCAAGAACTCCATTTACCCAGTGTTGGCTAACATTAAATCTATCCAAAAAGTGAAATTATTCATTAAGCATGGTTTAAGGATATGAAATTTGCTTTACAGTGGCTGAGTTCAGACTAGCAATTTGTCCCGCTACAGCCACGTTCCAGCGACATTTTAAAAGTGAATTAAAGGGGCCATTCACACAGGCACATCTGCCTGGCGTTCCCCACCCATAGGCAACCTGCGCAGTTCTGCTGCACTCCCGCATTTAATAGATACCTCATAAAAGTGGTAGCAAATGCTGGAGAGCGCCTGTAACCCACGTCAGTCCTCTTCCCAGCAGTGTGACTGCTCAGCCGATAAGTCAGGAGCAAGCCGGAACAGCAGCAGCAGTTTGATTGGCCATGCTCAGCTGTTCCACCCAATGTGGTGCCGGGATCCTCCCCCAATCAGCGATCTGCGGTGATCTCCCCCAATCCGGGCCAGCGGTCTGAATGCTATGGCGTGCCTCCTCCCGGTACACTCTCATATCAGATGGCCCCGTGTGACCAGGAAACCCCGGAACACTTTGTCACAGGGCTTTTTTTGACATGACTGGATCCCGCTGCAAATTGCCAGTCTGTCCTCAGCCAGTATGATTACTCTAAAAAATCAAAAAGGACTTGTGTCATGCAAATGAGAGCCAGTATAGTACCAGAGTCATGACACAGGGGCAGGCAATGGCAAACCACCCCTGAACATCTCTTGCCTTGGCACCCTACAAGGTCACCATAAGTCAGTTTTGACATGATGGGAAAAGGTGTTAAAGTGTTGGTCTAGGATCCGGGTTCAAATCCTCAGTCTCCTATAGATGTATGCTGAGTAACCTCAGTTCAGTCACTCTGCTTACTGCCAGATCTACCTCATGGGGTGGCTGTTACAATAAAATGGAGAAGAAAATGATGTGTACTGACCACATTGAGCACCTTGCAGAAAGGATGGGATAAAGATGTACTAAATAAAATGTATCAATGTATTAATAAAGGTACTAAAATGTACTAAATATACAAGAATGTACTAAATAAATTTGATAGTATATTGTGTTTGAATGTCAGTCTGAATAGAAAGAATAAGCTTTCTTATATAACATACAAATGAATTCTTGCAAGAATGTTACACCACCCTCTTTCCTCATTATCAAATGTTAGAGTGAGGTTAAAATAATGTAATTGTCCTATATCAATACAAGTGCCAGTGTACAGCTGGAGAGACTAAAGGATAACTTCTAAGCAGGTCTTTGTTTGGTCAGTGCCTAGATATCATCCCCTGTGTAAAAGACCTTGAATTCCATGATTGAAGAAAGGTGGGAACTAAATATAATAATGTAGTTATTGCTAAATAAAACAGTAAAAGTAAAACCAGTAAAACCAGAATCTACCCATTCTACTTGATAGAAAATTCTAATCTTCTGGTTCAGTAATATACCATGGAAGGCACAGCCTATTATCTGTATTTTGTGACAGACCTCATCTTGTTCGCTATTCACCATTTGCATACTGGAATTCTTTCAGCCAAGCCAATGCCCACCTATAACTTAATCTTGAGACAATTGTTCATAGGGCTGGGAAAACTATTCCAGGGTAGTCAGCTGACCATCAGCAAAGTCCAAATTGTATATTTATTCCACTGAGCTATTATACAAATTACCTGTGTAATAATAATTACCATAGGGCCAAATGGGCATATGACAGACAGCTGGAATTTCCCAATATCAGGCAGGTTTTCCTGCCAAAAATTTGTTCCCAACTGTGACTGAGTAGCCCCAAGTAGCATGGATTTAGTTATGTTTTAAAAGTTTGTCTGTCCCACCCTGTCACAAAGATCAATTTTGTCTTTTAGCCCAGCAACTTGATGGGATGAGCAGGAGCCCTCTTGTTTTCTTCCCTTTTAAATAGCACTTGAGATGGTGTAACATTCAAACAGAAATAACAATTTTATTTAACAGGCAGGGATTGAATAGGTGTAGTCAATGATTAGAAAGCTTGAGGTAAAAATTGTTAATACAGATGATACATCTTTTAACAATCAAAATAGTGTTGTTGCTTATTTTCATGTATTCTTGGATCTCATCAATGAAAGGTGTTTAATTGAGTATTTCAGTTACAGTTACAATGTTTCTTCATATAGTTTCCTATGACTCTTCAGGTTTCCTGGAGAGGGTTTATTTATTTGTGTCCTGAAACTCTCTCCCTTTTGGAAACCAGTTTATTTCTATATCCTGGTGTCTAAATCTGATTCCCTTCACAACAGACCAGGGGTCTCCTCAGAGCAACCCCCCTGTGTAACTGGGCAGGAATTATTCCTCTTCTCTTCAGAAGATATAACCCTTTTCTTTTTGTCTGAATGGGAGTTTCAGCATATCACCCTTGCCAAAATCTGAATCCCAGTTCTGGTGTCTGTGTAAAACAGATTTCAGTTTAGGCTTAGTCTTAGAGTTCAGTTCTGATACTGACTTCTTCCTCAGAATAGATAGAAAACAGTTAAGGCAAGGAGTCATTTCCCTTCACTGCAAAGGTGAACCTGTCTTAACTGACTCCATCAGACTCACTCCAACCGACTCTGTCAGAAGCCAGTTGACTGATTGACTGACTTACTGACTGACTTCCCCAAAGACCAACTGGCTGAAAGACTCCAAAGAGACCATGCCCTCAGCTCTCAGCTAATCATATAGTTCTCCTCAGCTGGCACTGGCCAATCAGAGGGAAGGGGGAGGGAAGGGAGCAGCCTGTCAGTCAAGCTCTCCATTCCACGGAAGAGTTAACTCTTTACCTCCCAGCTCTCTGAAATTGCTGCGCTAGGAACCCTGTTATTAACTGCAGTCCATCTACAGGGCATGTCTTGGAAGGGCACTCCATAGCTCAGGCACTGCAACTAAGCAAACTTGTCTCCTTTCTACCCTACCACTGTACCTCAGATAGTAGAAGGGCTCTTAATACTGACCCGATTGTTTGGACATGTTCATACGACAAAAGATGGTTAAGGAGATTTCAAAATAGTTCACTTGATTTATCTAATCTTTCTTTCTTTGTGAGATTCCACTAAGTAGTGTACTTTTCAGCTGGCTGGTGAAAAAGCACTGGGTGCCACAAAATCTTCTCCCATGTGCTCTTGCCCAGGAATTAAGACCACAGGAAAGGGCCCTTCTGACTGTCCTACCAATCAATGATAGAGGGCCTTTTCGGTGACAGCCCCATGAATATGGAAGGACCTCCCCTGAAAGGCGTACTTGGCCCCCTCACAATCAGTCTTCAAGAGGGTGTTGAAAATAGTTTTATTTAGGATGGCGTTTGACTGACTTAGTTTTATTCACTGGCACTCCTAATTGGAGTTTTTACCTTGTGTGTTTTATGATTATTGTTTTATTCATATTGTTTTATTATTTTTAAAAAACAATTATTCTATGTATATTGTAAACTGCCTTGAGTTCCACAAGGGAGAAAGGCAGCTAATAAATATTTTAAACAAAATAAATAAATAAATAAATAGATTTAAAGTAGACATATTGAACAAAGGATCATGAGGCCCAGACAGAAAATTGGTATGCAGAGGATCAGAACTCTCTTCCACAATTTAAGGAAGGTTGTCATCTGGCAGGGCTGCTGAAATACACCTGGTTTGCATAATCCATTTCTCTATGATCCTGTCATTGGAAAAGTAATGAGTACACATGTTCCTATTGCCTAGAACCCCCCCCCATTTACCTTTAGGACAAATTGCTTAGATTTCTGTTTAATTCCTGTCAGACAAACACTGATTTAAAACATTTTCATTCCCCACAATTACAGGTTGCATGCAGGCAAGATTTTTTGTTAGCTTAACTCTTTGTTGTTGTTCTGTTTAATTATTTTTATAGCTTGGAAGAGGTTGTTTTACTGGCAGTGACTGCTAATTTGTTCTTAAATATTTATTTTAGGAAAACTGATTATATTATCTGTTCTTTTCTTTTTCCTTTCTTTTCACCAGTCCCATTTCTGTGAAATGTTTGTGTCATTTAATCGATTCTAACACCCTCTCCCTATCTAGATGTGTGTGTGCGTTCTATGCAGTGTAATGTGAATTTTATGAAATTATCCATTTCACTGGTGGTTGCTTACAAGGAAGTGAGCACAGGATTACTGCTTGATCGTGTGACTACAATTCACGTGGTAGAGATAGAATGTACTGAATTATTGTATGGGTGAACAATTCAGCTCCATAGAGCCTTGGCTTTCAACTGAAAACCAAAAATAATATTTTACAATGATGAAAACTTGCTTTAAAAAGTAGAGACTGGAGATCAGTTATTTAATGGGTTGATCAGAAATTGGGCTCAGTTAAACCAAGCTATTTTGCTGGAAAATTAGCAAACTACTAATTTATCTTCTATCCAAATTATAAAGTCCAAAGAGACTCAGAAAGCCCATGGAAACTCCTAATGCCAGCAATAAAACCATCCTGGGCTTTCTCATGAGCATCATGAGATAACTTTTTCCTCCTGTTGTTTGTTGGTTGGCCACCTGGCCATCCAGCTGCCACCAATAGCACCAGCAGTGGCTGTAAATAATGATGGATGAAGCGCATGTATTAGTTAAGACTTTCATTTAAAATAATCTGATCACTCTAGAGCTGATTAAACAAAACATAATTGCATAGGTACGTAGAATGCTAGCATATCCCACAGAAATCAATCCTATCAATTTTAGTATATGTGCTGCCAAAGCAAGCACCCATAGAAATCAATCCAATAGAAGCATACGTGACTTTTCTAATCTACCTAAATTGACTTTAAGGAAAACAGATAGGCTTCAAAGCTTCTTACCCAGAGCTTTGGGGGAAAAAAGAGTAAGCGGATTTCTCTGAATTCAGGCCCATAGCCAGGATTTTTTTAAACTGGGGGGCATTATAAAAAATCAGGGGGCACTGAAATAAAAATAAAATAAATAAAAATAATAAGGCAGGCAGCCCCAATGAAAAGATTGGAAGAGGATTCTGAGTCAAACTGCTTAGGATTGCTCTCTTAACATGCTGGGGTGGTGGGGGTGCATGCATGAGGAGGGAGATCAGGAAAAAAGCATCAGTGGCCAAAAGACAAGGCTCCCGAGATTAGCACTGGAGATGAACTCTCCAGTTTCAACCCCCAGCCAAGCCTCTCCAGTCCAGCACTGAGGGAAGTAGGAGAGGGCACCAGGCAGCACAGAGAAATCAGGAGTGGCTGGCCAGAACCCCATGCCGGCGCTTCCTGGCCGGCTCACTCACCAGCAGGGTGGGCATATTGATGTCAAGGAGCTCAAGGATGGTGAACTCCTGCCTAGCCTACTTGACAGTGGCCCAACCAGGGCCGATGCAGCTTGGCCTTCACTCAGTAGTGGATGCTGCTGTGCTTGCCCTTGAAGGAGGTGGCCAGGTGCCTGTGGTGGGGAACAGGCAGCAGCGCTTAATAGGGACCCCCACCCATCCTATCACCCAGCAGAGGAAGGGCGACCAGGCAGGGAGAAGGGAGGTAGAGAGCGACCTCCTCCCGGTGCGAGACTTACTCGGGTAGCAGGAAGGCAAAGGGAAACTCTATTAAGACTTTCTGCTAGGATCTATTAAGTCCTTCTGCTGAGGAGTGGCCCTCAGAAAGTGCCCTAAAGTGAAAAGTGGCACACTGGAGGAGTGGGTGCCACCAGCAAGGCCCCAGCAATGGTGGAGGAGGAGGGAGTGCAGCCTTGGTGAGGCCCCAAGGGCCCCCTCCCCCAGCCCCATGACCTGCCAAGGCTGCCCAAGCACTGCCAGTGGAAGAGTGGTGCGAGCTTCATGGCCCTGGTGCTGGATCTGATGGCTGCTGTCCCAAGTGGGGTCCCCTCTGAGGAGGCACCCGTGGGTGCTGGTCTCTCTCCTCCTTCCAGAACAGTTGTGGGCAGGTGGTGCATTCCCTGGTGGCAACCTTTTAAGGGTGCATGTGGCTCCTGAGCACCAGCCCCCTGCGGCCTAGCTCCTGCTGCCTCAGCATCCCATGCTGCCCTGGCTTCTTCTCTAAGTGCAAGCTCCCGCCAGCACCACCTCGCTGGCCTGCCACCCCTGACTTGATTCTCCTCCAAGTACACTGCTGCCCCCTCCAGGTCAAGCGAGGGAGTCATTTGGGCAGCCCAGAGAGTCGGGGGGCCTGGGGTAGATACCAAGTTGGGTGGCCTTTCTAGGGAGTCGGGGACTGGGCCCCAGGGGGTTCCACTGTAGCTACAGGCCTGTATGAATTCTAAATCTGAGAGATTCAGAGGTTATCAGGTACAGACAGTTTATACAGACGCTACTACGTAGGCTGAAAACTGTAAATTAGCTGGGACAGTGGGGAAAAAGGCATGCTTTCACATTTACACAAGAATTTAAGATCAAACTCTCAGGCCTACTGTGTCAAAAACATCCTAAAAAGTTACCTAGTGTTAAAATCTGCAACAGATTGTATTTGGATTTGTGAGTCGCAAGATCTGCAGGCCCAACTTTAATTTGGGGACCATATTCAGCAAGGCTCCTTCTGCCTGACTGTTGTTTCCTTTTCTTTAACTTCCTGTCTTGTACATGATTCTTTCTTGTGGCTGATATTTGATGCATTTTTTATGGCAGCCTTGATTAAGTTATTGAAAGTGCATATATCCATAAAGTGTGGTCAAAATTGAAATGTATTATATGTGTCAGTCCATTATGTGCCCAATATTTTTTTTTTGTTTAATATATAATGCACTTTAAAGAAGCTACTGACCTCTTGAGTCAACCACTGGCTCAACTCTTAAGCTTCATTAACCAAATGTAATGAACGAGTTTCTGAAAATGCCGGGTTTATATATGGTCTCATTCCCACTGTAGTCACCTGCAACTGGTTACACCTAACAGCTAGTCATGTATTCATTAGAATCAATCTATTCAAGGGCACTCTGGTGAGTTTCTGCTGATGTCTGAGTTTCCTTTGTGGAAGTAAGGGAGGTTATGCACATATCTAATCAATTCTCATAATATCTCCATTTTTTTGCCATTGTTGCCTTTCATTTTAGATTACTGTATTGTTAGATAAGCCAAATTCAAAAAACTTCTCCAAAGAAAGGATCTGTGTTTGCTATTGCCATAATCCATTTTACCATGACCTCTCTATTAATCTAATTTACCTGTGTTTTCTGTGTCAATACATTATGCACACACTATGTTTCGTTTAATCTGTAATGCACTTTAAAGAAGATACTGCCACTTTAGAAAGCTGAACAGGTGATGCACACCATTTCATACGTACATATTTATTGAATAAATGAACACAATTTATCTTGATATGTAAAATAAGTGTATAGTACATTTTGTGCTTGTTGAGTTGAAGAAGGCTGGACAATTTCTAGCAATGTGCCAATTAATTTTTTAAAAGCCAAAAGCTGTGATAATTAGAATTGAAAATATTGAATCAGAGCCACAAGGAATAAATACATAGTGTTCATTCCTCCCCCCCCCCCTTGGGCACTTGCTAGTCTACTTAGCAAGACAGTAAGGAGACAGGAAGTAGTATGGGAGATTTCTAATAATCAGTCAAAAATCTAGCAGTAGAAGGTGTTTCCTAAATGGCTGGCTCAATGGCTTGGTGAGGGCTTGTTTGGATGTACAGCCATAGGAGTGTTGTCTAGTCAAAGTATGAGTCAAATGGGTAGCTGTGTTGATCTGAAGCAACAGAACAAAGTTTGAGTCCTTGGTGGGAAGCATTGAAGCCTACGGTTGGAAGGAATGTTTCAGAAGCTCCACTCTGTATGGAAGCTTTCTATGTAATTGTTTTGATTTCAGCCTCTGGTTAGGTTCCAAAGAGACCCTGTTCCCCCAGTAAGGTACTCCATCTCCTCACTCAGAGACTGCCAATTTCTACTTGAATAGTCTCAAATATTCTTCCATAGGGTCCCCTGATCTTGGATGGAAGTATGCTCAAGGGACTGCTGTGGGAATAGAAAGCTGGAGATTCCCTGGTGTACACATGTTGAATCCTGACATAAATATTTAAACAAACTATCATGTAAGAATTAATAATAGTCATTTTTTTTCTCTCTTGGGGAATGGCAACTCTTCACATAGCACATTATTTCTCTAATTGCCTGAAATGATGATTAAACAACTCTTCCCAGAGATTTCTTTTGTCTGCCCATTTTAAAATTGCCAGAATACAGCATATTTCCATACATAATGCTTTCAAAATATTCCACAAACCAAGCTCTAATCAGCCATTATCAGATGATAACTTCACATGATGATCAGAGCAGAATATTAGTTTAGAGAAACCAAGTAGTTTGTTTTTTTTTAAGTGAGAGAGAGAGAGAGAATGTAAGGCTAGTTTGCCAACAAGAAAAGGAATAGAAATTATTTATAGTACTGGGGTTGTTTTAGAAGAGGCTTGGAATACTGTTTTCACAGTGCCATTGTTACATACACCTTTTGTTCAAAGGAGAAAAAAAATACATTTGAAAATCTGGAAGACGAGTAAAACTGCAGTTCAGGTACTTTGAGGTCTGGTGCTGTCATTTTTTTTTTTTTTTGAATTACCCTAAGGCTAAACATCTATAGGGTAAAATAGTTCATGACAAAATGTGTTTGTGAATTTTAACTACAGCTTCAGGGTTCCCGTGACCTATCCGCTCCACTAGGAATGCTACAGTCTTATTAGTTTAGAGAAACAATGAACAAAATGACTCAAAAGAAGACTATCCTTTTGCTAAAAGACAGTCATTACTGAAGAGCTTGTATTTCACATCTCCTTTTAGTATAAACCCCCAGAGTATTATAACAATTTGTTTTAAATCCGAAAACATTGCTGAGCTTTTACACTGGAGGCAGTGGCGGACCTACATTTTTGGGAACCTGAAGCTTGAACTGTTATGGGGCCCCTACTTAACCAGCAACAATAGGGCAACATCCAACAATTTTGTTGTTTTTGCAAGGACCTTGAGGCCCAAATGGCAGAGAAGGGCGTGGTGGGGTGGAGCTCCTGAAAATAGGCCATATGAAACAGGTATTAGAGCATATTCTAAGATCAATATTAAGTACTGCAACCCATTGGCTTATGAGTCTGTCACTAAAATAGCCTTATTTTAACAACACTTTAAAAAACTCCATCAATTTTGTCGAAAATTCACTCTTTTTTTTTTTTTTAAGTTGCTTTAGGGCTCCTCCAGGATAGGGTCTTAAGCGTCATGCATTTCGTAGCAGATCAACTCCTGACTGGAGGCACATTCTGGATCCTTGTTCTTGCCTGGGAATGTTTTGTCATAGAGACAATGATCTATAAAATGATCTACTGTTGAGACTTTTTCCCCCAAATAGGAGATTATCAATCTTTACCAGAAGCAAACAAGTAAGATAATTTGAACAGGGACTTGATTACACAAGACTTAGCTCCCATGTAATTTCCACATGAGATGGGATAAAGTCTCCATCAGTGAAGCTGAAGAACAAGACCCTGTCCCTTCAAAATATGTTCATTTTTCAGTTAAAGGGTGGGGCTTTACCAGGATTTGAGGTCTCAGCAGAGCTCTGACATTTAATAAAATAACATCTGTGTTACCTTGGAGCTGTCCCAGCTCCTGCATAACTTACCTGTGACCAGCTACTTGCTGCCAGTTATCTCCCCAGCTCCAGACTGTTTCCCTGAATGCCTTGCTTGGCTACAATAGGATAGATGTTCAGTTGGTGAATATATTTGAACTGTTCACTTCTTTGTGGTATGCTCAGCTATGCTTGAAATTCAAGGAAACTTCAAGTGGTGTGCAAAGGAGCAGAAAAGTAGGTAATACGTTTTTTAAAAGGAAATCACATGGATTCGTTATGTACGCTTAGTCCAATTTCCTCTCTTGTGCATGTGTTTTTTTAACTCTCTGGAATTTGTGTATGGATGCCCAGACTGTGTCATGTGCCATATGAAAAAGGGAATCTGTGTCACACTTCACTGAGTGCATGAGAGCTATGTTATAGATTCAGGACTGCACATCTACTTGCCTTTCCTCTGGTGTGCTGCTGTCTTCTTTTTAATCCAGAATATCAGAGGTCCAGATAGCCAGGCACAAGGACTATGTGTGTACAGTGATGTGCACTAGCTGTGTTGCTCAGATGAGATAGTCAAGGGAAAGAGTAGAGCTTTCATAATTGTGGCACTCCTCTCTTTTATTAGGAGAGCCTGGCTCCTCACCATTATTCTATCAGTGATCAGCACAGTGTAGAGTAGTGGGACTAGGCTTGGGCTGATTGTTTTTGCCACGGTGGGGCATTTGGGGTGCAGAAGAAGAACACATGGAATTCACTGCCACAGTAGGTGGCAGTGGCCGCATTGGTTGCTGGTGGAGCACCAGGTCAGATTCAAGGTTTTGGTGCTTTCCTTTAAATCCCTTAAAGGTCAGGGACCTACATTACCTTCGGGATCGTGTCTCCCAATATGTCCCCCAAAGGGCATTAAGATCAGCAGATAAGAATCTTCTGCTGGTTCCTGGCCCCAAAGATATCTGGCTAGCCTTGACCAGGGCCAGGGCCCAACCTGGTGGAACTCTCTGCTGAATGACATCCATGCCCTGTCTGACCTATTAAAGTTTTGCATGGCGTGTAAAACAGAGATGGTTGAGGCCAGCAATGGTTCCTTACATCTGCCTGGCAACTGAATGCTAGATATGCCATCTTGTTCTTAAAATGTTTTTAAATACTTATGCTTAAATGTTTTCAATATTGAATTTTATGGTTTTAATTGGTTTTATAAGGTGTATTGAAGTATTTTGTTGTAAACCACCCTGAGCCCCGTGTAAGTGTGAAAGCAATCAAGAAATTGAATATTATAACAACAACAACAACAAAATAGAGATAGAAAGCATGCCCCCCCCTCCTTCCCCAGCCCCCTGCAGTGGTGGGGAGGCTGGGGAAGGAAAGCTAAGCTGTCTTGCCACTTCTAGTCAGTTTCCTTCCCTGCTGATCAGCTGTTAAACCTAACAGCTTACCCAAAGGGAGTGAAACTGACCAGAAGTGGCAGGGTGGATCCAAAAAGGAAAGGAAGGCTCTTAAGTGACCTGCACCCCACATGCTCGTCCCCTGAAAACTTTATGGCTATGGGGCTGATCACCCATCTTTTTATCCCTGATCTGGGTGGTGCAAGGGGGCATGTATGACTATGCTGTACCTGGGTAAAGGAGGCTTCCTTCAGGTCTTCTGCCACCTTATAAAGGGGAGGACCTCCTGTTTTTAGATCCTTCTGTTGGGTTCATTGTTTATCAAAAAATGTTCTGAATTATCACCTTTGCTATGGAGTATCATGTGGTCTGTGGTTAATGGAGTGAGAAGGGAATTTCACCCAGCTGGAATACTGGTTCCGAACTCATCAAATGTGTTTACTGTTCTCATAGCAAACATCCTTATAGAAGAATAGGAAACACAAGACCAAGCTTGGCATTGTATCACATTAGCTATAGTGTTTATATTAATTTTGTTACAACTGTGGTAGTTGGTTCTGACAGGGACAGTAGCCAAGGGGCAGGTGAGAATGGGCTCTTCAGATCCCCCATATAGGGAGGGTCTCTATGAGGGGCCTGAGGATTAGGCCTGTTAGCCTTGATAGCCTGCAGCTACATGCCCAGGTAGCTAGTGTCAGCTGGAAAGCACTCACATGAGGCATCTCTCTAAAACCAGCCTCCACCCCAAGGGTCCTTGGTAGGCAGATGGGAGGGTTGGTTCACATAATTATAGCCCCTGTATCAATTAATGCTGAAAAGGCTGCTAGAAGATACTGAGGAATAAAGTTTTGGCCTTGTTTTCATGCAAATTTATGTGGTAGACCTTGTTCTCTTTCCCTCCCCTTGCCTGGGCCCTTGCTGTGGGTGCCAGCTATCTTGATTTTAAATTTAATATTTTGTGAATGGTTTTATGTTGTTTCATTTGGTTTATTATTTTACAGCTTTTGGCAGGGAATGTATCTTATAAGCAATAATCCCAAAAACATGAAATGGAGAGAATCATATGTAATACCAGTGGGGCTAATATGGGAATTTGCTATCTGAACCACCTTTATCATGAAATTTCAACCATTCAAACATTACTGGAACCATATGGAATCTAATTACTGGGAAGTTAGTAAATACCACACTCTCTTACGAGAAGGATGGGCTCTAAAGCAATCCGAATGGGATCAAAAACAGTGAATGCTAAGAGCAGAAGAGAAGTTTGTGATTAAAATGTTCACAGATCTGGCAATCCTTAGAAGTAAAAGAATC
Organism: Gekko gecko; assembly: GCA_029375565.1. NCBI lineage: Eukaryota > Metazoa > Chordata > Lepidosauria > Squamata > Gekkonidae > Gekko > Gekko gecko. The sequence continues at coordinate 31,700,373 of JAPDNY010000006.1, forward strand.
TAGTTTTACCAGCTATCCCTTTGACAGATTATTGGATAAGAATACAAAAAAAGCAAACAAACAAACAAACAAAACAGAATGCTAATGCTTTTAAAAGTATTTTTCCCCGGGGCATTCATAATCATTATCTCATGGATTTTTTTTTTCCCAAAGAGCACTTGTCTTCTGAACAGTAAATGGTGCCAAGAACATTTTGATGCTGTTCCTGAATTGATGTTGGCAGTGGATCAATATCTGAAAAGTAATGGCACTCTACTTATGATCAATAGCAAGCTGTCAGATGATTGTTGTATAATGCTGTTGGCTTCCTGAAAGCCTTCCTCATGTAACTTTCTAGTAGGGAGGAATTACCTGAAATGACATTGGGTTTGGACCTTGATACAGATTTTTTAAGAGCTACCTTCATTTTCTGCATTTTTAGATTAACCAGCATGTTGAAAGAACTAAATTGGCTCTGAAGCAATAAAAGTTGATCTCAAAGCAATCTGAATAACTACTGTCATTTTCTCTGACAGTGTCACTGACTTTTTTTTTTTTAATAAGAGGCTGGCAAAGTTGATCTGTCTGGTCAATGAGTAATGTATATGTCTCCTCCTTGCACATCAAACAAACCCCACAACTAAATAGCTTTGTACTTTTTAATGGATCCCTGACACAAATGATTTAAACAAAGCCACAGGTGACATTCCTCTGACCAGCTTAAGCCTTGAACACTGCTTCCTCCTTCTGGGTCCGTGGAAGACTCACAAATTGCAACTTCCAGTTGAAAACACAGCACTTTGAGTTGTACTGTCATTCCACAGGAGAGCAGAAAAAGGACAGAAGTGATGTCAAGTGAAGAATTCAAGGTCCTAATAGTCCAACCCGTTGAAATTGCACCCTTGTGTTTGTATGCTAATTTACTGCCATTCACAGATCTTTCTTGCATCCAATCTCAGCTCCTTATGCATCTTGACTCTGAATGGCCCTTCCTGACAACAATGACCCCCACGCCATCCCACCCCCTATAAGTAATGGTTGAGGAGGTTCTTTTCCACTGAATTTGGAAAAGTGTGCTTGCACACAAAAGCTTATACTGTAAATAAAACTTTGCTGGTCTTAAAGGTGTTACTGGTGTACTTGCTTCAGCAGCACATATATTAAAGGTGCTACTGGACTTCATATTGGCTTCAGGCCAATATGGCTACCCCACCTGAATTACACTTCTAAGTCTGTTCAAGTCAATAGGATTAAAGTGGAGCCATTGCATAAGGAATTCTTGATTGATCCTTTAGTAAAAATTCTGAATTTTGTACTTAACACTGTTCATGATTTCTACATCGTTTAGTTCCTTTGATTCTTTCTTTCTTGTTGCAGTCCCCTCTCCCTTTGCCAGTGTCACTGAAACACAGCAACGAAGCAATTTTAGTACCCATATGCACACCTTTAGAAAAATGATCTTTGCATGGTGTTTTGCTAATGCATAGAAGCAAATGTGTGGCTCAGTAGATCACTGCAAATTATGAGTTTTGATGCAGTCAAGTGTGCAGTCATGTTGATGTTGTTATATTCAAAAATAAAATTGATGTTCTGCACATTGGTAGGAAAGGGGAAAGATGCACACAAATATAAGGAAGTGAAAATCAACAGGAAATGATACATTATCGGTAGAATTAAGGAGCAGTTCAATGCAGAGCAGAGAGAAATTCTGGAATAATAGAAGAATAGAACAGAGTCATCCCTCTTGTGGGCATGGCTTTGATCCAGCACTCATTTTTTTCCCCTTCCTATGATAGAAATTATTAAAAAAATTGCTCATCAGTTGATGCCAGATAAGCCAGGCAATATGTTCAATGTGCATAATTAATAAACGTTACAGACTTCAACCTTTCTCAGCACCAGTTTTGAATGCAGCAAAGTGAATATGTTGTGGATGAAGAAATCATCCCTAACTTTTCTTCCTAGTTGTTTCATTTGTTTCATGTCCTTTAACATTGTGGATGAAGAAATCACCCCTAACTTTTCTTCCTAGTTGTTTCATGTCCTTTAATATCATCATTTGTGGTAAGAGAAATTAATTCCCTTTTCAAATCAATTGCCATTATGGTTGTATTGATGTCAGCCTGTCCAGCTTTTCCTGTAGCAATCTTAAAGGATGAATAGGAGCCTCTTTCTTCAACTCTGTTTCTGATCACAGATTCTTAGTGATCTTTGTAGCCTTGGAGGCAGAACAAAAGCAGAGCAGTTAATTTAATGGAACAAGAAGACATTGGTAATGGCGGCTCAGTTCTCATCAAACTTCATGTCCCAAGAAATGTTGCACTCTTGGCAACCCATAACTTGCCCTTAAGGCTGAACTTGTTTGTCTCATTGATTTTTTTTTTCCTGTTTGGAATCTATGGCCATGCTTTAGACAAATACAAATATAGAAGCTGTACAGATGTGGCAGACTTTCAAACACAGCACTATGGGACTTGGTATGGTCCAGTGGAAACATCATTTGGTTTGAAACTGGATAGCAGCTGGAAGGAAGGATCTAGTAGATACACCAAAGATGGCCAAAGGCACCAGTCATAGGAGCTCATTTTGCACACTGGCTGTACCTGATGGATGAGGCACACAGTCCTAATTAAAGTAGACTGCATTCAGTAAGATACCCTGTTTGGTGATGTCATGTTTATGGAACTAGATTAACACATATTGTATAAGTGTGTAAATGATCTATTTCACCAACAGGTGGAAGTATAACTTATTAATTTTATTATGTATTTATTTATTAAACTTTTATCCTGCCCTTCTGGCCAAGTCTGGCTCAGGGTGGCTAACAACAGATAACATTCCAAATTACACATGGATAATAAATACAACTTTAAAATACTATATTAAAACCAGATATAACAATAAAATGCTGATCTCATGTGTCAGTATTACTGGTCTGCTTCAGATGCTGTAAAGTACTTTTTAAAGATTTTGTTAGTTACCTCTCTGTCTTTAAGCAACTCTCTAGTCAACATCCGGTTCTGGAAATAAAAGCTTTTGCCTAGTGTTTTTTTTTCCATTGCAGTAAAGACTTGCTGAAATGCAGCTCTGTGTGGGGTCTATTATATTCTTAATGAACTGTATTCTGCCAACTGGACCACCTTTCCAACACCAAGAAGAAGAAGAAAGTGCTATTGCATCATAACTGACTCATGACAATCCCATCCAGGGGTTTTTCCAGGCAAGAGACAAGACGAGGCAAGACTGAATGAGGAGGGGCGAAGACACCCATTAGAAAGGCGCCAGCTCCGCCCCCGATTCGAACCTGGCTGCATATTGCAGCCCAGACTCTGCTCTCCTCACAAGGAGGGAAAGGCAGCCTCCTGTTGGCTGCAGGTAGGGCTGGATTTCCTTGGTGGTCTCCCATCCAAGTGCTAACCATGGGTAACTCTGCTTAGCTTCCTATCGCTAAGGAGCTTGGGCTAACCTGGGCTACTCAAGAATGGATGTATTCACCGGGTTCTAGGATGAAGGCTTCGGCTAGCTGATGCTGTGGCACCATGGCTAAAAGATCAGTTGAGACTGTCTCAGAACTGCAGCCACACATGACAATGGACTGAGAACTTAGGCAAGGATAGTGTGTTTTTAATATTTAGAGGTCCCACCAGCTAAAAGAGAATTTGGAGAGTTCTTGTGCTAAACCTTGCCAAGATTATTCACTCCTTTTTTTTCTGAAACGGCACATTGACCTGTAGTATATCTAATCTACAGTTGTTCTGGTTGTTTTAATATAATGCTTTCTGAGGACTGTACTATTAAGTTTAATTAGAGAGTTCATTTTTAATCTAGCATAGCATCAAGAAAAGTGAGATAGAAATGACTAACTGAAATTGCTTTGAATTAACTAATTCAGACCAGCAATTAAAACACTCTTAGATGTTCTCCTAGAGCACAGGATTCAGACATCAGTCCCATTCTCAGCAAGAGCTGCTACTGATAAAATTGTCATTATGGGGTGTGGGGAGACTGCAGGTCTAGCAAGAAATCTGACAGCTGGGATTGAGCTCAAGGACATTTTGGGTGACAAAGATGGCCTCTGAGTGAAATTAGTGGTGAGACACTGTGAGATTTTTAAAAATAATTTTCATCATTGTGTATGAAAACGTACAAATTATTCCATTTAAAATAAGTGGCTCACTGATGTTGATTGCCTGAAAGCTGGGCTTTGACGGAAGAATCCCCCCCCCCTTGCTAATGTGCACAATATTTGCCAACATCCTTTAATACCAATGCTTGCAAGGCAGGATCTGGTGATTGTGTTGTCAACACTAACCCCATTCATTGTAGCATGGTGAATATTAACTAGGAGTTGACCAAGAAATCCCTGGTTGAAAAGTTGCTACTGTCTCCTAACCTCTGCTGCACTTCACTCTATATGAAACATGGGGAATCATAATACTGCCTTGTAGAGTCATTAAATGGGTTGTTGAGGTAATGTACACGAAGCACTGAAGTTTGCATGTTACGAGGTACGAATGCAAGGATGCTGGTGGAGTGGAATTTCCCACCTCATTCTTCCCTCAGCAGGTGCCGGAGACCTCTGAAAAAAGCTAAATATCCCAGTAATGAGCAGGGGAAATTGAGAGAAATCATTCTCCCCTTCTGCCTGCAGCGTTTCTGCTGGTCCAAGAAATTCTATTAGTGCAAGAGCGGTACATGCCTGTTTTTCCCTTCTGGCTGCAACCCACCAGGCTGTGTGAGTCTGACCAACCTCCAACCAGTGTTCCCTCTAAGCTGAGTTAGTGTGAGCTAGCTCACAGTTTTTTTAGCCTCTGGCTCACACATTTTTGTCTTGGCTCAAGAAGGATGGCTCCAGAGCAACCTAATTTATGCAGTAGCCAAATCACTTGCTCACAACTTTAATGCCAGTTGCTCACAAAGTAGAAACTTTGCTCACAAGACTCCACAGCATAGAAGGAGCATTGCCTCCAACATCTGCTTTACAGATGTCCCAGCATTGTTAGAGGAAGGGGGAAAGTGGGAATGGTCTGAATCAGTGAGCACCCTTGTTCTTCATAGAATCCATCCTGATATAAAGTACACTGTCACTCTTGTTGAAGAGTGAAGTACACAAGAAGAAGAGGGTTTTTTTATACCCCACTTTTCTCTACCATAAGGAGTCTCAAAGTGTCTTACAATTGTGTTCCCGTCTTCTCCCTACAACAGACACCTCGTGCGGTAGATGGGGCTGAAAGAGTGCTGAGGCAACTGTGATTTACCGAAGATCACCCAGCAAGCTTTATGTGGAGCGATGGGGAATAAAATCTGGCTCTCCAGCGTCTGCTGCTCTTAACCACTACACCACGCTGGCAAGCACAAAGGGATTGTTGTAGGATTCAGTGGAGCTGCCTCTCAGACTCCTGCAGCAATCAGTTCCCAACAGCTTTCATTTAAAGAAGCAAAGTGTATTGAGAATTTGAGAGTATGCAGATATCTTAACCATTTTGTGTTAGAACTAAAGAAAAGCATGCACAGCAACCAGTTATACATTATTCAAGGAGACCCCCTGATGGCCCAGGGCCAGTCAGGGATCAGGTAGAAGCCCACCGAAGTAAGGGACTACTTTTCCCGGAAGAAATGCCACACCAGGCACTGAAGGTCATGCAGAGATTGTTCCATCTAAGGGGGGAGGAGTTGTTATGTCCTCAGAGACATAATGGTAAGCATAGTGAGCAGGTGCTCATTATGCGGATTCTGAATACTGTCTGGCGTTGCCCAATCAGAGGGCTAGTACAGAAACAATTATGATTGGTTGTTAACATGCAATGTGATTGGTCTTTGTAACTGCACTATGATTGGCTGACTGTTCAAATGTTATTGGCGCGTTTCACAGTCTGTGGGTGTGGCTACCTCAGCCAGAACTGTATATAAACTGCTGTTTTAGGACTGTATTTTGTCTAGCTGGTCTAGTCCGTAGCTGGTCTAACTTGGAGCTGAAATAAAGCTGAAATCACTTTTGAACTGACCTCCAGTGTGCTGTCTCGTATTTATCAACTGGCGACGAGGATGGGATTTAGCGGGTAGGCAGCCCCGCTGAGACACCACGGAGGAAGTTCCGATCGACCGCGAGTTTCCGAGGGGGCCATCCGCTCCAGGAAGCGCCGCGATGAGCTCCAAGCACCGGTTTGAGCCGTTCGAGCCCGCGACCGAGGACTGGGAGGCGTACCTCACCCGGTTCGAGTTTCACCTCGAGAGCGGCGGGGTGACAGATGCTGCGAAGAAACGAGCTGCACTGCTTAGCTCGTGTGGCAAAGAGGTGTTCGACATTGCTCGTTCACTAGTAACTCCTGATGACATCAAGACCGTGCTGTACGCCACACTGACGGAGAAGTTGAAGGCTCATTTCGCGCCGCAGCCTTCAGAGATCGCTTCCCGGCACGCGTTCTACGAAAGGCGGCAAGGCTCCAGCGAATCGGTAGCCGAGTTTGTGGCGGCATTGAGGAAGTTGGCAAGGGCTTGCAACTTCGCCGATCTCGAAACAGCCTTGCGAGACCGGCTGGTCTGTGGTCACCGCGATGCAAAGCTGCAACAACGCCTGTTCGCCCTAAAGACGCTGACATTCAAGGTCACGTTCGAGGAAGCCATCGCCACTGAAGCTGCTGAAAGGTCGACGCGAGAAGTGCGACAGCGGCCTGCGGCAGCTGAATCCAGCATTCACCAACAGGTCGAGGACCGTGAGCCGGCGGCCGCCGTGGATGACGTACGAGAGCCTTGTTCCAGCAGCCAGCCGCGAACCCAAGTGAAGACTGCGCCAGCGCGTCAGTGCCTTGGTTGTGGCGGGAAGCACGAGCGCGACACCTGTTGGGCCAAAGGGTTGGTTTGTCGGGCTTGCGGAAAACGCGGGCACATCGCCAGAGTTTGCAAGTCGAAGAGATCGCCGCCTACGTCGCCTCCGCAGCGCTCTCAATTCCGAAGCAAGGTCAACACAACCAGCTCTTCATCCCTGTCGTCCCGAAACCTGACCCTGTCGTCCAACCCCTCTTCATCGTCGACTGTCCTCACCACGGGAGTTCCCCGGAGGAAGAAGATTTTCGTCACCGTGTATCTTGACGGCGTGGCCTGCCCTTTCGAAGTCGATTCGGGGTCGGCTAGAACCATCATTTCGACGCATACACTAGATCGTCTTTTCCCTCGCCGAAGCCGTCGCCGTCTTCTACCAACTGATGCCTGTCTCGCCGATTTCCAAGGGCACAGAATTCCGTTGGCCGGTGAGGCTGAATTTGAAGTCAACTTCAAAGAGCGGAAGGCGGCTCTGTCCCTAATTGTTGCTGAAGGGGACAGGGTAAGCCTCTTAGGGCTTGATTGGTTTGAACCGTTGGGCATTGCTATTTCTGGCATTAATGCAGTGTGTTGTGATAAATGGGATTGCTTATATAACGAGTTTCCTCAGGTTTTTGGAAAGGGATTGGGAACCTATACAGGTCCCCCGGTTTCATTTGAACTGGATCCAAATGTACGGCCTATCAGGTTAAAATATAGGAAGGTACCGTTAGCATTGCGACCAAAGATAAAAATGGAGCTTGACAAGCTCATTGGGCAAGGGGTCTTAGAACCGGTACCATACAGCAAATGGGAAACACCCATCGTTACTCCTGTCAAACCTGATGGTTCTATAAGAATTTGTGCAGATTATAAGTGTACAATCAATAAGGCGTTGCAACAGCACTCTTATCCTGTACCTGTGATAAGTCATGTACTGGCGTCTCTAGGGGGGGGCAAGGTTTTTGCAAAGTTGGACCTTGCCCAGGCTTATCAACAACTGCCTGTGGATAGCAATGCAGCAGAAGCACAAACCATCGTAACTCATAGAGGTGCGTTTCGGGTCAAGCGCCTCCAATTTGGGGTTAATGTCGCACCGGGAATCTTCCAGGGATTAATGGAAGGGTTGCTTAGAGGCCTCAAGGGAGTAATTCCTTACTTCGATGATGTGCTTATTGCAGGGAAAGATGAGGAGGAATTGCTTGAAAGAGTCAAGCAGGTTTTACTTTGTTTTCAAAAAGCTGGGTTACGTGTAAAAAGAGAAAAGTGTACGATAGGGGTTCCCAGTGTTGAATTCCTGGGATTCAAAATCGATGAGCAGGGAGTTCACCCAACCCCGGGGAAGGTATCTGCCGTTCACAACGCACCTAGGCCCCAAAACAAAACGGAGCTACAAGTTTTTTTAGGGCTTGTTAATTTTTATCATGCGTTCTTACCTCACAAAGCTTCGGTAGCCGAACCGTTACACCGTTTATTAAATAAGGATGCAAAATGGGTTTGGGGGCAGCGTCAAGAAGAAGCTTTTCAAAATGTTAAAATGTTGTTGACGTCTAGCAGTGTCCTCACGCACTATGATGAGACAAAAATGTTGGTTCTGGCGGCTGACGCGTCGCCGTTTGGTGTTGGGGCAGTTCTAAGCCATATTATGCCTGACGGGTCCGAAGCACCAATTGCCTATTATTCTAGGTCGCTGAGTGGGGCTGAAAAGAACTACGCCCAAATTGATAAAGAAGGGTTGGCGCTTGTGAGTGCGGTTAAAAAGTTTCATGACTTTTTGTACGGAAGACGTTTTCTTTTAGTTACTGACCACAAGCCGCTACTTGGGATTTTCGCCCCTGACCGCCCCACGCCCAACATCCTGTCGCCCAGGATGTTAAGATGGACTCTATTCCTCACCGCATACGAGTACGACATAGAGCACAGACCGGGCAAGTGTATTGCTCACGCCAACGCCCTGAGCCGATGCCCCCTGCCTGAGACTGATCCAGACCCGGCTCCGACAGCAGACATCTTCGCACTCGATGAACTTTCTGAGGCTCCATTGCGGTCTAAGGACATTGCCACATACACCCAAAAGGACTTAATTTTGTCCCGCGTTTTAAACTGGGTGTGGAGGGGGTGGCCGAGTGTGTGCAACGAGCCTGAGTTTAAGGCATATTGGGGGAGAAGAACTGAACTATCTATTTCTAAGGGCTGCGTTCTGTGGGGGAGTAGAGTTGTTATTCCCCCAAAACTAAGAGGAAGCGTTCTGAAATCTCTGCATGCCGGGCATCCAGGAATTGTGCGGATGAAGGCCCTGGCTCGGGGATACGTATGGTGGCCTGGGCTCGATGCTGACATCGAGGAGCGAGTTCGGGGCTGTATGAACTGCCAGCAGTCCTGGGCTGATCCGCCACGCTCCCCTCCGGCTGAACTAAACAGAACTGAAAAGCCTTGGTCAAGGCTACACTTCGACTTCGCTGGCCCTATCAATGGCCAAATGCTTCTGGTGGTCATAGATGCCTTCTCGAAGTGGCTGGAGGTAGTTCCCATGCGGTCAACGACAGCGGCAAACTTAATAAAGGCTTCGCGCCAACTTTTTGCCACCCATGGGCTACCTGACGTAGTTGTCAGTGACAACGGGCCACAGCTTACCTCTAGGGAGTTCGCCGGCTTCCTAGAGGGTTACGGCATCCGGCACATCACCACAGCACCATTCCACCCCGCCTCCAACGGCCAGGCGGAAAGAATGGTGCGGACGGCGAAAGAGACCCTCGCCCGACTGTCTGGCGAGGACTGGGACCATCGAGTGGCCGATTTTCTCCTGTGGCAGCATGTCACTCCCAGCTGTGCTACAGGGAAAAGCCCGGCCGAGCTTCTAATGGGAAGAAGGCTGACAACCCTTCTCGACCGCCTGCACCCAGACCTGGATGGCAGCAGAACCGTGCGGCCCGAACCAGCCACTCCATCCAGGGAGTTCCAGCCCGGAGACTTAGTCTTCGCACGGAACTACGCTGAGGGGCACCGGTGGCTTAATGCTGAAGTCACCAACAAATTGGGGTCTCGAATGTATGTGGTGAGGCTATCTGATGGCCGACAGATACGCCGCCACATCGACCAACTCCGGCAGCGATGGTCTCCTGCGGACCAGGAGATCGAGGCCGGAGATTGTTTCAGGCCCAGGGAGCAGTCCCACTTGCCTCCGGATGAGGTGAGTGCTGCTGGTTCTCGTCCAGAACCTGAGGCAGGGCAGACCCCTGCACTCTTGGACCCTGTGGACCCTGACAGCCCAGCAATGCCTGGCGCTGAGACCAGTAAAGACCCTGAAGCCCCAGAACTGAGGCGGTCCCAACGAAGCCGAAGGGCCCCTCCCCATTTAGCAGACTACGAGTGTGTTCCATCTAAGGGGGGAGGAGTTGTTATGTCCTCAGAGACATAATGGTAAGCATAGTGAGCAGGTGCTCATTATGCGGATTCTGAATACTGTCTGGCGTTGCCCAATCAGAGGGCTAGTACAGAAACAATTATGATTGGTTGTTAACATGCAATGTGATTGGTCTTTGTAACTGCACTATGATTGGCTGACTGTTCAAATGTTATTGGCGCGTTTCACAGTCTGTGGGTGTGGCTACCTCAGCCAGAACTGTATATAAACTGCTGTTTTAGGACTGTATTTTGTCTAGCTGGTCTAGTCCGTAGCTGGTCTAACTTGGAGCTGAAATAAAGCTGAAATCACTTTTGAACTGACCTCCAGTGTGCTGTCTCGTATTTATCAGAGATAATAGAAACATAGAAGACACAGCAGAATTGAAACAACATTCCAGAGTCACTCCCACTCCCATGGCAGCCAGGGCTCGAGGAAGGCCTAGCTGACGCTTTCTTCTCCCCAGTTACATGCATAATGTGTCACCTGGAAGAAAAGACCAGCCCCTTCAGCGATGTGATTGTAATACTGCTATTTCTCCCTATTGCTACAACATTGTGACACAGAAAAGTGGTGCCTGACCACATTGCGTGCAGGCAAAGGAGTCTTATGGCCAATATGCATTTAGCATTTTTACCAAACCCACACTGGAACAAAAAAAGATGCAGACCCGACCTGTATCTAGCATTTGCTCTGCTGTCTTACCAAACCCACACTGGAATGGAAATCCCATCTACATTGCATGCCACTTTCACTTTAATTGAGTGTCGCATTTTATGGCAGTGTCCAGACTGTATGCTGCTTTCACTTCATTTGATCTCTGGTTTTATTGTGGTTGTCTGCATAGATTTGTGGCCATTTTATGGCAATTCGGGTGTGACTCTGCAGTCAGTATGGTGTTGGCCTGGTGTAGTTGAATGTGGTTTTGAATTGCATCTTTTTCTGTTCCAGTGTGGGTTTGGTAAAAATGCTAAATGCAGATTGGCCCGCAGTTCAAAATCACATTCAACTACTTCAGGTCTACACCTTACTGACTGCAGAGTCACCCCCGAATGGCCATAAAACGGCCATAAATCTATGCAGACAACCACAATAAAACCAGAGATCAAATGAAATGAAAGCAGCATGCAGCCTGGACACTGCCATAAAATGCGACACTCAATCAAAGTGAAAGTGGCATGCAATGTAGATGGGAATTTCTGTTCCAGTGTTTGGTGAGACAGCGGAGCAAATACTAGATGCAGATCGGGCCTTACTGTGCAGTCAAAGCAGAATTAAACTCTTCAAAGTCCATTAAAGTTAGAAAGGTATAACTCTGCTTAGGATTGCCCTGTGGAGTGGCTTCTCATCTTTCATTGGGCCCCATGGCATGTTTGTACATGCATTGTGACCTTATTTTTAAATGTACAGTGATGGGAAAGTTTGGGGGTGCGGGAAATTTTGTCTCCCCTTTTCTTTGGGAGATCTTGGTTTTTCATTGTGGAGCAGTGATCTAGAAGGCCGTTGATGCCAATTAATGTTGCTTTTAAAAATGTGTGAAAGTTGCTGCAAATTAACAAGCATGCATCTAATTAATTATATGGAATGCTTTTCTTCAAAGAGAATGAACAGCACAAATATCAGATTGTTTTTCCTAGAAATAGGTCTGTGTCAATGGCTTCAGCTATTTATTTCCACCTACATCTAGTCTTATTTCAACAACTTAACATGGGTGACGACACATTTTAACAGATACCAACAGAATATAAAAATACCACATGCAAAATAAAAAAGTAGAATAAATGGTGCTTCTGCTATTATAATGCTGTGTGTAACTGGTGATGAGGCTGAGGATGGTGGTCAAGGGTAATAGTTCAGCGGTAGATAAAAGCTTTGCATACAAAAGATTCCAGGTTCAATTGCTGGTATCTTCCATTAAAAGGATCCCAAGGAATAAATGTTACAAACGAATCATATCTTCCTAGTATCCTGGAGACCTGCTGCCAGTTAGACGATACTGTGTTAGCTGGTCTAATGCTCTCATCTGAAATAAGATTATTTCATAGATGTCCATGTGACTTTTTAACAGGTTTTGTTTGCGTGTACCTATGTGTGCTAGATTACTTCAGGTTTCAACCCCTTCCTCTGGTTCTCCAAGTTAAATACCCATGTGTGATGTAGATGCATATTTACTCCAGTGCAAATATATTAAAATACATTCTCATGGACAGACATAGTTAGTGCCCTTCTTTCTTTCCATGTCCCCCCAATACCGCCACTCTATCCGGAAAGCAATTGTTGCTGAATGTGTTGAATTGCAGCAGTTTACAGTAAGTACAACCAGAGCCAAGATATGATTAAATATTCTGTTAAATATTCTTACATGTAAAAGAAGTCTCCAATGTTCTTTCCTCCGAAAGGAACTTATCTTAGCAAGCACTAGTCCCTGGGATTTCTCATCACGGAGAAGTGGGGTATATATAACTACATAGCACACTCTTGATTTTGCAGTTCTCCATTGGAGTGGTCTCTAAGGTATAAAAACATAGAAATCTATTGCTGGAAGGAACCACAAAGGTAATTTAATCCAACCCCGTGCACAAGACAGGGCATTCACAACTACTTCCCCACCCCACTCCTCCAGTGACCCCTGCTCTGTGCCCAGAGGAAGGCAAAAAACCTTCAGGATCCCTGGCCAATTCCTTCCTGACCCCAAAATAGGAATCCGCATTACCCTGGGCATGTAAGAAAGGGCCATGAGAGCCAAGCACTGACTCATCCCTTCTTGTCCTCTCTCTCATGATCTGCTTAAGTTCACAGAATCAGAATTGCTGTCAGATGGCCATCTAGCCTCTGCTTAAAAACCTACAAAGGAGGAAAACCCACCACCTCTCGAGGAAGCCTATTCCACTGAGGAACCACTCTGTCAGGGAGTTCTTCCTAATGTTTAGCTGAAAACTCTTTTGATTTAATTTCAGTCCATTGATTCTGATCTGACCTTCTTGGACAGCCTTTCATATAGAACAAATTTAGAGTCCAGTGGTATCTTTAAGACCAACAAAGGTTTATTCGAAGTATGAGCTTTTGTGTGCATGTGCACTTTTTTAGATACATTGGAAAGGAAGCTAGAGTTCAAACCTATAGACAGATGCTTGAAGATAGCGATCATATCACCTCTCAATCATCTCCTGTTCAGGCTAAACATACCTTCAGTGGGCTAGTCCTTTCAGTCTTAATGCTAATGTATAGATGTAGAAAAAGAATGTGGCTTGAAGGGACTCTTTTTAAACTTATGGTGACCTCCATGGGGTTATCAAGGCACCAGACATTCAGAGGTAGCAGGCCATTGCATGCCTCTCTGTTTCAACCCTGGTGTTCCTTGATGGTCTCCCATACAAATGCTAACCAGGGCTGGCCCTACTTAGCTTCTGAGATCTGATAAGATTAGGCTAACCTGGGCCATCCAGATTAGGGGACTCTAATACTTCAGAAAACAGGAATCTTGGCTCTGGCCTTTAGAGGTTGGCTATATCTTAGTGTTGTATGTAGATGTTTTGACAGTACTAATACAAAGCAAGAATTATTGTTTCTATGTGAACAAAACCATATAGATCAGATGTAGACAACCTGTTACATTTTTCATGACATAGCTTGCTTACCTCTGCTGCAAAAGGTCATGTCTTCTGTGAATCACAGCCCTGATCTGTATTTGGCAGCTAGGAGCATCGTACTTTGCATTAAATATATATTTATTGAAAGTCTGACATTATGTGAACCTTGGAAGTGGCTTTTCAACTTACTAGCACCGGATCTGGCTGTTCCAGAAATGAATACTTGAATAGTTTGTAGATAACAATCCTATGCACCTTTAACTTGATGAAAATACTGTTGGTATATACTTCTGAATGATGAAGCACAGGATCAGGATGGCAGAAACTGAAAATTATGGTGGAACACTAAAGCAGTTGGCCATTGAGAATGAAAGTAGATGCAAAGTGGAGATCCATGACCATATTTCCTGTGTCTCTAAATTTATGTGGGGCTCCCAAATTGAATTGGGACTCTGGTGCTACAGCACACACACACATACACACACTTCACAGAGAAAACATACTTATGCTTTTGTGTTTCCCTGGGAAGTCAAATAGCAGTTTGCCTGGGGACAGTTACTTGAAGAATGGCAGCACTGTTAATAGAAATTCTCTTAATTCCCCTTTACTCAGGTTCTCCCTGAAACCCAACAATCTATTTCATTTTATTTTTTAAGAAATCTGTAATTGGTTTCAAATTAATTTTGTTTTGGTCAAAGAGAAATTTGAAGGCAGGAGGGGCAGGAAGGGGAGGGTCTGAGAATTTCAGAATTTCACTCTGTGGTTGCTCAGAGGCAGGCAATATCTTCCTTAACTTTCTCATGTCCTGCTAGAGTACCACCCTGTGGTGTGAGACGTAAAACAACTGCAAGGACTGATGTTACAAAAGGGTGCTTTAAGTTCTCTTCAAAGAGCAGTTGAAGAAAAATGAAAGAAAAATCCCTCTTTAAAAAGAGGAAAAAGAGAATAAGAGGATTAAAAAGGGAATTTTGGGGGTGGGATTTTCCCCTCCATGAAAGCATTAATAAGGAAAAGGGAATGTGTGGCAGGAGGTGTAGCCTTTCCTTTTCCCGTGGAATGGTCCACATCTAATTCAAGTCCCAGTGAATCAGTGACTATTATTTACAAAAACGTGCAGGAATGGAAAGTCAGATCATGATTTCCGGTATCACTTTTCCTTGTACCCTAACTAATTTTTGGTGGTGAAACTCATTCATTTTCTTGTATCATCATCATCGTCGTCACTATCATCATCATCATTTATAAAATGTTTACTAACCTTTCTACCTTCATCAGTGCCACCAAGGCAGCTTAAGAAAAAAAAACAGATTTAAAACATACGTAGTAAATTCATCTTAAAATCCATTAACACCACCAACAAAAAATCTTTCAAACAATTAAACCCAAGTTAAAATACACATTGAATAGAATAAAACACACACACACACACTGATTAAAAAACAAGGCAAGAAAGAAAGATAATTGAAGAGATGCCAGGTGAAATAAAAAGTCCTCACTCACTGGAGGACGACAGTGACAGAAAGGTACAGGTGAGTGTCTCTGGGGAGACAGTCTCAGAGTTTAAATGCTATGACAGAGAAAACCAGGGCTCTTTTTGTAGCAGGAACTCCTTTGCATATTAGGTGACACACCCCTAAAGTAGCCAATCCTCCAAGAGCTTACAGTAGCTCCTGTAAGTACAGTAGCTCCTGTAAGAAGAATGGATGACATCTTAAATCTGGGTCAGACCTTCAGCCCATCAGTGAGACTTCCATCTTGTCAGGATCAAGCTTCTGTTTATTAGCCCACATCCACTCCAAAATTGCCTTCAGGCACAGGTTTAGGGTTTCTACAAATTGATAATTAATTGATTGAATCCACTCAGACTCAAGGCTTACAAGGCAACACCACAGTATATTGCAGGGGGAGTAGTATCAGGAATGTGACAAATATATTTTTGTTTTTTGGGTTTGTTTGTTTTTTTGCTTCTGCTTCAAAAACCACATATTAGCTGTTGCAGACAAGTATCATACATAGGCAGTGGTTTCAGATTATCATTATGAGATCTTTTAAAAATAGTCTGCAGCCGTATGTACAAGGCATCTGAAGCATAATTCACTAACTATAAATGAGATAAGTAATAGGGATTCAGATATGTATTGTGCCACTGAGATACAGCTATGATTTTCAACAGAGAGCCTCATGTACAATACCCATTGTTAATCATGTCTATGCAATGTTGAACAAGCATTTGTATCTGTACTCCAAAGCTGGCATATCTGATTTTGCAAATACATGTCCTCCACATGTGATTCCAGTGTTCAGGAAGGCAGAATTATCAGCAGGAATAAAGGGACACTTACGGGTTGTTTCACATGCCTGTGAAGGAGAACAAGGCAATAGAATTTATAGCTCATATAGTCTTGGGCATTTGGGCTTGTGTTTCTTATTTATTCATTCTATAAACTACTTATTTTATTTCTAGTCCGCCTTTCTCACTGAGGCTCAAGGCAGATCACACATTAAAATAACAAATCTCTCATTATAAAGTGCTGTTCATGTCCACGAGCCCCCACAGCCTATGACCTGGAGACCTGTCAATCAAACCATCTCGCCATCCATTGGTGGCTGCGTTGCCATGTGTAGGCTAAGTCCCACAAAAACAGTCCCACCCACAGAAGCCCCCACCAACCTCTCACCTGCAGTCTACATGGAGGCACTGGACTGGATGGACCCTTCGGTGGCCACAGGCAGCCAAACATCCACGTCTCTGGAGGCAGCAGCACAGGCCTGCCTGGCCTCGCTACGGCCTGCTTCCTCCATCCAGCCATGGGCCGAGATGACCTGGCCTGCGCTGCTGCTGCCTTCCTCACCACACTTCACCTGCGGCCTCCTCACGCCTCCCTCCCATGCCTGCCTGATCATCCGAAGGCTGTGGAGAGCCAGGCCCCAGGTGGACAGAGGTCAGCCGAAAGCGCTGCAGCATACCTTGCTCTGCGCTCCTCTCTGCCGCCGTGGTCACCAACTCTGCTCGGCCCAGCCATAGCAGCAGCGGGTCGAAGATTCTGGTGGGAGGGGAGGGAGGGAGCCAGGTGACTAGCAGCAGCTCCACAGCTGCAAGGGGAGTGGCACACATCCATCGGGGATGCCTACGATGGTGGCAGCCCAGCGGGACAGCCACAGAGAGGCTGCGGCGTAAACAGTCCTGCTGCTCAGAGGCTCACTGTGCTGGCCATGCCCTGCAGGCTGCTGGATGCCGCCAAATGCTCACCCCTCAACACTGGGATCTTGAGTATGGGGAGGGAATGACGAGCCACTCCTCTGTGTCCTTGGAGACAGCCCAGACAGGGACCTGCTGCCGGGCCATCCCCTCTCCATGGCAGGGGTCTGAGGAGCGCCTACAGGGCAGGGGGCCTGGGGGGAGCTACAAAGGAGTGGCTACAAGGTGGGGCCCCTTTCTAGAGCCTGTTGCATTGTTCCTGCAACGGGCCTTGCTCCTAGTAATACAATAAAACAGGATTACAAAATAGAAGAACACAGCAAGCTGTGTAATACATACCATAAACAGTGCCATAAAGGTACCTCTTCTAGGCATTTCATAAATCATATTAACATATTTTAACATACAACACTGCTTTGCACTGAATCTGAACTTTGGCCCCAGTCTTGTAGTATTTATTTTTGATGTGTAGCCGACTATCAGCATTTTAGGCTACGGCCATTTCACAACCTGACAGCCTACACTGTTACACTAAAATAAGTAAAGTACTTGGAACACTTTTAAGTGTTTTATAAATGCCAAGCATTTTATTAACTTCAGGAAATGCTCTGTATTTCACTTTATGTATCAACACAACCCTTCTAGCCATGTTTATCTTTAAAATGTAAGCCACTGATTCTGCTGAGGCTTTAGAGTATTGCCTCTCTTCTTTCAGGCAGAAATAAATGTATCCAGGAGCTGTCCTACATATTTAAGAAAAAAGCATGATGGAAAATAGACTCAGACTAGATTCTGATAATCTACAGCTGTGTACAATTTGTGACCTTCAAGGGTTATTTAAAATTTACTTTCTGCCTTAGATATCCCTTAGTCTTCCCAGGGGCTATTTGAACATTTTATAAGAAGGGGATGCATGATATGATTTATTATGGGATTCATACCTAAGGATATATTCTCATAAGAACACTTCACTCTTGCACTCCTGGGTGTATCTATTTTGGTATCTAATCTTTTAAAAGTTTGTTAAAGGTAAATGTGTGTTTTGTTTTTTAAATAACCTTGTTTCCTTTGGAAAGCAGTGAAGTGTCTACCTTGACAATAAAGGCTGCAGATCTAAACATGCCTGCTTTGAATTTCAAGAAGACCCAATGAAATCATTGGAAGTCCCTTCTTAGTAAAAGTGGTTAGTGCAATGGCATGGTAACAGACCATCTCCTTTTACCTACATCCTCTATTTTTGTCTTACTCTCTTGAGCTATTTTAATCTGAATCAGATGATTAACTCTAGGGTAGAAAGTGAAGATGCAGCTGATATTAAACATCCTTCAGTTGTGCTCTGTGGTAAAGTATGCACCTTTCCCCTTTAACCTCATGAGGACCAGGAATTAATGAGTAGACTTTTGGGGGATGGGTTCTTTTTTCTTTTCATATGTTGCCATTTTGAGCCTTTCAGTTTTGCCCACTTCATCACCAGCATTCTTGATTTGTTTCTCTTATGCCATTGATGTGTTCTCCCCTTTCCAAATTCTTGGCACACAAATAACATTGGCGTTTATATACGTTTTACAGGGAAATTTCAGCACAATTCATAAGAACATAAGAAGAGCCCTGCTGGATCAGACCAAAAATCAATCTAGTCCAGCATTCTTTCTCACACAGTGGCCAACAAATTCCACTGGATGGCCAACAACAGGGCATAGAGGCTGAGGCCTTCCCCTGATGTTGCCTCCTGACTCAGGGATTCAGAGGATTAGTGCCTCCAAATGTGGAGGTTCCACTCAGTCACTATGGCTAGTTGCCATTGATAGACTTATCCTCCATGAATCTATCTAATTCCTTTTTAAAGCTTTTATTCCTGTAGCCATCATTACATCCTCTGGCAGCAAATTCCACATTTTAATCACTCGCCATGTAAAGTAGTATTTCCTTTTGTCCATTCTGAACCTACTGCCCATCAGATTCATTGGATGTCCTCGAGTTCTAGTATTTTGGGAGAGGGAGCATGAAAAGTATTATGGCCGGAGACTCAACATAGTGAATCAGCTCTTGTTTATTGGATTACCTCAGGAACGAAAAGATAAACTGGCCGGGCAGTGACCAGCTTATATTTGTGCCCCACACCCACACCCATCACCCGTGATTGGCCTTATTTACAAGTCAACACTTCAAGAGGTCTACTTTCCGATCTGAGCGAGCCCATAGGTGCTTCTTTGGATCCAAAGTAGCTATTGTCTTTGGAACAAAGGTCTGCGATTTGTCGGACCACATGGTCAGGCCACCTCCGTGGCAGCCATCTTCTACAGATAATATATAACAGAGCAAAAGTTCTCTTTGTTAATCCGCCCCATGCATAATTTTATAAATGTCTATCATGTCCCCCCCCCCCAGTTGTCTCTTTTCTAAACTGAAAAGTCCCAGACTCTTCACCCTTTCCTCATAGGGAAGATGATCCAGCCCCCAAATCATTTTGGTTGCCCTCCTCTGTAGTTTTTCCAGCTCAGCAATGTCCTTTTTGAGATATGGTGACTAGAACTGTACACAGTTTTCTAAATGAGGATGCACCATCGATCTATATAGGGGCATTACACTACTGGCCATTTTGTTCCCAATCCCTTTCCTAATAATCTCTAAACATAGAACTTGCCTTTTTTTCACCACTGACACTTTCCTTGAGCTATCCACTACAACCCCAAGATATTTTTCCCTCTCAGTCTCAACAAGTTCAGACCTCATTAGCCTATACCTGAAGCTGCATTTTTTTTGTCCCAATCTGCAAATCTTACACTTAGTCCAAAGAAAGGGGGCCACACCAAGGCAAATAAAGAAGAAAATGAAATGGTGGAAAGGGAATGGAATCTTTAATAATTATACAACCCCTGCATGTTTCATGTGCAGCTTCATCCAGAGGAATCTTTCAGGGTTTTTTTTAGTATTGTTCTTGTGCATATTCTGTTCAAATATATGCATGCAAATGATACTAAAAAGAATCTGAAAGTTTCTCCCTGATGAGGCTGCGCGTGAAATGCATAGGGGTTGTATAATTATTAAAGATTCTTTTCCCTTTGCACCATTTTGTGTTCTTCTTTGTTCATCTTACACTTGCCACATTGTTTTCCACTCACCCAATTTGTGGAGATTCTCTTGGAGCTCTTCACAGTCAGCCTTGGTTTTCACCATCCTAAATAATTTGGTGTCATCTGCAAACTTGGCCCTACACTACTCATCCCCAGTTCCAGATCATTTATGAACAAATTAAATAATACTGGCTCCAATACTGATCCTTGTGGGACCCCACTGCTTACTTCCTTCCATTGTGAGAACTGTCCATTGATTCCTATTTTTTGCTTCCTGTCATTTAACTGGTTTTTAATCTATAAGAGAACCCATCCTCTTATTCCATGACTGCTAAGTTTATTCAGGAGTCTTTGCGGCTCCAGCATCTAGGTGAAGGGCCAAGGATGAAAGTTCTGCCAAAACCCACAAATCCTATACTACGTTAACATTTTACCCTAGTTAAAATAACACACATACACATTATTTTTTTCAGAAAGAGTGGATTAAAATTGGCCACAACTGTGAGAACTGTCCATTGCTTCCTATTCTTTGCTTCCTGTTATTTAACCGGTTTTTAATCTGTAAGAGAACCCATCCTCTTATTCCATGACTGCTAAGTTTACTCAGGAGTCTTTGGTGAGGTAACTTGTCAAAAGCCTTCTGAAAGTCCAGATATATAGTGTCTACTGGGTTACCATTGTCTACATGCTTGTTCACTTTCTCAAAGAACTCCCAAAGATGGTTGAGGCAGGACTTCCCTTTTCAGAAGCTGTGCTGATTTTCCTTCAGCAAGCTTTGTCCCTCTGTGTGGCTAACCATTGTATCTTTGATTACAGTTTCTACTAATTTGCCTAAGACAAACATTCAGCTGACTGGCCTAGAATTTCCTGGTTCCCCTCTGGATCTCTTTTTAAAAATTGGTGTCATATTTGCTACTCTCCAGTCTTTTGGTACAGCAGCTGAATTTACTGAAAGGTTATATACACAGGCTAGTAGAACAACTGTCTCACAACTGCGTTCCTTAAAAACTCTCGAGTGTGTGTCATCAGGACCTGAAGACTTATCAGTTTTTAATTTCGTCAGTTTGGCTCAGTTCTTCAGACTCCCTCCTTGAAAATAGTGGCTGTTGCATGGTTACATACCCCACACTTTCCACAGTGAACACAGAAGCAAAAAAATCATTGAGCTTTTTCTGCCTTCTCTGCATCTTCCTTTGGCAATATCTTGATTTCTTTGTCATCCAAAGGCCCCACTTCTCTGGCTGGTTTCCTACTCCAGATATATTTTTAAAAATGTTTATTGTTTGTCTTGATATTTAGCAATCCACTCCTCAAAATCTCTTTTTGCATGTCTAATTATTGACTTACATTTATTTTGCCAGAGCCTTTGGTTCCTCCTGTTCAGGTCATTGGGTCAGACCTTCCACTTTTTAAACAAAGCCTCTTAACTTTTTATAGCTTCCTTGACTTGCATTATTATCCATGCAGGCCTTATTTTAGACTTAGCAGTGCCCTTCTTAACTTGTGGAATGCATTCTGTTTGGGCTTCAATTGCTGTGGTTTTAAATAGCTTAAAGACATTCTCTAGACTCTCTTGTACCTCCCCTTCAGCTTCCTTTTTATTATTCTCCTCATTTTTCTATAGTTCCCTCTTTTGAAATCAAATGTTACCATTTTGGACTTCAGGGACAATTTGCCATTGACCTGAATTTTGAACTTAATAGCATTGTCATCACTGTTCCCAGTTGGTGTAACAACCTCTACGTTTCTCACCAGGTCGAACTGCTCAGAACCAGGTTCGAAATCACTACCCCTCTGGTTGGCTCGATGACCAACTGAAACCAAGCTGAGTGGTTTTGACAGCACCCGCCAGTATCACTTGGACTTGGGTTGACTAACATGTGGTCACTGGCCACCCTCTAGGGTACCTTCCTGGTTAGTTCAATGACCAGTCCACCCTCGACTTCAGCTTGCACAAGGGAGAAACAAAAGGATAAGTTAAGATAGCGTGGATGAGAAATTAGGTAGCTCCCCTAACAACCACTTTCTCACGTTATGCTGGGATGGTCTTTCTTCCCTATTGGGGTTACATAAGAAACCCTGAACTGTGAGAGAAAAGCTCACACTGAATCTCTAGTTCCCCACACCAGTAACTCTGATGTCATTCCTGCAAGAAACAGTAGCAACGCTGGTATGGACATGAACTGCACGCAGCACAGATTTCTCTCACTTGGATCAGTACTTTCCATCCTACCTGCTGATGGAAGAAGCTGCCCTGCAGCATGACCCATGCTGCCCCTTAATATAAAAGACAACTTTAGACATTAAGAGATCCCTAGGAGCTTTACCTGGCATTTCTGTAATTTCCATCAGATAGTCAAATTTTTTAATTGGCTTACAGAAATATAATTAATGAGCAGTAAACATACCTTTAGCAGTTGATACATTTTTACCATTGATTTCTTCATGCCTTCTATATTTTGTGCACATTATGTTGCTCTTGTGCAGATATGATTTAAGAAAAATATATTATCTGCTCTGTTCCTCCCCCCAGACATACTTCTTCTTAATTGCATTGTAAACAGTCCTGCCTTTTTTTTCCCTGAGACCATTTCTAAAATATCACTCTCTCTTTTCTGTCTCCATGTCAGGATGTGATTAATTAATGTAAGTTATTATGGTAGGAGTTGCTAGAAATCTACTAGCACAACTCTGACCTCTAGTGAATAAAATAAATATGCGGTAAAACTGACAACATAATGTCACTCAGTCACAGCACATGCTCTTGGGGAACAGAGCTTGCAAAAGAAACAAAACATGCACACTCCAATTATTCCAGATTGCTGGTCCCTGTCAAATCTGACGATATTGGCTTTTGGAAAGTTTTGGGAGATACTTTTAACAGTGTGCACACACATGTACTAAGGCATCATTTGTCAGTTTTCAGCCCAAGGCTGCCTCTAGAGAGTTGTGAGGTTGGGTGGTTGCCAGGTCCCCAAGACTAGTTAAGGGCCTGCTGCTCAGATAACACAACCATTCCCACTGCATAGGGCATAAGGACTGGAAACAGGGTGAGACAATTCTGTTTGAATGCCCCACCTCTCCTGAATTAAGCTGGCCCACCATTGACTGATTTTACAAATTGGTGAAGTGAATTTTGAACTGTTCATAATACATGAAAGGACAATACTAAATTAGCCAAAAGAGCATGTTCTATCTTTTTTTTTTTTTTAAGTAAATTGCTTACAGGACATGCCGCTGAAGTGTAAATAAATACAAGGTACAGCAGGTAGAGTAGTACCATTAGCTGTGCAGGAGGAGAGCGCTGGTGATGATTCTGTGTATGAGCATGATTGCTACAAAAGTACTTCTATTTCCATCTGTGAAATGTCGGAGGGCATGGAAAGAAGAATGACAAAGTTGTTGAGAGTTCACAGAATAGCCATTTAGGTCTCCGAATCTGCAGCAGAATCAGCCTGTGCTCTCAACTTTGACTCGAACAGACTGTAATTATGAGCTGTACCTGATTGAATTGTACTCCTTTCAAAGGAGCTTTAAAGCAAAATACCTGATTACAGCCTTGGCCATTATTGGAATCTCACCCTTCACACTTATTAGGGATATCCAGTGTGTACTCTTAAACTTTTTATTGTTTAAATTTGGACTTGAAACTCTTTTTAGCATCCTTCAAAACAGTTCAAACATCCTGCTTGAACACAAACTTCACAGTTTACATCATTTTTTTTTTCTCTTGGTGAACTCTTCAATAAATCTAAACCTTAGATAGCCTCTGCTATATAATATTTACAGAGATTCTTGCATGACAGAATGGATGCAGTATTATCTTATGATGCTCAGGCTGCAGTTCTCCCCAATAATAAATTCATACTTAGCTTTAGTGAATTTCCCCTAGCATTCGTAGGGACAAAACAGACATGAGGCTGGGAGTTCTGTAAATGAATGTCCCAGAGTTTTCTTTCTTTGAATAGCAGCCTCATGGGGACACAGTATGGCCTGTGGCATGAGGGGAGGGGAGGGTTAAACCCTTCACCTGCACAATTGACACACGCCAGTCTTGAAATGAGCCTACAAAGGTACTGTTGTTCCTGTCGTGGCACAGACAGAAATTGATATGGGTATTATACTCCAATGTGTCGAATATCAGCTCCACAAAGCCATTTCAGGTGTGGAAATGGTGCAGGGGGGAAGTTAAACCCTCCTTTCCTTGCCCCATGGGACAGCAGGATGGTTAAGATGGTTTTGGTTCCAGTCTTCTGAGTTGGGGAGCAGGCAGTAACAAAACACTGGAGGAAATGGACAGGAACAGGCACCTGACTGTGACTGAGCTTGTGGCCTCCTCTTGCCTGTGCTACCCATGGCATCCATGCCACAGGTCAGACAGCCACAGTTTCAAGAAAACCAGCCTGTGCTTTGAGTTGTCTGTATATCACATGGTAAATCTTTGTTCCATTCTTTGTAGAACCAGCTCTCAGCAGTTGTATTTTAGGAAATTATGGAGGGGGGGTTCATTTAGAGAGAGAACCCTTTTGTAATTCTCTTTGTATTGGCCTCCTTCTCAGGTAATGGGGTAATACAAGAATGCCTGCAGGCATCTTGTTGGACAAAACCCTTTTTCTCAGTACATCGACTAGGTGTAGTAATATGCCATGATTACCCTGGAAAAGTGACCTCATAGAATGCTTTTTGATTTGAGGCTCATTTCTGTAAGGAGAATCAATCACTTTGATCACACCTGACTATATTGCATTCCTCTTAGAAGTGCGGTAGGATATTTCGGATGAATGTGTTTGAAACATGGGGCATACACTTTAAGCATAAGTATTCAATGTATTGCTAACTGACCTCTGTAGCTCTGGCCAGCCTTGCTGGAACAGAAAAGAAATGAGGATGCTGCTGCTGTGGAATTTGGTTTTTAATGGGGGCTTTCTCTAAGCCTCTGGACTACTTTCAGAGAAGCTAAAATAAAGCTGATTAACCAGCAACACAGTACACACTTTAAATCCGCCTCTAGATAATGAAGGTCAACGTGGGGTTTCCCATAAAAAGGACAGATTAGACATTTTGAACATAAATCCGGTTGATAATGAAATCTATAAACAGAAACCTTTTCTGTGCTGTATAATGCTATAACATGACATTTTGCTGTCTGTCAGCCTATAATTTTATTGTCAATATTACGGCCTTGCGTTTATTTCTGAGAAGTCGTTAAGCATGGTCAAACCAGAAGACATTATTTAATAACACCACAATTAATATACATTTATGTTGCAGAGATATAATAGGTTTTTAATCTGCTGAATTAAACTATCTAGGTTGATAAACCTCTCAGTAAAATTAAAAATTGTCATTTGCTCTGAAAGGATCAAACATCAATTTCTTCCTTGTAAACTTCACAGTTTAATACATGTACAGCTCATTAAAGTATTTGGCTTATAAGAGACGATAACCAAGACCCAAGAGGTTGGAAGAGATATTTTACATCAGTTAAATTATTCTTTGAAATGACTCTCATGGGTACAAAGATGGGACACATTTTCACAGGAAGGGTGATCCATCTAACCTGTTCAGGGATCAAAAAATGAATCTTTCTCTTTTTTAAAAAACACAGGGGATTTTTCTTTGGAGGAACTGCCTAGAGGAAGTATTCTAATTATAAATTTTCACAATTGTGAACCCATGGGAATAATTCCCAAAGCCATAGGTGGATGCAAAATCTTTCATCATGGTTTGTTCATATCAAGTTCAGTGCTGTGCCTGATAGAACCCATGGAGAAATCACAAAAAGGTTAATCCTACAACATGCAATGAAAGTATATGAGAAATGTGTATTATACTTTTACTAAAAGGAACCATATGATACTTGTTTTTAAAAATGGTAATAATGAAATTTGCCTTTTTAAAACAAAGATTCCTGTGTGGTAGAAGGACAATGCTATTAACATAGAAATGTTATTATTTTACTTGTTTTTATTTACTTGTTTGTTAAACTATTGATATTCTGTCTTTCTCTTATGGCTCAATGCTGCTTACAATTCCAAAAATTAAAAAACAACCAAAATACAGTAAGAACCCATTTACTCTCGCTCATGAAAACACCTGCAGTTTAAACCCCATTAAAAACCATTTAAAATGGTCTTACAGCACCTCCTAAAAACTCTCAAAGATGATGGCCCTCTCCACAGGCTGCAACAAACCCCACCCCACCCCTTCCCCCCTCACCCTTCTCACAAGTCCAGAGAGCACTAGGCCCCTTCCAGTTTTTGAAGCCACTAGCCATAATAAAATTAGAAAATGGTGAGACATAAAAGCAAAATAAGGTATAAAAAAAGAATGAGACGTAATTTGATTTCTGTACATAAAAACTAGTGGCAAAACTTATGAACTGCTATCCTATAGGAAGTGTCTACATTTGAGGGCCCTTTCTGAGTCTGAGGCTCAGGTCAAATGGTTCTCCTGGGACTCCCCTTCTGATTGGGGAGTCTGCTCATGTTCCGTTGCTGTCGGGCTTCTGGAAGTGCCCCAAGCTGCTTAGCGGGACACAGTAAGATTTCCAAAACTCCCTTACAACCTTACTGGGTATGGGCACAAACTGGGAAAGTGTGGTTTGTGACAGTTTATGGTTGTGGTGGAGCCACGAACTGAACCACAAACCATCACGAACTAAAAAGGCTTCATATGAACCAAACTGGTTTGTGAGGTTTGTGATATGATATAATGCCCCCTGGCATGCTAGAGACACCAAACTTGCAGGGTATCTCAGCTGATTCTCCTCTACCTGCCCTCCAGGTTTGCTGAGGATTGGACTTAGAGGGACTTGGAAGGTCCAAGTTATGGCCCCTTAAACAATGTGCCCCCAGTCAAATGCTTTCTGTGGAAATGAGATTCAAGTTCAGTGGGTTCAGGAGTGTATAGAATGTCTGCCAACATGCAACAGTTACCAACCTCACAGTGTATTTCCATCTCTACCTGTCATCCAGGTTTGGTGTGGTTTGGATTTAGGGGGTCCAAGTTATGGCCCCTCAAAGAAGGTGCCCCCAAGAAAGTGCTTTCTGTGGAAATGAGGTGCAGATTCAGTGGGTTCAGGAGTGTATGGAACCTCCACACACATGCTAGAGACACCAAACTCACAGAATATCTCTGACTGACTCTCCTCTACCTGCTCTCCATGTTTGGTGAGGATTGGATTTATGGGGTCCGAGTTACGCCCCCCCCCAAGAAGGTCCCTCCATCCTCCATTGTTTCCAATGGAGGGGAAAAACAGCAAAAAAAAAAAAAAAAAAAAAGCAAGGGCAATAGAAGCATAGCAGAACTGAATCAAAGTCCCCAGGAATCTCTGCAGTAGAAAATGAGGGTGGGAGACATTTTTGAAAACACAGCAGAACCAGTGCAATGTGCCCAGCAGAATCAGTGGCAGTATGAACCTAACAAGACTAAGGTCAAACTAGAGAATCTCTGCAGTAAAAACTGAAGGGAGGGGCATTTTTGTGAGCCCAGAAGAAACAATGGAATGTATGGCATGCCCAGCAGTATCAGTTCAATCAAAGGGATGCAATGCCAGCTCAACAAGACTGATTTTTAGCACAGATCACACTCCAAGTGGTAGGGGGAATTTTGCAAGTGCTGTGCAAGAAAATGGGAAGGGAACCCAAGCCAGCAAAGGAAAGGAAAAAAAACCCTCTTGAAACTGACAAGAGCAGCCAGGAAGCTGATAGAAACCTGAGACACAAAGAAAAAAGAAAACAGCCCAAGGTTGGAGAATGCCACCCACTCTGTTGCTTTGAAGTTCCTGCCCCTTGTTGCCTTGGAGCTTTGTAAACAGTTTAATTGAGTGACAACAGGCTGTCTGGAAATGTATCCATTCACAAACTGCCGTAACAGCACCAAAGTTCATGGAATATTCATGCCTAGTGCCCTTCCACGAACATTGCCTCACAAACCACAAACCGGACAAAATTCATTATGAACTTTGTGAGCTGGTCTGTGGCCATCCCTAAACTGTACAATGATAATGAATTCTGTGTCCTGAAGAACCAATTGTATCCCAGGAGAAAGGGGTCCAGGTATTTTCCCCGTAAGGGAGCTGTTCTCCACCCAAAGGATCATGTCATAAATAGCTGTGTCGTAGCTACATTATTGTCCCTCACCTTTTGATTCTACAGTTTCATCATTTTCAGCTGCTTGAAGAATGCATGTTCCCTTAAATGTCTCTACCTTTTTCTCTTGATTCCCTCTGCCTACAAGCTCCTCATGGAACACTTGCCCCTCAAATCTGTCCCAAAACCTGGTGTGCATTTTGGTTCTCCCTCAGAATCCTTATGCTCCCCTAAAACTTAACCTGGATGTTTGCACATATCCATTCCTGGTGTCCTTATATCATCCTTCCCTCACTGCAGTAATGGAGAATGAATTGACTCTTTTTTGTTACTTTTTAATGGTATAACAGGAATAATTGATGGCCATAACAATAATGGCCAGGTAGGTAGCTTGAAGGCCTGATTTTGGCCTCCTCTGTAAGCTCTTGCACACCCTGTAGAGTTCAGGCAGGATTCACTTCAGCTTGTCTTACACAGAGTGGAGAGGGGCCATGGCTCAGTGGAAGAGCGTGTATTGCGTGCAGAAGGTCTAAGGCTCAATCACCAGCATCTCCATATAAAGAATCAGATACTAGGTAATGTGAAAGACCTCTGCCTGAGATCCTGAAGAGCCACTGACAATCTGAGTAGACAGCTCTGACAGTGATGAACCAATGGTCTGATTTAGTATAAGGCAGCTTCATGTGTGCCACTTCCTAATAAAAAAACTTGCAACCATCAGTGTCTGGGCTTTATTAATGTGTCAGTTATCAGAAATCTTATGTTTTATACATTGAGTTGTACAAGTGTGCTTTATTATACTGGATGCTTCTTGATCTCTTGCTTTCAAGTTTGACATAGTTTGGTTTTATAAAAGGTTGCTGATTACTATAATAGAGTACCTTGATGGGGCTTTCTCTCAACTACAGAATTGCATGGAGCTGGGCTTGCTGAATTGCAGCCACTTTGGACTGCAGGTTGGGGACCAGACATGCTTTTGAAAAATCTCTTCACTCTTCCAAGCTAGGTCCAGGCAGTAAAAATGGGGCTATCACACTTTATTTATTTATTTGTTGCTGTTTATTACTCCAATTGCAAAAACAGTAAAGACAATAAATAAAATAAATTTATTCGTTTGGCTTCTAGCCCACCCTCCCCTGCAAGTAGGCTCAGGACAGGTTGCAATGACAATAAATAATGTGATACAACATTTAAAATATAACAATAATCAAAATCAAGTCACAACAAAACAATCGATATTAACAGTCAACAGTAGCAATCATTCAAACCAATCCATCTTCATCTGCTCCCGCGGAGGTTTCCCATGTGCTGCTGGATGACAACTGATACTGGGGGAACAGGTGGATGGAAGACAATGCTGATGACAACCATGCAGGGGAGGCTGATATAAATAAGTCTCTGCCACCTTAACCATAGGCCTGGCAGAACATCTCCATTTTGCAGGTCCTGCAGAACTGCATTAAATCCCACAGGGCCCAGATCTAAGTAGGGAGGGTGTTCCACCAGGCCGGTGCCAGAGCCAAGAAGTCTGCGGCTCTGGTTGAGGCTAAGCAAATGTCTTTATGGCCGGGGATCACCAGCAGATCTTGAGCTATCAAACACAATGCTCTGCAAGGGACATACTGGGAGAGGTGGTCCTGAAGGTATGTTGGTCCCAGATGGCATAGGGCTTTAAAGGTTAAAAACAATACTTTGATTTATTATTAGATACCTTCAAGTTATTGTTAGATATCTCAAAGCTGCATATAATTATGTCTCTGCCCGTATATTACCTTCTGTCCTCCAAATTGACATCCCTCATCTGGCCCAGATCTTCTGCACTCTTAGATAGCTCTGACTGTTCTCAGTCATTGCCCCTTATGCCTGGAATCTCTTCCTTGCCGCTTCTGTCTTCCTTCAAGCCCTTGTCCAAAATTCATACCAACCATTCCTTAATGCCTCTGTCACTAGCTGAAATGAAACTCAAGTGTGTATGCTCCTATTCTTCTTTGTGACCCTTTTCTCTCCCTCCCCTCATCTTTGTCATCACTCTCAAAATGTACATCATGCATTCCTTGAGGCAGGGATGTACCTTTCTGCTTATGTTGCTCTATAAAGCTCCATGTATGGATGGTGCTATGCAAGTGATTAAGTTAATTTCCCGTTATTCAAAATAATACAACAAAGAGGACCAGACCTTCATGGACCTGGTAATGTGTTCATTGAATGTGTGGGGTGGAAGAGTGGGTGTGAGCACACTGGCCCCACCCCCTGCCTCTGTCCATTCTCCTGGTTGTCTGTGGGGAGGGACTGTGTTGGAAGAAGTGACAATGTGTATGCCTCTTTTCTGTGATCACTGTCACTTCTTTCTGAACATTGTTTCTCATGGGAAGGGAGAGTTCGATTCAGTTTATTGTTATGATCCTTAGACCAGTGGTAAGGGGAGAGTTCATACAGCCACTTCTGTGGTAGTTGGTCATGATGTGCAACCAGGGCCAGCCCTAGGTTCTTTGCACCCTAGGCAGGGCTACCTTCTTGCGCCCCCCCCCCCCGGAGAGCGTCAGGGGCGCCGAGAGCTGGGTGCAAAAGCAGCAGCGGTGGTGGGCTTGGGAAGGCTGTCAGGGGGGGTAGGAGAAGCCGCGTGCCTGCCCGCCCCGCGACCCAGCCCAGAAACCCCAGCCCCGTGGCCCAGCGGTGGGCTTGGGAGGGCCGTTGGGGAGAGGGGAAGCCGCGCCGCTGCCGCCTGCCCACCTACCCTACGGCCCAGCCTGGGAACCTTCCCTCTTCCCGGAGTCCGTCTCTTCCCTTTCAGCCAGCAAGCCAGTCAGTGCCAGCTTGTGTTTGAGCACCCACTAGGGTGCTCTTCGCTGGCAGCACCGGCCGCTGCCCCCACCTCCTCTCCCCCCCGGCCCTGGGGAGAGGGCGGGCAAGCTCCGCTGCTGCCTCCTGAGCCCCACCGGGGCGCTCTTTGCTGCCGGTGGCAGCACGGAGGCAGCAGCAGCGGCGGGGGGCTTTTCATGGGAGGGGCTGGGGGCGCAGTTTGGCGCCCCTGCGGCTGGTGCGCCCTAGGCAAGTGCCTAGCTCGCCTAGTGGGTGAGCTGGCCCTGTGTGCAATGGGGTGCTGGGCTAGATGAATCACTGGACTGCTCTGGCAGGGATTTTCCTATGTTCTGTTTCAGCTTTGTGCAGTGCTGTTGCAATGAAAGAGGTTGCTGCTGTTGTGTTTCCTGCCCTGTTCCTTCCTTCCCAAGTTCTGTTGCCTATAATACTTTGCTATCTGCTGTGGGGAAGAATTAAAGTCCTTCCTGTTTTAGTAGATCATGAAAGAGAGAGAGCATTCAGACCTGAGAAGGAATGAGGTAGGAGGCCCAAGGGTGGGAAATGACCTTTCCCAACTGAGTTAAAAGTAGGGTCCTTGGGTTGTAACCTGCCATCCCTAATTTCAACCCCAAATTACTATATACGTAGCATTTTTTTAAAAAAAATAACCCTTTCAAAAAGAGAATCTTTTCTTTAATATTCATAAACTACTTACAGCAAGCCACCTACAGTAAGTGGCTCTCCAGTCAGAAAGTATTATTATTTCTAATACGGTGTTCCCTGTTTGCATTATTATACCTTTGATTTGTAATAACAGGCTTCCTTGCTTCTGAATTTTTATTATAAGGGAATTCTGATCACACCGGACCTGCTTGTAATGCTTGCTCTGATTCAGCTGTGTGAAATTAATTTCCAAATGCAACTGGCAGCTGAGTTTCAAAGCTGCAGAAACAGACCCTGTGAGTATAGAAGAGTTGACAGTAATTTTCTTGTGTTTCTTTGCATAGCAATACCTACCTCCTTAGCTCAGAAGAGGTGGTTGTCAGTCAGTTGACATTTTTTTTGGGGGGGAAAGGCTTTGCTTTCTCTTTTGTGCATTACACTCAAACAGGTTTGAGATGAGGGTGAAGCACAGGCATCTGAATCAAGCCTCTGTCATCAACTGGGAAAATGAGATTGAATCTGGTTGCAATTACTAAAATAAGCTAGGTTGATTTCTGCTTGTCTATCACTTGATCATCCATCACTTTGTAACTCACCACTAAATATGGGAAAACTAGAATTTTACCTGATAATGAAAGCTCTGGCTGTGGTATCAGAAGAACATAGAATATTCAGATATGCAGTTAATCACTTGGTTCTGAATTTGCTAAGGGGTGTTCAGGTATGAGAGTGGGATCATATGATTTCTTCCAATAATTCTAAAGTAGATATCAAGAAGATCCTAATCATGTACTCAAGCTAAATTAGGTAAATGAAGTTTTTGCTTGTTTTGAAAAAATGTGCTAAATGTTTCACTGTGGACAAACTCTGGACATTTTTTTTAAGCATAAGAACTTAAGAGAAGCTGTGTTGGATCAGGCCCACAGCCCATCCAGTCCAACACTCTGTGCTACAAAGTGGCCAGAACTCAGGTGCCATCAGGTCCATTATCAGGGCTAGAACTCCAGAAGCCCTCCCACTGTTGCCCCCCAAGCACCAAGAATACAGAGCATCACTGCCCCAGTCATAGTGTTCCATCTATACCTTGTGGCTGACAGCCACTGATGGACCTTTGCTCCATATGTTTATCCAATCCCTTCTTGAAGCTGTCTATTCTTGTAGTTGCCACCACTTCCTGTGGCACTAAATCCCATGTGTTAATTACTCTTTGGGAGAAGAAGGACTTCCTTTTATCTGTTCTAAGCCTACTGCTCATTAATTTCATCGAGTGCCCATGAATTCTTGTATTGAGAGAAAGGGAGAAAAGTACTAAAAGTACTCCTTTCTCTACCTTCTCTATCCCATGCATGATTTTGTAAACCTCTACCATGTCACCCCTCAGTCATCATTTCTCCAAGCTAAAGAGCCCTAACCTCTTTAACCTTTCTTCACAGGGAAGGTGTTCCCTCCTCTTAATCATTTTAGTTGCCCTTTTCTGCATTTTTCCCAATGTTATAATATCTCTTTTTGAGGTGCGGTGACCACACAGAGGTGTGTTGATCTGAAAATTTGTATGGCTAAATAAAAGGGAAGTAGAGACAGAAGAGAAGCCCAGTTGGCATTTGCAGGAGCTAAGTCCCCATTTAACTTACAGGGAAAGTTCCGGGAGGGGCCATTGGCAGCCAAGAACAAGCAAAAACTGTAGTTCTGCTAATGGTGCAAGTAGGGTTACCAGCTCTGGCTTAGGACATTCCTGGAGATTTGGGGGTGGAGCCTGAGGAGGACAGGCTTTGGGGAGGGGAGGGACCTCAGGGGGGTATAATGCCATAGAGTCTACACTCCAAAGTGACCATTTTCTCCAAGAAAAGGCTAACATAACATAAATATTTATTATGGTCAGAGACCCATCAAACAGCATACAGGCTCAGAATACAGACCCGGGTTACCAACATTACGGGGGAGAAATGTCGTAAGAAGAATTAAAGAGGTGCTTGCGCTTTGAAAATGAAATAAAAAGAAATTTGGCAACCTTCCTTGATATTTCAATGGATTTGTCCTCCAATAGGTATTTCAACATAAGTTCCTCGGAGTGGATTGTTAGTTGTCCTTGGCACCTAAATGACCTTAGTACAGGTGTAATCAAAAGAGCTCTTTCTTTGGCATAGTAAGCACAATGAAATAAAATATGAGGAAGGGTCTCAATTGACTCGGAGGGGCATGAGCAAAGTCTCAAATGCCTAGGAATGCATTGGAATCTTCCAAAAAGAACTGCTGATGGAAAAGTGATTTCTGTAGTCTGGAGATGAGCTGTACGGTGAACCCTTGATGGAAAGCCCATTTATCTCCATGAGACATGGCCAGTGGCACCAGTGTCGGCTTTGTTGTTGTTGCTGCTGCTGCTGCTGCTGCTGCCTCCTCCTGACCTGTTGCCTCTGTTGGCAGGTGGAGGCAAAAGGGGAGCAGACCTGCATTGCTGGTACCACTGGCCAGGCTTGAGATCCGTGGCCTCTGCAATCATGTCTTGAGGAGAGCCACGAGAGCCACTTAGGCTTCTTCTTGGGACTTTTACATTTCCCTTCCCCTCCTTGGCCCAATGCATTTCTTTTCATTTCATAATGTCAGTGGTTTTGTTCTGCCTCATTTTCATTGCTGTCAATGATAATGGCATTTAAATGCCTTTGTATGAGCTTGCCATTTATGCAGAGTTGATGTACGAATAACACTGAAATGCACATTTCTCTCCAGAAATATTTAGTGTAAAGAAACAGAAGATGGTGCAATATAGACTCTCAAGGTGTTGTCTCTTAAGGGTGAAGCAAAATCAAAATCAAAAAGAGGAATATTTAGGTTGAATCGGCAAGCTTGTGAAATTTCCTAGTAGAGACTTATAAGCAAAGGGACTTGACTGAAGACTCTGAAAGGAGTATACATGGACTAGTAATGATATTTAGCATGTATGTAGTACTTTGCATTTTCAGTGCTTCACACACACACAAACACACCCCTTCTGAGAAATAGTGGAAAATGCAAGTTAAGATCCTTTGTGTCAGCCGTGTTTAGAATGGGCAAGAAGCCAGTGCAGTATAACAGTTAGCATGTTGGATTAGGACTGTGGAGACCCAAGTTCAAATTCCCACTCGGCCATGAATCTACTGAGTGACCTTGGGCTGAGTGTTCTCTGTCAGCCTAATTTACCTCACTGGATTACTGTGAGGACAGAGTGGAAGAGAGAAAGATTATGTATGCCATGCGGAGCTCCTAACAGCAAGGGCAAAATATGTAGCTGATTGACAAAGGGAGGGCTAGTATCTAGTCTCATTTACAGAGCCTGCATCAGCATAAACCAATCTACGGAGTACAGCAGCACTGATAGACATATTTGCTGTAGAGAACAAATGCAGTCAACAGAAGTATTTAAATGGCATCATAACTATCAGGGGGCTGCCAGTGTAGTGAAGGTAAAAAGTTTGTTTTGCAAAATGAAATTATTTTGAATGTCAAGCATTTCCTAGGGGGTGGCAGACAAATTGTGCAGATTCCTCAGTCCTTACTGAATTATGTTCTTATTCAGGTAAAACAACTGATATTTAAGTTAGGTAGTAGGAAAGCATCACAAGGGTATAGAAAATTACTTTTTGTCGTTGTTGTTGTTTGCTTGATAGCTAGCTAGAATTCTGGCACATAAGAACATAAGAAGGGCCCAGCTGGATCTGACCAATAGTCCATTTAGACCAGCATGCAGTCTCACACAGTGGCCAACCAGTTCCTCTGGACAGCCAACAACAGGGCATAGAGGCCAAGACCTCCTGGCTCTGGGATTCTGAGGATTAGTGTCTCTGAATGTGGAGGTTCCCCTCAGTCACCATGGCTAGTAGCCATTTATACAGTATCGAATTCCCTTTTATAGTCATTTATTCTTGTGGCCATCACTACATCCTCTGGCAGAAAATTCCACATTTTCTTTTCTGTGTAAAGTAGTATTTCCTTCTCTCTGTCCTGAAACTACTGCCCATCAGCTTCAGTGGATGCCCTTGAGTTCTAGTATTTTGGGAGAAGGAGAAAAATTTCCCTTTGTCAACTCTCTTCACCCATGCACAATTTTATAAGCCTCTATCATGTCCCCCCTTAGTCATCTCTTTTCTAAACCAAAAAGTCCCAGAGACTTCAGCTTTTCCTCATAGGGAAGGTGCTCTGACCCCCTCATCATCTTGGTTGCCCTCCTCTGTACTTTTCCCAGCTCTGCAACGTCCCACCCCAGTCCAGTATATTGATAGACCTGGCCTCTGGAGATCAGGTCTAACCACTCCTTTCCACTATATTGGATTGTCACCCTGAACTGAGCCTTAGAAAACATATGAGCATTTGGGGAGGGCGGTGAACTCTTGCAGTCTACATTGTTTCTTTTAGTGAAATATGACAACCAGCATTATGGGTCAAGTATAACAAAGATGTAACAGTCACTGTCAGAACCCTGCCTAACCTAACAAACAAGAAGCTGCTTAAATGTTATCAACCTGCCCAAACTACTTATTTATTCAGATATTTATATCCCACTTTTCCCTGTGGCTCAAGGCAGCTCACAAATCATTCTGAAAAACATAATAGGGGTGTGCAAAAAAAATAATATATCAATTTTTCCCACTCTATTATAGCTTATGGTGACTGTTACAGTCAATAGGCCCCATAGGCTATAATGGGGAATTGATTCAGAGTTGTCTGGGGTTCTGGGGGTGCTATTTTCTGATGTAGAGGCACCAAATTTGCAGCATAGCTGCTGGTGGCTCTCCTCAAACCCCCACCCCAAGTTTCAAAAAGAATGGACCAGGCATACAATATATCATGGAGCATCTAGAAAAGTTTGGTTCTTTTTCTGGATTTAAAATTAACAGGAAAAAAAGCCTAAAACAATCCCCAAATTCTTAACAGAACAAGAAGAGAATAATATTAAGACAATCACAGGATGCAATTTTGTAACTAATTCAATCAAATATTTGGAAATAAATGTGTCTGGGGGAAAAGACACACTATTTAAAAATAATTACAATATAGTCCGGAAGAAAATACAAAAAGACCTGGAAAGATGGTCTAAACTAAAATTGTCATGGCTTGGAAAAATCTCTGCAATAAAATTGAACATTCCCCCCCCAAAAAAAAAATAAAAATTCATGCCAGATGCTTCCAATTGATATACAAGACAACGTGTTGAAAGACTGGCAAAAACAAATAAATACATTTATATGGAGTGGAAAGAAACCAAGAGTTAAGATTCAAAGGATGGAGGGAAAGGAAGGGGGGGGTCTAGTTGTACCTAATATTCAGTCGTGCTATGAAGCAGCTGGCTTTGTTTGGATTCCCAACTGGATCAAAAATCCAAATGAAAGATTGATGCAACTGGAACCAGTGGGTTTATCTGAAGGTTTACATATCTATCTTTAGATAAAAAAACAGGAAAAACACCAAAAAATGAAATGAAATGTAAAGGCCATGTAATCGGAGACAGTTTATTGAAAATTTGGTGGTTACTAAGAACAAGAATTAGTCCACCAACCTCACCTATATTGTCACCAGTAAACGCATATTATGACAAACTTATGAGAAAAATAATAATTTTATAACATATCGTGACATGATTAATTTGCAAAGTGAAATCAAATCCTGGCAGGTAATTAACGAAGAAGGGAGTAAGAAGGGACTAACACATCTTCACCTTACATCAAGGCTTAAAGAAGCAAGTTGTGCAGAAAGAGATGGGTTAAGAGACTTGACTGAATTTGAAATGATAATTGAACAAAAAAGATTATCTTCTAGGACATATATAAACTTTTACTTCAATATAATACATAAGTGGAACAAGTCAAGATATGTATGGTGAAATGGATGCAAAATTTTGACAATGACAGATCACTTCAGCAATGGGAAAACTTGTGGACAAAAGATATAAAGGTTACAGCAAGTCAAGCACTAAGAGAAAATTGGTTGTTGGGTTTTTTTCTGATACATCACTCCAAAAGATATCGAGAAGATGGATAAAAAACTAAAAAGGAATGTGCTGGAAATGTAAAGAGATGGATGGTACTTTCTACATTTTTGATGGTTCTGTAAAAAAGACTAGTAAATTTTGGAAAGAAGTACATGCTGAAATTCAGAAAATTCTGAATCTAAAATTTGCCATGAAACCTGAGACTATGCAATTAGGACTCTTACCAGATAACATAAATAGATCAAGACCTGAACTGTTTAGATACCTGCTAACTATGGCATGAGTAATATTTGCAACTAACTGGAAACCCGAAGTCTGCCCAAATCTTGAGAATTGGAAAGATAACATGGAAGAATACACTGTCATGACAAAACTGACAAACTATATAAATAAAACGACTGATTACTGAATTTGAGAACAGCTGGAGAGCTTTTTATACCTAAGAGGAGAAATATCATTTAGAGACCTAAATTGGTTAGTAGTTAAACCCAGTATAGTTAGGTAATTATTGTAGCTATTGTACTTAATTTTTCACAGGTAAATATTTAACCAGTTATTAAATGAACTTTTATTTGTATATGGAATACTATCTCCTAGTTAATGATTGTCCTTAATATATGTAAAATCTGATGCTTTTTTCCTTTTTGGTTTTTCCCTTTCCCCCCTCTTTTTGTTCTGTATCCTCATAGTAATTTTTAAAAACAAAAAAAATCTATTAAAAAAAAATTGGACCAGGGGGTACAATTCTATGGGCCCCAGAAGAAGGTACCCCCATTCTCCATTGTTTCCAATGTAGTGTGAAAATGCCTTCTCAGTTCACTTGTTGGTTAAGGCAAAAATCCCTGCACTGCCAGCTAAAATTTTGTGCACCAGGGCCCCCTAGTGCAGTTTAGAGAGAACTTTGTCCAAGATAGATCTGCTGAAAACAGAATCCCCAAACAGGAGAAGGCCTTGACTTGCTCAATATTGGAACCGTCAATAGACCATTGAGATGGGCTTCATTTTCTGGTCTTGGTGAAAATTAGGATCTTAGATTTTGGGTAGTTAATCACCAGGCTTTCTCAACAACAATATTTGGAGAAAGATTGCAAGGCCCTTTTTAGTCCAACCCTGGCTTGGGATAAGATCACTGCATGATCTGCATAAAGCAAAAGAGGTACAACAATCTCAGCTAATTTTGGTGGATGGCAATAATCATCAAAACTTGATGCTACATCATTTAAATATTGCATATCATCATTGAAAAAAACATTGACGCTCATGACAAACACTATTATCAGTCATCCCATTATCAGCCAGGAATGTGGTCAGCTATATTGCACAGAACAGGCCATGATCAGGTACTCTGGCAGACGTGCATGCTGTTCCTCAGAAGATGTTGCTGTGCAACTGTTCCTGGAAATTTAAAAGTTTGAAACAAAAACCCTCTTATACAACTTAAAATTAAGCTGTGTGGGTTGTAAGGAGGCTGTTGCTTTGTGGTCTGTTCCAATGACAATACAGCAAAAGCAGCCTTTGGAAACAGTTAATGGCTATAGGGAATCTTTCTATGACTAGGTAGCTGCAGCCAGCTTCTTCCAATAAGCTGAGAGGTGACTCAGAACACTGAAGGTGCTGGCAATGAATGCCTGTAGAAATGCACTTTCATCTAGTATAAGCAGATTCATTAAGAATTCCTACTTGCAGAATTACAGAGCTGAATTACTATCTAGTAATTTAGCCCTAGTCGAACCCAGCACAGGAAGCAGGATCAGGCATCTCCCATCCCACCTTCTGAACCCTACTCAGTTCATCTTGGCAATCTGAAGCAGACAGCCACATTTCTTATTCTGCTTCGTTGATTTCTGGGATTTATGTTCTTCTTCAAAGCCTAAACTCAGAGGAGTTTAAAATGATAATATTCTGCAGTAAAGCAAAGAAAAACCAAACAATAAAATAGCAGTAATCCATCAGAGCGCCATAAAATCCCATTAAAAGAACCACAGTGGCCCTGAATATATTCACCACCCCCAGTATCTGAAATTTCAGGATCCAGTACATGCTCAAATGATCTTGCTGCTCTAGACTATCAGTTCCCTGTTTGTACATCGGCTTGGGCCCCATGGAAAATTTTTGCAAATAAAAGGCAGCAAATTTTCGTAATTACAGACAGCAGACCTCCTTCCAACAGAGCTTTGTCATAGGATTTGCGTCAACTTGTTGTATGCAACAAATGACATAAATTAATTTGTTCCTTAAGTCATGGGTTCTTATACTTTTTGAACCTGTGGGCATCTTTGGAATTCAGAGAGAGGGCAGTGGGCACTATTACAATATCCCTGTTGGTGGAGGTAGAGACAAGTGCTAAATATCTGGCATGGGAGGCAGTGTTCCCTCTAAGCCGAGTTAGTGTGAGCTAGCTCACAGTTTTTTAGCCTCCAGGTCACACCCTTTTGTCTTGGCTCAGGAAGGATGGCTCCAGAGCAAGCTAATCTATGCAGTAGCCAAATTGCTCACTCACAACTTTAATGCCAGGAGCTCGCAAAGTAGAATTTTTGCTCACAAGACTCCACAGCTTAGAGGGAGTATTGATGGGAGGTGAAGCCAAGCACACAAGAGAGGAAAGGGTGTGTGTGGGAAAATAAACAGAAGAATCCTAAGGGGAGGGGGGAGGATAAAATGCATCCCAGAAGAAGCCTATGCCATGGACAGAGAAATAAAACACACACAACCACTCACATGAGCACAGAAGTCCAAGGGGGTTGACACTGCACTGTTTTATTCTTTGCTGGGAATTCTCACTCTTTCTCCTTCCCTTCCCCTACTTCAGCAGCAGCTGGGGCACAGCATGAGAAAACCGAGTACTTCTCCAAGGCAGGCCTGGGAATGAAGCGGAGAACTCTTTGCCTTAATTGTGCTGTGCTCAGTTGGCTAGTAGAGAAGCGATGCTGAGACAGGAAGTAAAGCGTAATGTTCTACTTCGTCCTCCAACTACTTTTCTCTCTGGCCTATTATGCAAATGTGTTTTGCCTCACTTTCACCGTGCATGCCCATTGGGTTTTCTTTTTCATTCTGCATTGTCTTTCCTCCCTTCAGTGCTCAGTTTGCTTTCCGTTTGCTGTCTCCCTGGGTTTTCTGAGAGTACTTCTGTGCTGTTTTTTCCCTTGCTTAACTTCTAAGCCGAAGGTAATTCAAAAGCATACAGGTTCCCTCAGATTCCCCCCACCCTTTTCCTGCCCCTCATTGGCCACTGCCATGCCCATATCCGGGTAATTCTGCCTAATGTATACCTTCCACCATTCATTGATCTGTCCCTCACTGTTTTACACTGATTTTTTTTTTTTTACAAGTGGTCCTGACCTGGATAGCCCAGGCAAGCCAAATCTCGTCAGATCTTGGAAGCTAAGCAGGGTTGACTCTGGCAACTTCTTAGATGGGAGACCTCCTTGAAATACCAGCAGTTGGGAGGCAGGGGCAAACTTTGTTCAGCCAACTCTCTAAATATCCTCCAGGCCCCCAGTAGGGGTCAGTCACCAGAGGTTGCCATGACTTCCAGATGCACACACACACACATATGCACATTAAAAATCCCCCCCCGCAAAATAATTTTTTTTTACATGTGGCCTGAGTCTACAAATATGAGACTATCGCTAGTCTCAGATCTCTGTAAAAAAAGGAAAGAAAGAAATGACTCCCAGCTGGGCTGCCTTCTGCTACCACTCGATTTAAACTGGGTTGCAGGAGGAGGCAGCACACAGTTGCACCTGTGGGGAGCCATTAGCTCCCCACAGGCACAGCAAGCCTGGCTTGGGCTGCCCTCTCCCGCCACTTGGTTTAAACTGGGCAGCAGGAGGAGGCAGTGTCAAGCTGGTGCCCAGCAAACCCATCTGGGTTGCACGCACAGTTTACTGCAGACAATCCAAGGAGTCAGGCCTTTTTGGTTGAAGCTACAGAATAAATACACCAGAGAAAAAAGAAGTGTGTGTACGGCAGGCACAGAATCCAAAGTCAAGCTTAAAAGATTGATTGTTCAGGTTCTCTGAAGTAAGCTTTGTGTGCATAATAGGCCTCTCGCTACTTGCTGCACAGATGATTGGGGCACCCTGCCCCGCCAGTGCTGGTATCCTCTCCGGCATGATACATAGGTAACAGGGGTGCCACTCCACCCGTCCCAGGCTCCCTCCCAAGTGGACACCTGCCAGCAATGCATTGGGGAACGCTGGTCATCACCATGATTTCATGTGACATATCGACACAGACATGTTGATTTAATGTTGGTATATTCCTCAGTACAGTCTTCTCTGGCTAAAGAGCAAAGGCGGCAAAATCAGCACTTTCCATTATGTCTGTAATCACACATGCTCTTCTGAGGCTGCATGCGGCTCTGAAACAGTGGCTATGCTGTCTTTTGAGAAGACGTGTCCACCACCATTAGTCATCTTACTTAAGCTCTCCTGATGAGTCTCTGAGGAAAAGCAGGATTGTTTTGGACCATAATTTGGATGGCGAAGTCCTTTTGTAATGTAAAATAGAAGAGAGAACGGCAGAAATCATGGGTAGGAACAGAGGGTTGTCTCCAGAGAAGACAATAACTGAAGTAACCATCTAAAAAAATCCATGGTTTTTGCAAAGGAGAATTTGCAAACCATCATTCTAAAGGATGCTATGCACGAAGAACCACTAATACCACCCCCAAGGATTAAAAACAAACAAACATACAGGGATGATAAATTATTATAGTCCCCAGTACAAAATACATAATCAGTACAGCTGCCCAGTATCATGGCCCCTTTGCTGTCATTTTTATATTTGGGTGCCATGAAATGCAGAGTGATAAGCTGTTATCACTTTCATTCATTCACCTCATTAGCAGACAACTTTTACCTCGATTGGCATATTTATCTAAAGCAGCGTTCCTGCTCTTCCCCTGAAATATAAATCATCCTAACTGACTCATGCTTTGTCACCTTCTGAAGCCTGAGTCTGATTTTATTAATCCACTGGTGGAGATATATTAGGTGAGGAACAGATAAAAGGGACTAATAAATTAGTGGGATGGTTTTTAATAGACATAGTCATCCTCAAAAAAAAGAAGAAGAAGATGCTAAACATTATCATTAAAAGGATGACAAAAACCCAACATGGCTGTATAGGGAGCTAGAAAAAATACCTTCAGATGACGCCAATTCTTATCATACACAGTAGTGAATTGTCTGACATCTCATAAATTCAGCCACGCATTTTTTTATTCTCTCATGTTTGTGGTGGGCAGTCATAATGATTGATATCAGTCAACTTAGAAAGGCATAACTCTGCCAAGGATGTAAAAGAAATTCTAAAGTTCTCAAGCTCAGGAGAGCCATGGTGTTTTGAATAGGGATTGGGCACCAACTGGGAGAAAGCAATTTGGTTTGTGGTTCGTGAACCACAAACTGTCACGAACTTTTATGTGCCAAATGAACCAGTTCAGTTTGTGAAGTTTTTGATGCAGTAGAATGGGCCCACAGTGAGCCAGAGACATCACAATTGCAGGGGATCTCTGGATGACTTGCCCTCTACTTGCCCTCCAAGTTTGGTGAGGGTTGTATTTACAGGGTCCGAGTTACAGCACCCCCCCCCCAAGAAGGTGCCCCCCAGGAAAGTGCTTTCTGGGGAAATGATAGGCACAGGTTCAGGAATATATACAATGGTCCATGTGCAAGCTAGAGCATCAAACTCACAGGGGACCTCTCCCAATGCAACTGTACAAGCCTTCCAAGTTATGTGCAGATTGGATTTAGGAGA
The DNA here is from genome assembly GCA_029375565.1 of Gekko gecko. Classification (NCBI taxonomy): domain Eukaryota; kingdom Metazoa; phylum Chordata; class Lepidosauria; order Squamata; family Gekkonidae; genus Gekko; species Gekko gecko. The sequence goes on from JAPDNY010000006.1 coordinate 31,743,693, forward strand.
TCCAAGTTATGGCCCTCTCAAAGAGAATTCCCCAGGTTCCAGGGGAACCCCCTGGAAGCTACACACGAAACCTCACCCTTCCACCCTCTCCTCAACAATATTTCCAACTTGGGAGTGGATTACATTTTTGGGGTGCCAGTTATGGACCCCCAAAAAAGGTCTCCCACATTTACATCCTTCCACCCCCCGGAGTGTGAACACCTCTGTGTGCCATGAGGGTAAAAGTGGGTGCAAAGGCTGCTTGCCATAGGGGGAAGAACTCCTCCACCTCCTGCATACCTCAGGCTCATGTCCCTGGGCCCCAAACCCATCCTACCAGCCCACTGGAGCCCGGTCCTAGCAGGGCATCATCAGGGGTCTCAGAACCTCCTTCCCCTGCACTTTTTCCTGGGGCTCTTCACAGAGGCAAAAGAGTTGTTACAACTGCCCAGAGCACCAGCAGTTGCTAACACTCTTTGCAGAGGAGGACTCTGACAGCAATGGTTCAGAGGGAGGGGGAAAGCATCCTACCCTTCCACATCCCAACACCCTATTGCTGCTTCTGCCTTGAGTACACCCCTCCATGGCCCCTCCCAGCCCAGCACCAGAAAGCAAGTGTGCCTCCTACCTTCTCCATTCCTGGGGGCCCTATTTCCAGTCCACAGTTTGACACATTTCTGCACCCTCCCCAGTGACCCCTGTGTGGTAGAGTGCCAGGTGTGCCATACCCCTGCCTGGAGGGGCACAAACTCCCAACACTTGTCCTCCTCAGTCATCTGCTGCTAGAGGAAAGAGTGGTGGTCTGTGAGAGAAAGAAGAAGAATATTCCCTCTCAGTAGGGAGACGTGGAGGGGAAGCAGGAGGTCCCTCCAAGAAAGACTCCCTATACTTGGGGTGCTGTGTGTGGGGGATATCAAGGTGAGCCACCCTCCATGAGGTCAAAAGGACTATGTGGGGGGCCCAGGAAACAGTCACTCACCTCATCAGCAAGATGGTTGCTGTGGACAGCAAACCTTTTTCCCTCATGGAAAATGTAACTTTTCACCAGCTGCAGTGGAAATAGTCCAGGCTCAGGTCTCCAGAGTACAAGGCAGAACTGTGCACTTTATGGCAAACCTTTGGGACTGTTGGGGCCTGGTACAGCCCCAAGAGGAGACAGTCCTGCCATAGGGCTGCAAGGTGGTTCTGCTTCATGTGCAGGGGATTTATATAGACCATACAGTACAAAACATCACCACATGATACAGAGTAGCCTGAGGGAGTGGGTAGGTGGCACGAACATCATCTGCAGTTACATGGTCATGGACACTGGTGCCAACATGCTGGAAGTGGTGAGGGCTGTGCACCTGAAGGGCATTGTCTGCCTGGTGCACATACTTCACCTAGTGGTGAAGGATGCTTTTGGGCTGGGGAGGACTGCCCCCTCAAGATGTGGTCTTTTCTTGAGACCTGCTGATGCCTGGCCACCCACTTCTCACACAACATCAAGTCTGTCTGCCTGTCTGTCTGCTGCACAAGAGGCAGGGGAAGGGGAGATGAGGATCGCCACCTATGCCATGATTGAACATTTGATGGAGGAAAAGAGCACGGTTCAGGATGTCATCTCTTCCATGATCTTCCTGCATTGCTCAACATCAGTTCCAATAACTGGCTGACCCTCTCCTAAAGGGTATATGTCCTCAAGCCTGTCCAGGACACCACTGATGTCTCCCTGATTTGAAAGCTGGACTGGGTGCTGGCCTCCACACCAGAGCTGGGCCCCGAGGGAACAGCTATTCTCCCACAGGTCAGAGACTTGGCAGAGAGTTTGCAGGTGGATATAATCACCATCCTGCATCCTCTCTGCAAGAAAAGGGAGTACAACTTGGCCTCTCTTTATGACCCCAGATAAAAGGCAGCATTTGTTAGCAGCCAGACCCATCTTTAGGCTCCGAGCATCCTGGGGCAAGAACTCACAGGACCTGGGCAGGCCAGGACAATGTTCAAACATGGATGACAGACACATAGCTCCATGGGAAAGTGAGAAAAATATATTCTGATTAAACCAGATGTCTTTCTCCCACCCTAAAGGAATGTATAACTTAAGCAAATGGATTACTCAGGACTTATGCAAAACATCTCTGAAAATCTTTATTAGCAATTCTAGCAAGCAGTTACTCTCAAACCCTCTTTGGCATATACAAAATAATCTTTTTTGTGTTTGCTACTTACTCTCTTTACTTCAGTGTCACCTGTCTGGTCCAACTTTCCTGGTTCTCTGCCATTAAGTTCCATCAAGACATGGCCCAAGCCTTTGTTTCACCCCAGTAAGGCAATCATTACCAGTAAGACAATCATTACAATGTTTTTTTATAAGTTTCTCATTAGGAAGGATGCACACCTTCCCACTGCTTCAGACCACAATTCTTCCTATAAGAATCTGTCCCCAAACACATTCAGTGTGTTTGTGTTCTTGGCACCTACTCCCCTCCCCCGTGGACTTCTTTTTCTCTCCTTCACAGAATGAAATTCTGGCTGTTTCTCTCTAGCTCTGCAGCTTCCACAAACCCTTCCAAGACTGGTAAATATCACCCTATAAATTCCTAAATATTGCCCTATTTCCTCACTCCTTTTTCAGTTAGCTCTTGAATGTTGTGTGTTTTGCTGAATGAACCTTTTCCCTCATTTTCCTCATTAATAAAAAAGACTCTTTAATTTGAACAAATCACCTGTTTATTTTGGGAGTTCTCACAAAAAACAATCCCCATAAACATTGGTGCTTAGATCCCAGTTGCCCCCACTCACACAGTCTCTTTTTGCTAATTCCCCCCAACTAATTGGAGACTGCCTCTTTGGGTAACTTATTGCTCTCCTGAATGCAGAGCTTATGCAATGGAAGCATGAGCTCTGCAAAGACATGCAGAGTCTACAGGCCAACAGACATGGCCAGAGGGAACATCAGGTGTAAGAGGCTGGAGAGGAGGAGCCACAGCTCAGTACCTCTGCCTCCAAGAGACCAACCTGGGAGAAGTCCCACTACTGGCTGTCAGTGGTAAAACTGGAAGTCAACAGCGGCAGGGATACCAGACATGAAATGATGGAGGATTCAGCAGAGGTGATGGTGAGAGAGTACTTCACCAAGTTCCTGAGCCCACCAACACCAATCCCCTGGAGTACTGGTCATGCAAGGCTGTCATCTGGCCCACCTTCTCTTGCATGGCCATGAGTCTCCTTTTCTGCCCTCCCACCAGTGTCCAGAGTCATTCTCAGCCCCCACTGTTTGGCATGAGCAGAGAGACAGGGTGGCTCAAAACCTGAGTCCACCAAACACCCAAACCCCGGGAGGGGAGGGGAGTTTACAATCAGGAGGGTACTATCAGGAGGGTATAAAATGTGTGTTCTCAGATGAGGCACCCAGTAGCTAAGCCCCACTGTTCAGCATGTTAGCAAAGAAATGGGGTGGCTTAGAGCCGTAAGTCCACCTAATACCAAAACCCCAGCAGAGAAGAGGATTTAACAGTCAGGAAGAGATGGATATCCTCTGCTTTTAACAAGTTCCCTGCCTGTCTAACTGACAACAGCCAACAAAGGAGAGGCTGCAGAGCCAAGCTGAGAGTATATATAGCATTCTGATCCCATTAAGCAGAATGGGAACTCTGCTGTTGGTAGCCGTCAGTGCTCTATCAGTGCTCCAAGGCTGGAGAATTCTGCCCCACCTGTTGCTTTGAAGTTTGGTAAACATTTTAATTGAGCAGAGAGAGCCTGTCTGGAAATGTGTCCATTAACACACCACAACGAACAATGTGAAAGTTCATGGAACATTCGTGCTGGTCATCCTACCATGAACTGCAAACTGACCAAAATTTATCACACACTTTAGTTTGTGCTCATCCCTAATGCTTTCTTTTGTATTGTGAAAGAACAACTGAACTTGCTTGTTTAAGTTTGAGCAGAAATCTATTTCTATCATCTGTATTTTCTATCTTCATTTTCCTATGATTGTTTCAGGATTTTTGTTGTTGTTCATTTGCCTTTTTATACTGAAGTGGCTACTCTTTTTGTGGTCAAGTCATAGCTGACTTACGACAACCCTGTAGGGTTTTCAAGGCAAGAGGTACTGAGCAGCAGTTTCCCATTAGCTTCCTGTATACAGTGACCCAAGACTTCTTCATGTAGTGCTATCACGGAAGAAACCCTGAAGGAAGAACAGGGAGTGTTGTTGTCAGGGAACCTTATCTGAGCTCAGAACTTATTGGCAGCTACGTTCCATCCAAGTGGCTGCAGGATCAGTTCCCTTCCTAATAAGGGAATGTCAGGTGCAAGCACTGGAACTTGACTTATCATGCCTGCCAGGTGATACCCATGCTAGGAGGCTGCACCTAAAAAGGCATAAAAGAGGAAGGACTAGCAAGTGGGTTTCATTGGAAACCTAGAGCTACTGGGAACTGTTGTTGCTGTAAGAAGCCCCCAGTGACTAAAAAGGCTGTGAGAAATTATCTTTATATATATTTTGGTCTGTTTTCTTTTCTGTAATTCAAGTATGCCAGTGTTGTCATAATATCTTGCCTTACTGAGCTTCTTTTGACCATGCAAATAAAGCAAAATCAGTTTCTGGCACAACACATTGGTGGTCTTGAATCCACATATTGACCAATACGAACTCTACTTAGCTTCTAAGATCTGGCTCGCCTGAGCTATCCATGGTCAGTTCTCCATATTGAAAAAAAAGTGTAGTAGATCTTGGATCTCATATCAGCCTGTCACATGGACTTTGTGTTTTAGGATTACCTGATTTTCAGGAGTTTTCTGGTCTGTGCTGTCAACATACTAGGTTTTTCCTCCAACCAAAGGCCTCTGCAGATAAGAGAGCAGAAACTGAATATGTCAGTTGTGGGCCTACCAGCCCAAGCTTCCAAAGCCTGCGGCAGGAAGTCTTGCTTCAGAAAGTGCAGCATTGATTGAGAGTTTGCAGGTAAAATGAAAGCTGATACAGTCTTTTGGACACTTGCAACCATTAAGTGTGTGTTAAGGAGCTGCTTTGTATTAATTTCTAAATTGTTCAGCTGCATGCAAGGAAAATATTGCCCAGTATGCTGAGATCCAGTGACTGAAGACCTCCACCCAAGGGCTGCAAGAAAGATAATATATTCAACCATGGTTTGTGGCGGGGGTGAGGGTGGGATGACAAAGATGAAGCAAAGGAAAACTGATGCTGAAAACAAAAGAGAAAATAGCAATTCTCAATCTCGTACTCCCTTTTGTCAAGGGCAATTAGTTGAGTGAAGTGAAGAAATGCAGTCTCCCAGAGGTATCTTGACTATGCAGACATGAACTGATTTGCATTTAGGGCTGTACTGGGAGATAGTTATGTAGTGCTTTTTGTCAGGAAGCAACAAGGGATGTGGGTGGCATAACTAGATTTTCTGCAAAGCAGTAAATTGGTGCCAGGATCAATACCAGGAAAACTTGCACAAGATAGGCAGCAGCCTGGTAGGCAGTAATAAACAATGGAGGTGAGACACCTAAGGCCTTCAGACACAATCTGCTGCCCAGCCTTTTACAGTCAGGAGCTGATGAAGGCAGGAATGGTTAATTTGTAAAAAGTAACCCTGTGTTCAAGGGCAAATCAGGGCAGAGCTGGCCTGAAAAGATTCCTGTTGGATCAAACCAGTAATCCCCAATGTTGCGCTCATGGGCCCTGTCGCACACACAGGTGTATTTCCTGATGTCCATGTTCTTCACCAAAGCAAAGAGTGAATCACGGCTCTCCTCTGCCTCATTGGAGAAACAGGTTCAGATACATCTAGAAGGCATCACTTCTGTGTCTGCAAGCTGCTGCCATCATTGCCCAATGGTTTGTGATTGGTTCTGCCCCCATGGAAACTACTTTGTGAATGGCTACCCCTGCACACACCATTTTGTGGTGGCAACCACTATATGCTCTCAGCATTGCAATAGTGTCCCCAAGATCCCTGGATCAGACTAAGGGTCAGTCTCTGATCTTTTATTCTAACAGTGACCAGCTACATGTTTCTGTAAAACCTGCAAATCAGGACATAAAGGCAACTTTGGGGCTCTGAATGTTATATCAGCTATTCAAACGTATGCTGCCCTTTAAGATGGCTAAATGCTGCTGGTAGACAAACTCTCCATGACTTCTTTTTTTAAAAGAAAACCTACATTATAAAAACCAATTTTAAAAAGATCTTCACCATGTCTTTTGGGAAAGATTTTAACAAAGCCAACAAAACCCTGAGGAGTGTGCAAATGCTTTGGGGAAGCAGGAAACAAAATACTTTCTGATAGCATTGCACCTGAGGCAGATAACCCACATGGAAGTCATCAGAGGTGGAATACTTTACTACAATGAGGCTGGGGCAAAACCTGAGATGAGGCCTATTCTAAGATGCTGCTAAGTCTAGCAACAAAACATGTATTGGAGTAAGGCAAGGAACACCCCCTCCCTTATTTTCAGGTTTTGATCTTCTTCCCATACTTACCTTGGCTGAGAAGTTAAAACATATTCAATAGTAGAACAGCAAGCCTCTGTTAATATGAAAAGAAAAAAAATATTATTAACAGCAAACTTTTGTTAATATGAACAAACAAGTGAATATTTCCCAATTTCTCCCTCCCTCCACACTTTCCATGTATGGTGATCTGTATTCATTTATATTAGTGGTTATAAATAAACATAGGCTGGCAGGGGAACTTAACAGTAGAAAGAGGAAGGCCCAGGCCATGTCGCCTGCAACACACAGAAAGTGATGTCATCATGCCAGCAACTTCTCTGGGTGATGCTCTGGTATTGGGCAAACACTCTATGGTAGAAACAAGTTTTACCATAGAGCTTTTGTCCAAATACCAGAATGTCACCCAGAAGTTGCTGGCATGATGACTTCTCTTGCTGTGTGATGCCACCAACATGGCCTGGGCCTTCCTCTTTCTCCTGGTAAGTTCCCCCTGTCCCCCACTACACTACACAGACAAACAGTACTGTAGGTTAAGTATGCAACTATAATTAGTGCTTGTGGTCAGTGTTCCCTCTAAGCTGTGGAGTCCTGTGAGCAAAAATTCCACTTTGAGAGCTGCTGGCATTAAAGTTGTGAATGAGCGATTTGGCTGCTGCATAAGTCAGTTTGCTCTGGAGCTGTGTGAGCCAGAGGCTAAAAAACTGTGAGCTAGCTCAAACTAACTCAGCTTAGAGGGAACACTGCTTGTGGTTTTTAATAGGTCTTGTTTTAGACTTAGTGAAAGCATATTTGAAGTCTGAGATTAGTAGTTAGAACTAGGGTTGCCAGGTCTTACCTGGATGCTGGCGGGGGTGTCCTGGTCCTTCTCTGGAGGTGATGTCATTGTGCATGGTACATTACTGGGAATGATCTATCTTTTAAGGAAAAAACTCTATGTTTTTTTTCTTAAATGATCGATCGTTGTCCCCCCCTGCAATGCCCTGTGCAATGACATCACCTCTGGGTGACATCATTGTGCCGGGCACGTTGGCACACACTCAGCGCTTTGGGGGCAGGGTTCTCCCTATCAGCCGGATCAGGGCTGGCAAATAGGGGGCTGCAAAAGTGGGCAAACCCCTGCCCCTGTCAGAGGAATGGGAACCCTAGTTAGAACTGTTCTCCCTAATAATTATAAGTGATTTAATTACATTTTAAACATTGTTCAAGCAATCCTTTTATTATTGTAGTTAGGTTGGTGTGACATCTAATACCTTGCCTTTTATAAATGCAGCTTTGCTACTGCATACATAAAGCTTCATATTATGTGACAAATGACTTAATCTTAAAAAAAAAAATACATTAGTAAAATCAAACAGCACTATGTAAGCAGCACCCAGTTATGCCCTGGTTTTGTACTAAATGAAGTTACAAGGGTAAACTGAAATAGGTTTCTTACTGATTTGCTTACTAAAATTTATTGTGATATGAAGTTTTTTGTGAATGAGAGCCCACTTCATCAGTTAGAAGTGTATCCTATAATAGTACCCATGTATGTGTATTGTGTGTGTCGTCTTTATTACGGTCATAGACAAACACGTAAATATAAAATAACAGAATTAGACACATTGCTATAGAGATAAATATTAAGAGGGACAGGTTGTACAAACTGAATAGGTGATATCATAGGAATCATCAGTGGTGATTAGGGGTGTGCATTCAGCTCTACCTGAGCAAAAAAAAAAAAAGCTGGAAAATACCTTAATGGTATTTATTAGCTATTCTTTCAGCCAGATATAGAGGGGGTGTATTTTTGGCTACTGAGCATAACCAGTCCTGGATAATCCCCCCCCCAAAATTGGAATATCCAGGAAAATCGGAGAGCCACAGTGAAATGGTGTTTAAAGAGAATGCACTCCCTTTAAACACTGTTCTGGATGAAGCTACAGTTTCACAGATGCATTTAAAGGGACTGAAACACCTTTAAATGCTTTCAGCTCCATTATAGCCTATGGGGACCATTATTGTCAGTGATCCCCATAGGTTATAATGGGGAATCTATCTGGGGATATGTGGGGTCTAGGGATGTTTTTTGAGGCACAAAATTTTCAGCATAGTTTCTGATGCCTCTTCTCAAAAGACTCTCCAAGTTTCAAAAAGATTGGATCATGCTGGTACTAGAATTTGAGTTTTTTCAGGAATCCCAATTTTGGAGAGTCCAATATATCCAAATTTGAAAAATCCCAACTTTTTGTGTGCACACACCCCTAGTGATACAAAAGAAGCTAGAAGAGTTTTCAGCATCTTTGACAGATAGAAACATTTTTGTCAGGATCAGCTTGGGAGAAGAGATGATATCTGCCCTTGCTTCTTTTACACAACTTTGAAGGCTTATATAGATAGATAATCTATATGAACTAATGAATATTTGAAGACAATGAAGAGTGATTTTTTTCCTTCATCACTGCTACAGTTCCAGCACAGTTGAGAAAGAGCATGCAGGCAGATGTGAGCATGGGAAGTGAGAAGGCATGCAAGTGGGTGTGGAAAGGACACATAAGTGGAAGTGGTTGGGTGGGAAGGGAAATGCAAGGAGACTGAAGCTTTCCAGGATTGAAGGGAGGGAATTCTGTACACACTCAGAAGTGTTTTTCTTCCAGGACTTGGCCTCTGCTGGAAATAAATTCTTGGCAAGTGTAATCTTGGCATAAACAGAGTTAGTAGTTGTGAAGGTCAACAACATTAGAGATAGATTCTGGAGGGGAAGCCATCTTAGTTTGCTCTGGCTAAATAAAACAACAACAGCAATCTTGTGCTACCATAAAAATGATACCACCATCTGGGGACTAGGCTAATGTGTTTCCTCTCTATGGATGGCTGACTTTTCACATCTCCCCAGTTTTCCATCCTATTAAGAATCTTTATGTTGCCGTGAACCTGGGTTTTTGTTTTTGGTGAGTAGAAATATTTTAAAGTATTTTTTTCCAGTTGAGTACGTTTTGAGAGAGACGGATGTCTCACTTCATTCAGTGGGGCTTATTCTCAGGTAATTTGTGTCTCATAGTGCACTTCAGTATTCAGGCTAAGTCTCTTAGCTGGGGATTCTTTCTGATTCTTTTTGCTCATTCTTTTTTTTGCACCATATCCTATTGCAATCTGTACAGTGTAAATTAAGTAATCTTTTAATCATCCTGTTCCTTTTCCTTTACTGTTTCTAACCTAATGAATGGATATTATTCTGTTCATGTGTCAGGAAGCCAAGTGATTTGTCAGGGACTTTAAGCAAACTCAAAAGCATTTCTAAAATGCTAGCAATTTTTTTCCCCAAAGGCCAGTCTGTTTAGCAGCTCCGGAACACAAAAAGAGGATAAAAGCAAAGTTTCTCCCTTCTCTAGTGTCCCCTCTTCTTCCTGTTGTTAGACAAAGGAACTGGGAGAGGGGTGGGGTGGGTACCAGGGGATGGGGAAGTCACAGCTGAATCATAGTAGTGGGACTCTTCCTCAGTCTTTCAGATTGCTTACACCATAACATTTACATCTTAACGTTTGGCTAACTGTTGTGTCTCCTGGTGATTTCCCACAAAATCTCTGCCTCATGATCTTAGTACAGTCAATGCTGCCTGTGATCTGACTCCTACTAATATTATTGGAGTGGCAGTGTAATAATGCTCTTAGGTAAAATAATAACTACTCATGTCACAAACCAAATCAACACAACATGAAAAATGGTAGGAAATTTCACACTGTGTAATAATTTTTCAAAGTGAAATGTCATAATAAAGGAGGCCAGAAAAGTGTATCTCCAAACAGAAGGATCCGAAAGCTAATATGAGAAAATGATTAGTCTCAAAACATAATTTAAAGGGGGGGGGATAGGGAATGTCTGATATTTAATGTATCAGTTGCTAGAAGTAATGTTTCTAAACTAGGGATAATCATGCTTATGTTTCCATGCTTCCTTCACCTTCTTGATTTGAAATAGAAAAGAAGCACAATGTAAATCATAGCTTAAAATAGTCCGTTAAGAGAATGAACTGAAAAAATTCTGCTTTTTTTTTTTGCAAGTAGCATGTTTTGAAAGAATTATTGATCAGAATAATTATGAAAGATTTTGTATCTTTAAATTTTGTTTCAGAATTGAGTAGGTCATCTTTATGATCAGGCTATACATGCAGGCCTGACCCAATCATAAGTAAAGAGAAAACTATTCATCTGGGTATGGTTGCCAATGTTAGCCTAATTGCCTTGATTTCTTAATTATAATGGGGAATATGAGCTATGAAAAATAGGCAATAAGGGAGTGAACACCTGTATATACAGAGGTCCCACCTCTTCCAGAGATACCAGTAATAGACACAGAGGCTAGAATCAGTATAAAAATGATGTCTTTTACTGAAGATATTTCACATTCAAACAATACACAAACACACACTCAATTATACAGCTTCTAGGAAAAATAGAGATGAATAGCACATTTGCATTAGCAGGATGTTTAGTTGAATGGTAATACTTTACCTGTCCCCAGCGGGGTGAAGTGATCCTTAGGAAAAATAATGGAGACTATAAGGAATGGGGATCGTGTCCTGAAACCAGCAGAGAGACATGGAGACCTTGGCAGTGCTACACCAAAGGTCATAGAGACGGGATAGGTAGATAGGTAAAGAGAGAGAGAGAGAGGACATGGCCACCCCCTTTGGGGGGTGGGCTAGGCTGGCCACATCCCCTGGCACACATCTTGCTGGTCCATCCCCAAAAACATACTGATTGGTGCTGGGTACAAGGAGAGCGGGCTAAGGGGAGTGGGCAATATGGAAATCTAGTAACTCTGGGCAGGACAATGGCACCTGAAGGGATTATGACTCATGCGGCCAGAGTCATTGTAATTTCAATGGTTCCTTGAAAGGCTTATGGCTGTCTCTTCAGCTAGATGAGGCTAGGTGGGGGGAAGGGAATGTTGCCTGCGTGTATAGGAAAAAAACCCTCATGGAGTCTAGTTTCCAAGTCTCTGGTCTGGCTCGACATAGCATCCATCTGGCTTCTGGTGTTTCATGTAGCTAGGAAGCTGGTCCATCTTACAGCAAAGCAGGTAACCTCACAAACCATGGCACATCAACCTCAAAAGAAAGGCTTTCTTCTTCTGGGTGTGTGTGTTTAGCTAGCATCAGGTTATTGCACAGTTCAGTCCCTATTTCACATTATTTACAAAGTCCAGTTTTTCTCACTTATGGATTTCCCATCCATAAGAGCACAATGTGTGCCTTGCAAGGCAACACCAACTCTGGATTGGGAAATACCTGGATATTTGGGGAGGTGAAGCCTGGGGAGGGAGGGGTTTGGGGAAAGGCAAGACCTCCATGGGATATAATGCCATACAGCCATTTTCTCCACCGGAAATAATCTCTTTTTGCCTGGAGATGAGTTCTAATTCCTGGAGATCTCTGGGCTCCACCTGGAGGTTGGCCACCCCCTCATCTGAGTAATCAAGCCCTGGCACTGTTTTTAGAAAAAGAAAAGTGGCGTGGTGCAAAAGAAAAGGTTAGACAAGGGGTGGAGGGTGTCCCTTTCCCTGTCTGCTGCTTTTCTGGCCTAACTTCCCCTCCTCTAAAGCTGCTTTCTAAACAGCACTCAGGCTTTATTGCATATATTTGGGAGTCCTGTTTAATGCACCCAGATCTGAGTTAGCTAACACATTAAAGTCTGTGTGGATGCTTCAGTGCAATCCTTTTAAGAGTGCATGATGAATGTTAACTGTGGCGGTGTACTAAAGGGCCATCAACATCATAAAGTAGCTTTGATTATATCAACAGCAGAATGTGAACGAGCATTCATTGCTATGAAATTACCATCTCTTTAATAAAAACTCAGCATTACTGCAGTCAGCATTCAGTTTGGTGTTCTTCAGTTTGGTTGGGTATCCGCTACAAGTTTTCCATCATCTTCTGGCTTAAAAATAATGGATGGAAAGGCATATGTGAGTTTATAGTGAGGAAGTACAGGCCATTAAACAAGCATATCTGAAAGCCTTTGCAGGGGGTATTTATGCATTTGTGTGTCTGTCTGTCTGTGCGTGAAAGTCATGGTGACCTCTGGTGACTTCTACTGAGGCAAGGAGGATGTTCAGAGAAGTGGCTTGATAGCCTGCCTTTGGCCTCCCGGCCTTGGTATTCTCTGGAGATCTCCCATCCAAGTACTTGCCCTGACCTGGATAGCCCAGGCAAGCCTGATCTCATCAGATCTTGGAAGCTAAGCAGGGCTGACCCTGAAAGCCTTTTTGAAGGTCCATTAAGCCGGAGATTAAGTCACGTTCACTATAGTATACTATACTTTAGTATAAATAAACTCTTTTCTTGGCTATGATAACTGACTGTAGTGATTTCAAAGCATGACTACCTAATTTAAATTTATCAAATAATTTATGCAGCAGTTATAGCTCAAAAGATGCTGAATGGCTCACAGGCTAAAATGAGTTTGGCCTAATTTGAAATGAAACCACTTCCGTTTTTCCCCCTTCCCACCTGAAGCATTGCGTATATCCAAAATCCATATTTTCTTTTACTGTGAATAAAGGCTAGTGCTTAAGCACTCCATTTACCTACCAATTTTCAAGGGAGAAGACTTTTAATTAGCCGACTGTGACAGCACAAGCGTAAGCAACATCAAATCAAACAGTGTGTGTCAAAATAAATCATAAAAACTTATGAAGGAAGAGAAAGAAGCTATTTAGATTCTGACACTAAAAAATATGTTGGACCTCAAATGCTAGAAAAGATGTTAGAACTGGGTATTCTCTTCTTTTATTGATGTGGTGCAGAGGTAGGTGGGGGAAAAACAACAACATGTCTTCATGTGTAGATTTTGGTGTGTCAGCAAGCTAAAGGGTGGTGGGGAGAGATAAGTGCTGTGCCTGGGAGAAAGCCGAGCACCAGCAGCAATGGCTGTACCTCAGGAGCTTGCCTTGGTTGCTTGGGTGGAGAAGCCGGCACCCTGAGCCAAATGGCCGGTTGTGCACCTGCTCAACATGCACCTATGTCTCCTTTAGTGTGTTTCAACTCAGCTGCTGGGGCATGGGGAGAATTTAGTAAGGTTCATTGCAAAGAAAACAGGTAGACTTGTTTCTCAGCTTCAGTATAACATACGTGGAATGGCTTTGGGCCACTTCTGCAACCTGAACATGCCATATGCTTTCTCCATCCATGGCTGCCAAGAACCATAACGGGCCCCCGGACAAAGATTCCACCTGGGTCCTCCCCATATGACCATGATCTAAACCAAATATCATAACAAAACAAATCACATGGCTTGCCATTACCATGAATCTATAATAATAAAATAACCAGCATGTCTGTCCATCTATTATTATTTATTTAATTAATATCCCACCTTTCTCCCCAATGGGGATAGAGTTGCCAGCTCTGGGTTGGGAAATACCTGGAGATTTGGGGTGGGGGGTGAAGCCTAGGGTGGACAGGGTTTTGGGAGGGGAGGAAACTACCAGGGAGTAATTCCACACTGTCCACCCTCCAAAGCAGCTTTTGTCTCCAGGGGAAATGATTTTGGTCATCTAGAGATCAACTGTAATAGCAGGATATCTCCAGGTGCCACCTGGAGGCTGTGTTACCCAAATAGGCAGTCTCCTAATTTGTTGTACGAATTAGCTTAAAGGAGACAGAGTGAGGGGGGTAACTGGTATTCTCCACCTTAAGAGGATTCTCAAAATAAACCAGGCATGAGTTCAATTGGGAAAATTTTTTTATGAAAAAGAGAAAGAATAAAACAAAATCCAGGATGACACACTCTCAGCCATACCTATTTCACAGGGTTGTTGTGAGGATAAATGGCAGACAGGAGAACAATGCAGTTTTGAGCCCCATTGGAGAAAGACTGGGCATGGCGTTCGTTATAAATCTAATTGTGAATGACATTACAAAGGGCCATTAGCTCTTTCAACAACATAATAGTAATGATAATAGCCCAGTGCCTGAACTGGGAATTCTGTTCTACATGTATAACCACTAAAACAGATTAATGTTCCATTGCCACCCATATAAAGAGTATGTGTGTGGTGGGGGGGAGCATCCTTTTACTACTTTGTAAGATCATGGGGAAATATTAACTCCCTCCCCCTTCTGTTCATCATATTAACAAAGGTTTGATTCTGTAGTACTATTAAGTACATTCTGGCTGTTGTCACACACACTAAATAATCCATTTCCAGTCCACTTTGAATCCACTATCCAACTGAATTTTGCCAGTTCACACAGTAAAAATCCAGTTGGAAAGTGTGCTGAAAGTGGATTGAAAGTGGATTATTTAGTGTGTGTGACTGCAGCCTCTGTTGCCAAGCAATATAAGGATGAGAAAGAGACCTAGACTTGAAAATAAAGTAGGGGGTGGGGGAAGAAAAATAAGGTGGAGGGAGAGATAAATGAATGAGAAAAGTGGGGAAAAGAGGGAGAGAAAATAAGGAAAAGAGAGGGAAAGGTTGTTATATCTTGGTGCAATACTCTTAACTACTGCTTTGCAAGATCTGGCTGAGCTGGTTGCAAGGCAAGGAAGGGAAAAAGGCTAGACTGTTGGAGAAAATGACCTGCAGGCTGGCGATTACTGTACCAGCCATCAGTGTGATAGTCTTGCTCCAGTGCTAGCTCTGTTGATGATCATGTTAGCATGATCATGTGAGGCAATTTTGTTCAGTCTTGGAGAATGTCAAATCTAGCCAATAGTAGAGTGTCTTTTGCTGGGCTCAAGCTTCCCTGCACTCCTAGTGGCTGCAGTCAGAACTGCATTTAAAATAAGTGGAAAGACATTCAGGTGGCTTAAGCATGATGCTGGCTTCAAGGGCCCCCCAGCTGACTACCCCACCCCGAATTTTGTCCCCCCAGTCCCCCTCAGTTGGCGGCCCTGTCTCCATCACAACCATCACCCAAGTGGTGAACAGTGGTGCAAATGTATGCATTTTAAATATCTTTATGCTGCCTTTCTACACAGTCAGGGTCCTCAAGGTGGCACGCTTAAAACCATAAAAACATTTGAACAAATAAAAACATTTTAAATGATAAAACAATCCAATAAAAACACAAACTAACAACAATCAACAGTGGTTAGTAGGGGTATGCCAAATGAAACAAACAAAAAAGTCTTCACCCACTGGCAGAAGACACTGATAGAAGGAGACAGACTAATCTCCCCCGGTAGAGAGCTCCAAAGTTTTGGTGCCATGACCAAGAAAGCCCTTTCTTGGGTTGTCACCTGTCTAGCCTCCGATGGTGGGAGCAACCAAAGCAGGGCCTCCACATGTGACCGGAATGAACAAATTAGTTTATATCAGAAAAGATGGTCCTTAAAATATGCTAGATTCGTGCCTGCCTGCCTGAGTCTTATAATCATTTCTCATCATTGCAGTATTTGCATAATTGAAATCCACCTGTATGCTTCATATGCACATTGCATAGCATGTGCATGTGATGATCTATGTAGCACCCACTGCTTGATCCACTACAGTACTTCTGGGCAAAAAAAGTGCAAGCTGGTCCTTAGTGTAGCAATGCTGAACGTTAGTTTTACTGCAGGTTCTTAGAAGAGTTTATGGCTGGAGGAAATCATCCCAATCCAAACTTCTCAGATTATTTTGGGAGAATTTCACAAGATGTTAGGCTGAAACACAGCAAAGGATGACAATGTTGCTTCTTTTCAACTAATATCAAATGGCCAGTGAAACTTTTGACATGAATTATGAATGTGTTCATATGGCTACCAGGAACTTTTTTAAAAGAACTTTTTTGAGTTTGATGTTTTGTGGGATAACATCATGTCCCAACATTCTTTTTCTTGCTATAAAAATAGTTTGCCTTACAACACATGGAACATCTCAGTGGTATGTTGAGAAAGGAATTAAAAAAAAAGTTTCTCTGTCAACTAGCTCTGACTGAACTGTTGCCTAAGCACTGGCACCTAGGGGCTGTTTGCTGCATTATGGGAAGCTCAACAGGAAGCTGCTGCCACCAATCCTGATTCTCTTATATGTGGTGTGGAACACATGTTTGTGGATACCAAACACAGAAACCACATAATGCCTTTTATTAACACCAACAAGAATGACATAATACAATGTGCAAGGTTACAAGCAGAAACATCTTTGTTGCATTCATATGTAATGTTTTTAAGTTAACAGATGAAACACTTCTTAGGTTTACGCCTAAGAACATAATGGGTAAATTAATACTCAGAGGAATACCTTTACTGATATATTGGGTTACTTGAATAGCATTATATACACAGGACTGTAAATATATGGTCCCCAAGACACACAATCTTATGCTTATATCTGCCAGTTTTTCCTCTGTTGTGGATGGCCCTGCTGATGAACTGAATTTGAGAAGGACAGTCCTGTTGACATGATCAGAGTCCCAAAGGCAGAAGGGAGAAGACTGGTGCTTGCCCCTACGCAAGCACAACGTTTTGCCCACCCCCACCCCACATCCTTGAAGGAATCACGAGGGAGGGGGAGCCTATAGGAAGGAAGCATGGGAGTGCTGACCTATCAGGAAAGGCTGGCCAGCCAGATCTAGTGGCAGCAGCCATTTCCCTGGCCATTCCAGCCAAAGATGAGCTCCCTGCTCTCCTGCCCGCCCTCAGCTGGGAACCATGTGGGAGTAGCCAGTCACTGGTTTCGGGGCTGAACAGGAATTTTGGGGTCTCTCTCAGACTGGCTTAGAGGGGGCCTTTTTTCGCCTGCTTCACATGGTACTGAAGGGTCATGGCATAACTAGGCCTGGTGATCTGGTTAGGCTCATCTAGGATGGGAAAGCATGGGTTGAGAGAGTAGATTGGAGGTGGCAAGCACCCTGAGATATCAGCAACGGGGGGGGTCCTCAAACTGGGTACCTATCAGCTTGGCAGTCCAGGACCCTCAGATGGGGGCCCCTCCAGGGGTGGGGGAACACATGGTGAAGCTTAAGGCTTAGCCGTCAGGGCGAGAATGTGGTCCTCTGTCCCCTCTATGCACCTGGAATGCAGGCCATGAGGGATAGAGTCTGGAACAATTCTGGACCTAGCTCTGAGCCAGGGTGGGTTTGCTCCGTTAAGAAGCCTACTTCGAGGGCACATTCCAACCCGTGCTTAAAGTGGATAATGATGCAGATCAGCTTGTACATAAATGAAGTCCCAGTTTCACCCATAAATTGTGTTGTGTTTGATTCAAGGGGTGGGTGGGCAATATAACAGCCCTGGCACAGTGCATATCAGGCAGGTAGCCATGTTAGCCTGAAGCAGCAGAACAAAATTTGAGTCCAGTGATGCCTCTCAGACCAACAAACTTTTCTTCTAGGTATACGCTTTTGTGTGCACACTTCTTGCACACAAAAACTTATACCCAGAATAAAACTTTATTGCTCTTAAAGGTGCCACTGTACTCAAACTTTGTTCTACAGTATATATCAGGTAGAGATGTGCAGATTTATTTGACTCTGTCCCTGTTGGGATTTGTTCTTTCTTTAATCCAGGGGGGTTTGTTCTTAGGATCTTCCAACACATTTTGCAGAACTTTGAGGAGTGAAACCAAGGATCAGAGAGAGAATGATTCTCCCTGGTATCCACGGAGACC
Organism: Gekko gecko; assembly: GCA_029375565.1. Classification (NCBI taxonomy): domain Eukaryota; kingdom Metazoa; phylum Chordata; class Lepidosauria; order Squamata; family Gekkonidae; genus Gekko; species Gekko gecko. The sequence goes on from JAPDNY010000006.1 coordinate 31,761,701, forward strand.
ATAAAAAAAACCAGACAAAAGTTGCAGTCCTGTGGGCATGCACTTCCCATGGTCCTGAGAAAAAAGGGATTGTGGGAAAAGTGCATTTATGTGCTGCACTTTTAATTTTTTTTAAAAAAAACTTAAATGACCAATGCTCTTTCAAGACTAGCCACTTAAAAAAAACCTAAAAAAAAATAATAGTATTTTTGTCACACAAAGAATTTTGAATGTTTCCCCCCCCCTGTGGTACAGGAGAGAATAATTACAACACAGAAAAAAAAACCCCTTCAGACTAGTCTTTCATGTGTCAAAACCCTTTTGGTTCACAAGGAGATAGTTTCTTTCTTCTATATTTTTTGCTATGTTTTCCAACACATATGTGCACTTTTCCTAAGATCCCTAAATGTACAATTACAAGTTTCCAAGCATATGGGATTCTAAAGTATTTCCCCCACTGTTCAAATACTATGGGGAAAATTGGGGGAAACAGAAACATCTGAGCATGTTTGGACAGGTCCTCGGATCCCCCCCCCCGATCAAATCTTGATCTGGAGAGAAGTCTGATGCAAACCCACCCTCTTAGGGTATTACTGTCACTCCTAGTATCAGTTCTTGAATCGCTGTGTGAATAGTCATGATGGCACAAACCTGTATAGTGGACTAAAACCAACACCTCCACATGCCTCCCATTTCTCTTCAAAGCTTTCCTCTATGAATTCTGATGTGGGATGTTGATATTTTTTGAATCTTTGCAAAATGTTTATTGCTACTATTTGACATACAACCGTATTTAATTTTGATACATTTGGCACGTGGTGTTTGTCAGCATGCCCTGACCTGGATGGCCAAGGCAGCCTGACCTCATCAGATTTCAGAAGCAAAGCGGGTTAGTATTTGGAAGGGTGACCACTAAGGAGGTCCAGGCCTCACTACACAGAAGCAGACAATGGCAGACCACCTCTGAACATCTCTTGCCATGAAAACCCTCTGGGGTCTCCATAAGCTGGCTGCAGCTTGATGGCACTTCCCACCACCATTTGTGAGCTTGTGATAGTTTCCATGGTGACACGAGGGACTGGCTTTTGGGAAGTCACTAAAATCCAACTGGAGTACACACCCTGCTGGCTAATTTATGAAGAGTGACTAATTCCATCTAATCTGACTTTTGGATATAAACCGACTTGACAGCACTGCTGTGTCTAACCAGAACACTTAGCCTATGCTGGCACTGCACAGTATCAGTTCTTATTGTCATTTCTTAAATGTAAGCAGGGACATTGCCATTCCCGTTATCGGTCAAGGAGAACCCCTTTCTTGCAGCTGGTGCAGTGTGGCAGAAGACAGGCTGGGGGTATGATAGAAAGACTTAGTAACTCTCCAAGCCCCTCTGCATGCCTATAATCTTTGGGGAAAGAGGAAAAGGCTTTGCACTTATGCCTTCCAAGGCACATACCACACTTCTGTGTGCTGGCTCTGCAAGGGAAAAATGGCCTGTGAAGTGAGAAGCTTTTCTTCTTGCTTTCTGCGGTTTGGCAGAGGGAATCCCTTTGGCGGGAGCTGCAGCCTCTGATAATTTCGTCACAATTGGGTTGGAGGGAGGAATGAGTTTGCCTTGAAGTCCATGTAAATAATAGTAATCCCAAACATGTGAACATTGTGACGGTATTAAAGAACCTCATTATTTTCTAATACACAACATGAATTGAACTTGGATTAAGTGCCTGAGCAATACCCCCTAAGTAACATCCAGTAGTATTTTATATATGACAAAGTCTAATAGAGATAAACATAAGAACATAATATGGCATCAGAATTTGTAACTGGAAGGGGATGGGGATTGTAAATGAACTCTTCTAGTATGGAAAATAGTCCCTACTAAATTTAGGTCCTGACTTGCAGTTTCCTTTTTGTTACCCTTACCTCCCCCACCCCTTCTTATGCCAATAGCCCTTGTTAGTAAAAGTGATATGAAAATGCCGAATATGGTGTATTTTCTCTCTCTCTTTCTCTCTGTTTGCCTTTTATGTAAAAGGCCATTTTGATAGGACCATTACAAAAATGAATAATCACAACAAAAGACAACAAAAAGCTGTGGACTTTACTAATTTTTTTTAATTGGACATTTTATACACTTGACATACATGCAACTACCATACGTTGAGTCAGACCATTGGTCTTTCAAGGTCAGATTTATTTATTCTGACTGGTAGTGGTCCTTCAGGATGGAATGCAAAGCAGATGCTTTACCGCTGAGCCACTTCTTAAATGGTTGTTTCAAATTATCGTTACAAATCTAGGGATGTTACTGAATTTCTCATCCCTGCTGGTATAACTTGAAAATCCCCTTCAGTGAATCTCCAAGCTTTTTGAGCCTGTGGGCACCTTTGGAATTTGGCGAGGAGGTGATGAGTGACACCCTGAGATGGCAGCCTCTGGATGGAGAGCCAAACAAATACCTCCTTTTCACTTTGCAAAACAATTGCAGAAGGGAAATCAAAAGTAATGAAGGAAACCTGAGGATGAAAGAGATAGGAGAGTAAAAAGAAAAAAAAGGAAAGCCTGGGGTGGGAGAGGAAGGGAGAAAGAGGAGGGGGGAGTAAAGGGAAGGAAAGTCTGAAGAGGAAATGGAACCACACACTGACAAAAGAAACCCTGGGTCCTTACTGGTAGGAATGGGCACGGACCAGTTTATGAACTAAACTTCGTGATGAATTTTGGCTGGTTTGTGCTTCACAAAGTCAAGTTCATGATAGGTCAACCAGCTCAAATTTTCCATGAACTTTGAAGCTGCTCATTGAGGTTCATGATGGTTTGTGAATGGACGCATTTCCAGACAGACTGTCTCTGCTCAATCAATAGGTTTACCAAACTTCAAAGCAAACTTAAAGCAAAGGGGAGGGATGGAAGTTTCCCTGTAAATTTGGTGTCCCTGGCTTGTTCCTGAGCTATTCCATAAACTCCTGTAACTGCAGCAATGCAAGCAAAAGTGGACTAATGCCAAACCACAAAATCCCTGCAGTGCAAACTGAAGGGGAGGCGTTTTTTGAAGTCCAGTACAACCAGTTCAGTGTACAGAATTCCCAGCAGAATCCAGTACCACTGTGGCAATGCAAGCTTAAAAGGACTGATTAATCTCAAAGAACATTGTCACAAGAAATCCAAGAGGGGGACTTTGCAAGTCCAGCACAACCAGTTCAGTGGAGAAATACCCAGCAGAATCTAGTACCACTGTGGCAATGCAAGGACTGATCACTCTCAAAGCGCAGTGTCATAAGAAATCCAAGCTGCGGTGGGGGTGGGGGCTGCAAACTCTTGGAAGAAAATGGGAACACAAAGGAAGGCCAGCAAAGGGAGGGAAATCCTTTTGAAACTGACAGGACTAGTTTGAAACTGACTAGAGCAGCAAAGAAACTCCAGAAGGGAGGGAGAACCTCCTGAACCTGTGCCTGTAATTTCCCCAGAATGCACTTTCTGGGGGCACCTTTGGGGGGGGCATAACTCAGATCCTGTAAATCCAAACCTCACCAAACTTGGAAGGCAGGTAGAGTAGAATCAGTTGGAGACTCCTGTGAGTTTTGGGTCTCTTTCACACCAGGGCCAGTTCTACTGGGTCATGAACCTCATAAACCAAACCAGTTCATTTGATGCTTATAAGTTCACAATAATCCGTAGTTCACAAACTGGGCACAACAGAAACTATACCAAACCTCATTTTACTGGTTCATGCCCATCCTTGCTTACCAGTCCTGATCTTCCAGTAGCTGTGTCTGCTGTTGCACCTGTAGAAAACCCTTTCAGGTTTTTCTACATGTGCAGCCAATAACAAGCCGTGGCTTACCATGGCTCTACCCACTTTCCAAAAAATTGGAGGCCATCAGGGGAAGTACTGGCAAATGCCTCAGGGAACCCTAGTGTAACTAATTTTCAATGCTTGTATGATGTCCCCATCCACTTCCCTCCCTCGGAGGCAAGATTTTCCCTCTGTTTTGCTTTCCATTTTGTGACTGAGCTGCCCTAGTTTTCTTCTTTCCTGAAGAACTCTAGCTGTCCCACTCTGTCACAGTATGACATTTTGGCTGTTGGTTCAGCCCAGGAACCTGAAGAAATTGTTGAGAGTCCTCTTTAACTTAAATAACTGCAATGGCACACAAGGCATTTTGAAATTGCAAATTTATAAAATATTTTATTCGACATAGAGGGCAAAGATCAGGTGAAATCAGGGGTAAAATTTCTGAGGTAACTCAGTATAGAATTCTAATGCAAATCACTATATGCACAGTCTTTAGTTCATATGTTTCAGGCTATTGAGAGTTTCATAATCTTTTCACAGTGAAAGGATATTTAAGATTAGAAGCTTTTTTTCTTCTTGAGTTTTATCTGATTCTTAAGGTTTCACAAGGAAGTTTCTAACTACATCAGACCAGGGATCTCTCCACTCTTCAGAGCTCACTCCTTGTTATGACTGGGTACAGAAATTCTTCTCTCACTAGAAGATCTATCCCCTTTTCTTGCCCGAATGGGAGTCTTCTCCTAACTACCCACTCCTCTTGCCAACTTTCCCAGTACTCTATTAAACTGCTGTCAGTCAGGGCTGAATTCAGAAACTCAGTCAGTACCCAACTGTTCCTATCAGGCCTAGACTCAGACTGAATTTCTCCTCAGCATTCAGCTCAGATATCTTTCTCTGCTCAATGGATGCTAACCAATCAGATTTCTTGGAGCAGCCTGTTACTCAAGGCTCTCTGGTTCTGTGAAAAATTAACCCTTCACTGTCCATTACCTGTTTACAAAGCACTTCTGAGATTTTAAAGTGCAGTCTGTGACAGCTAGCAACAAAAATGAGTGAACTGAAGTGGTTCACAGTAACAACATACAGAAACAAGAAGTGAAACAGAACATAGTTACCATTCATTTATATTCCCTGAATCCTTAGTTGGAGCTAACCACACAATGAAATTAATATTTTGTTGCAAAAGCTACTGGGAAATAATGAACATTTGGACATAACTTTGGAGGGAGTTTGGAGGGACAGAGGCATCAATACCCTCTTTCTGTCATTCTGCTTCTGTGTTACTGCTAATCGATGCTCCTTATTCTTCTTTAACTTTAGTTTTCTACTCTGTATTTCATATTCCACAAAACAGAGAACATAGCAGTTTGACTAAAATATGTATACAGTTTTGCAACTATACAAAGTGTCTATGGTGTGGCTTTCTTTCTTTAATTCAGAATCTGCCAAGTGGCAGCTTTTTCTAATATTACAGCTTTGGAAATTAGTCTTGTGCATGCACTCCTCAAGACAACAAATCAATCAAATTCAGCAGACAGTGTCAGCCACAGCCATGGTGGTAAGGTCACAGAGGAGATGCATGAAAATGACAGGGTCATGATCTTGCCAGCTACATCTTGCCAACTATGTTGGCATTGTGGTAAAAACCCTTCATTATGATGGACAGGAGCATGACTGTAAAGTATTCTGTGCCCACAGTTGTGAGAGTCTTCATGATGTTTATGCTGCCCGTGGACAATTCAAACTGTGCAGTGAGTTGTTTTGTATTTTTAGCTGAAATATTTTCTGCTTAAAGAGCTGTGGAGTGCCTAATAAGTGATAAAGAGAGCTAATAAGAACTCACTGAATATAGAAAGGTGCATATTCTATCCAACAGGCCTTCCTACATCAAAATGTCTGACATCCCCATACTGTTTCCTGTGTCACCAGACAAGAAGGAACTGTGAGCATGGCTTACATGGTTGCCTGCACAGATATTTTGATGAGTATAAATCTTCTGAAGGCTGCTTGATTATATTGCTAGATCCTGATCAGGTTGTCACAGTCTCTTCTTGGAGGACATTTCCCACCCGACTGACCTTATAAGGGCTAGGTTGCTACACCTCTTTGTTATGTTGTGATGGAGCTGAATAAGTGCTACATAACTAGTTATATGATTGCCAGAAAGATTGTGCAAAAAAATGTTGCATATATGTCAGTGGCTTTTCAGACTGTGTTCTAGAGAGACCTGGAGTTTCTTGGGAAGATTACTAATATTGAATGTGCTTCCCAGAGAGATCTTCCCAATTCTTCTGAAATTATCTCCCAAACTGAACCTGTTGAATATGTTTTAGGGCTTGATTTCAGGGCCTCCCTAGCTATTATAAAATCCTTGTATTATGTGCTAACTGTGAGGCCCATTGTGGGAAGAAATACAATGGGCGCTAGAAGGAAGCTCCAGGTGAGTGTCCCAGCTGTGGCTGGTTGGGTGGCAGAGGGAAGGGGAAAATAGAGGGAGGCAGGCCATGTTTATTTCCTTCTGCGTAGCTATAAGGCAGGGCGGTCTCTAGTCATTTTGCTGCCCCAAGTGGGTAGTATGAGATGACAGCCTCATGGTAACAGGTATGGTTTCCTCCACCCCTGACTTATGTTGATTTGGGGTTATGCAGTAGCAGCTAAGGTAGAAAAGCACCTCCTCCTATGCCATGTCTTCTGGGTTCCAAGGGTCTGAAAAGCAATTCCATAGCCAGTTACAGGGTTACCAACTCTGGGTTGGGAAATGCCCATAGATTTGAGGGATAGAGCCTGGGGAGGCAGGGTTTGGGGTATAGAGGAACCTCAGCAGGGTATAATGCCATAGAGTCCATTGCTCAAAGCAGCCATTTTCTCCGGGAGAACTGATCTTGGTTTTGTCATGTGGAGTGTGTATCTTTGTGGGTCTTCCTTTATTTGTGCTGGCATTTGAGGTGTTAACATAAGAACATAAGAACATAAGAGAAGCCAATGTTGGATCAGGCCAATGGCCCATCTAGTCCAACACTCTTGTCACACAGCGGCCAAAATATACCAGGTGCCATCAGGAGGTCCAGCAGTGGGGCCAGGGCACCAGAAGCCCTCCCACTGCTGCCCCCTCCAGCACCAAGAATAGAGTGCATCACCTGCCCCAGACTGAGAGTTCCCATCTATACCCTGTGGCTAATAGCCACTGGTGGACTTCTGCTCCATATGTTTGTCTAATTTCCTCTTGAAACTGTCCATGCTTGCAGCTGCCACGACCTCCTGTGGCAGTGAATTCCATATGTTAATCACTCTTTGGGTGAAGAAGTATTTCCTTTTATCTGTTCTCCCTGTTGTCTGTCTGAAGGGTAGTCTGTGGGAAGTGAAGAGTGAGCTCATATTAGGAACTGAGGATTCATGTTTCATATATGAGACAGGGAGTTGTTTTGTCTAAAATGGCTCCTCACAGTGTTCTTCCCAGTGTCTCTTAAGTTTTCTAGTGTTGTAGAGTCCCTGCTTTCCTTTGTTTGAAGTGTTCTGTAAACTTCCCTTTGTTTCGCACACTTACCTGGTGCTCAAATGTGTAAGGTGTGTGTTTTCGCACATCCATCGTAGTGTCTTCTGACTTATGAGGTTCTCTGTAGGTCAAGTGCAGTCTGCAGAAAAGGAAGCATTAATCGATGTAAGGTACTGAGGATGGATGTAGCAACCATGAGAGATTAGGAGGTTTTTTTGTAAAGATCTCCCTTGTCTGCTGTGGCTGAAGTGTTTTGCAGAGCTATGTGAGTTTGTGACATGTAGTGTGTGTTGCATATTGTAGTGGGTTTTCCCCTTGTAACACTTGTATATATATATCTGTCTCTGCTTGTCTCCCTCTAGAGTGAAGGTGAAACCCAGACCATGGAACTGAGGAGCAGTGGGTGGTTATAATTCCAATAGGAAGCCTAAGTGGTGACCTTGATTCCTGGTGTTTCCTGTCATTTGCTTGCTGTAAATATGTATCTGGAGGACTGCGGGTCTATGTTCCTGTACCTTGTTGTGTGGAATTGGTCTTCAAACCAATGTTCCCTCTAAGCTGTGTAGTCCTTTGTGCAAAAATTCTACATTGTGAGCTACTGGCATTAAAGATGTGAGTGAGCAATTTGGTTGTTGTGTAAAGTATTTGCTGTGGGCCAAGCCTTCCTGAGTTAAGACAGCAACGCGTGCGCTAGAGGCTAAAGAACTGTGAGGCAGTTCTCACCAAGTCAGCTTCAAGGGAACAGTGTTTGAGACTGTGGGTGTGGTGGAAGGTTCCCCCCACTCAGCAGTGCAGCGGCCTGGGTATGCTGAAGGAAAGGAGCATGGTGTGCAGGCCCTCAGCCGACTACATGTGTGATTTCCATCTCCTGAAGGTCTGCGGGCACAGTCTGGCACCCTTGGGGCACTGAAGGAAAGTGGCACGGCAGGCAGGCCCTCAGTCCACCCTGTGCACAATTCCCGGCCGCCATGAAGGGAAGCGGCCACAGTCTGCCATCCTCGGGGTGCTGAAGGGAAGCATGCCAGCTGTCAGGCCCTCAGCCCACCCCCTGCCTGATCTCTGGCTCCCGGGAAGGCAGACAGGTGCAGTCTGCTGCCCTGGGGATGCTGAAGGGAACTGTACCAGCTGTCAGGCCATCAGCCCACCCACGCCCATCCCCGGTTCCCAGGACGGCAGGTGCCAGTCAGTGGAGAAAGGCTGACCTCATGAAGTCGTCGGGGCTCTCGGAAGGGCCGGGATAGTCAGCAGCGAGCAGTGCAGGGCTAGGTCGGGCTGGGAGCAGTGGCAGCGGGGAGCAGCAGGACCACAGTCAGGAGGCAACCAAAGGCTCAGAGTCTCTGTGTTCACTCGTGAGGTGAATGTGTGGTCTGAGGCAATTTTTGGTCTGTGCCTCTTCTGGGGGCGGGACTCAGGCAACACAGCTAGTGGCTAGGGATAGTGTCTGAGTGACAGATTAGGGAACCAACTGATTAGGGGGCATATGGAATGTTCTGGAGAAGTCCATCACCAAAGTGGAATCATTATATAGAGAGATATACCAATTGTTGCCAGAGGCACTGCCTTTTATTCTTGGGTAGCCCCAAAACAGGGGTGCCCTACTTTCTAATCTGAAGTCCAAAAAAGCCAGGCACTCTCAGCTTGACCACAGAGTTGGGCTGCAAGTGGTCTGCAAAAAGATTTCATATTCAGGTTTCATAAGGTGACCTCAGAGCAAGCCTCCAGTCTTCCCCCTCCACCCAGCAGAGATTATGTTTATGGAATAACAATGAGTTCCAGAGGTAAGTCTTTAGAAGCCACCTGGCACTCTCCAGCACCTCACCCAGCCTTTTGTGTCCTAAGTGTAAATTCTTTGTCTTTCTTGCCTCTGTCCCTCAAGATACCGGGATAAACCAATCAATCATTCAAATGTTTAGCAATCCTTCCTGATGCTAATCAGGGACGGCTCCCATCTTTTGTCCACCCCAGGCCAGGACCATTAGTGAGTCAGATAATCCATTTAACTAGCTACCCAACACCTGGCTTCTATTGTTAAATCCAGACCCTGCCTCTCTGGAAGTTCATTGGTCATACCTAAGGTCTGCCCCTAGTGGCATCACACACCTCTGGGACCCATCATTGGTCCAGGTAATCTATTGTTCTCACCTGAGACCAGCCCCCAGGGCCACCCATTGGCCTGCATTCTTTGCCAGTGCCTATATCCCAGCACACAGATGGCCTTAGACTGTGTGTTTTCTGCCATGATCCAAAATGGCAGGCCACCCCTGAACTCTCTGAGTTTAGGCCAGAATCCATGGACCTCTGCACATCTGAACAGGTTGTATCACCCCTCTATAACCCATCAATCACCTCTGCTTCCTTAGTGCTATATTGTGTGTATGCTTGAGAATATTTAGTAAAGAAATCATTATTTTAGCCACCCAATTTCTGTGTCTGTTCCTGGGTGCTTGGGAATTCTAACTCTGGTATACAAAGGTCAGATCCTATAGATAAGCCAATTGCATATTAATAATTATAATTCCCCATCTTTATTAAATAATAGAGCAATTTGGCTAACACATGATCAGACAGTGCTACATGCTTGGGGAACTGAGTTTCCAACACAGAGCCCATAGAGCACCATCTGACTGAAAGTCTTTATGGATATGACACCAGAACTTGTAAAATGTATTTGGGCCTCCAGTTTGCACAGCATGATGCTGAGCATCCAGAGGTCTGACAGAAGGGTGAAACTGAACACCTGCTAGAAATGTTTCCTAGAACCCTTTGAAATGTGCAGAGATTCTTGAGAAGAGGAATTAGCAGCTCCTCAGTACTTAAATTACCCTGGGCAATGTACCATGATGGTAGATAGATGTAACAGCTGATGTACATATATGAAATGAGAGAGAAAAGTAACATGCCATCATGAGCCTGCTTCAATAATCGACTCTGGGCTCTTCCTGTTTGCTTATATGACAAGTTGCAGTTGCTTCAAGGTATCGGTGTTGTGATTCACCTTTTAAGTTATATAAATACAAGAGGCTGTGGACTGAGCAAATTGTCTTTGGGAGCACCAGGGAATGTACATGTTTACTATATCTTAGAGGATGGTTTGCACTTGTGTGGCGGTTTGCTGGAATTATTTTGAAAAATGTCACTCCAGATGATAAGACAACAAAAATGGGTATTTCAGAAAAATGTGCTGTAAATGAAGGTAATCTTTCCAGTAGCTTAAGATGGCTAGAATACACCAATAGCAGAAACTTGCCATTACTCAAGTTCTGCTTCTCCTGAAAACATGTAACTCTTTTTTTAAAAAAAAGTTCTAACTGTGCAGTTCTTGCTTTTAGAGTGCACATGTGTGCTATCATAAAGCATGCCAGTGACTGCTATGTTTGTAATGCAGTTTCCATGTATGTGCTGGCAGAGGTTGTACAGTGTAATTGTACACAAGTGAATGACAAGCATGCCGCCATCTGAAGCTCTGCTCTTCCTTAAGACAGTCATGGAGTCATCTGGCACTATTTTCCAAATTGTTGATGTTTACATCACTGTGTGGCCTGTGTTAGAACCTCAGCCTGAGAAATGGCTACCTGTCTCCTCACTGCAGACCTTTTGGGCAGCCCAGTTATCTGGGCCATATCTGCAGCCAAGTTGATACATAGGATGGCAGCTTCTAGAACGTATCCAGGCAAGTGAACAACCTTTTAATTCACATAGCCCCACTTTCTGTACAGGCAGTAAAAAGCCTATTGGTTATACAGATTGGATCTCTCCTCTGGCACCTCTCCTCTGAGAAACCTCGATCCCTAGTTGCAATCCGCTCAACCTAAAGTGAAAACTTGCTCCCCAAAAGGAGTTTGAGGAGCAGCACTTCTCATGCCAAGTTTCTTATGCGCATTTATGCCATTGCGTTTTTATACAGTTGCTGCTGTCATATTTTTTTAAGTGTGCCGTGCCTGACAAAAATCATGGCAAAACACATCAAAGGCACTGAAAGTTTTGACTAGAAGAGTCAGACAGAAAAGGGAAGCCAGATTAATTACCTCAATAAAGGACAGACAAGGTAAACTACAATTTGAAACACAGCAAATAACAAAGGCTTTTTTAGAATATTATAAACAATTATATGAAACAAAAGAAATAAATGCAACCTCAATTAAAATATATCTAGAAAAATACTATAACAATATTAAATTGTCAGAAGAACATAAAGCAGTAATGGAGAGTCCTATTACTGAAAAGGAAGTGATTGCAGCTATTAAAAAATCCAAGTGTAATAAAGCTCCTGGCCCGGATGGCTTTAGCTCAGAATTATACAAAAAATATCAGGATACCATAGCTTTACCCTTTACTAAAACCTGCAACTATGTCATGCAATATGGAATTTTACCCCCTTCGTGGCTGCAAGCCTCAATAATAGTTATTCCAAAAGCAGGTAAAGATTTGACTGATGTTGCCTCTTACAGGCCAATTTCCCTTTTAAACAGTGATTTTAAGTTCTTCTCCACTATAATAGCATCACGTCTAAGCTCATTTGTGACGCAATATGTCCATCAAGACCAAGTTGGCGGGGGCGTGGCGTCGGCTCTCTGTAATGGCGGACGCCTGCTGCTAGATCTCCGTTCCCGCCACTCTGACAAGCTCTAATTACCACTTTGGAAGCTAAATTTTTCATCTGGAAAGACATGAATATACACTCCGGGAGTAAAAAATCGCCAAAAAAACGAAAACGTCTGATCTCCGTTCCTTTTTAAAAAAAACCGGCACAACTGTGCCGGACGCGGCCTTGCCGACCCAGAAAACTAAAATGGCGACCGCGGCTGCTGAAATGGAAGAAGCGGAGGTATTTCTACAAGAAGACAGGTTGGTGGAACTTTTATCATCCTTGAAAGCTGATCTTAAATGTCACATTGATGAAAAAATATTACCCCTTGGGGAGCAATTGGATACCATCACCAAATCCCTACAACAAGTAGCTAATACAGCTAATATGGCTATGGAAATTGGTGTTACGCTGCAAAACGAAGTACAGTTTCTACAAAAAAAGGATGAATGGGCAACAGAAAAAATTCTAATGCTGGAATCTAAACTGAAACAGAACTCGCTTAAATTCAGAGGAGTAGAAGAAAAAGAGGAGGGAAACATGGAACTGGTCACCTTTATGTCTCACTGGCTGACGGAAATTTTAAGCCCAGATGAAAAGATTGCACCATTGATAATGCGAGCTTATAGGATTGGCTCCATGCTCTCCTCTCCAAAAAAGAGACCTAGGGACATAATAGCAGAATTCCAAGATGCTAGAACGGTGAAAGCAATATTACAACTTGCGCGTAAAGAAGGTTCTCTTAAATTCAAAAATTACAAGATTCAAGTCTATCCTGATTTGCCCAGGGAAAATCTTCAAATACGAGCTGCTTTGAAACCAATCACTGCTGCTTTACGTGAAGCTAATATTCGGTACAAATGGCTCCCATCCGGTACACTTCAAGTCCATTTTCAAGGACGCAACTTTATTGCTCATGACTTAGAAAGTGGCCATCACCTCTTGCAGCAACTAAAGCTGGAACCTGTCTCTGATCCTTTGGGAAAGCGCTCAATGAAGAGGAAACTGGAATTCCAAACATCTCCAATCCGATGGTCTAAGATTCCGATTCGAAATCAACCTACCTGACTTTTGTGTTGTTTTGTTCTTTTGAAACAAAGTGGTGGATGCTAAAAAGATATAAGTATTTTTATATGGTATTATGTGGTAATTTGTTTATCTTGCTATATTCATCTTTTGCTCTTGGAAGAGTGGTGTAGAAGGGAGTTCTCAGTAGTATGTGGCTCCTATTGTTGTATATGCTCTTCTTTTTTCTTTTTCTTTTCTCTTGACAGATATGAAGATAATATCTTGTTTGTGGAAAGACCTTAGTGGAGGCATATGGCCCTCTCTAATTTTTAAAATGGGTCTTCTTTTTGTTTTTTTGTCTAGTAGCTTTGTTTTCATTTTCTTTATAAGAAAAATCGTATCTCAACTGTACTCATATAGTATTTTAATCCGAGAGGTTTATCCATTGTGGAAGTTTTATTTTAGTGAGCTAAAGTGCATTACAGTTTGCTGGTTTGTATTACTTAATGGTCTTTACTCTTTAAAGAGTGTTGTGGTTTATAGCTTGCTGTTTATATTGTTCAAATTTAAAAATGTTACATCAATTTTATCTGCCTGGTTGCTCAGTGTACTACATTTTCTTCAATATGTAGTGATTATTCATACAATTGTGTCCAAGCATTTAATTTGTTATTGGAGGGTGTTGATGTCCTGTTCTCTACTTCCAAGTTATTATGTTTTTAAAATGTTTACTAGCTTTATAGATGGCCTCCTTGATATATTAGGAGTTTTTCCTCATCAGAATGGAGATGAAACATTTGAACTTCTTTTTTTAATGACATGTGTGATATTGAAAGTCATTTTGTTTTTGTTGTTTCAACAGGAGCTTGGATTATTTCTCCTATTGGAGATGAGTTTATTTTTTTTTTTCTTAGATGGAAACTTCTGTGGCACCATCGACATATTAGCATAACAAATGGCAAGTAATTTGCATGTTATTTCTTGTAATGTTAGAGGTATGAATCATGTTGTTAAACGCAGAAGACTTCAAGCTGCCTTGCTTAAAAATCATCCAGATATTGTATGCATTCAGGAGACTCATATAAAACAAGACACATTAAAATTATTTAACACAGTCCAGTTCCCTTACCAATTTCATGCAGCTGGGACGTCAAAAGCTAGGGGAACAGCAATTTTAATTTCAAGCAAGGTCTCATTTACCCTAACTGCAATTCAGAAAGACCCAAATGGACGTTTTATTTTTGTTTCTGGTGAACTTGATAGCAAGTTGATAACTATAGCCGCACTATATGCACCTAATGATAATCAATTAGTTTTTATAAGAGACACACTACAAAAATTAAAATTGTTTGCAAAAGGCCAAATTATAATAGGAGCAGACTTGAATTACGTTGTTGACTTACATTGGGATAGGTCCACCACTATTTCTCGAAGGGAAAAAACTAATACAAAAACCCAACTTGTAGATATTTTATTAGAATACGAATTAGTTGATTTATGGAGAATCTGTAATCCAACAGCTAGAGATTATACCTATTTTTCAGGACGGCACCAAGTCCACACACGGATTGATTTTATTTTAATTTCTGCATCATTAAGCAGTGTCAGGACGGATGCATTAATTGGCCCTAAAATATATTCTGACCATGCATGGGTAGAAGGAACGATACAGTGGTCAATGACTAAAAAACCACCTTATCAATGGAAATTGAATCCTGCTTTACTTTTAAATGATTTTATTAAGCCAAAGATAGAAACAGTGATCAAGCATTATTTTGAAGACAATTCTAGATGTGGACTTTCTGCTGCTATGATTTGGGATGCATTAAAGGCAGTTCTCAGGGGCCACTTTATTTCATTAGCAGCCTATCAGAAAAAACAAAAAGATCTTCTTAGATCAGAATTAATTACTAAAATTAAGGAACTAGAGGACTTACACAAAAAAACAACCAGTAAAAAGGTCTATCAAAAATTACTAATAGAAAGACAAAATCTTGATAATTTAGAAGTTTCTAAAATAAAGCAGAATATCCTTTACTTTCAACAAAAGACATGGGTGAAATCCCCTAAATATCTACGACTTTTAGCACGTAGAATAAAGCCAAAGCTTTATGCTAAACCAGCCACATTACTCCGTGATGCACAAGGTAACTTATGTTCAAAACCTAATCAGATTTTGGATATATTTTGGAAGTTTTATAATAACCTATACAAGACTACGTCTCCATCGCCAGACTCAATTAAAACTTATCTTCTTGAAAATGTTAAGCTTCCAAAATTATCTCAAGATCATAACAGTTTCTTAGATGCTCCTATTGAGAAAGATGAAGTGGAGAAGGTCATTGCTGCTTTAAAAAATTGTAAGTCCCCAGGTAATGATGGCTTGCCAGGAGAATTTTATAAAGCCTATAAGCATATTTTGTCTGACCATATAACACAACTTTGTAATGAGGCTTTTCATATTGGTACATTGCCACCTTCTTGGAATGAAGCCACTGTGATCTTAATTCCAAAACAAGGGAAAGATCTGACAGACCCTGGTTCTTATCGTCCCATTAGTCTATTAAACCAAGATGCTAAAATTTTTTCGGCTATATTAGCATCACGCTTAAGTAAAATTATACATGAATATATAAATGAAAATCAAACTGGTTTTATTCCTCAAAGAAATATGGCAGATAATATTCGCAAATCACTTAATATAATTAATTTTGGTAGGAAAAAGTCTTTAATTTCAGTGCTCTTATCGCTTGATATACAGAAAGCTTTTGATACGGTGGAGCCCTCTTATTTATATAAATTGCTGGAAGTTATGAATTTTGGTGTTAATTTTCGTACCGGTATATCATCTCTATATGCCTCACCACAAATAAAGCTTAAAATCGGTGGTGATCTTTCTGCATCTTTTCAGCCCTCAAGGGGTACTCGGCAGGGCTGTCCACTTTCACCTTTGCTTTTTGCATTATGCATAGAACCCCTAGCGATAGCGATTAGAACTAACAAACTCATTCAAGGAATTTTAATAAATGAGCATGAATTCAAAGTTAATATGTTTGCAGATGATACCGTCTTGTTTTTAACTAACCCCATCTCTTCTTTAAAATATACAATGGTAGAGCTAGATACTTTTGCTTCCGTTTCGGGTCTCCGAATTAACCAGTCAAAGACAGAAATATATCCCATTCACTTGCCTGTAGACTTAATTAATTCTATTAAAAAACAGTATTCTTTTAAATGGATACACAACTCATGGAGGCACTTAGGTGTTGAAATCCCATTACATCTTGATAATCTATTCAAAGCAAATTTTGTTGAATTGCAACGCACAATCTCTCAACAATTAACAGATTGGTCTAAGCTGAAGATCTCCTGGCTTGAAAAGATGGATATTATAAAGGTTTTTATTTTGCCACGGTTTATTTTTTTATTTCGGACTTTACCTATTTTTATACCTATCCAAACAATTAAGACATGGCAAAAAAAATTAAATGACTTTATTTGGGATAAGAAGACCCCACGAATATCATTTGATACTCTGTTCCGTAATCATAAGGCTGGAGGTATGGCATATCCTAATTTGTTGTTTTATCATGATGCAGCACAACTAACCAATTTGATAAAACTTTTAAATGTTCCCTTAGCTCCTGAATGGTATATAATAGAACAGACTTTTTCTCCAGGACAATTACTATCAGAGGTTATTTGGCAGTCTAGGTCACATCGTACCTCTACGTTACAAGAAAACCCTTTCTTATGGAATACTTTATTAGTTTGGGATCGCCATCGAAATAAACTTGCTCCACAAACATCTCCATTAGCTGTTTTCACCGAACAAAGTTGGTTTTTACCTGCAAATGCCAATAAAACATATAATATCTTTAGGTATAAACAGGTCAATAGAATCATAGATTTAACAAAAGATAGCAATTTGCTAAAGAAAAAAGATTTGGATACCTTACTTTCCAGCTCCGTTCCGTGGTATGCTTATTTCCAACTGAGTCATATGTTTCATTCTCCGCCTGTTCAGGAAGGTCTTAAGAGGCCTCTTACTTCTTTTGAGCAATTATTGAAACGAAAATGTTCAGGATACAAGGGCTTCATTTCTATTCTTTATGATCTATTGCTTCAAACAACTTATAATAAAGAACCATCTTATGTAAATAGTTGGACAAGTGGGGAGATATCTCCCTTACTCTAGACGAATGGTCTACTATTTGGAGCTCTAAGGCTTTTCATGATAGTAATATAATAATTAGAAGTCAATTATTCAAAACAATTTCAAAATGGTATTTAACTCCAGTTAGGGTGCACCATATCACGAAGAAGGCCTCTCCCAATTGCTGGAGAGAATGTGGTGAAAGGGGTACGTATTGGCATGTTTGGTGGGACTGTATTCATGTGCAGAACTTTTGGAAGACTGTTGTTTTAATTATTTCACAGATTTCTAATTATTTAATACCACTAGATCCTAAGATTTTATTATTTAATCTATGGCCCCGATTGGGTATTGAGGCCTCCACAAAAACCCTTTTGGAATATCTCTGTGCAGCAGCTAGAATGACGCTAGCAAAATCTTGGAAAAGTACTACTCCAATATCGGTTAACTCTTGGATTTTGAAAATTAGTGAATTGTGTATGCTAAATAAGATTACTGAATCTCTGAGACAAAAAAATAATGAGAATTATAAATCTAATTTTACCGTAATTTGGTTTCAATTTTTGGATTTTCTATCAGATAAGGAAGATTTTGCTTCTACACTAAACTCAATTCTTATATTGTAACAGTTGAGATGTATTTGATTATTTTACTTATCTAATTATATATATATATATTTCTTTCTTTCTTTCCTTTTTTATTTTTCTTGTTATAGTTATATTTGTAACTAGTCTGACTTTTCTTCATTTTTTTTTTACAATGTGGTTGTTATATGATATTACAGTTAAAAATTGTTATAATGGTTATGTTTTTTGTATTGTTAAAACCTTAATAAACTGTTAAAAAAAAAAAAAAAAAAAAGACCAAGTTGGCTTTATGCCCCATAGAGACATTACGGACAGTACTTATAAAACACTGAGTTTAATTAATTTTTGTAAACAAAATAAATTACAATCCATTTGTGTTACTTTAGATATACAAAAAGCCTTTGATTCAGTTAACTTTATATATTTAAAACAATTGCTAAAACATTTAGGCTTTGATGAAAGCTTTATACGCATAATTAATGCAATATATGATCAACCTACAGCTCAACTTTGTATAAATAGCTCTATTTCGGATAAGTTTAATTTAAAACGGGGCACTAGGCAGGGATGCCCATTATCTCCTCAATTATTCGCTTTGGTAATGGAGCCTTTAGCCTCAAGGATTAGAATGCATTCAAATCTACATGGGATACATATAGCAAATAAAATTTTAAAATTAGCTTTATTTGCAGATGATATTTTATTATTTTTGACTAAACCTACAATTTCTTTACCATCGCTTCAAAAAATATTGGAAGAGTTTGACAATGTATCAGGATTACAAGTCAATATTGCCAAATCCTCTATTTTCCCAATATACTTAGAGGATGATACTGTGAAAAAGCTTAAAAAATCAGTCCTTTATAAATGGACCACAAAATATTTGAGCTATTTAGGGCTTAAAATTCCTTTGCAACTTAAAGATATACATTCAGTTAACTATGATTCCTTAATAGAAGAACTAAAGAGAAAATTTACTCAATGGCATAAAATGTCTCTTTCTTGGCATGATCGCCTAAACATCATTCGAACATATGTATTACCTAAGTTCTTATTTCTTTTTAGAATTTTACCAATAACAATATCTAAGAAACAAATTGAGGTATGGCAAAAAATCTTATTAAACTTTTTTTGGGTTTATAAACGCCATAGGGTTAGTGTGGAAACATTAACCAAGCATAAACTTAAAGGGGGACTAGGCTTTCCAGACCTATATAAATACTACCAAGCTAATCACCTAGCCAACATTCTCAAAATGCTACATGATTACCAAAATAAGGATTGGATTATAATACAAACACACTATACCTACCCATATGATGTTCCGGAAACAATCTGGCAAACACCTTCAGAACGTTCCAAAAAAATAACTGATAGTCTGATCCTGCAAACCTTCTTAGCCACCTGGGAAAATAAAAGAAAACAATTGATCCCTGGACTTTCAAAATTCCAACATCTCTTTAATCAAAAAAGTTTATTACCTCCAAATTTCCCAATACACCAGGAAACATGGAAAAAAGCAAACATTACAAAAATTGAAGATATTGTAGAAAACAATATTTTAATTAATAAAACTCAATTAGAAGCAAAACTGGGTTCTACTATCTCTTGGATGCAATTTCTACAAATATCCCACTTTTGTTCTCAAATACATTTAAATAATATCATTAAGCATCCTTTATCAAATTTTGAAAAGATATATAAATGGATGAATACCTCTAGAAGACAACTTATGGCTAAATTATATTTAGAATTAATGGAAATAGAGTCTCACAACTTATTGACATATCAGAAAAGGTGGCATTCTATCTGTAATTCTATTTTATCTGATGACGACTGGCACTACATATGGAGGACGTTTCCCTTTAATACGAATATTATAGAAATAAAATTACAAACTTTTAAAATACTTACTTTTTGGTATTTAACACCTCAGAAATTATCGCATATAACATCTGCTGTTTCTCCTGCATGTTGGAAGAAATGTGGAGGTGTGGGAAATTATGTCCATTGTTGGCTTGAATGCCCAAAACTAGAGCTGTTCTGGACAGAAATAATAACTCAGGTTAAAAATATAACTGGTTATGAATTGCAATGCACAGTGGAACATATACTACTAAATAGATGGCAAATGCATATACAATCTAGTAATACTATGAAAAGAATAGCCATTTTGTTGGCAGCAGCTAAAAATGCAGTAGCCTTATTTTGGAAAGACACTAAAAGTCCTCAGCAACATCATTGGCATGCTAAACTTTGGAAGTTCTATATAATGTCAAAAATAACGGAAAATGTAGATGGAAGAGATGTATACAAATCTTCTTTAGATCACGCTATGATTTGGTTCCCTATTGTGGAATATTTAATTGATCAGGGTGAAATCCCTACTACAGTTAATGACTTAAATTTATGGTAAGATGTGAATGTCTCCTTGATTTGAAAAATGTAAACTGATACTGTAACTTTGAAAATGTAATACTCTTTTTAGTAACTCTAACACTCTTTTCGTGTATACTCCAACTTACCTGTTTTGTTAATTGCTATTTTCCTTTTTTGCATTTATTAATAAAATGTTATTAAAAAAAAACAAAACACTAAAGTGTGCCGTGCCTGAGTAATTTAATTAACAGGTGTATCTCAATATACAAAATATTTTTTTTCAAAAATCCTGCACATACTCAGACACGTTCATCCCTCCTTTGTTTGTAAGCAAAGCATGACCATTTATCTTTGTGTGCTGTGAAATGGGGCCAGGTTGCACTTCTCTAGTCTGAGCATCTGACCTATTAGCATTAGCTAAAACATAAAAAAAAAAAAATAATAATTGCCAGCAAATACATCCTTATTCAGCCAATTGTTTAATCATGCTTGAATTGGCCAATCCTGGCAGTTAGGCTGCAAGGAATAAAAGAACCTTTGTATCTTATGGATCTGATAAGAGCTAATAGAGAACATGATGTTTGACAAGCAAATATTGTAGTGCTAAACTACTTCTGGCATTCCTTGTAGAGAATATGCTGATAACAACACCTTGGAACTGTTATATCAAGGTGCATTTTGCATTAAAAGTAGGGCTGGGCTGGAAGCATGATCTGTGTTTCTGTGGCTATTTTCAGTAGAATCCTTTCCAAAAAATTTTCAGTCTATTGCTGAGAAGGGCTTGCCTATTTAAGAAAGCATTGCCCTCATTATGCATGGACTTTATTGGCCCTTCATGGCTAATGTCCCATAGCTAACTTCTATTTGGTTACTTAACCTAATGTTCCGTGTTCACTATAGGATCCCTGATTGGCTGGGATTGCCCATCTTAATAGTATACTAGAGGAAGGAGAAAGACAGCATAAGGTGGTGGAAAGCGTTGCTGCAGCAGAAACAACAGCTAGGCAAAACAAAACAAAAATGGAGTGGGCAGTGGTGAATATAATATTCCTATAAAGCAGGCTCAGGAAACATTTTCTCTCTTTTTTTTAAAAAAAAAGGGTGGGGGAAAGGTTTGGTTAAAAGGAGAGACTTTGGGCTGTGTCTGTGACACAACTGGCAGCAGGTCATGTTTGCTTTATTGAGGCACTTTGAAAGTCTGTTTCACCATGTTTTGCTTTGAAATAATCTATTAAAGAGTTGGAGAGCCTTCCTTTTCAGTTTGATTTTGTCTATTGATCCCTGTTCCGCAATTTAGCAGTTAAAAAATACAACCCTGCACAGCCTGTTTTGGATCTAGGACGAACGTCTGTCTGATTGATATGGTTGGGAGGTTAGAATGTCAGCTGCTTATGTCATGGAAAAGTACAAATGGAGCCTTTTCACTCACTGGATGCTAGCAAATAAGGCCCTGGGAATAAAAAAAAAATGGAAATATATTGTGAATGCTAGCACTGTACTGTAACGTCTCTTTTGTGTTACGCTTGAAAGGCTAGAGCAGCAATGCAGAATGTCTGGTGGATTATAAGCAGCGGGCTTTTAGAGTGCAAATGTATTCAAGCAGTTCTAGAAATGACCCTGAGTGTTTCAGTACTTCGATTATCTGCCTTTTCAGCAAGCAAACTTGTTTAGCAAATCCACTGTAATAATGGAAGCTGCATTCAACAAATGCTAGAAATACTGCAAAGAAGTATTAAGGTGCTGAGAACAATTAAGAATTTAGTAAGAATTTAGTAATCCACATGCACACACGGACATCCCAAAGTGGAGGGAAAGTACTATTGACACGTATTTCTCCACTGTTGTCTCAAGCATCTCTTATTGGACTAGTGGCTTAAACTTTTAGCAGCATCCCTGCCCCCACAAAAAGCCCTTTCCCTGAACTCTGAGGCTGAGTTCAGATTGGCAGTTTGCAGCGGGAGCCAGTCATGGCAAAAAAAGCCCTGGAATAAACTGTTCTGGGTTTTCCTGGTCACATGGGGCTGACAGATGCAGGAGTATACCGGGAAGAGGCGCGCGGGAGCGTTCAGACTGTTGACCTAGACGCACGGCTGTAAACAGCTTTTTCCTCTATGTGTGTATGGGCGCATAGGCGCATGTGCGCTCATGCACATAAGCACATCCAGCCCATTTGGGGTGGGCCCCATTGTGCCGGCACCATATTGGACGGTAGAACGGATGACAGTCAATCCGATCGCTGCTGCCTTATGCACGGAAACACCCGGCGCACACTATAGAAGTGGGTTGCTCCCGGCTTTTCGGCTTCACATTCACACTTCCAGGAAGCGGAATAACATGGGATAAAGGCACTCTCCAGGATTTGCTACCATTTTTGTCAGGTATCTTTTTAACGTGGGAGTGAAGCAGAACAGCACTTGTTGCCTATGGGTGGAGAATGCCAGGCAGATGTGCCTGTGTGAATGCCCCCTTTAATCTGCTTGGGAAACACGACTGAAAAGTGGCTACAGCGGGGCAAATTGCCAGTCTGAACTCAGCCTGAATTGCACTATGAACTTATTTCTCCCTCACAATATTGAATTTAAAAACCCTCATTTTTGAATGAACATAAATGGGATAAAATGTGCAGAACCTCTTAGGTGAGTTTTATGAATTTTACAGATCTTGTTTTAACAAAGGATACCTCCCATATGCCACTCATTGGAATTTCTCCCTAGATTTTGGAGTTCTGAATTATCCGGTTTTGATTATGAAATGGAACTTCATGTATTAGGAATCTGTCATTGTTGCAATATTTATTTTTGAATTTTTATAAAACACTATTTAAAAGTTTGGACTCTGGGAGTGGGAGCAGAATGGGGTTAGCTTCCACCCTGTAATTTGCTAGGAGGGGGCTGATCCCTCTGGAACAGTCAGTCAAACAAGACCACTGTTCTCTCACAGGGACCCAAAGAACCTACAACAGGAAAAACATTAAGAGGCTGATTGATAAAGGTGTGGGAGTAATGTAGTCCATTCTGTGGGACTCAGCAGCCAACAGAAGAATTTTGTTTACTGTTTCTGGGGAGTAAAACATACCTGTGAAAAAAGGAGCAAGTTGTACTGAACAGAAAGAGAGTCTACTATTTTTGAATGGAGAAAGAGAGGGAGACAGAATTGATGGTAAAGACAGAAACAACAAGACCTGGACAGCAAGCATTTAGTTCTTCTGCTATCAATATCTGCTTTATATAATTTTCAACGTGGCCAGATCTGTGGATACTTAAATCCAGAGACTGGAACCATGAACAGACAAGACAAATCTTTCTGCAAACCTGGAAAATGCCTGAGGTTTGCAGAAAAATGCAAAAAAAAAAAAAAAAAGCTTTGGGGGGCATTATGTCCCCCAATAATAGAAGCAGTGCCTGTAGCTTTAAGAAAGTTGTGCCCTCTTGTGTTTGTCATTGTGGGGGTTACTAAGCTACCACAACTGTGTCGCCAGCCTTCCAGCCTTGCTTTCTGTCAGTAAAAGGCAGAGGAAGGGGCAGGGCCCGTTCCTGGGCTGTTTAAGCCTTTGAGGGAGAATACATCAGGGCCCAGCCCGGCAGCAGCTACTAAACAACTTGCTACAACATGGCTTGCAAGAGGTGAAGACAGAGGGCAGATAAAGGTAGGTTGGCTGGTGGGTGGGAAGGCAGAAGGAGGCAGGAAAAGGAGAGAGGGCATGGGGGCTTTAAGGGGAGGGAAAGAGGAAATGGTAGGGGACAGGAAAATGAGATGCCCCTTGCAAGTCCTTGTGGGTAGGCTTCATGCGCTGTACTATTTGCAAACTGTGTGTAATGGGAATTCTGTGGGAACATCTCCCACTTGCCCCTGACCCTTCCTGTGACCTAAGAAGCATTGTATTTTTTCCTTGGGGGAAGGGGGGGGGGAAGAAGGAGAAAATGGGAGTGAGAGAAATGGGAGTCTCAGAGAAAACTGCAGTGAAGACTAAGGCTGTGGGAGGACATCAGTTGCAGAAGCTGGAGCAAAGAAGTTGGAGTCTTTGAGGCTCTGATTACCATTAGGAGAGCCTTGGGGGAAAATAGCCTGGAAGGCATTTCTCCTACTTAACTGGCAAGCACAAGAGGCCTAGATAAAGACTCACCCTTGGAACCCAGTTATTATTTCCCACCCATTCATGAATGAAGTTTCCCTATTTATTTACCTCATTATTGTTATTGTTGCTGGAACCCACCAGGGTTGATACAGAAGTGTTAGCCTGGAAAAACCTTCATCACTTGCCTCAAGTATCCTTTGTGCACAGTCTTTTCGAAACAGAGCAGCCTGCAGGTCTGTTTACTCATAAGTAAGTCCCACTAAATTCAGTGGTTCAAAAAGTACTGTTTGTGTGCATATGCACACACACACACATTGTGTAGGGAGAAATACAGGAACCCTCTCCCTCCAACTGTCAAAGATTAGTATTGAGCACGGGTCTTTTTTGGGGGGAGCGCACCAGAGCACAGCTCTGGAGCTCAGGAGCCAAGCCCCGCCCCCAGCCGGGGTCCAGGGGAGTCTTTCAGGCAGCCAAATGTCAATTTCAGCTCCATTATAGCCTATGGGCCATTGAAGTCAATGGTGAAAACATAGGGTATATTCTGGGGGCTGGAGGGGAGGGGGTTTGAGAGAGAGGCTCCAAACTCACAGGGTAGCTTATGGAGCCTCTCCCCAAGATACCCACCAAGTTTCAAGAACATTGGATTAGGGGGTCCAATTCTATGGGCCCCCAAACAGGTTACCCCTATTCCCTCCTTTGTTCTCTATGGTGGGAAAAAAGTTACTTTTTGGGGCCGATATAATGGGGCCGAATTGCCGCCAAATTTCTTTCATTCCCTCCTTTCCTTCTCTCTTTTTCCTCTTTCCCTCCTTCTTCTCTTCTCTCTCTCTCTCTCTCTCTCTCTTTCTTTCTTTCTTTCTTTCTTTCTTTCTTTCTTTCTTTCTTTCTTTCTTTCTTTCTTTCTTTCTTTCTTTCTTTCTTTCTTTCTTTCTTTCTTTCCCACCTTCTTCTCTTCTCTTTTTTTCCTCCTTTCCCTGTTTCCCTCCTTCTTCCCTCTCTTTCTTTCCCTCCCTTTTCTTTCTCTTTCTTTCCCTCTTTCCTTCCTTCTTTCCTTCTCTCTACTCTCTCTCTCTTTCCTTCCCTCTTTCCTCCTTCTGTGGCCCAACTCTCAGGAGAAGGAGTTTAAACTTTAAACACCTTCTCTCTTAGCTTCCCCACCCAGGCCAACTGGGGAACGGAAGGGGATGCTTTTGAAGATGCCTCCCCCCTTTTTGCTTCCCCTTCTGACATCACTTCCGGTGATGTCAGGGGGCATGGCATATGCTAATAGCCTAATAGCTCATTAGCATACCATATGCTAATAAGCTCCTGCAGCTGTTTTTCTACGAAAAGACCCCAGGTATTGAGAAAAAGAAGAGGAGGAGGAAAAGGAGAGATTGGATTTATACCCTGCCCTTCACTCAGAGTCTCAGAGCAGCTTACAAACTCCTTTCCCTTCCCCTCCTCACAAAAGACACCCTGTGAGGTAGGTGGGGCTGAGAGAGCTCTGACAGAAAGTGCCTCAAAAGCTAGGCATGGTTCCCCATGAGCTTCATAACAAAATACAGTTCATGCTATTTTGTGGTCCTTATCAATTAAGTGTGTATTGCATGTTTCTTTTCCTTTGTGTTGTATATCTCGTTAGGTTGAAACATTGGCACTTATGCTGACTGTGATAGTTTATAACTTGATTATTTGCCCATTATATAGGCAGATGTAAAAATGTGCCTAAATAAGAAGCAGCATCGATCATTTTTGGTTGCCTTGAACCCCCTCAACATAAAATCCATTCCTAGGGCCCTGCTTAATATTACTGTACCCACATCTGTGCTGTTTTGCCAAGCACGAAGGAAGTTGGTGCAGTCAGATATATGAATATATCAAAGCTTTGGGAGGGCACACATGTACTTTGATGAAACAGAAGAGATTGGGGGAAAGGGTGGATGTGGGACAAGGAAGTACATGCAGGTACCGGGGAAGGGGGAAGCTTCTGTTATCTCTTCTAGAGATCCTTCTGTGCATGTGGGCACTGTGCCAGTATTGGGAAGAAGTGTGTTTGATGTTTGCTTATACTCTTTTTAATGTGCAGGAATGTAATTATTGATATCGGCCTTATCTTTCTGCCAGCAGATGAGTTTATTTGTGTTTAAAATAAATTGGGACGTGAGGAAAAAAAAATGGAATTCCATTATCAAGTGCCAATGCTTACCTTAAAAGGTTATTGCAATACTGTGAACGTAGGAGCAATTCATGCCAAAGCACAATTTAATGAAATGCCAGCATTCATTTATTTCCTTTCAAAACAATATTTAGTAAATATGGATTCTTTGCCAAGAAAACAATGAAATGTTCATGGAACCAATAAAACCAATAAAAAAGTGCCCATTTTGGGATTAAATTTTTCATATACTTCTATCAGCTTAATATTAAAACTTTTCTTCCTTATCTTCATACAATTACAGTGGCTTACAAACCTGAAGATAATTTTTGTGCTTCTGAGATGAGGAATACCGACTCAAAAGCAATTGAATGTTCACATCAAGAAAAACATTATACAGTGAAATTGGAAAACAAGGTATGTTCCTTCTTGCAGGAATACAAGCAATAATCAGCATTTTAAATGTAAAATGTACATTTCTAAAAATGAACATTTCAAACCCTACATGTTGGATTCACAAAAAAAGAAATAGCAGCCTGTAAACTTGAACAATCCTACTGTTAGAATAACAGCTGTAACTAGGTGTGTGCAAAAGAAACCCCGGTATTTTTGAGGTTTGGGTGTGTGTGTGTGTGTGTGTGTGTGTGTATATATATATATATATATATATATATATATATATATATACACATACACATACACATACACACACACGCTATGGTATCTGGTAAATATTCAGGAAAGCCAAATATTTTCGGTTCCATTATACCCTATGGTGACCATTATAGTTAAAGGGCCCCATAGGCTACAATGGAGAATCAATCTGGGTTTTTTTTGTTTTGTAGAGGCATCAAATTTACAGCATAGCTGCTGGAGACTCTTCTAAAAACAAACAAAAACAGCAACACCAAGTTTCAAAACTATTGGACCAGGGGGTCCAATTCTATGAGCCCCATAAGAAGGTGCCCCCATCCACCATTGTTTCCAGTGGAGGGGAAAAGGCATTTAAAGGGAACACATTCCCTTTAAATGCCCTTTGCAAGCTGCAGCTGAACTCTGAAGGCACGTAAATGGCTCACGGTCTTTTTAAATTCCTTCTCCAAGCAGCGAGTTCACTTAGAAGGCATGTAAAGAGACTGCAAACCCTTTAAATGCCTTCGAGTGAAATTGCTGCAGAGTCACGTGACTTGGAGAAGGCATTTAAAGAGACAATGATCCCTTTAAGTGCCCTTTAAGTTTGGCTATCTGGCAGCTCTAAAAATCCCAATTATGGGGGGGATTTTCAGGGCTTGGCCGTTTCACATAGCCAAAATGCAGCTCCTTTTGGTAACCGGGCTTTAAAATACTCCTCAAATACCAGTAAAATATTTTAAAGGTATTTTTCCAGCTTTGTTTATGCCAAATGCACATCTCTAAGTGTAACATAATAGTCAAAGCTATTTTGTACCCCTCCCCCTCCAAACAGCTTACTAGGTCTAAAGAATTGTATCAATTGCATTGCCCAAGGAACTTTTCTCTAACAGAAGCTGTCCCTGACACGGGGTACATAACTTTTGAAACTTGAGATACTTTTGATTTGACATGGGTGCCTGTATTTCAGAGAGAGAAAGCCAGAAAACTACACTGAATGTATCTATTTATATTCTGGCCCCTAGTTCTTCATAGATTTGCATAGAAGCTTACATGGGGAAGGTGTTGGGGAAGGAGTACTGAGTTTAGGTTGTATTCCAAGAAATCTTTGTCACTGAGTAAACATGGCTAGGTTATCAGACTGCCCTGGGATTGCTCTGTGTTATCAAGTTAATAAAACAATGAGTAAAAATGGCAGAATACGTGAGTCATTTGGTATTCTTCTCCCTGAACATTATACAAACTCAGAATTTACCTACATTGTACATTATCTTAAATTTTCACTATATCTAGTTGTTAAATGCTGTCCTTCTTGTCAATAGCAAATTATAGGTAATGAGCCCACCCATGTCAGTTAACGAGGATTCTATGAACCTGAACCTTTGGGTTTGAAGTGATATCTGCATATGTGGAGATGGTGGGGAAAAAAGCAAATGGCTGATTTGGGGCACCATTTTATGGTTGCTGATGATACAAATAAATACACCTAGATCCTTAATTACAGTGCTAGGAGGTTCAATTGGCTATAAATAAATTACTTCATGCACCTTTCAAGCTGCCATCCACCAGGTGGGGCCAGGTGTTCTGGAATTACAACTGATCTCCAGGCTGCAGAGATCAGTTGCCCTGGAGGAAATGGTATTTTCATCAGGTAAACTCTATCAAATCATATCCCTGCAGAGCTCCCTCCCTTTTCCAAACTCCACCTTCACCAGGCTCTGCTCTCAAAACTCCAGAAATATCCCAAGCTGGAGCAGGCGACCCTATACACCTTAAGCTTTCCAAGTTACAAAAACACATCCTGTGCATGGATGTAGTCTTTGTTGTTCCTTCTATACATCAGTACTTTACCCAGGTGTATAGTGGCAGTTCAGGGTGGTTTTTTTCATTGCAAATGCTACTGAAATATTTAGTCATTTTTCGTTTGTGTCTTCACATTCTTTCCATTCTCCTGAGGGAAGAAGACCTGCTAATTAGTCCAGATTTACTTTGCAATGCCCTCTTGAAATGGTGATTAGAAAGAAAAGGTATACTTCCCTGCTGGTGTTAGCAGATGAAAGAAAAACCTGTTATGCATTTTTAGCATCCCGGACTTCTGAACCATATTTTTGTGCTTTAAGTATCCAGGGCTTAATTTGATTTCAGACAAAAAGTATGGGGGATTTGTTTTTTCTTAAAGAATTATTCTGGTTTTGCAAAACGTATATATTTCTTCAGTTTTCACAAACAAGCAAAATAAATGCTGTAAAAAAACTAGAAAAATACTCAGAGCCATTTGAGGAAGTGTCTGGATGTTTCAGAGAGGATGTACCCGGGGGTGGGGGGGCATTAAATTCCTTAATTCTGTCAAAGAGTTAAGATGAGTTAGCTTTATTTTTAAAATGTATCCTGTTCCATTTTCAAGGAAAATCTGCATTGGTAGGGATTCTTTCTCTCCGTAACAGTTATGTCCCTAGTCTTCAATATTCATTAAAGAACATTTGACACTTCCTGATCCTCCCCCCCCCATTTTTCTGATAGGACATACTTATCTGCAGTCAATAAATAAGCTAGAATGTCTGTAGGAGAAGAAAAAATAAGAGTAGTTTTTTATACCCCATTTTTTTTTACCTCGAGGAGTCTCAAAGCAGCTTACAATCGCCTTCCTTTCCTATCCCCACAACTGGCACCTTGTGAGGTAGGTGGGATTGAGAGAGTTCTGAGAGAACATTGACTGGCCCAAGGTCATGTGGAGGAATGGAGAATCATACCTGGTTCTTCAAATTAGAGTCTGCCACTTTTAACCACTACACCACATGGGCTTTGTGTATATCATAAACCAAGTTGTACCATTATAAGTCTATCGAAGACTACTGTGTTTAAGATAGCACTGTGGAGATGCTATAGAGGAATGAGATCATTTCCATAATTTTGTTCTTTGTTGTACCACGAGCTGTCTGTAATCTATGTTCCACTTGTCTAAAACTTCAATTTAAATGGGAAAATTTACAGACTTGGACTATGCAGTTTTACCTTTCCTTTCATTTTCTTTGGTTCATTTGTATCTTTTCCCTTCTCCATGTTATGGATATACGTGTGTGTATTGATTATATCCCAAATAATTAAAATGACTGTAAATTGGCACAATTTATTTAGGCATTTATATGCCGCTTTCCTCCCATCTGTGAAACCAAAGTAGCTTAACCCCAGAAAAAAATTGAAACCGGTAATGCAGGAAAAATAAAAATATCCAACACAAACTACTAGACTGGTCCTAGATCCACTGGGCAGCTGGTGTGTGGCAAATTGTCACAGCTGGACCTGCAAATCAGAAGGGAAACAGAAACTCAGCTTGGATGTTATGTGACAACGATTGCATAAGAAATCTTCATGCAATCATAAATGCCATTACATCAAGAATACTTTGAATTGTATTTTATCAGTTCACATGACTCCACATGTGCATTAGTGAAATACTTCCAAACAGAATCTTAATGCAATCATATTTGTATTCCCTTAATTAAACTGGAATTCAAGAGGAGCAGATCTCAGGGCAAAGTGAAATTTATGGAGCAATACAGGAATGGAACGAGGGAGAATCCTTCATTTTCTGTATCCCATTTAAACAGCAACTAAAATGCTTCATGTGCACTTTGTGTCATACCAAGCTGCAGGAAACTGCTCATTGGAAGCATACAATTTTTCTTATGATTGAAATTGTCCCTGTTGCTATGGAGTTCAGCCAGGATCCATAGTGCAGCAGCTAACTTGTGTGTCTCTGTGTATATATATGTGGATTGAGGCTACAATCCACAAGTCTGTTAACAAAAAATGTATTTGGACTAGTGCTGATATAAAGTACAAATCTACTGACATTTATGTGCAAGGAATTCTTATTGAGTTCAATGGGCCTTACTCGCAAATCATTGTGCATAGGATCATAGTTTAAAAGTCTCATCCAATGTTTGGGGGGACGTAATAATTTCTTTCTTTGTGATATCATCAAATAAACATATCATCTAAGAAACATATTGTCACAATTATCATCCCCTCTCCCATGATCCAGTTTATTGAAGGGGAACAACACTTTTTAACTAGATAATTCCAGGGGGACATGATTCAGCCAAGCATGCTCTTTAACATCTCAGACTCCTAAGAGTCACCATGAACTTCCAGTCAAACATTACCTTTGGGCCCAGTTCCTCACACCACCCATACTCAACCTAAACATCATAGAGGGTGATTCTGCACTAGACCTTAAATCCTGGTTCAGCCCTGTCCCTGAACTTCCATTCTACACTACACTTGAGTTCACCCCTGTAGTTATCTTGAGGTATTTTTTTGTTTCTACATTACATTGAGGTCACCCTGGTTTTGCCTCATACTTGTCCCGGGATAAACAGATACTTATAACCAGGGATAAATGCAAGGTCACAAGTTGAACTCTGATAAAACCAGGGATGAGATCCAAGTGTGGAAAGGACCATGGAGACAAACCATATGACCTGCTGACATCTACTGGCCCACAAGGTGACTGTAGCTCCCTGAATTTTGTCCTCCCTCTTAGTGGATCTCAAAACATCCAGTTAAGTTTCATTTACAGAGATTTCAATGAAACACAGCCGACTACCTGGACTGTGGTTTGGTCTGTAAAACTCTTGGGTTTCAGAGAGTTTCTACCAGTCACAATTTCCATCCATTTCATTGAGGGTATGAAATTTGAAGATTGGGCTGCCAGAAGCTACAGTTTACATTTGCATTGAATTTTCTTTGTGCTTTCCCATAAATAAATAGAAACTGTTTTGTCCTAGGAAGCTTGTATTCACATTCTCATTTATAAAAATGAACCCTTTGTATTATAGGACACACAGATATGCTTTCAACAGTTAAACTAATCTGATTTGTTTTTTGATCCCTGCTGACTCTAGGCATTGAGCCAGTACAGAAGAGACTCATGCTCATAAGGAATATAGTAGTCTCTGCCATCCCACACTGAAAACAAAATGTTCCACGAGTGGGTGTTGTTAGAGACACCACCAGCCATTTATGGTGAACATGTTTGGCAGGTGAACATACTATGTTCAACAGCCATGATTGTTCATTGAGCCAAGCCTTGTTCTTCTTGTCACCATCAAATTCAAGCAGCTGCTGAAGAGCTTTGTAGCTGTGCAGTAACTGTGGTGGTGGAGTTCCATTAACAAGCCTGTTTTGCATCTGCTCATAAGTTGGAATTGAATCTTTTCCCATGTCATAGATGGTTGAGTCAGGTAATTTAATGATTGGGGGGGAGGGCTACTACGGCTCTCATAAAGCTGTGCAGAAATGTGCATGCATGAAATAACTTTTACACACTGAGAAATAGATTTTATTTAAAATAACTTGGTGACTGATTGATGCTTTTTTATAAAAACAATTGGTTTACAGAGGAGTCTGTAAGAAGGTACACAGGTTTCTGGGGGGCTTGCATCTAGTGCTTTCAAACAGAGACTTTTAACAGGAGAGTTGAGTTTGAGAGTTCAGCAAGGCAGGTTGAGGGGGAGCATAAGAAATCCCTGTAGTCTGAGTTTCCTGGAAAAGGACATACAAGCTCCACATCAGCAAGAAGGGCAGTGTACCACATTATGTTTCCTGCTACAGCCATCTGTATAGATGCAAGAAAAAACCCTGGTCCAACCCTAAAATGCCTGTAAGCAACAAAACCAGTGATAAAGGGAGAAAGCCAGCAGGGGAGTGGGGGCTATCCAGTGTTTTGCTGGTTGTACCACATGTATGATTATCTGCCAACTGGGCAGAAACTGTGGGTGTGTGTTGAATGCATGGAGTTCTTGGCTCCCGGGGAACAGGTTCATTCCCTTGAGGTTATGGTTGCTAACCTGGAGGAGTTGAGAGGGAGAGAGAGGTTTGGGGAAGACACTTTCAAAGACCTACCAGAACAGTCCCACTCCTGTGCTGACATGTCTTCTGCTGTTGTGGAGAGTGAGAGCCTCAAGGTCGGAGAGCAGTCCTAAATAAAACTGTCTTCAGCTACCTCCTGAAGATCAACAATGCGGGGGCCAGGAGCATCTCTCTGGGAAGGTTGCTCCATAATTGCGTGGCTACTACAGAAAAGGCCTTCTCTCGTGTACCCACCAAATGAGAATCTTTAATTGATGGGACACTCACAAGGGCGTCTGACTGCTATATTAATTCCCATGCAGAAACAATGCTAGTAAGTTATCTTTAACTCCAAAACATTAACAACTGATTTTTAAAAAAGAAGGAGGAGGAGGAAACTTTACGAGGAAAAGGGGTCTAGTTATCTGGAAGCTGAAAGGGAAACATGAGAGAGGATGCTTGGAAGATATTTAAATCTGTAATAAAACACATTCCCCAGGTTAGGAAAGGTGGCCGAGCAGCCTTTAAACTAATCTCAGGAGTGGAAGCCAACAGGAGCTGGGGAGCCTCTGGTTTGGGGCAAGTCAGTCCAGAGGGCTGATTGCATAAGCAGAGTAATATTGATAGGAGTATAATAGAACTTGGGAGTGAGGGTAGGAGGGCAAATGAGAGCCATGTATGGCAACTAAGGGGCCAGGAGAGGCAAGGGTTGCTGGAGAGGGAAACATCGGTATCTATATGCCAATACTAGAATTTTCTGAACCAAGATGGGGGAGTTGGAGTGTTTGGTGCTCAGTGACAATTTAGATATAGTACGTATCTCAGAAACATGGTGGAAGGGGGAAAATCTAGGGATACAGTCATCCCTGAGTATAAGCTCTATAGTTAGGGCAGGGAGGGATGGGTTGGTGGAGGCGTTGCATTGTACATCAAAGAGAACATAGAATCAAATAAGTTAGAAAACATCAGGGGAATTAACTCACCAACAGAAGCAATATGGGTGAAAATACTGAGTTATTTAAAAGTGAGGGTGTGCCACCTGATCACACCCTTCAGGCTGCCTTGAGATGGAGAAGGAAATAAGGGAGGTGACTAAAGCAGATAATGTTGTTATATTGGAGACATCAACTACCCTCACATTGACT
Source organism: Gekko gecko (assembly GCA_029375565.1). Classification (NCBI taxonomy): domain Eukaryota; kingdom Metazoa; phylum Chordata; class Lepidosauria; order Squamata; family Gekkonidae; genus Gekko; species Gekko gecko. The sequence goes on from JAPDNY010000006.1 coordinate 31,795,521, forward strand.
GGGTAAACATGTGCTTGAGTCATGCTGCAGAAATGAGATTCCTAGACATATTAACATAGACATAGACATAGAACAGTTGGTCCCAGAGCCAACCAGATGGGTGGTAATCTTGGACTTAGTTCTGAGTGGGTCTGAAGACCTGGTGAGAGATGTAGAGGCTGTTGCACAAAATACAACAGAATCAGATCCCTAGAGGATGCTTGGAAACTATTTAAAACCACACTAAAACCACACAGACATAATGCATTCCACAGGTCAGGGAAGGCACTGCCAAGTCTAAAAGAATGCCTGCATGGTTAACAAGGAAGCTATCCTCCGGTATATACAATTCTGTTTTTGTCATGGACTCCCCTGAACATTCCAACATGCTCCAAAATCAGTTTGCTTTCTGATCTGTCATTCAGAGAGTCTCCCTATCCACTGGCTGCTTTGCCTGAGCCCTGCCTCCAACATTCTAAACAGTCCTGCCTGCAACGTTCTAAACTCTCCCCCCCACAGCCAGTCAGAACACAGAGGTCATTTGCATATGTGGCCTTTGACTCTAACATTCTAAACAGTTTGTCGTTGCTGTTCTGAGGTAAAATACATTTCCCCTTAGTGCCTGTTGGGGGAACCATTGTTGCCAATCTCCAGGTGAGGGATGGAGATCACTCAGAATTACAACTGCTCTCCAGGAGGGAGGGGGAGGAGATGGAAAGCTGAAGTCAGAGGGGCAGATGAAGGTAGGTTGATGGTTGGCTGTGAAGGAGATAGGGTTGCTAATTCCAGGTTGGAAAATTCCTGGATATTTGAGGGGTGGAGCCTGGAGAGGGTGGGGTTTGAGGAGGGATGGGACCTCAGACAGGTACAATGCCATAGACTCCACCCTCCAAACCAGCCATTCCTTTCTGTGGAACCATTGTTGCCAGGTGAGGGCTGGAGATCACTCAGAATTACAACTGTTCTTCAGGTAGCAGAAATCAGTTCATCTGGAGAAAATGGTGGACTCTGTGTCATTATACCCTGCTGAGGTCATCACAGCAAATTGACACTGAGTGTCCAGGACTGGGGCACCTGCCCAGAGCCTCTTTCTAGCGCTCGTTGTATTTATTTCCACAATGGGCTTTATTCCTAGTACAACATAATGAAGTTTCTTTTAAAAAGTAGAAGGTCTGCACCAATGAATTAAACAGGAGGGGCCACAGGCTGTGGCAAAAGGAATGTAAGTCAATAATTCAGCATGAAAAAAGAGAACTTGAGGAGTAGGTTGCTAAAAGCATCAAGACAATATACATTTATTTAAATATATCCAGAGCAGGAAACCAGCCAGAGAAGCAGTTGGGCCTTTGAGTGACAAAGGAAGATGGGGAGATGGCAGAAAAGATCAATGATTTTTTTTTTTTGTCTCTGTGTTTACTGTGAAAAGTATGGGGCATGTACCCGTGCCACAGCCCCTATTTTCAGGAAAGGAGTCTAAAGAACTGAGTCAAATTGAGGTGACCAGAAATGAAGTTCTAGACCTATTGGAGAAATTATTATCTGATAAGTCTCCAGGTCCTGATGGCCTACACCTGTAAGTCCTTAGGTAACTCAAGTGTGAGATGTACTAACCTGTATATGTACCCTATCTCTAAGTTTAGCCGCTGTACCAGAAGACTGGAGAGTAGCAAATATGACACCAAATTTTTAAAAGGGGAACCCAGAAAATACTGGCCAGTCAGCCTAATGTCTGTCCCAGGAAAATTAGTAGAAACTACAATCAAAGAGAGAATTATTAGGCACACAGAGGAAACAGTGTGCCGTCTGCTGAAGGAAAATCAGTGTGTTGTCTGAAAAGGTATCTCAACAAAGATTCCTGGGAAGCTCAGCAGTCATGGGATGTGGATGGGTTCTCTTATGAATTAAAAATTGGTTAAATGACAGGAAGCAAAGAGTATGAATCAATGGATAGTTCTCACAATGGAGGGAAGTAAGCAGTGGAGTTATTGGGACCAGTACTGTTTAATTTATTACAAACTAGTGGCCAGGCCCGTTGCGTGGCTCGATGCAACGGGCGCTAGGCAGTTGGTGGGGGAAGGCCCCCCCCCCATGTCCTCTCATGGCGGGTGGGGGAGGCGGCATTGGTGGCGCGCCTCTCCAGCGCTGGAGAGGCATGAGCAGGAGGTCCTTTGGTGTCCGTGGGCTGCGTTAGGGGCTGTGTGCCGGCACAGGCCTCGAGCTCCGTGAGGCCTACCTGTCTGGGGCTGTCGCGGCGTTGGAGGGAGCTTGCTGCTCAGGCAGCCGCGGAGGAAGTGTGCGGCGCGTCCACAGAAGGGCGGGCCTGTCGGCCTGGAGAGCGAATCTTCCCGGACGGCGGAGGAAGTGGGCGTGGCTCCTCCTGAGGCGCGGTTGTCGCAGGGCGGATGTGCCGGGCTGGAGGGCGAATCCTGGCGCACGGCGGAGAAAGCCAGAAAACTTGGTGAAATCCAAGAGTGACTGAAGAGCTCCAAGAGAATCTCTGCAAATGGAGTGAGTGAGAAACAATATGGCAAATTAAATTTAGTGCTGGTAAGTCTAAGGTGATGCAAACTGGGACAATAAATCCCAACTTCAAGTATAGGTTAATGGGGTCTGAACTTGTTGAGATTGAGAGGGGGAAAGATCTTGGAATCATAGTTGAAAGGTCAATGTGTCACGCTGTGTGCCATAGCAGTGAAAATGCCTTATTCTGTGCTAGGGATAATTAGGAAAAGGTCTGAACATAAAACAGACAATACTATAATGTTCCCGTATATATCTATGGTGTGGATGTAGTGATGGCCACAGGAAATGAGATCTTTAAAAGGGAATTAGATAGATTCATGGAGGATAAGTCTATCAGTGACTACTAGCCATGGTGACTGTGGGGAACCTCCATGTTCAGAGGCACTGAAACTCTAAATCCCAGTGCCAGGAGGCAACATCAGGGCAACAGTGCCAGGAGGCAACATTTCAGCCTCTATGCCCTGTTGTTGGTCCTCCAGAGGAACTGGTTGGTCACTGTATGTGACTGGATGCTGAACTAGATGGACCACCGGTGTGATCCTGCAGGGCTCTTGTTATGTTCTTAATTGAAGGATGTTTAAGCACCCTCATTTATAACTAAGGAAGAAGTTCTGGGGAACCCCAGATGGAGAACACAGAAACCAAGAACAGCAACCATTTTTGTGTTGCACTGAAAGAGCTGTATAATACAAGTAAATTCCTTTATTGCACACTGCAATTTCCATTTGCATCATTTACCATTCTTGTAGCAACCGAGAGTTTAATGAGGATCATTCTTTAGCCACACAGTATTTGCTATGCTAAGCTGTCTGAGCTTTTGCTGCGATGCGTAATAGGAAATATTTTTATTGGACAAAGTAAAGTTTATTTTGGCTGATTGAGTTTTTGCTGTTTATCTTGCTCAGTAGTAAGTTTCAGATTCTGTACGTTTTTTTCCCACATGTTGTGGTTGGAGTTGGGCTTTTCTTCAGAAATTTATATATTCTGATTTTTTTTTTTAATGGGATTGCTGGATGTGTATGTTTTAAAAATTCTTTTTATAAGCAAAAAAAGCTACTCTGCATGCTATGTAACAACAGCACTAAATGATGTGGTTTTAAAGTAATAGTGCTTTGAGGGCCCTCAAGGCTGCCCCCTAAATCTTGCTACATTTGCTTTTGGAATTCCTGTCCACAATCATTGTTCCCATGACTCACCATTTTCCCCTCATTTTGTTCAAAATTCTTTCCTCTTTACTACATGATCCCATCCATTCAGAAACCAGATAGTGAATGTGACACTGCCGTGGCACTATGTAGCAAAACAGGTTTGCTTACATAATTATATCCTTAAGAAGTAGGGGCCTGCAAGACTCTCCAGCAGCTATGGCTGGGGCCAGTATGGAACTTTGGACAACGTGGGGCCCTGGCAGCCAGCATTCAGCCCCAGGCCAGTGTGTAGCCCTAGCAGCCACCACCAGGCCTGGTGTGGCCTCCATTTTTTCCCTGGGCTGCACAGCCACCACTGGGTCTTGGACTGCACAGCTGCTGCTGCTGCTGGGCTCTCTGGCAACTGCTACCAGGCTGGTGCGGCCCCTGTGCTCTCCCTGGGCTGGGCTGCTGCTGGGCCCAGCACAGCTTCTGGGCTATGTGGCTGCCACCACCAGTCCCAGCATGGAGCCCCAGGGTATGCTGCTGCTTCAGCTTATGTGGCTTCCAGCATGGCTCCCAGCATGGCTCTCAGCCTCCTCCAACTGTTGGAAGTAGATGCTTTTTCTTTGGGGCAAATTTAACCCCCCTCCATGTATGTTTTTTGAAGATTTAAGATTTTTCTGCAAACTAAGAGGGTCCCCTAAATTTGCAGAAAAATCTCTTTAGTGTCCAAGTGGTGCCAGTCCACAGATGGGGCCCACATGTTGGTGACTGTATATAGATAAGTGGAGGCCCAAAAACTTGTGTGTGGGGGTCTCATTCCCCCTCCCCATGAGTCCAGCCCAACCATTTGCCTTGAAGCTCAGTGGTGGCAGTGTCTGGGAGCCACTCCAAGTCTGGAGCTGCTTCCAGTACCTGCCACTGCTGAGCCTGGAGTGGCTCCTGGCATCCACTGCCACAGCAGCAGGGCCTGGAGCAGTTTCCAGTGTCTGCCGCTGCTGCAGCAGGACCTGGAGCAGTTCCTGTCATGCATCATTGCTGTGGCAGGGCCCAGAGAAACTCCCAAACAGCTGCTGCGGCTCCCAGGCTCCATGATACAGTTAAGGAAAGAGCATGCTCTACACAAGTGCAAGGAACATTCTTTTACTTTTTTAAAAAATAAAACAAATTTTAATGGTGTGGTAGTAATAAAGTGGAAATATACTCAGCCAGAACTTCTTATTTGGGATATATACACTGCTTCAGGAATTTACACCTTTTCGTTCCTCATTTTAAAAAAAGGCCTTTAACAAAGCTATTTGCCTACAGACATTATAACAGCCAAAGAATTATGAAGGCCTTTATTGTGAATAGAATAATTGGTTGTTCAGCAGTAGCTAATAGTCTGATCTTCTGTGTTATTCCAGACTTCCATGTTGGATGTATTCCATCTCTTCAACTGACATAGGTTTCCTCCGGTATTTCATAGGTAATGTACATAGTAGTTCTGAAGTGTCTGGTGTGCCTTGTGGTCTGTTAATGGATGAAATATTTTGATGCGACAGCTGAACTCCTACAGACCTTTGTGAGGTTAAGTGATAGAGTGGAGGCACCTTTAACTCCAAAGATTCCTGCATTATAGGTTTGGGAATATTTGTTCTGTCTGGAAACTTAAGAGTGTATGTGACTTTACTACCTGAATGACCCTAGTAGCAGCCACCATCTTACTGCCTGTGGTGACCTTGGTCCAGGCAGGAGCATTCTTTTACTTTTTTGAGGATTTAACACTTCATGTATTTTTAAAAAACATTTCAGATGTCCCCCAGGTGTGCAGAAAATCTCTTTAGCCTCCATGTGGCCCCGATATGTGGATTTAGCTATCTGCAGATCACAGCGACGTGTTGTTTATAGCATATAGATAGCAGATGAGATGAAACCACTTGAGAGTGAAGACAGTACTTCTTGAATAAGCATATTGATTATCCCAGCCAATTGTCCTTACTGTGAAAGGATGATATTTCTCTCTCTCTCGACACAGTGCCATCCTATGCACAGGTACACTCTTCTAACTTCAGTTGATTTAGAAGTGAGTTAGCTGTGCTTAGAATGGCAGCCCGAACTGATGAACTAGTATTAGCTCCCATACCACATTCAGTAAAATCCTCGAAGGCTGATTCAGGTGGATAGCTGTGCTGGTCTGAAGCAGCAGAACAAAGTTCAAGTCCAGTGGCACTTTTAAGACCAACAAAGTTTTATTCAAGGTATAAGCTTTCATGTGCGCATATACTTCTTCAGATACATAGTAGAAGGACTATTGGCCAGGATAATCTATGTGCTTATTCAGGAAGCACTGTCTTCACTGTCAAGTATCAGTAAAATCCTCAGTAAGCATTCCAAACAGGGAGAAGAAGTCTTGCCTTGTTAGATTCTCTCAACCACCAGCTCTGAAGTACTATGCATTTAATACACAGCATAACTGTGCCATAAACAGATGGTTGAAGTGTGCTGCTGTTTCTTCAGCCTTCAGGACAGCATTTGGGTCATTGAGACAATGCATTACTGTGTAAGCCTGATCCTTTGACTTGCTTCTTCAGTACAGTATCTCATCGAATTGCAATACAAGTGAAGTTCAGTAAATGTGGATGAGGGCATTTAGAATGTATCTTCTCTCCTTATAATACAGTACAGAATGGATTTTTCATGTCTGGGAGTGGCCAGGAACAAAGTAATAAAAGAAGAGTTCAAAAAATATAACTTTTAACAACAAATGCTTTTCCTGAATAAATAAAGAGCCCCAGTGAGCAATAGAGATGCTAATGGTTCCATGGCACCTTGTTTGACCTTGCATTCAGATGCCAACCTTTTATAAACAGAATAACTAGATAAAATAATTAAAAATCACATAATTACCATATGTTTTTAATGTCGCTTTTTGTATTTCTTTGGTAAACCACCTTGAGCTATCTGGGAAAGGCAGGATAGAAATCTCTCCTTATATATAAAATAATTTTTGTGTCTCTCCTGTACACGCTTCCACAGCCTTTGGCCCGCTCAGGTGCCACTCTCACAGTCTCCCAATCCCTTGGCTGCATTGGCTCGGCCACGCCCACTGAGCCGGCAGGCAGCATTTCACCCTCAGTCTGGAGGGAGCTGGAGAAGGGGATGGATGTTCCGCTGAGACAGCGGCAAACCCTCCATGGGGGAGAAGGAGACAGACTTAGCAAGCAGTGGCAAGCAGGGGAAGCACTCACCTTCACTGCCTCTCATGACTCCTCTCCCTTGGCTGCAAGGCCTGCACTGCAGAGAAGGCTGCCCAGCACCTTTCAAAGGCTCCCCCACCTTCCTTCAGCGGTGATGGCAGTGCCAGGGAGGGTCTGGCCTAGAGGAAATGCGGCTCCTGGAAAGCCAGACTCTCTCCTGAGGAAGACGCTTCTCTTGGCTCCTGTGTGGGACTAACTGTGACTGTCTCCTCAGTGGCTGTTGATAGGCAACCAAACAAACAAGCTTGCTTCTGTGAGTAAAAAAACCCAAAGGACTTTCAGCATAACCCCCTTCCCCACTTGGCCACTTTCCTGTCAGAATAAACTTAACATGTCTCTCGCTCCTTTTTGGCTCCATCATGGCTGGCTGGCTAGTGAGGTGGGCCACTGACCATCAAACCATACTCTTCAACACCCTGCTGTGCAGCTGACTAGGGTTGCCAATCTCCAGGTGAGACCTGGAATCTCCTGCTGTTACAATTGATCTCCAGATGACAGAGATCAGTTCCCCTGGAGAAAATGGCTGCTTTGGAGGGGAGACCCTATGGCATTATTCCCTGCTGAGTCCTTCCATCCCCCTCCATGCTGCCCTCCACAGGATCCACACCTCCCCCCGAATCTCCAGGTATTTCTCTAATCAGTGGTGGCAACTGTGCTTTCTCCTCAGTGCCTGTTGCTAGGCAACCAGGTTCTGTAAGAAAAGGCCCTTTCCACACCTATGTTGGCCTTTGGGAGAAGACTCATTGGGGCCAGTCCTGATAGGGTTACCAGCTCCAGGTGGGAAATTCCTGGAGATTTGAGGGCTGGAACCTGGAGAGGGTGAGGTTTGAGGAGGGCTGGGACCTCAGACAGGTACAGTACCACAGACTCCTCCCTCCAAGCCAGCCATTCCCTTATGGGAACCATTGTTGCCAATCTCCAGTGGGACCTGGAGATATCCCACTGTTACAATTGATCTCCAGATGACAGAGATCAGTTCCCATGGAGAAAATGGCTGCTTTGGAAGGGTAGATACAGTTCCATAGACTCTGCCCTCCAAGCCAGCCATTCCCTCATGGGGAACCATTGTTTCCAATCTCTGGGGGGTGGGTGGGCTAGAGATCACTCAGAATTACAACTGCTTTCTAGGAGGGAAGGGGAGGAGATGGAAAGCTGAAGACAGTGGGCAGATAACGGTAGGTTGATGGTTGGCTGGAAGGGAGATCGGGTTGCCAACGCCAGGTTGGGAAATTCCTGGAGATTTGAGGGGTGGAGCCTGGAGAGGGTGAGGTTTGAGGAGGGGGGGGCCTGAGACAGGCACAATGCCATAGACTCCATCCTCCAAACCAGCCATTCCCTCCTGGGGATGTTATGGGGTTTGTTTCTTTTGAAGGGGAAGTGATGTGTTGTGGGTGAGGACATGTTTTACCTCAGATTACACCAGGTCGCATATGCAACTGACAGTTCCAACTGTCTCATGGGGGGGCGGGTTTGAGGTGCGGAATGGACTGAAGTCCAATCAGCTTCAATATGCAAATGACCTTGAAACGCTGGCCCAATCAGAGAAGAGTGGCCTAGGCTGCAGTGGGTGGGAGAGAACTCGGGCAATGCAGCCAGTGGATAGAGACACCTTGTGATTGACATATCACAGAGCCAATTGATTTTGGCAATCATAGAATGTTGCCATGCGAAAACACGTTTATATATAAGGACAGGATTTTCAGCACAGTCAGCTCTGTGGACTCTTAAATGCAGGGACTGGAGCTGTGGATAGACAGGTGAAATTTAAAAAATGGGGGTTAACCCCATCCCCCAAATAGAAGCAGACCCTGTAGTTTGAAGAAACAGAGAAATAAGACTTGCAACATTCAAAATCCAGTTTATTTGCTTAAAATATGAAACCATATTTTAAAGAAAAATAAAAACTTTTTTTTTAAATAAAGGAGAGACAATCCAGTCAGTTTTCAATTAGAAAGTTAAAAATATTTTGAATTCTCACTCAACATTTTTGGATTGTGCCCAGATTCTCTTTACCTCACTGCAATATTTCCTGGATATGCTTCACTATCTTAAAATGGATAGTTGCTGGACTTGCAAGAGCTGTGAAAGAACATCTGGTTCTTAATTTAGAAACAGTTTAAATTTTTAAACAAGAACTGATTATCAGTTATAAAAATAGTATACATTCCTGTTTGATAAGCATTTTAAAAAGTAATTTATTTCACTCATTTAAAACATTTTGCTGTTGCTTCAAGCCAACTGGGTTTTTTTTAAGTGACAGTTCTCTATTCTCTAATGGATTTTCAAGTATTGATTTCATAGTGATAGTCATTTGGTGGCAATCTGAAGGATCATTCACTAAAGAACGGGTCATGAATAATTGTAATTGGTTCTCTTGATCACTAGCTGAGTGAAAAATTACTTCACATTCCTGGTGAGTCACATCTAAAGGTTCAGCTTTGATTTGGGCAAATAACTATCTTTGGTTATTTGCAAGTTTCATAAAAATGCTTTGCTAAAGGTATGAATAAGACCAAATCAAAAATATTGAAGAGCTTTGGAAGCAAAGCACTTGGCAACTCAGGAGATATGGATTTGGCACCATTTGTCATCAAGAACTTCTGCGGCTGAACCTAGAGCCTCATACCCTGAGACTGAGATCGGTTCTAATGAGCTATCTGTGAGAGGCACCATAAAAAAGGGTTATGTGACATTGGGTACAATAATTGAGACTTGTATGAAATTTCTGTGTACTGCCTTTTCAAAGTACTCCAGATTTTGATTTGAGGAAAGCTGCCTAGGGCCCTTGATTGGCCCTGACAATACCACCTTCATGAGGGTATTTTTTTTCTCAGTAGGCTGAAAGCAGAGTGGCACTCTATAATGCTACTTCAGAGAATCTTGTTTAATAGGTAGTTGTAGTGTAGGAGAAATCTCTATTTTTGTCCAGGTCTCCATAGACTGCAGAAGTAAAACAGAAATCGAGGCCATAAGAAGAAAGGCCACAATTTCATTTTATTTGCTAAAAGCCCCCTGTGTTAAAAAAAACCTTATCAAAATACAAAGAATAGTTACTAACAAAGTGTTACTAACAAGCACAACAAACCTATACAGTTGTTGGGATATCAGGTGGCCGATCTTCTTTTCATTCTGGTAAAAGTAGGGTCGCCAAGTCGGATCACCTCAGCGGTGGGGGAGGGACTTTCCAAGAGTGGGGGGGAGCATGCAATGTGTGCATGATGTAATGTCATCACATGGAAGTGACATCATCACATTGACAACATTGTGTAGCAATGCTCTGGTATTTTGGGCAAAACTGTATGGTAACCAAATAACAGCCGTTATGAAACCAAATTGCCCCAAAATAACAGAGTGTCACTGTGTGGTGTCACCAACATGATGACATCATTTCAGTGTGACATCATTATGTTGTGTTTCGGGGTGGGGAAGAGGCTCAAAAATTGGGGGATCACCCACCCCAACAGGAGAATGTTGTCCCTAGGTAGAAGTGAGATCATGGGTTAGGAGGCCAGTGCAAGGACCATATAAGGATGATTGTGGGTCTTCCCAGCTTTCCTTTCAGCAGACATTTCTGACTCTGGGAAAGATGAGGTTGCAGGATCCATGTGGAATGATAGCCAGTGTGGGTTGGAATACCACAACTGGGAGGGGGGAGGGAATGAAACTGCAGAAAGTATGGCTGTTTTCCTCTCACTCTTCACTGTGGCCTCCCGGCCTGCAATGGGTCCTGAAACCTCAGCAAACAACTTTGCTGGGGTCAAAAATGGGTTCTGTGGGGAGAATAAAATGGGGAAGATCCACGACCATCAGCACTTTCCACTGACAGATCATGGGATCCAACCTCCTGTGGACTTTTTCTAGTCAATCCCAAAGCAAGACTTTACAGTTTGGCACAGACAGACTACTGGAACTCACTTGATATAGTCAGTCTTTGTTACTAGTCTAGGTGAATCTCTGTCTTTTCAGTAGGTGTGTCACTGCATGCCCTGGCTCTTTCTCACTGACATGGTTTCATCCCATGGAAGATTACCATGCACACAACAGTTCTTGTGCAGACAAAAGTACTACAATTATTTTTGCCAGTTGCCTGTGCTAAATGAAAACCGTTATGTCCCCACTATCTTTCCTGTGTATGCAAGACATAGCACGTTTCTTCTGATACAGCTTCAAAACCGAATTAAATGAAGTCATGTGAACCATCTGTTGTGCATTCTATTGCTGCATGTGCACATTGTTTGATGAAAAAGTATAATGCAATATGTTGCTGTAGCTGTTTTGTGATTGCTTGCGCAAGCAGAACTACTCCAAGTCTGTTTTTCCTTTATGCTCACCCACTGTGGCATCCAACCCAGTGGTTGCTTCCTTAAAAGATCCTGTTAGAGACCACTTCTTCTCATTCCTTTCTCTGTTCCCTCCCTATGAGGTTCTTTTAGTTAATGATAACTAACATCTAGAATATAAGTTCAATATGTATGTTTAAGAAAAATATCTCAGCAACCATGCACAAAATCATGTACAAAATCAGAACATTTCTTTGAGACATCCATGTAGGTCAAAAGTCAAAGCATGTATTGCGTCTGATCTTCACCTACTTTCCCCTTCCCTACCATATCTTGGCATTCCTTTCTCTCCTACAACCCCTTCATGTGGCTCCTGCATCCTGAACTGCACAGCATAGAATTTCAGTTCTGCTGATTTAGCGTTATTCCCAAAACTATAACATCAGCCATCTGACAGTGAGAGACAAGTTAACAAAAAGAGGTTAATGAATATATCATGTGTCTTGCAGTTTTGACGTGCTAGCATGCACAGACCCCAGCATCACTGACTGTGACTATGACAAGCCTTCAATAGCAATTCAGCAAAACCTAGATTCTTGAACTATCGGAAAGGTTACTATTTTATTTCAAATATACCAACCTCATTGGTGAGGAAAAGTTGACTTCCAGCACTAGAATCATAGAATCACAGAGATAGAAGGGGCGATACAAGCCATCTAGTCCAACCCCCTGCTCAATGGATGCAATGAGTCCTAAACCTGGTAAATAAGAGGTGGGGCCACATCTGAACCTGCTGGGTTAGTTCGGGACCTGGCAGGTCATGCATAGATCCTGCAAGTATCTAGTGAGTTGCTGATGGAACCTGAAGGGTTAGAGCTGGCTATGTTCTTTATTGACTTTGTAGACTCTGACTATACTGGTTACTTGCCATAATAAAATTTCAGCAACAGGTTTGATTAAATAATTACAGTAAGCAACCCTGGATGCTAGGTGAAGTATTGTGAACACCATGGATTTCACTTTTAGCTCCAATCCAAAAATAAATGAACTTTGGTTGATAACCTCAGTACAACACGGTAAAATTTCCCCATGCCCACACACATATCTCATTCCCTATGACTGTTCTGAGGCTACAAAGCCTTAGATGGAGTCACCATTAGACATTTTTTTGGTCATGTTTGGCCTATGGAATCCTAGCTCTTGACAGTGTCCCTCACTTTAATATCTTGTTTTCAGACTAACTGTTGTTGGTGTTTTTGATGACCAAATAGAGAATTACAAGCAGAGTTTAAAAAGTAGGACCATTTTATAAACTATTTTGGGGACCACAGTGGCTGAGTGTGCAGAATCTTCACCACCCAATTCATCATCCACTTTACAAATACAAGGTATGACTAGGAAGTTCTCTTTGCTCAGCAAACTGTGGGATGGCATATGGCTTTTTGTAAACACATAAACAATTCCCCCCCTCAAGTATCTCAACTTTTAAAGGTCTGAAGATTTCTTCTATTTATGCAGCTCTTAATTGTTTCAATGCAAATTTTAACTGCCTCGCAAAGATGTTGTTACTGTGAAATCTCTTTTTCTTTTTCTTTTTCTCAGCAGCAAATCTGTAATGCCACCCACAGAGGCTTAAACAAAGTGCTTCATGGTGTTTACTTTATCCCCAGAATGAAAATGCATCGATTTACATCTGCATCCACATCTCCTTTCCAATTTAATTATCATGTCTACATATTTTATCCTTTTGACTTAGAAAATCTTGTGGGCAACTGAGAAGAACCAAATTATTTACATGGTTCAGTATATACCAGGGATCATTTTACTGCTATTTATTGCATAGAACAGGACACTGCTTATTAACACTACTGCTGGCTCAAACATTCTCCTCGTTTACTTTTTATGTTGAAACGAGTGGCTTTCAGTGCAGTCCTAATCAATGGACTTACTACGGTGTAACTCCGCTTAGGATTCCACTGCTGGGGATATGGAAAAATACAGTCTATGCAAATATTCATCTGCTAAAGTTCCTGTTTATGGCCAATGTTTATGCTCCTTCCTTGGCACTGCATTTTTCCCTTTGTTGCCTGCTGCTTCTTCCTCTCTCGATTATTGAACTTGAGGGCATCAAATATGTAGCACATACTATTTATATATGATGACATCACGGAGACCAAATAATGACTGTTTAAATGTCTATGCAAACTGTTTTTGCAAGGAGTGTTGAAATCCAGGCATTAACGGGGGTGGGGGTGGCACTCTGCAAATACTCATGAATCATTTGGGGCCATCCCTAAATTGGTAGGAAATGTGTCTAAACAACAATGTAAATAAACTTAGAGAGGAAGCCAATCACTTTTAGTATAATCAGTGCCAGCCTTGTACATGTCATCCCTGCAGGGGGTGCAAGCAGACATCTTCTCTGTTGTTCTCAAAGATATTTCCAATTCGGTGCAAGCAGATATGAAGGGAGGAATTACTGAATTGTTTTGTGAATTACCATAGGTTTTATATGAATGTCCTTTCTTCCACACTTCAAGGCACAGTGAACCCTTTTATTCATTGCAGACTAAGTGGCATAGAGACAGGCTAGCTGTTATAAACTATTGCTCACCGCAGAGCATTGCTTCAGTCAGACTAGCTAGCTCTTGGGCTTCCATATGGGGAAACTAATGTTCTACCTGTTTTCTATCCAAAGCACAGAACGGATGGCTATTGTGAATCCATCTGGCTTAACTAACTGGTATTCATCCTGTTCCCCATTCAGCCCAGCCAGTTATTATGCATCCATATGGCCTAATTAGTGCTCATCAAAATTCTCTGCTCCAATGCTCAGCTGCCAGCTATTGCACTCACTCTCTTCCCCACTCTGGTGAAATGTGTTGAATTGCACAAAGTCTTGACACCAGTTTGTTCAACATTACCCCCCCCCAATGGTTCTACAATTAATGTTCAGAAGCCCATCACTGTATCCTGAAAACTTATCTCCACTTACTTTATTCCCCGAAATGACACCATGGGCATATATTACCTCCTTAGAAATGGCTGTAAGGGATTTCAAGCATTGCAGGAGCAGGATGTCGATACAGTTTTCTGTAGGCTTCATTAATATTTCAGTGCAAGGACGAAGTGTTGTATGCAAGGTTCAGATAATCTACTGTATACATTCCGTGACCTTGCTTCTCTTTTCTTACATAATTTACTTTTCTTATGAGTTAAGCAAACGAAATGTTGCCAGGAGACACAGCTCGCTATACCTTTCCATCAATTTACACATGAAAAAAATTCAGACTCTTCAAGCAAAGCAATTCAATTGCCTTTAATGTGATTAGTAATTTCTATTTTTCCCTGTGGCTGCAGTATAGCTCAAGGTTACCAGGTACCCTATTCAATACCACTTTTACATTTATAAAGCAGCACAGTTCTGCTTGCAAAATAAAATCCAGGATGTTAGTCCTAAAGAGACCCTGTTGGTGAAGAGCTCAAGAGCTGTTACCTCCAGAATGGGCTACTATATTGTACTCTAAATGGATCTTCCTTTGAAGATATCTCAGAAGCTTCAATTAGTACAAAACGTGACAATGAAACTCCTGTCTGGGGTCAGCCACTTGCAACATATAATACCAGTTGTTTGTTTCTGAGTTCAATTCAAAGTGAGTGTTATTACTTCTAAGTCCATTCACCATCTGGGGCATTCATAGTTACCAGATAGCATCTCTTGATATTCTCCTACCAGCCAGCTACTTTCTTCAGACAGCCTTCACCTTATGGTGCCCTCTCTTTGGTGTAGCAAACCAGTTTGATGTAGTGGTCAAGAGCATGGACTCTAATCTGGGCGAACCAGGTTTCATTCCCCACTCCTTCACGTATGCCTTCTGGTGTGGCTTTGGATCAGTCACAAGTCCTTTCAGAGCTGTTCTTTCAAGGGCAGTTCTTGAAAGAGCTCTGTTAGCCCCATGTTGTGCGGAGGAGAAGGGAAAATAAATTGTAAACTGCTCTAAGACTCTGAGTGAAGCGTGGGGTATAAATCCAATCTCCTCCTCCTCCTCCTCTTCATCTTCTTCGTCTTTTCCTTCATCTTCTTCTTATTGTTGTATGCTAACAGCTGAGCCATGGGTTTTTTCTGTCATAGATCCTGTTCCCTGGAACAGCTTACCAGAATGTGTGCATTCAGGAAGGCATGTAAGACAAGTGTATTTTAGAGGGCATTAGGTGGAGATAAGGGGGGTATAACTAATTTAAATAAATAGAAAATTTCAGCAAAGAAGTTTAGGTAAAAAATGTGGAAGAAAAGTGGTAGAAAATAGAGATCAATGTAATGTTGAGTTGAAAAGTGGTTGAAAATAGAGATCGAATATGAGTAATGTTGTTCATTTCAGTTTATTAACACCCTTCATGAGCAGGACCTCCCAGATTCACCTCAGATGTTAGGCAAGCTGAGCCTGCTTGTGGGAAGGGTGGGATACATATGGGATACAAATAGAATTAAATAGTGGCCCCTCAGAGTCCTGCAGAACACCACCACTGCCACTCCAATAAACTCCACTAATTTTGTATGATTAGGAGTCTATAATTTTGCTTCAATTTTCATGATAATGCTGGGAGAAAATAGTGCATTTCTGAATTAAGGTCCAAGATTGTAAGGTAAAGGTAAAGGTTCCCTTGCTCGAAAGCCAGTCGAATCCGACTCTATTGTACTCTGATATTAAAAGTTGTCCTTGACCTAAATGGCCCAAGCTAACCTGATCTCATCAGATTTTGCAAGCTAAGCAGGGTTGGGCCTATATATCACTTGGATGGTTGACCATCAAGGAAGTCAAGGGTTGCTACTCAAAAGCAAGAAATGACAGAACCACCTCTGTTCATCTCTTGTCTTGAAAACCCTACAGGGTTCCCATAAGTTGGCTGTGACTTAACAGTGCTTTCCACCACTACCATATTAAAAGCTGTTACCAGTTTGTTCTCATAAAATAGGTTGGTTGTGCATATAGCGTGGGATGAGCAGAGTTGCTAGAGATTTGCAGATTGTCTCCACTGTGTTTGCTGTTGACTTGTAGTTTTGCAGTGGAATTTCTAACATTTATTTATTTAGTTAGTTCCTTTATACGCACCTTTTCTCCCCAATTGGGACTCAAAGTGGCTTACATCATTCTTCCCTTCTCTGTTTTATCCTCAAAAAAACCCTGTGAGATAGGTTAAGCCAAGAATGTATCTCTGGCACAAGGTCACCCAGCAAGCTTCCATGGCACAGTGGAAGTCTGAACCTGCCTTTCCTAGACCAACAGTTTGTGGTGTTTCATAGTTTGTTTGTTTATTTATTTATTTCCTTCAATTTATACCCTGCCCTCCTCGCAAAGCAGGCTCAGGGCAGTTTCCAATGTGTGATAATCTACTGAATACAGATTTAGAACAATAAAAACAAGGTAACAGGATCTCTCCTTATATATAATTCTGTTTTGGTCATGGACTCCCCTGAACATTCCAACATGTTCCAAAATCAGTTGGCTCCCTGATCTGTCATTCAGAGGGTCTCCCTATCCACTGGCTGCTTTGCCTGAGTCCTGCCTCCAACATTCTAAACAGTTTGCTGTTCCCGTCCCCCCGCATAACCAGTCAGAACACAGAGGTCATTTGCATATGTAGCCTGATTGGCCTTTGCCTCAGAACACAGAGGTCGTTTGCATATGCAGCCTCATTGGCCTTTGCCTCTAACATTCTAAACAGTTTGTTGTTGCTGTTCTCAGGTAAAATGTGTTCTGAGGTAAAATACATTGCCCCTTAGTACCTGTTGGGGGCAACCATTGTTGCCAATCTCCAGGTAAGGGCTGAAGATCACTCAGAATTACAACTGCTTTCCAGATGGCAGAGATCAATTCCCCTGGAGAAAATGGTGGACTTTGTGTCCTTATATCCTGCTGAGATGTCCCCTGTATGACAGCCAATGTGATGTAGCAGTCAGGGCTTCAGAGCATGGTAGAGGCTGCAGGTGGGGTGTGTGTGGAAAGCTGAAGAGTGAGGAGAAAATAAAGGTAGGTTGATGTTTGGCTGGGAAGGAGATAGGGTTGCCAGCTCCAGGTGGAAAATTCCTGGAGATTTGAGGGATGGAACCTGGAGAGGGTGAGATTTCAGGAGGGATGGGACCTCAGACAGGTACAATGCCATAGACTCCACCCTTCAAACCAGCCAGTCCCTCTTGGGGAACCATTGTTGCCAATCTCCAGAGGGGGGCTGGAGATCACTCAGAATTACAACTGCTCTCCAGGAGAGAGGAGATGGAAAGCTGAAGTCAGAGGGGCAGATCAAGGTAGGTGGACGGTTGGCTGTGAATGAGATAGGGCTGCCAACTCCAGGTTGGAAAATTCCTGGATATTTGAGGGGTGGAGCCTGGAGAGGGTGGGGTTTGAGGGGAGGGACCTCAGACAGGTACAATGCCATAGACTCCATCCTCCAAACCAGCCATTCCCTCCTGGGGAACCATTGTTGCCAATCTCTAGGTGAGGGCTGGAGATCACTCAAAATTACAACTGCTCTTCAGGTAGCAGAGATCAGTTCCCCTGGAGAAAACGGTGGACTCTGTGTCATTATACCTTGCTGAGGTCATCACAGCAAATTGACAGTGAGTGCCCAGGACCGGGGCACCCGCCCAAAGCCTCTTTCTAGAGCTCGTTGTATTTATTTCCACAACGGGCCTTATTCCTAGTACATACAATAAATACAATGAAATAACTACAGCAATAAATACTTTAAAATAAATTATACCTCAGCAGACACATGAGGGTGACTTATTGTGGGGAGGCCAGATAGAGTTGGATGTCTGCTGCCTCAACTGAAAGCCTGGCGGAAGAGCTCCATCCTGCAGGCTCTGCAGAACTGTAAAAGCTCTCTTCCTTAATTTTATTTGCATCTCCCCCTTCATTATCACTGCACATGTCCATAAAACATAGAAGAAAATCTTGATAAAACTGTGCAGATGATTGCATTGTGAACCATGTTTAGTGTTTCACTGATGTGCACCTGCACAGCAGAAAAAGAGTACACAAAGTGAATGGAAGGGAGGGGTTCATTCAATCTGTTGCAGCCCAGGACATATTTGAGCCTAGCCTGGTATTCCTTTGATAGTTCTCTAGAGACTATGATTTCAGGCTGAAGGAGAACAAGGTGTGTTTTTGCTTGGGTTTTGGTGCTGATACTTGCCTCATACAGTAGGACCAACCAATTATTTGGTTTATAGTGTAAAATGAAAATGTGTATCCCTTTCAAAGATTTAAAGACATTGGGATGAAGGGAAATAATAAATCTATTTGATAGTGATAGTCATGAGTAATTCCTCCTTCCCTTTCATTCTTTAATCACTTCAAGCTAACTTAAGGCTTTTTAGAACTGCTAACATTACCAGTGGAGAACAATGGTTGCCAAGACTTGTATACCAAACTCTTTCCATTTCAGAGAAAATGTTTGTCCTAACGCTATGCATGGTGTCTGTTCCGGAAACAGAAATGGCAATGTCAACTCCAAAATAGATCATGAACCCTCTATCATACATTTAAAGGATCAGTGTGCATGTGTGCACACACACAAATGTTTGCCAGGAGAAATTGACCTTGCATGGTCCTGAGCTTGTGAGTATTGCTATGTCAGTGATGAATGGAGGGAGAAAAACAAATACCCTGAAGCAATAGCCCAAGGTAATAAGTGGTGTACATTAAATGAATCCCATGTCAGTGAACGGCATACTGAATGATAGAATTTTGCAGTCACTGAACAAAACATATAAAATTGCCAGTGTTGGACTGCAGACTGAAGATGTAATACTAGGCATGTGCAAAAGTAATGGGAAATTGTGAGAAATTCAGACAGGAAAATAAGAAATGGCATAGCAGATATAAAATATAGAATTCATCTTGCAATGGCAGAACCTGTTGGAAAAGGCAATGTCTGGTGCACAAAGAAGAGCAGAAGACCCTGCAGGGGTCAGCAAGAAGACAACTGGATAGAATAGTTAGGTCAGCACTTCTTCTGTTAAGTGTCATTCCTTGTCTGTCTCCAGATTGCTACTCTTAGGGCAGTTTCCCCCTCCTTCTCCTAAGTGCCACTATCAGTCTTACCCTCTCTCTCAGCTAGAGATGTAGTTAGGAACCAATCTCTGCCTCTCCTCTTTCCTATCAAGTATATTAATTCCTAAATAAACCTTTACCTACTCTTTAATCAGGTTGTGCACCATTGCTGAACCATCCCATTGATTTTAATGAAAGCAGCAGGGCACCCACAGTTGTAAAGAAGAGGTAGCATCTAAGGGCTGGTGCACACAAAACTGCCATTGTATGAAGATCACTGTATTTCCTACAGCTAGATGGTTGTATTGACAATGCATACAACACATGACAGTGATTATTAAAAGTCTACATGGCTTTTTAAACAGCAAATTCAATTAGAGTCCATCAACAGCTATTAACCACTGCCAGTAATGGTGGGGAAAGAATGGACCTGAACCCTCTCTTTCTAACCACCATGAACAACATTGTGTGCATGCATACTTATACATAAGCTCATTCTCTTTCACCCACATGAATTCACAGACATGTATGTACATATTCATGAATCACATCTATATACAGTTATTGAAGGGTATGTGACAGAGGAAAGGATATTATTCGGTCTCCCCGTCAATGCCTATGTGCATGTACATGCACATACACTATTCATCTATTAACTAGGTTGCCAGATGATGCCTGTCAAACAATGGGAGATGGGGGACAATGACACTAGGTGCCAGCATCACACATGGCATGATGTCACTTCTGGAGGAAACCAGAAATTATGTCATGTTGCTCTAAGAAATCACCGTTGCTCTAGGAATCAAGCGTCTCAAGGAATCACCAGAAACTCTGTGGTTTTACCATAGAGGTTCTGCTAATTCATAAAGTGATGTGACATCACTGCTGGGTTTTCCCCAAAAGTGATGTCACCCTGCAGGTGATGTTGACATTTTTTTGTGTGTGTGCCAGTGGGGAACCTGGCAACCCTGATACTAACATATTCAAAGTCTGGTTACCATATCACCTAAGAGTTTTCAGTATCCCTGTGTTCTCTAGATATGTCATGGAAAATCTCATTATTGCTAGAGGTGCCATATACCATTTTTCAAAGGCATGATCTCTTGTGAACCAAGTCTCAGTCTTCTTACCTCACTGGCTTGAGCATCTGAACAGCTTTGTGACTGCAGAGTAACTCTGGTTCCTGGAGTTTTCATTTCCTATTGCCTTGCAGCCACTTTTGCCTCTATGTAGTAAGTGAAATCAGTTGTTCCTCAGGGTCATGGATGGTTGGGTCAGGTAATTAAATGATATGGTGGGAGGAAAATGGGGTCCTCATAAAGTTGTGCACATATGCCCATGCACAAAATAACACTAGACCTTTACAAATACATGTAATGTATGCACTGCTTGCTCTAAACCTCACAGTCAGAATCGAAAAGTAGATGTGCTTAATCCCAGTGGGCAAACAGAAAAGACACTGGGACTTGCATAAATGGAGCATTTTCCACTCTAAAAAAGCAATTATAGGACACTGCAGCACAAGCCGCGGGGTAGCCTTCCCCATGCACTGTCAGTACATGTATGTTTTCCTAGTGGGGAAATAGAAGATACCTAGAGGATACCTGCTTGAGATCAAGAAAATGGTGTGGGCTTAACCCCCACTACTCTTGTGTGTTGTTCCTGATGTGAATCAGGCCCCTACTTGGGGAACTCCATTCATGGAATTCCCAGTATCTCATATGAAGTGCTCTAAATGAAGGGCTTATGTTTCACAAACATTTTCAAATCTTTCAGTTATTTTTCTCAGCAGAGGGATATGACTTGGGCAAAAATGTTTTCAGCAGAGCTGTCTCACAACATCTACTCAGAAAAATACTTCCTGCTGTCACTCTGTATTTGCTTTGTAGTGGACACCTAATAGTAGGGCTCCCAGACCCCTGGGCTGGGCAGGGATTTACCCACTTTTGTGGGATTCAACCCACCTTCTGGGCAGCTGGCTGGGGGGAAAGGTCCGCCCCCAAGCCCAAACACCCACAGCCACCCCCTCCCTTCTCTCTTGAGAGATTTAAAGAGATTCAAATTTTGCAGAGGGGAGGGAGAGGGCAGGCATGTGGGGCCCCACCAGCTGGAAGCACTTAAAGGGTCCCTTTAAGTGCTTCTGACCAGTGGGGACTGGCCCCCCATATACGGTCTCTAAGTGGCAATGCTGCTTGGAGATTGGGCATGGAGCCCCGCTGGCTGGAAGTGCTTAAAGGTCCCATTTAAGTGCTTCCAGTCAGGGGGGGACTGGCCCTGCACACCCAGTCTCCAAGTGGCAATGCTGCTTGGAGACCGGGATTGCAGGGAGATTGGGCATGGGCAGGGGTCTTTTGGAGGGGGGAGCGCACCAGAGCGCAGCTCCGGCAGCTCAGGGGCCAAGCCCTGCCCCCAGCTGGCATCCCCAGGAGTCTTTCAGGCAGCCGAATGTCAATTTCAGCTCCATTATATCCTATGGGCCATTGAAGTCAATGGTGAAAACATAAAGTATATTCTGGGGGCTGGAGGGAGGGGTTTGAGGGAGAGGCTCCAAACTCACAGGGTAGCTGATGCTCTCCCCAAGATACCTACCAAGTTTCAAGAACATTGGACCAAGGGGTCCAATTCTATGGGCCCCGAACAGGTTGCCCCCATTCCCTCCATTGTTCTCTATGGTGGGAAAAGAACTAACTTTTTTCCCACCTTAGAGAAAATGGAAGGAATGGGGGCAACCTGTTTGGGGGCCCATGGAATTGGACCCCCTGGTCTAATGTTCTTGAAACATGGTGGGTATCTTGGGGAGAGGCTCCATCAGCTACCCTGTGAGTTTGGAGCCTCTCCCTCAGACCCCTCCCCTGCAGCCCCCAGAATATACCCTATGTTTTCACCATTGATTTCAATGGCCCATAGGATATAATGGGGCCAAATTTCTTTCATTCCCTCCTTTCCTTCTCTCCTTTTCCTCTTTCCCTCCTTCTTCTCTCTTTCTTTCTTTCCACCTTCTCTTCTCTTTTTTCCTCCTTTCCCTGTTTCCCTCCTTCTTCCCTCTCTTTCTTTCCCTCCTTCTTTCCTTCTCTTTCTTTCCTTCTTTCCTTCCTTCTTTCCTTCTCTCTACTCTCTTTCCTTCCCTCTTTCCTCCTTCTGTGGCCCAACTCTAGTGAGAAGGAGTTTAAAATTTAAACCCCTTCTCTCTAAGCTCCCCCACCCAGGCCAGCTGGGGAAGGGGAGGCTTTTGAAGATGCCTCCCCCCCTTTTGCTTCCCCTTCTGACATCACTTCCGGTGATGTCAGGGGGCGTGGCATATGCTAAGAGCTTAATAGCTCATTAGCATACCATATGCTAATGAACTCCTGCAGCTCTTTTTCTATGAAAAGACCCCTGGGCGCGGGGCCCCGCCAGCTGGAAGTGCTTAAAGGATCCCTTTAATGACAATGCCACTTAAAGATCAGGTGTGGGGCCCTGCCAGCTGCAAGCGCTTAAAGAGCT
Source organism: Gekko gecko (assembly GCA_029375565.1). Taxonomy (NCBI): domain Eukaryota; kingdom Metazoa; phylum Chordata; class Lepidosauria; order Squamata; family Gekkonidae; genus Gekko; species Gekko gecko. The sequence goes on from JAPDNY010000006.1 coordinate 31,818,209, forward strand.
TCCAGCCAGCAGGTACTGGCACCATGTGCCTGAACTCCAAGTGGCATTGCCCTTACAGTTTAAGTGTGCAGCCAGTGGCCACCCCTCTCCCTTCCCTCTTGCAAGATTTAAAGGTCTGTCCACCTGATTGGTGTGCCCTTTAAATCTTGCATAAGGTTAGGTAGAGGGGTGGCTGCTGTCTATTGTTCTTGAGGGTGGGGCTTGGAGCAGGATATCCCTACTGTGACATCACATTGAGGACACTCCACCCCCTCCAGGAGCACCCCCATAGTCCCCCTCCGGGGACAAAATGGGACCTGGTAACCCTACCAAATAGCTAATAAGATTTAATTTGCTATATAGCATTTAATTTGCTATATAGCATTGAATTTATTTAATGATACCTCGTGGCCTGAGATCATTGAAGGAAGGTGGATAGTTAGGGGAAGGTGCATCAAAACTATAATAAACAGTGAGAATATGCACAGTAGCTCCCTTTTATCTCCAAAAATTCACAGATAATTTATACAGAGGAGCCCTGTCAACAAACCTGTGTGCCCATTCCTATGGTAAAGTGGTAGATGGTTTTCTAGTTCTGTGGTATGATGAAGACAAACAGCTGTGCTATTCAGTTTCCCCAAACCACACAAAATTTTATATTCTGTAAACTATCTGTTTCTTAAAATGAATGTCCTGGAGTGGTCTCTGAGGAATTAGTAACCTGGGTCTATTTGACCTAGGCCACAACCTGATGAGATTTCAGAAATGTGCCATGTAAACACAGCAATCCCTTCCCACATCAGATAATTGTGCAGAAAGGGCTCTAGCTGACCCAAATTGTACACTAGGTCAGCAGAATTTAGAACAATCAAGATAATGTTGCCTCCAGTTGACCCAGCACAAAGCAGAAGTCAACAAGAGTCTGTGGAGACCAATTAATTGATGCAGTGAAGGAGTACAATATTTATTCATCCCATATACCTCTCACCTGGGCAATTGTGTTGTGACCCATGACAACCTGAAGCATTTCAAGCAATGTCAACGACCCCTCTTTGGAGATGGGCCATTTCACATTGCTGAATGTCACTGTTCTTCTCTATGTTGTTTTTCACTACCATGCTATTAATATGTATGGTAGTTTACTAACAAACCTAAGGAAAAACAGATACATAGTGACCACTGCACCAAAAATATGTACTTTTAGACTTTATGAGATGTGATTTAAAAAGTTTCCCAGGATACTCTAGTTGCGCCTACATCATTGATATATACATTAGTATTTTGGTAACCTACAATTCCATTCATTTGCTTTGGTATTCCAGAGCACCATTGGTATTCTGGCCACCCATTAAATAAAATAGTTTGACTGTTGGTTTATATGGTAGAACGACTGTTATTGTTGATACTAGCTGATGGAAGAGAGACAAGAACCAAGCACTGTTCATTGTGCCTATACCTGTTTATAGCTGAGAACCCCCCCACGCCCCCAGCCTCTCCAGGCATAGATGATGCTGAGGATATCAAAAGATAGTAGAGTATGGCCAGACATCACTCCAACATGTCCTTAATGCACACACACACCCCCCCCGCTAGCCATCGTCATCATGGAGGCCACCCAAGGAAGCAGAGGCTAGTTGTCTCCCAATATTCTTGAACACTTTTCTTTGTCTTGTTCCTTTCTGGTGTCATAAACTGTGAGGTAGGGAAGTTTTCTAATTTTGCATCTCTGGTGTTTCAGTGTGACAGTCCCTATTTCAACTTTTGGTTCATCCTTGCATGGTGTATATATTTATTTAGAAATTGTATACACTGGCTCTCCAGATATAGCTTACAAAGTAAAAGAATACAATTAAATAATAAAAACAGTGAGATAAATGATAAAAGGCACTAGTTTGAACCTATGATTCTTCATTTTTGTGTCATTTTCTTGTTCCTTGGACTGAATTTCCCCTTCTAAAATGCATGCATTTGTCAATGCTATTTGCACATTAATAAATGAGCATTATATAATAGAATAATACAGGCATAAATGACATACATTGTTTGTATAAACTGCATATAAAACTGTATCATATGCCTATATAGCAGAAATGAATCTCCAAATCCAACAGCAAAAAGTGGAGAACCAAAGCTACTGATTTAATATAAACAATTTTTAAAAAGAAACTATATATAGAATAGCCATTTATACCATAACTGGGTGATCTCTTTGGCATCTCAGATCTAAACCTTGGACTGGCATGTTCTGTGGTGTCTTTGTAGAGAAAAAAAAGACCAATCATCAAAGAGCCAAGAGCATAACTATACTATAATCAACACCAACACCAACAGTGGCTATTAGCCACAAGGTACAGATAGGAAGTCTCGGTCTAGGGCAAGTGTTGCTCTGTAGTCTTGGTGCTCAGGGGGGAGGTCAACAGTGGGAGGGCTTCTAGTGTCCTGGCCCCACTGGTGGACCGCCTGATGGCACCTGGTATTTTTGGCCACTGTGTGACAGACACCAATTTCCCACAAGCCGGTGCTCCGCCCTCGCGCTTCCCTTTCCCCTGATTACATTAGTTAGTTTCCCACTACTTGCTGCATGACTGCATTTTGACATGCAGCATTCCCTGATTTCCCCCGCGTCTACTCGATCCTGTTTTTTGAGGATCGAGAAGACGCAGGGGAAATCGGGCAAAGCTGCAGGGCAAAATGTGACCACACAGCAAGTAGTGGGAAAGTGACTAATGTAATTGAGGGAAAGGGAAACGCGAGGGCAGAGCAGCAGCTTGTGGGAAATCGGTCACAGTGTTGGACTGGATGGGCCATTGGCCTGATCTAACATTGGCTTCTCTTATGTTCTTACCAATCATGAAGCGGCATGCCAATGCCAGCAATAGATGACCAGCTATCACACACTGACTGCAACATGCCTCTCTGACATCATCCCTTCTCCACCCCCTCTCTGTTGTGTCCTATAACTACATTTTCATGAGCTTCCCATTTGGGAGTCCAAATCCACTCCTGTAACTACAGACAGGTTCACAAACAGGAAAGGAAGCATGGCCCCTGCAATCATATCAGGTACTTCATTTGAGTGAGGAAACCCCAGGGCCTCCAAAGCAAGGCTTCAAATGAGGGGCGGAAGAAGAATGCTTTTGCAAGTAGGCTATCTTTTCTGATAATCTTACAGAACCCTACTTGGAGGGGGAAATGCTTGGGTAGTCCTAGCATTATCTAAAACACTTGCAGGAACCTCCGACAGGTGCAGCATTCTGTTTTCTGAATTAAATCTAGAGGCATGCTTCATTCACACATCAGAAGATTCACTTTTCCTGTATTTATTTAAGATACTTGTAGGCCATGTTCTCCATTAAAATAAAAATAAAGCCTGCAGCACTTCACAACACAATCAAATAAAACAGAACACAATAAATCCAGAACTAGCAATAATAACAATTAAGTTGTGTACAGATAAAATCAGCTCATCAATAAAACAATTTAGCAGCAGCAAAGTAACATAGCCTTTCAATAAATATAGCAGTAAATGAAACAACATCTCGCATCATAGAAACATTCAGAGATAAAAAATACAGAGAAACTACTAGATGCCAGAAAATAAATAGCAATAGCACTCAGCAGAGAGGAAACAAGAACCAAATGTGAATAGTCAAGTTTTCGCCTTGTGTTTATAGCTTAACAAGCTTGATGCTAGGCTAACTGCTGAGTGGAAGGTATTCCATAGGAAAGACACCTCCACAGTAAAGTTCACATCTCTGTTCACTACCCACCTTAGCTCTAAAGGTGGAAGAACAGAGGACTTCTGTAGAAGATCTTACTTGGTAGACAGGTTCATACATGGGAAAATGCTCCATTTAGATTTTGCACACTCAGGAGTAAGAACTAAAGGAATCCACCCCCTGTGTTTCTGTGTGAATCACTGTTCTGGGTGTGCTTCCTCTGGGAAAAAAATTGTAGTTTTGCTGTGTCTCTTCAATAACAGAGTTCTCCATGCCTGGTAGATGCTGGTTGGAAGGAAGAAACTGACTCAGTGGCAGGGAATGAAGCAGAGATGCAACAGTCAACTTCCTCTGTGGGCTCAGAAGAGCCTTTGAATTATTTTGTTTCTCACAATACCTAGTTTGGGAATAAGTCTGCATGTTTTGATGGATAAACAGCCAGTGTTAAGAATATATAGTCTAGTTGGTTTAACACCATGACTCTTTAGCCCAAGTTTCCTAATTGTTCAGCTGAGGTATATCTTTTTCTCTCTCAGTATAGCATAGTGTTTCTCAGTCTCTCATTATGGTTCCTTCTATGTAATTCAGCTGAGCCCAGAAATGGCAGCCCACTCAAGACCCTCCAGAAATCACCCCCCCACACTTTTTCTAAATATATCTACTGAGGCACTGGAACGGCAATGAGTCATGGTATGAAGCTTGTTTCTCTACAGGAAACCATTATCTAAAAGCATCCTGTCATCCTGCATTATGGGACAATCCTTGAATTTCTCTTATCAATAACTATTGTTGCCCATCCTCTTCCCACTGCAGTCATATCAGCTGAGATGACTGAAAGCGAGCAATCAAGAGGTTATAAAATTAGACAAGACTTTCATTACTGGCTGACAGAAATGAAAATGAAGGCCCCCATGGCAGCTGTAAAATCTGATATCTATCACACTGCATGCTCAAATGATCTTGAATGCTTTTCCACTCCTAATTATTTTGCCCTAGTTTAAGACCTGATAAATTACTCCATATGGCCAGTGTTATGAGCAGGCCTGGCAAGTTTGGGAGGGTGAAAGGGAGGGGCTAGGAAAGATAAATTCACTGTCAAGGAGATTTTCCTGTGTGATTTCTGTTCCTCTAATTCTGTGAGGCCTGCAGTGGGGCTACTACTCCATATAAAGGGTCCATCTAAAAAATGCACCCTCAGGCCAAGTTAAAAACCTCTTCCTAAGCCTTGCTATTTGTGCCCCCACCTGCAGACATGAGGTGAGTGGCAACCAAAGACCAGCAGTGGCACCTTGCCTTTTGGAATGCCCTAGCGCTGCCAGCTACCCTGGTGGAGGTGGGGGTCCCCTGCCAACAGGCCCTATTCCCAGCTGCTGATCAACTGGCCAGTGGGGGGAACTTACCAGGAGAAAGGGGAAGGTCTAGGCCTCATGGCCCACAACACACAGGAAGTGATGTCATTACACCAGTGATTTCCAAGCAACACTGGTATTTGGGCAAAACTCTATGGTATTAGTCGATTCTATCATAGAATTTTTGCCCAAATATCAGAGCATTGCCCAGATGTTGATGGCATGATGATGTCACTTCCTGTGTGACACTGGCAACAAGGCCTAGGCCTTTCTCTTTCTCCTTGTAAGTCCCCGCCATCCCCTGCCGATTGTTAGTGTAACCCTTTCTAATGGGGGGCTCAAATCAATAAATGACAGCACTGTTATGACTTGACAAATGTGAAATTGCTTCAAAAGTATAGAAAAAACATTCAAGGTGTTAAATGGTTTTTAATATAACATTTATCATAACCCTAACAACTTTACAATTAAATATAAAACTGAATGATAATGTCTATGAACATAATCAACATTTGAAGAGACAAGCTCTTCGGTGCCCTTCAGGATGAGCACTCAGAACAAAGGCAGATTTTAGCAATATGGCTCCACCTGGCTGTGCCACCCCCTACAGCGGCTGCAGCCGGGAGTTGAAGGCAGAGGCATGGAGAGCGGCATTGCCACTCCCAGAAGGCACAGCGTGGGGGGGGGGGGCGGAGGGTCGCACAGCCAACAGACTGATAAGGTCAGCTCTGCCCTCACCTTCTGAGCAGGGTTTTGAGGGAAGTCTGTTCCTCTGGATTTGAAGTTTGCCTCTTCCATATGAAAGCCTTGGTTGCCTTTTGGAGGCCCTTTTCAGGGCTCCTTTTGTAGCAGGAACTTCTTTGCATCTTAGGCGACCCATCCCTAATGTAGCCAATCCTCCAAAAGCTTACAGCAGCCCCTGTAAGAAGAGCTCTGTAAGCTCTTGGAGGATTGGCTACATTAGGGGTGTGTCGCCTAAGATGCAAAGGAGTTCCTGCTACAAAAAGAGCCCTGAGTGAGCTGGTAGTTCATTCCCATAGCAACATGTCAGGTTGGGTTTTCTTAGTTCAGGATATTAGTTTTGTTGAGAATGTTCTTATTAGAATTAGGTGGCCAAAGACCTAGGCCTGGTGAAGGGTAAAGCCCTTGTCATACAGGCTAAGGCTGACCTTGGGCTCATAAAGGACAGGTGGCCAGAGGTGTGGACTATCTGGTCTGCCATGTTACTGTGTCATTTATGGTGGAGAGTGGGACACCCACAGGGCATTGATAGGGCTCACTACAGAGTAACTAGAGAGTTCAGGAAGTCTCTTGAGGGTGGGTTAGGCTTGTATTTGCCTTACCCCAGGATATGGGCTGAGTCTGGAGATGTGTACCAAGGTAATGGTATTCATTTATCAGAAAAGGGCAACAACATTTTTTTAGAGGATCTGTGGCAATGGCTATGGGTGGTTTTGGGCCACTCGGTTGGTGCACAGTCCTAAACAGAGGTTTGACCTTGGCTGTGGCAGGAAGAGGATAAGTGGATCAGGGAGCACCATTCTGCACCCCCAAATTTTGGTGGACAAGAGGTCTGTCAAGAACAGCCTTCGGGTTGTGCAGCTCAAGGCTGGAATGTGGACTGCCTGTGGTACCACACTTGAACAGGTCCTTCTTTCAACTTGTGTGGCTTGGAGGAGCAGGGGCTCCAGGTGATAGTCTACTATGCTGGCTGTATCTGAGCAACACAAGGTTGGCTCGGGTCATGGGCAAGGTAGCTCACCTGACTGGGCAAGGAGGAGTCTGGAGCGACCCCTGGCCTTAACCTGTCTTGAAATGTGAGGTTAGCCCTTGTTGCTTACATCTTGTAAACAATCAATAAAGTGGTCCATATTTATTCCAACTTTGTGTCCATCTTTCTTCTGACGGGGGTGTGGGGCACAACTCAAGGAAAAAGAGAAAGTCCCAAACATTAACTTAAGTTAATGGAGGTCTACTTCTTCCCTGTATGCTCAAGGGTGCTTGCTGCTTCTGCTGCTCTGGAATCCTTTCTCTGGCTGGGTCTGCAAAGAAATTAGCAGTTTCCCTCAGTTAAACTCTGGCCATCTCCCGCCTGCTGCAGGCCAGACTGACTCAGTCAGGGGGAGAGTTTTAACCATATCTTTAATCACAAATCCCCTTTCTCCTAAAAGGGAGATTCTAGGATTCAGTTTCTCCCTGGTTGTTGGGCCCATCACATTCCTGGAAAGAAATTAAGTTTTCCTCCATTAAGCTTGGCCTTCTCTCTCCTGCTGCAGGCCAGAGTGACTGAAGAGGTAGGGCTTTTGCAGCTAGTAATTTGTGAGCAACTTTACCAACTGCCCATGCTCTGTGAGGTTTTGCTCCCTAGGCCCTAATTCTAAACTGTTTAACAGAAATAAAATGTTAAAACAAAAATGACATGGATCAAGCAACCCTAGAATGTCCTCGTACTTGAGGCTTAGCAGTTGCCTACCTTACCTTACCTTAGGTTTAGGCACTGGGCCAACTGTTTTCTTTTTATCCAAGATGTTAACTGAGAGGCTCTATCTTTTAAAGCTTTTTTTAAATTTTCTGCTTCTTGCCAGAGAACTGTGTTATAAATATTATTTTAGACTACTTTGTGTTGTTTTATGCTGTTCATATGTCTTAGGCTTGCTTTTATGGTTTGTTTTTCTCCATTGGTTGTATGCAGGGCTCATTTCCTGCAGGAGTGCACAGGAGCAGAGCTCCGGCAGTAAGGAGCCTAGAGGATGAGCATATGCAGCAAGCCCCGCCCCCTGTTCCCAGCTGCCCCTCTCATCTTTCCTGCCTGCTGGCTGACCCAGGGGAGTGGTGCCGCGAGCTGGTCCTCAAGTTACTCTGCCACTGCCTGGGTTGTGGCACCCAGCCCACCCAGGCTCTGCCTGTCCTCATGCCAGCCCTGGCACAGCGCCTCTGCTCAGTGGGCCCCGGCTACTCCTGTGAGGCCTGTGAGGAGCTCCGCCCTGGCCTCTTGCGCCTCCTCAGCCTCCTCCTATGCCTCTGCCCTGTCACCACCCTGGCCCCTTACCTGCTCAAGGCCATGCATGTCCTCCATGCCACCCTCCTTGACCCACGAGCAGCCACACACTTTCCTGCACTTGCCAGCCATCCAAAACAGTCCAGTGGCACCTTTAAGGTCAAGGTTTATTTAGGTACAAGGTCTCCCTCCTCTGTGAGGGCAGATCTGCATGTCCCCCCCCCCCATAGCTTGCAATCCAAAACAGTCCCTCCTCTGTGAGGGTAGATTTGTGTGCTCCCCCCCCCATAGCTGGCAATCTGAAACAGTCCAGTGGAGCCTGAGCGGTGGGTGTTGCCTTTTGACACACATTTCTGGTGATGTCAGGGGGTGTGACATATGCAAATAAGTTATGCTAATGAGTTATGGTAATGAGCTCCTGCACCTCTTTTTGTACGAAATGACCCCTGGTTGTATGATCATCCTGTACTGCTTTTTACCTTGTGAGCCCTCTGTAAAGAAACTGGCCTTCTCTTGCAATTTCTTGCCTTTTCAAAATCTTTGTTTCAGGCTTTGGGGTCTGGTAAAGTTGTTGAAGGGCCCTCTCTGGGAAGTAAATGTCACAATGATCTGCAATTTCAGAGAGAGAGATAAGAATGAGGTGCAAGTGGGATCACAGATCTGAGAGCCAGAAACCGTGAGAGAGCTTAAATGCCTTCAGAGCTTACTTCCAGGTCCAGTTTATAAGCCTTCGGAGCTCAGTCAAGTCAGGTGGCCTGACTTGACTGAGGTCTGAGAGTGAGTTCTGAAGGCTTTTATAGGCCTTCAGACTCCACTTCCGGATGGGGCCTGCCTATATAAGAGCATATAAGCCCTATAAAAGCCTCCAGAGCTCACTCTGGGAGCTCAGTTGGGACAGCCCAACCGAGAGGTGGGCTCCAAAGAAATTTAAATTCCTTCAGATTCCACCTCCAGGTCAGGCCTAATTCCTTGAACCATGAACCAGTTCATGCAATGGAGGAGTTCTTTGGAGGTTTGGGGTTGGGGATCCATAAAAACCTCAAACCATGAATCTCCAATGAACCTCTGTTTTCCCAGTTCATGTCCACTCCTATCCTTGATCTTTCCATAGTACTTGATACATCCTCTTGACTTTTGATTGGGCCTTCCATGACCAGGATACTTGTCTTTTGGAGTTTTGAAACTCTATCTGGACTCCGTACCTTCAGGTATCATCCAGGTCAAAAGACTAAAGCCTAAAATAAATATTCTAGGTTAGTTGTTTAGTTTTGTTATTTCCATTCCGATTTTTGCACTGCTCTAATTTTAATAAACCTTATCAATTATTCTTCTATGATTGGGGCTTCAATCTAAACTCAATACCATGGCCTATTTTGGCTACAACTACTAAAGTAATTGTTTTGGGGACTTAACTCTCAACTGTCCTACCTTGCAGGGCTGCTTTCTTGATTTAACACCTGAAGAGCTGGAGACTTGAGTCTCCAGTCTCTCAGCAGAGGGTTAGCTTAGAAGGACTGGTGGTGGCTTGTTACCCTGGGCAGTAAGGATTCACTCCCTAGTTTTGTGCATTTTGCTCTTGCCCTGACTTATCACGCTCCTTGACAACCATCTCAGGCAGTTCTCTGGAGAGGCAGCATATACATTTTCTGAGTAAATAACAAACAAGGTTTGTTGAGGCTGGCTGGGGCAGCATTCATCTGTGCAAGTATTCAGCACAGACACTGCCTTTTTATTGATTTATTTAAAATCTTTATATACCTATCTTTCCCCTGAACATCCAAGGCCAGGGGCAACAATATAAAAATATGAATAACATAAATATTAAAACACATATACAGTACATTTAAACCATATTTTAAAACACCTTATGCAGTATAGGGAAGACATTCCCCTTTGCTCAGGCTGTCCTCAAAGCTGTCCAAAATAACTGTTGTCTTGCCAGGAAGTCAAGAGGGTTGAAATCCTCTGACCTTTCCCAGGAGGCTGTTGCATAGAAATGGGGCAGTCACTGAAAAATCCCAACCCCAGTAAATCACAGACTGTGCCTTAGGATACAGGGGGTTCTGAGAACGGACCCTACAGTGCTTCCCGCATAAGCTAGCATCTACTGTTTTAAGCAGCACATCAGTGAGCGTCACAGGTCACAAACACTGCTGTGTTAGCACTGTTTGATCGTGGCTTGATGGAGCATAGCTAGCATATCAAAACAAGGCAGGCTGTTCCCTGACCTGGATAGCCCAGGCAAGCCTGATCTCATTAGATCTTGGAAGCTAAGCAGGGTCAACTCTAGCAAGTACTTCTTCAACTTGCTTCACAAAGGTTCTTTGTGAAAATAACTTTTTGAACAGTAGCAAACTGGGTCTACATTATTGAAGTTCTGCTCATTCATGTTGGGTTCCAAACAAGAATTATTGAAAGTATACTGGCTGTAGGAAGCAAGCTGAAGAAGTCATTAAACAAAACTGCTGTCAACCTCACCCACTTTCTTGGGCTTGGTTGCCATGGGGACGTAGGGGAGTGAGAAGAATGTCTACTTTCACTTTTAGCCACTTCGCTGTGGTTTTTAGTTATCTCTTTCAGCCCAGACAAATAACCTTGAGCCCCAGTCAGGCTTGGCATCATCTTTCCCCTGTGAACTATGGGCTGTTATTTCGGCAGGCCTCTAGTTTTGGTGTGATTGGTCCTGGACCATTTAGTTATAATTGCTTGCTTCACACACTTTTCCCCAGTTCCAACACAGAAATCTTAAGTGTCTGGATCCTTTCAATGTCTCAATAAACTATCTATTCTTCTGAATGACTGTTGTTGGGAACTGATTTCTCCAGGAGTCTGACAACTGCCTTCAATCCAGAGAGCCATGTTCTGCTGTTTTGTAAATCAGTCAGTGGAAGTATTGCTGCTGTGTTGTATATCAGGCTTTGGAACTAGTCCCTGTTTCATCTATACATACTTATCTAATGGATGTGAGTAATTTAGAAGAGATCTTCTTCTCCAAGTCAGAAAAGGAAAAATCATTGCTTTTTTTGTAACGAATGTTGTAATTCTAGCACTAGTGTGTTTGTTGCATAGAGTGGAGGAAACTTTTAGCTTAATGCATATTCCTTGACTACGGATGTTGCTCAAGTGTGTATAAATTTATAGGAATACATTGAATGTTGCTATGTGGTAATTGATGAAAGTTATTGTATTATGTAATTCACTCTAGAAAGTGTTTAATAGAGAGATATATGATGTTTGATGGTCTGTTTTCAGCATCATGTTTAAAGCAGGCCTTACACTACAGTCATAAGGACAGGACTTGGGATTTAGAAGCAAGTTGTGTAGTTTCCACTGTGTAACCTAACATAAACATGTTTAAGATTATGGCTGAAAATCGTGGTCTTTAATTTGGAAATCCAATACCTGGGATTAAAAAAAAACAGTTTACTACCACAGTGTTGAGAAAACTTTCAACAAGACAAGATGCAGTTGGGTACCAGTGTTTCTAACTTTTCCTTATCATGAAGGAACTTTAGCAGGTATTCAATTCAGGTTGTCATTGGGCAGTGATTTCAGTTTAACATTGTAAAGCACATTCAGTCATTAAATACTTTCTGGTGAGAGAGGAAACATATGGTCATGGTGATCCATGCTCCATCACATCGAGGTCAGATTACTGTAATGTGCTGTCTTGGAAACCTGAGCTGGTCCACAATACAACAGACAGTCTATTGTTAGGGACAGAATGCATGGATCTTAACTCCCTTGTGCTGGAAGCCCTGCCTTTTCTATGAGTCTCTTTTTGGGCAACATTCTAAGTGCTGGCTCTTGCCTTTAAAGTCTGAATTGCTTGGGACTGTCTCATCCCATACAAGCCGGTCTGCCAGCCAAAATCCCCTCCTCATATCAAGATCCTCTTCTTGTGTCTCCACCTTCAGAGGTGAGGTGGGTGGTAATCAGAGGCAGAGGTTTTTCAGGGGTGGCACCTCACCAGTGGGATGTTCTTCTCCCTGAGGTTCATCTGATACCTATCCTACTTTCTTCAGTTCCTAGGCCAAAACTGTTCTTTTTACAGAGGCTCTTAATTAAAGAAGAAGAGATTGAATTTATATCCCGCCCTTCACTTGGAGTCTCAGTGTGGCTTACAAACTCCTTTCCCTTCCACTCCCCACAACCCTGTGAGGTAGGTGAGGCTGAGAGAGCTCTGACAGAACTGCTCTTTTAAGGACAGCTCTGACAGAACTATGGCTTGCCCAAGGTCATCCAGCAGCTGCAAGTGAAGGAGTAGGGAATCAAACCCGGTTCTCCCAGATTAGAGTCCATGCACTTAACCACTATACCAAACTGGTTCTCAATATAGTGAGACATCTGCAGCCACTGCACCTGAGGGGGTAGCCCTTTAGTCATATTTTTACTGAGTCCTTGCAACCATCAACAGCCTAACAAGATGCTTCTCCATGCTCCCACTGAGCCTGAAGGCAACCAGAAACAGCTCAGCTTCACACACCTATGGAATCTCATGTGACTCCTTTAAAGCCCAGTGGCTATTTCTAGGAAGGGCCTAGAGGCACCTCAGAACTGTTTAAACTCTCAGTCTGCTTTCAGGCCTTTGCTGGAACAGACTAAGCTCCTTTCTTCTTTGTATTGTGAACTTTCCATGGTCTTGACCATTTGTGGATCCTTTGCTTTGCTTGTCCACTTGCAGATCTCACACTGAAGGAGGACATCTATGTGACTTATTCCCATTGCTTGATTCTCCCATTCAGTGCGTTTGAATTATGTGCACAGTTTCCTTTATTAGATCCTGGCTACTGATGTGGGTCTTAACAGAAGGTAGGTACTGCCAGCTCTTACAGTGTCAATTACATATTTGAGGAGGGGGCATGAAAGGATTGCTATATTCACATGCAAAAAAAAAATGGCCTTTGAGTAGAACCACAAGCCGTAAGAAGTTAATATGCTAACAGCTTAACTTCACCACTAATTTTCTTTTTTGACACACTTTCCACCACACCAATTAGATTTGATTTGTACCACTTCCCTTTCCCATTATACTCTTTGTCAAAGAGGAGGAAAAATGCATAAAGATTGTAATTCATTGCACTATAGGAAGAAAGACATCATTATGTTTTACCACTGCAAGCATTTAGCTTGCACTAATTTCACCGGTGGACTGTTCCACCTCTTCCTCCCAGGTTATAGTCACTATGAGTTGAAGGGAAGGAGAATATTTAAATGATTCAAATCACAGAATGCTAAAAAGACAAAGTAGCACAGATTACTGTTATTTTCTCTCAAATGTTTGTAGCATTTAAAATTAGAATCTCTGGAAATACAAGGAGTATTTAACAAGTGAAGCAATTCTATAATGCATTTATTGTTTATGATAAAAGGGAAGTCATGTTGACATTTCGAATAACTGAAGAAGAATGTGATTTAAGGTGATAGAGCTTGTGACAGGTTCTCACACCTATTGAGACATATTTGTTGCCAAGAGACTTGCATTGTGTTTGTGACCATAGGGTTTGTGAGGCAAAGGGGGTGTGTGTGTTTGTCTCTAGGATTTCCATGGGAGTTAGCTGAAGAGAAAGAAAAGAAACAGGAAAAGTTCTGTTGAAAAGAGATGAGAGATTTCTGAAGAACAAGGGAGAAGAAAGCTATCTGAGGAGAAGGAGGTGTTTTCTGTTTATAGAGAGCTGTAGTCTCTGGAGACTTACAGCGGCACAAAGAGCAACATCACCACAGGGAGCCAGCTGACCTGCAGAAATACTAGCACAGTGCACATTGCAGACAGCATGGGGAGAGCAAGTATGCTGGACCTGCCTCCTGCCTCTGCATGATTGCCTGGTTGTCTGCAGGGGCAACCACATGGAGGAAGTCACCATGTGAACGCTCCTGCCCTGTGACCAGTGACATTCCAAAACCAGTGATGCTTATAACAGGGAAGAAGAATTCATATGACTACTTCCACCACGCAGCTGCCCCTGCGGACAACCAGGTGATTGTGAAGAGGAATGTATTCTGCTCCCCCCCCACCCCCAGCATTCATTGAACATGTGGGGCTGTTGTGTGCACCAGGCTACTGATGGAAGCTTTCAGAAGACGGGAGGGAGGGACGGAGGGATTCTTTCACCTTTCCGGTTCTCTCTTTAATTATGTTGCCCAAATTTGAGTGTTATATGTTTTCCACTGCTTTCATTGTTGAATAAATCCTGTGTGCATTTTAATTGGTTTGTTCAGGGTAAAAGGTTACTAGTGGCTTTGTGAGTTTATTTTAGAATTGCCTACTGGTAATTCAGTCTTGGTTACAAACAATGGAAGCCAGTGTGCTCAAGGCATGCTATTTTCTTCTTTTCACCCTTCTTCCATTAACCAACCCTGGACCATAATTTCTTTCCTCACGTGGGGGTTGGTGGGAGAGAGTGGGGTTACATGTTGGTGTTACTTCCCCTTACTGACAGTCTTGATCTGGAACTATTTCTCTCTTTGCATCTGGTCAGTGAATAGGTCTCTGCCCATTTTCAAGACAACAGAAAGAGAGTTTGTAGCCAAAGTAGAAATGTACCTGTTGGAAGTTCCAGATGTGATATCCCCTGCCTCCGACCTTCAGACTGAGTGGGAAGAGAGGCTAGATAGCTAGATAGGCACACTGACTTTTCTCCCTGTATCTACTCCTCTGCCACTGTCCTCTTTGATATGCTGATTGTAATCTCAGGGACCAATTTCCCCTTTCCTGCTTCTCTCTCACTCTGAATGAAGTCTTGCTCGCTACCAGCACCCACCAAGAGAGGGGCATGCTGTCCTCTCTTGGCACCATGAGGAAGATGGGACTCTTGTCATCCACCTCCATCTTTTAGCTAGCAAGTTAGTTATCTGTCAGTCTCTGCTCTTTCCTATCCAAAGTAGGAATAAATAAATTCTCAAATAAAGAGAGAAGTATTTATCTTCTAAACTTGCAGTTTGGCTCTGTGTAGCTTAGTAAGCTGAGTAACCTGGTAAAGTGATGGTCCTGTGTTTGTAGCTTTATTAAGCACTCTGCTAACGAATGGTGATTAGATTAACCAAACCAGTTAACCTCAATAGTAACTAATCCAATTGCACTTACTAAAGTCTGCAGACCAAGGAAAGCCTCACTTTACCTACTATCTAGACACCAGATGATGAATCAAGGACCCCTAGGTCTAATTAGTGTGCCTTTAGACACAAACAGCACATGTCATGCTGGCATTTCCCAAAGATAGGTCTTCCTGCCTTAGATTATTCTTACTCTGATCCAGTTTGGTGTAGTGGTTAAGTGAGCGGACTCTTAATCTGGGAGAGCCAGTTTGGTGTAGTGGTTAAGTGCGCGGACTCTTATCTGGGAGAATCGGGTTTGATTCCCCACTCCTCCACTTGCACCTGCTGATGTGACCTTGGGTCAGTCACAAGCTCTGGCACAGCTGTTCTCTCAAGGACAGTTTCTGTCAGAGTTCTCTCAGCCCCACCTACCTCACAGGGTGTCTGTTGTGGGGAGGGGAAGGGAAAGGAATTTGTAAACCGCTCTGAGATGCCTTTGGGCAGTGAAGGGCGGGGTATAAATCCAAACTCTTCTTCGTCTTCTTCTAATGTAGCTTATTTGAATTGCCTGCCAAAGCTCCACTTTTCTGATCAGGGCAAGACTATCTCCAAACACCCATCCTGCCATCTTGGAAAACTCCCCTCTTTTATCTTGGAAGACTTTTCCCAGGAACTTCTTCCCCTTATCCAGACTTGTTGCATTTAACTGACACCTAACCACTCATGCATGTGAGCTGCCAAGTTCTTTCTGTCTGCTGTCACAAAATGGTGGATTTCTCTCTACTCTCTATTTGTATTACTTGCTGCTGAGATGTTCAGATCTCAGCCTTCGGACTCAAACTCCTGCATGGATCACTAGAATTTCCCCCCTCTTTTAAGTCTTGCCTTCCCCCTTGGTTGAAGAAATTTACATAGTATTTGAATGCCTGGGACTACTTCCTCTTTGATATTGACATCGGATATTGACGAGAAGTGATTGATACTATTTTGACTGCTTGAAATTTGTTGATTCGTCAGGCCAAATGTTTGTATAATTCCTCTTAATAAATATTTCTGTTTTCACTCTATCTGGATCTTGGTATCACTTCCAAGCTTGAAGTGGTGCCTCAACACTTAGTCACACATCCCTTAATGTGTGGGCCAGTGTCTAGATTTGAGAGTCTCTCATCCAAATCCTCTGCCCGGCTTGGTGATCTATAGCAGACCCCCACCATGATATCACTATTATTTCTTATTCCTTTTATTTTTACCCAGAGACTCTCAACTGGACTTTCATACTCAGATTCACATATTTTCTCACAAGTATATACCTCCTTTACATATAATGCCTCTCCTCCACCATTCCTTATTTGTCTGTCCCTTTTAAATATACCCCTCAATCCTAATATTCCAATTGTGAGTGTTATAATGCCTATTAAGTCATAGTCCCTTTCCTGTATTAGGACTTCAAGTTCCTCCTGCTTATTTCCCAGGAACTAGTGTGCATTAGTTTAGGGACATCGGAATCCATGTTTCATGTACCCTGAGGTTTTCGTTTCTGTACTTACATGTGAGTTAATGCTATCTAGCCACTCCCTACAAAACTTTCAAATTCTTATCTCCGGTTATTGGCTTTGCATTTCTGTCTTGCTCCCCACAGGATTTAGGTTAAAGCACTCCTTATTAAGTTTACAAGGCTGTTTCCAAACACATTTTTTTCCCTACCCTCGTGAGGTGCAAACCATCTCTCAATAGAAAAACTTAATCTCAAAAGTGTAAGCCATGGTCCAAACCCCCAAACTTTTCCTGATGACACCATCTATGTAGCCAATCATTGATCTGCTGTATTTTTCTTTCCCTTCCTAAGCCACGGCCTTCAACAGAAAGAACTGATGAGAATAGTCTCCTTTAATATGTTCTGGGCCGTGCTGGGCTCTATAATTTGTTCCCACATGGGTGAGCAAGAAGGGGTTTGATGAGTCTTCCTACCCTTTCTGTCATGCAATGCACCTGATAGACAGCATACCCCTCGAGACAACAAATCCAGTTGGCACACTTTAGCATCTACCCCTCTCAGTAGGGAATCCCCAATTACCAACACACACCTTCTCCTGTATCGGGGAGCAGAGACTTGAGTCCTCTCATCCACAGAGGTCTGAGAAATTTTCTTCAAACTTTATGGAGACTGGAGCGGAACCTTTATGCCAGTGTTCCAGAATCAATATTTGTGGGGGGATCCAGGAACCGATTGCTTAGTAACAGAGGCTCAGAATGTCTCTTGATCTTCTTGCTCCTGTGGATTACATTCTTCCATGTGCCCCCTCCTGTGTCGGGTGCTCCTCCAGTTGATGAGATACCTTTCCCTCCTCCTCCTGCTGTCCTCTCAGGAGTGCTTCATGCATTCTGTCCATGAACACTTCACCTTCCCTTATAAAGTGGAGTGTGGACAAGCATGCCTCAAGTCCCTGTACCTTCTCCTCCACTACATCTACCAACTTACACTTGCTGCAAGTGTGATTGCTGTTGCCCTCAAATAAAAATATGAACATGTCACAGACTTTGCACGTCACTGCCTCAGCTCCCTCACCAACCATACTGTTGCAATCCATTTCAAAATCAGTTCAGTTTCATTGACACTTTGATAATTTCCCTGCCAAACTGCCTCTCAAGACTACTTGTGAAGGGTTTGCAGAAGCAAAAACTAACTTAACAAATGTAGGATGTAAGAGCTCCTCAGCCTTCTATGGGGCCCACAGGCTAAGAGCCACAGGGCAGGAGCTCTTGTGCTCCCACCCTCTGGTTCACACATCTGGCAAGGAGGACCTTAATATAATTAAGGCTCATGCAGCAGAGGGTGGGGCACACAGCCAAGCCCCAGGAAAAACTGCCAAAAGCTGCAATCAGTTACAGCCAGGCAAAAGAGACAAACAGAAACCACACTCCCTCAAACAAGCACCACTCTCCAACAGGTTATACACACCCATACACCCTCAAACACTGTCCTCCCACACAGTAACCTTACCTATGCCTCCTCAGCAGTTAAGGAAAGGCAAATAGTAAAACAACTCCTTCTCCTGCCCCTTCAAAGAGCCCAGATGGCTGTGATCTAGATTCAGCTCAGATCAGTTAGATCAATTGATCATTCTGATTGGTCAATCAATGCTGAGCTAGCATTTATGGCAAGAGTGAAGAAGCTAGAACATCACAGAGCAACAATGCATGATGCCATACAAAAGAACACAGCACATCAGGAACAGCACATAAAACTGGAAGGAGGATCTTCACACTCTTCAGGACTTCCACTTTTGCATCATTGGTGCTGGGAAGACTGCTGCTCAAAACATCTGCTTTGGAGCTGGGCTTCTGTTTTTGGAGAATTGAATGGCTGACACATCCCTTCAGAGCTCTGAGGGATATGACAGTGCTGTGGTGGTAGGGAGAAGTCTCGGTTGATCCAGACCTCCTGGAGCCCTTGGAGGGGGCTCCCAGCCATGGAACGCAAGGAGTGCCTCTCCCAAGGCTGATTGCCGAGGGATTGAAGCACTCCTTTGTTCCAAAGGTCCCACTGCTACAGACCAGCAAATGGTGACAGAAATGCACACCAGAACAAGCGGGCAGATAAGCATTTTTTCCTTACCTGGCGGATGACTCCGGATGAACTGTGAATTCTGATGAGTTGAAAAACAAGATAAATATCCAAGTGCTTAAATAAGCATTTCCCCTTAAACTGAACCAAGGTGGGAGGGAGGATCCACCCCATGGAAGAGAAAAACATTTTAAAACGATAGCGAAGAAAGGGGATGGAAAGTAAAGCTTGAGTTAACTAAGGCAGAGTGCAACTGAGAAAACTCTGGTTGTTTTTTTCAAGTCATAGAGACTTTTGGCAATTTTCTTTTAAAGTAAACAAAAGCATAATGGCGGGGAAGAGAGTGCCACCAAAAATTAAACTTACTCCAGGCAAAGCTAGCCCAACTGCTATGGTCACGGGACCGGAAACAGCCATACACTTCCCAAATATGATAGCGGCTGCATTGCACCCTCTGCTGGATCAGATGACTACATTGAACAGCAACAGTGAAATCCTTTAAGGACAGATAAAAGAGACTAATACTAAGACAGAGCAAATTTCCAAATCATTAAAGAAAGTTGATGTCAAGACAAAAAAGTTTAATAAAGGACTAGAGACTGTGGCAAAGAAGACATCCTCTTTTGAGCATCAGTTGTTACAATTGCAAATGGAAAAGTCAATGCATGTAGTAAGATTTCAAGGGGTCCCAGAGAAGAAAGGAGAAAACCTCAAAACAATTTTACGCAAACTATTAGAACCAGTGAGAGATATAAAAGTGGAGTCTGTACAAAGTGAGATGGATATGGTCTACAGAACATATCCAGAATACATAAAGAAGAATAATCTGCCTGGTGAAATTTTCATGAAATTCTCCAAAAGACATGTAAGAGACCAGATACTTAAAGCTACAAATGGGACTACCCTAAAAATTGAAGATAAAGAAATAAAAGTCTTAAAGGACATTCCATTCGAGATAAGGAAAAAGAGGAGACCATATAAAAACTTGACTTTGTTCCTGCAGAAAAAAGCTGCATCCTATAGATGGATTATACCAGAAGGGATGATCTTTAAATACAATGACATGAAAGAAAGAATAGACTCTGTTACTAAAGCAAAAGCTTTTCTGGAGCAGTTTCAAAAACCAGAAAAATCACCAAGACTAGGAGAGGAAGAGGAAGCAGTAGAAGATGAGGGCAAGATGGGAAACAATGGAACCTCTTCAGCTACATCTTCTGGAGAAGAATCTGACTCTGACCATGGGGCTGCTGCCCCAAAAACTGTCACAGGCTGGAGTGCAGGCAGAGTGAGAGAGGTATAGTCTGGGTCCAGTCCAAGGTCAAAAACTGGGAGGCAGGAAAACAGAAGTCAAGTAACAGAGTCCAGAGTAAAAACTGAAAGCATAGTTATTCAGAGCCAGAGTCGAGAGAAGCAGGAGCCAAATAATAAAGTCCAAAGCACAAACCAAAAAGCGTAGTCATCAAAGCTGGAGTCAAGGAGCTGAGAGTCCAGAGTAGGAAACAGGAACTGGGAACATGGGCAAGGTGGGTGCAGAGCATCGTCAAGCTGACTAGTTGCTGGCACAGGGAACTGACAGGGAGTGAGGAGCTAAGTATCTCTCTGGGGCTGTGGTCAATTAGCGGCCAGCGCGTGCGTCCCGGTTCCTGTTAGAACTCAGGGTTGAGGGACCGCCTGTTGCACAGTCACGCCTCTTGCCACCGGGATGCCAAATCCTGCTGGCGCTGGTCTCACAAATGGGCCACCAGTGGGGGCAAATTAGGGGGGCTGTCCAACATGTGTTGTTCCACCCCAGCTGTTGCCGGAGCGGGCTCTGCAGCTTTATTGAGGTCAGGTGTAGATTCTGCTGGCACCGGGAGCTCATCCTCAGCAGTACTCAGGATTTCTGCTGGGGCTGGGAGCTCATCCTTGGCAGTACTCATGACAAAAACTCTGAAAGCCAGACAAGACTATGACTTAAGAAAGACTATAAACTTTAACTGTCTCTCTTATACTTGAGCTGAACCAAATTTATTTTAGATACTTGGACACCTCTCTCTTAGCTAGAAGTAATTCTTGTACTTTTTCTTTTAAAGAAATTAGCTACTCCTTTTCAATGTAACCAAATGATTTTAAGTGAAAAAGAATTTGTGATAAGCATTTGCAGAAGCTATTGACCATTGCCACTTGAGTTTTTAGTGGTTTTCTTTTCTTTCTCCCTTAGATTTTAGATACCCCTCCTTTTGATTTCCATGTAAATTTTAGAATAAAAGCAATAAAAAATATTTAAAAAACAACATCTGCTTTGGAGCTGTAAGCTGTTCAGGGTCAGTGTCTAGAGGCTAGTTAGTTAGGTTTATTGTTTTTGTCTTTGTCTGATTGTACACTCCTTTCCCCTACTTGTGTGTTTTCATGTATGTTTATCTTTTGTAAATAAATTTTTAAATTCTTTTTTTTTAATCATTGGAAAAAGTTTTTGGTCCAGAACCAGGATCTTTTTAGTCCAGTGCCACAAATGTATGCTACCAAAAGGAATATTTTTCCAATTTGGCATAATTAATTATTTTTATTTCCTATCACTTATCACCTCAGATTCATGTCAGTTTTTATACCGGCAGCACTATGATGACAAAATCTGAAATGGCTGTAAATTACCCACAAAAGAGATCTTATAGTTTATTTTAATTGATAAATGTAATTATTTACATCTTGCTTTTCTCCTCAACAAGGATCCAAAGCAGCTTACAATACAAAACCCCCCCAACAGAAATATGTTCCGGGGGGGGGATAAGAGTGGGGGGAAGCTTCTGAATGTTGCTCTCTCTACTAGCAGAATTTCCTTGAAGTTCTTGATTTCTCTAGGCTATAACCTGAAGGACATGGTGGCTCAATCCTGTGCCAATGACCAGTCTTGCTGTACCTATATCAGAGGAAAAAGAAACTCAGACAGATCTTATTTGGCTGCTGGTAGACAGCCAGTGGTGTGTTCCCCACTTCCATGGCAGGTATGATGGAAACTGAATCCCCCCCCCAATGACTTGGATGCAGTGGAAGAGTTTGTGGAAGTTGCTGGCCAAGCAGATCTATCCCTGTCTTCTCCTTCCTCCTCCTTCATTTGTCTAAAACTCTTCTGAGGACTGGGAGAGCCTCACAAGTAAAATGTGCCATATGATGGAGCAGTGAAGTATTAGGCAGATTAAAGTAAAATCATCTTATTCTTCCTCCTCTGATGATGCAAGCTATGATAGCAAAAGGGAGAAAGAGGAAAAATAACCAGATTTCATCTTTATTCCTGTCCTGCAGTACATTTTGCTTGTATGACTTTCCAGACCCTCAGAAAGGAGTTTTGGAACAAACAGCAGGTTGCTTGTGAAAGAGGAATGTGTGGAAAGACCCTCTGTCAAGTGCTTTCATGAACTTATCTACTGGATCCAAATTATGATTATCTCTTCCAGTAACATCTACCAGTTTGATACAGGTAATGTGATATCACTGTGCTCTGAGACTACCTTCCATACAAGTGGCAGATAATTATGTGGAACATAAGAAGAGCCTTGCTGGATCAGACTAGTGGTCCATCTTGTTCAGCATTCCTGTCTCACACAGTGGTCAACATGAAAACTTACATCATGGTGACATCACATCATGTGGTTTGGATAGTACACAGGATGCAGTCTTGAATGTGCAGTAACCTTCTTTTTTTCTCTGGATGCTTCTGTGTGTGTGTTAAGTACCTATGTGTCTGTTAAGTGCCATTAAGTGCCGCTGTATGAATTAATGACCTCCAAAATGTCCTATAGTTAGCAGCCTTGCTCAGATCATGCAAGCTGAGGAATTCCTTGACTGATGCTTCAACCTTGCCAAAATGAATATTACATATTAGAGACATTTGCACACTAAATGGATGTAGAATATTTTATATGCTATACTCAGTGGAGACTGGAATTGAATTGGGCCAGATTACTTCCTAGATTAATGTCAGATGATTTAAAGCAAAACAGTCTTTTGAAAATGCAATTCCAGTGATATCCTACCCCATACAAATTTGTGTGTGTGTATGTGTGTATATATATAATTCCCTGTGGTATGCTTTTTAATGAATTTATTTACAACTGCTGAAGTATGGATGGCATCTTATTGGAAGAGTCAAAGGTACCCGCCTTAGATGGGTATAAGAAAATCTGAGCAATAGCACTCATAACTAAATTATTCTATTTGATAAGAAGCAATTCTAAACTTCATACAAATAAACTTAGAGACAAACAAATGCATTTTGTTATGAATTGGAATAATACGTTTCAGGACAAAGCCTTGTATCCTACAATATACGGGAGCAGGAGTGGAGTTTGCAGAGTGGGGCTTTCCTATGTTCTGCTTCAGGCCCCCTGCCAGTTTTGCTCCTGGTAAGCAGTGGAGGGAGCAAGGGGGGAGGGGATGTCTGCAGTGGGAGGATGGAAATCTGCAGACCCCTCCTCTTCCGATAACAACAGTGATGCTTGTTTTGTCAATGGAAACAGATGCCAGGTTCAAAGCCAGCTTTTGTCCAGAAGTATTATTTTCTAAGCTTTTCATATGAGGTGTATTAATTAAAAACAGGATGCGTAGTTTTGACAAGGGCAACGTTTTTTTTAAATGGTTACCTTGCATCTTAGCATAAGTGCACATTGCTTGGATGATCATCCCCCCATTCAAAATGCTGACCAACTTGCTCTTGCAGAGTGCTGGGCGACTGCTTATTGTTGTTCTCCATCAAAGTGCTGACCGGCTGGTTATCGCGGCTGCTTCTTGTTTCCCATCAGAGTGCTGACCAGCTGTTTATTTCTTGCTAGAGTGCTGACCAGCTTGCTAGTTCATATGGCGCAGAACTGTTGATTATCATTGGTCCCCATCAAAGTGTTCACCTGCTTGCTGTTTGGCATAATGAGAAATTGTTGGTCAAAAAAATGGAGTCTTATGCATCCTTCCCAGTCTGGTAATCAGTTTAATTGCAAAACACCCTATATAGCCTGGCACTGCTTTCCTTCATCTTTTTATTTTTTATGGATATGCAAAAACAATTCAGAAATTTGGATTGGAGACCTATTGATACCTGGCTATATTGGGCTTTTAGAACTGAAAACTATGGGGATTTGTCTCTAAATACCATGCTAATGAAGATGACAGGACAGAGGTCGAGGGAGCTCACAGAATTTATGAAGCTGCTGCCATGGTAAGAAGGGGGGAAGGTTCATTTATCATATCCTAGTCACGATGATCCATGAATGACTGCAGAAGTAGTAGATTGTGGGGAGATATTTAATGCAGAGAGAGTTGACTTGATAGATGGGGGAAAGGAAGCTGTCCAAACATATGGAAGGCATGACAGCATTCCATTCATCATGTAATACATTTTGCCCCCCTCCACTTACTGAAAAGCAAAACCTTTATGCTCAAGTTTGTGTGTTTCTCCTGTGACCAGCGTTGATTAAGGACTTCAATTATTTTGTTCTGCTCCACCATATGTGATTCAAAGTACGGCCTTCCTTAAACAACTTACAGCTTGTATCTTATCACAGATCAACAGCGTTTATGTCACCATCTGCCTCACTTCCCTTCAGTCGGCCCTGCACAGAGGGAACCCTACTAATCTTTCAACCTTAATAGCAAGAGCTGCAAAAAAGTCAACAGGGTGCCATTTAACCTGAATTGACTATCTACAAAAAATTGCCATATATTTACTGGACTTTCTTTTTTTGTTGCCTCTAAAGGGGGGCGGGAAGCATAATCCAATGAGATATCCCATTTCCTCTGCCTCAAATACCATCCTAAGTGGGGCTCCCTTACAGATTTATGCAGAGGCTTTTCCAAATAGCCTCCAAGACCCCTGTGGTCTTTCTTAAAGAGAACAAAGAGGCTGCCACTGAATTGCAAGACTATAGCTTCATTGTAAGCTGTTGTCCCCCAGAAGGACTGGAACTCAGCATGTATTCTTTCTTTCTCTTCTGAGAATTTCAGCTCTGCATATGCATCTTGGCTCTGAGTGGCCCCTCCTAACAGCTGCCCCACCCTCTTTTTTCCTGTAAGTAATCCTTAAGGAGATTTTGTTCCATTTGTCCGAAGAAGTGTGCTTTGCACATGAAAGCTTACACTTTGAAGAAAACTGTTGTTGTATAATAAGATGTAAAAGATGGCCATGGCCGGCTAGCCGGGCCATGCAGTCAGGCAGACCCTCAGACCTTTGGTCCTAAAGACAATAGACACCTCAGATCCTAGGGCACGCCAATGGGCTCTCCCAGATCCGACAGGGAACCTATTGAAACTAAGACTTGTAAATAGAGCCAATTATGGGTGATGGGTGTGTGTGTGTGTGGTACTTGGCTATGCATATAAATTGGGCACAGCACTGCTTAAACCATGCTTTGTCTGCTATGTAATCAATAAACATTCGCTGATTTCACCATGGTGAGCCTCCAGCCTCAGTACTTTTCGACTCTGTTGGTCTTAAAGGTGCTGTGTCAGACTGACACGGCTACACACCTGAATTTTTCTTTCTCTTCTGAAGATAAGATAGCAGCTTTGTTTGTGTCTTGATAGATTCCAGCACATGCTGCCTTCCTTTGTTTCCTGGAACTGATAGGCTTGGAGGAAGGAGCTGAGTCCAGGTGCCCCTTCTCCAACACCATGGATCATGGCTTGTGACATCACTAATTGATTGTACTACTTTGTTTTTCACAGACAAAGCAGCCATTATAGGTCATGTTCTGTTTTAGCCTGGTCTGGATTTTCTTAAACACAATTATGTTCATATTTTGGTTGTCATCTTTCAGAACTTAGGACAATCACCAGGAAGTATGCTGATATAATAACAGAACAGAATGAAATGTCTATGTATGTTTCAGGCATTAAGAGCAAAGCAGTCATTTCTACTAGCTGTACTGAAAGTATGGCTTTGATTTCCCTGTATGGTAGGCCTGCAGATTTTATAAACCAACAAAATGGTCCAGCCTACTACAAGCCATGTATATCAGCTCCTCAGTGGCTCAGTACACCTCCTGGCAGGGAGTGTTTCGAACCAGGAGATTCTCAGAGAGTGGGCATGCTATCATGAATAATGCAAGTGCTTAACTTGCATTAGACTGTTACACAGTAGCTCATATCATTTTGTATTATTAAAAACCTGCATCCTTTGATAACAGAAGACATGTCATTGCATTTCTTGTGTATACTGTTAAGATCTTTCATGATCCAGGGACCCATGTGGGACCCACCTCTTCCTATATGAACAAGCACCATAGCTCTTGTACTGGTTGCAGATAGTTGTGATCCATTCATAGACAATTTCAGTTGAAGCCCATACGTGATGGAACAACATCCCTGAGTATGTAAGAAATGCCTCATTATTGGGGGTGGTGATTGTTTAAGGAAAGGCTGTCAAGACCAACCTTTTTAAAAATGACATTTGAAGTTCTGTGAGGAAGCAACAGTGAGAAGTTATAAAACTGGTAATAATTTCTATCTCCCACCCTGCCTTTTGGCTGTTGATTTAATTATGATGTTTTATTAGTTTAACTTGTATTGCTGCCTGGGTTCCAGTTTGGTGTGAGAAAGGCAGGCTATAAAGAAATAAATAAAGAGTGAATGTTGTCCCGATCTTCAAGAAGGGAAAAAAGACGGACCTGGGAAATTACAGGCCTGTCAGTTTGACATCAATACCTGGGAAAATTCTAGAGCAGATTATTAAACGCTCTGTCTGTGAGCACCTCGAGTGGAATGAGTTAATTGGTTGTAGCCAGCATGGGTTTTTCAAAAATAAGTCATGCCAGACCAACCTTATCTCCTTTTTTGACTCGGGCAATGCTGTGGATAAGTGTGGGTTGAATGGTGGAACCGTTGGATGGATTCATGGTTGGTTGAAAAATCATATCCAATGAGCGTTCATAAATGGCTCTCCGTCTACATGGAGGGAAGTCTCGAGTGGAGTGCCACAGGGCTCGGTCCTAGGCCTGGTGTTGTTCAATGTTTTTATGAATGACCTGGAGGAAGACATAGAGGGGATGCTTATCAAATTGCAGATGACACAAAGCTGGGTGGGATTGCTAATTCTGAAGAAGACAGAATCAGGATTCAAAATGATCTAGATAGGCTAGAACAGTGGGCTGAGGCTAATAAAATGAATTTCAGTAGAGATAAGTGCAAAGTCCTACACTTAGGTACAAAAAAATCAAAGGCATAGATATAGAATGGGAGGGACTTAGCTTGACAGCAGCACATGTGAAAGGGATCTAGGTGTTCTGGTTGATCACAAGCTAAACATGAGCCTGCAGTGTGATGTGGCTGTGAAGAAAGCTAATGCAATCTTAGGAAGCATTAACAGAAGCATTGTGTCCAGATCACAGGAGGTGGTAGTTCCGCTCTATTCTGCTATGGTCAGGCCTCACCTGGAGTACCATGTCCAGTTTTGGGCACCACATTTTAGAAAGGATGTTGACAAGCTCAAGCGTATCCAGAAGAGGGCAACCAGGATGGTGAGAGGGTTGGAATCCAAGTCTTACAAGGAAAGGCTGAAAGAGTTGGGTATGTTTAGCCTGGGAAAGAGAAGGCTTAGAGGGGACATGATTGCAGGCTTCAAATATTTGAAGGGCTGTCATGTAGAAGCTGGAGCAGATCTATTCTTTCTTGCTCCGGATTGCAAGACTAGATCTAATGGGTGGAAATTACAAGGGAGTCGTTACCAGCTAAATATCAGGAGAAACTTCCTAACTGTAAGAGTGGTTGAGCAGTGGAACAGACTGCTTCAGGAGGTAGTGGATGCTCTTTCACTGGACACTTTCAAGCAGAGGTTGGATGACCATCTTTTGGGTATGTTGTAGGTATGTAGGTATGTAGGGCTATGTTTTGGCTATGCTTCTGCAGAGTGCAGGGGGTTGGACTAGATGACCTGCAAGGTCCCTTCCAACTCTAACTTTCTATGATTCTACTGCCTATGATACCAATGTGAAGTCACTGTGATATAATTCTGTATCTTGAAACTTTCACTGATGTGCAAAAAAATCAAGTCTCTTCATGTTTCCCATGGTTTCCCATGTAGTGTGTACCACATATGTAAGCATCTACAGCAGCATTCAACTAGATAGCTTCAGCATCTGAAGTATCTTTCACAAATGAGGGTGTTTCTGACAAATGCATGGCAAAGAAGACTCCTTACTTTGTATTGAAAAGAGTACTGAAAATATTTTTAGTCTGCCTTTCTCCCAATGCAGTTGGGACCAAAAGCGGGTCAAACATAAAATTAAAATAACAATAAGACAATCAGAATGAATAAGTAAAATAATCTAACAGTACAAGCAATCCACCAACACAATTTTATTTATTTATACACATTCTATGCTGGCATCTCTAAAGAACCTACTCAAGGGAACTTGCAAAGTAAAATATAATAAAACATAGAACCATAAAAGTATTAACAATTAATAAACTAGCAAAATCCAGCTGGAGCATAAAAAGCACTCTGCAGCTTAAAACAAGTCTCACAAAAAATTCTCTGGCAAGAAGCAGATTATAAAATGATGTTAAAAGATCAACCTCTCAGTTAAAAGCCTAGGGAAGAAGAAATGTTTTGACCTGATAACTAAAAGAGAGTAGGGCAGGCATCAGGCAAGCCTTAAAATGAAGGACCTGTGTGGGACCCACCTCTTGGGCATTTCACAGGTGAGGTATCAACACTATTTGTTTCTGGTCACTACTAGGGATGGCCACAAACCAGCTGATGAACTAAAGTGTATCATGCATTTTGGCTGGTTCATACTTCTTGAAGCAACTGAGGAACCCCCATGAACTGTCATGAATGTTGATGGAATTTGTGGCCATTCAAGACAATGCATAACAAGCAGAAAGCAGGCATTTAACCCCCTGCTTTCTGTTCTTCACAAAAAACAGCTGTTTGGTTTAAATGGCTGGGAGCCCCAAGGGCTGCCCGCCCAAGAAATCCCCTTTAAAGAGCTGAGCTGCATGGAGCAGGAGCTACCTGCCTAAGAAAGATCCTTTAAACAGCTGATCCCTGTGGAGTAATTTGCTCCACCTGTCTCAGCTGTTTAAAGTTGTGTCCATGGCCAGCACTGGCTGCAGGGCCAGCTCGCCCACTAGGTGAGCTAGGAGCTCGCCTAGAGCATGCCAGCCCTCAGGCACCCCCCAAAAGCCCCCGCCACTGCCTCCCCACTGCCGCCAGCCCGCCAACCGCCAAGAGTGCTTGGCCAGGGTGCAGTGAAGACACCTCTCGGCTTGGGCTGCAGCTGCCCAGACTTCTCTTGGCCACTCTGGCCAGGACTTGGGGCGCGGGAGCCATCGGCCCAAGGGGGGGTCCAGGCACTCCTCCAGTCCTCTTGAGCCCTGCTTCTGCTCCCGGGGCTGTTTCCGCTACCTGGAGTCATGTGCAGGCGGGGCATAAAGTGGCACGGTGGGGCTGGTTCGGGGATGGAGCCTGGGCGTCGGAGCCAAGTGAGGACCCGGGGCTGGGGACAAAGGGGACCCGACAGAATCCGCCGAGTGCTGTGGCTCAGGCAGTGGCGGAGGTGCTTCCACCAGGCAGTCCAGTCGCAGCCGCCATGGGCAACCCCACACAGGACTGGAGATGACTGGAGGGGGGCCAGGGTAGAGAGACGCCTGGCTGGGGGGCAGCCTGGGAGGGAGGGGAGATGCCCGGGGGAGGAGGGGGCGGCAACGGAGATACTCTCTGCCTGCCACCAGCCTGGCCTTTCCAAGGCTGCGGGCAGGCAAGGCTCCCCCAAGCCTCTGCTCACTCTGGCTCCTCACCAGGCCTCCACCTCGGCCCGGGAACACACAGCATTTATCCTGCCACGCTGCCTCACCATTGAGTGAGGAGGGGCATACAATTGGCTTCCGGGCGGGCGGAGAGCTGAGAGGAGGCCAATGGCTGCTCGAGGTGAGGGGGGAGAGATAGAGCTGCTTCAGGTCCGGGGCGGGCAGCCTTCTGAAGGTGACACATTGAGGCAGGTCTACAGGGCGCGCCGGCAAGCCGGCATGCAAACAGAAGAGACAGGGATTTAACCCCCTGCCCCTTTCCTGCCTTGCCGGCATGCCCCGTCAGTAGTGCCTCCTCCTTGCCCCACTGCCCCGTGCCTGGGATGTCCTGCAAGGCACTGGCGGTGCCGGCAGCGGAGGAGGGCCAGGGACCGTGGCACCCCCCCGGTCTCCAGGCCCCACCGGGAGGTTGGCATCACGGGGGGGGCGGCACAAGTTGGCCTCGCTTAGGGCGCCCAAACACCTAAGAAAGCCCCTTTAAACAGTTGAGCTGTGTGGAGCAAACTGCTCCCACGGCTCAGCTGTTTAAAGGGGCTTTCTTGTCCAGCCAGCCCCAGGGATTGCATTGACATTCATGAAAGTTTGTGGGGGTTGCTCAGTTTGCAAACATTGCTTCAAGAACCATGAACCAGCCAATATTCATGACAAACTCTTTTCTGCTCTTCACAAAAAAAACAACCACCAGCAGCTGTTTGGTTTAAATGGCTGGGAGCCCCAAGGGCTGGCCACCCAAGAAAGCCCCTTTAAACAGCTGAACTGTGTGGAGCAGGAACTGGCTGCCTATGAAAGCCTCTTTAAACAGCTGGTCCACATGGAGCTGTTCCCATGCACAGCTGTTTAAAGGGCTTTCTTGGGTTCAGCCCTTGAGCCATTTAAGTCACTGCTTTCTGCTCCCTGCGGAAAGCTTCCCCCAAAAGCAGTGGGGAGCAGAAAGCAGGGATTACAAACCCATATGAACCAGTTCAGTTCATGAACCAGCCTCACTGTTTATATAGTTTCATGGTTCAGTTTAGCCATGAAATGAACTGCAAAAATGCAGTCCCTAGTCACTACCTGCCTGTCCTCCGAAGAAGGAGGCACAGACAGTAGGGGCTGTGATCATAGCTTGCGGTCTGGACAGCATGGGAGGACCAGTCCTTCAAGAACCCAAACCTAAGAAGAAAAAGAAGAGTTGGTTTTTATACCCCACTTTTCTCTCCCTTGCGGAGTCACAAAGCAGCTTACAATCACCTTCCCTTCCTTCTCCCTACAACATATACCTTGTGAAGCAAGTGGGGCTGAGATAGTTCGGAGAGAACTATGTCTGGCCCAAGGTCACCCAGCAGGCTTCATGATGAGAAGTAGAGAATCAAACCCGGTTCTCCAGATTAGAGTCCACTGCTCATAACCACTACACCACACTAGCTCAATTAGGATTTTAAGGCAAAAACCAGCACTTTGAATTGTGACCAGAAACAGACAAGGAGCCAGTGCTGGGGTAATAAAATCCCTGTACCCCATCCTATAGCCTGGCTGCTGTATTTTGGATCAGCTGTTTCCAGGCAGTATTCCAAGGCAGCACCCCCCCTCCAGAATGCATTATATTAATCTAACCTGGATGCAGTCTGATCATGAATCACTCTGGCACAATCACACTTTTAAAGGAATGGGTATAACTGGTATATCAGCTGAAAGTAATAAGAGGCACTGTGGGACCCCGAAGCACAAATGTCATGGGGTTGAGCAGCAGTCCTTCAGCACCACCTTCTGGAATCAGCTGGTCAAGTAAGAGCAGAGCCACTAAAGTACTGTAACACCTACACATGACCTAACTAGCCTCTCCAGAAGAATGCCATAGTGAATGGTATTGAAAGCTGCAGATAAGGATTCCAGGAGAATCGACTAATACCGATTTTGCCCCATCTCTATTTCAATGCCTGCTTACAGTACTTCTATATATCATTGTAACATACCCTAGATCCAAAACACTATTCAAGCTGCCCTAAATACTTTCCTAAATAAGTGTTTTACAGCCTCTCCAAAGGCCAGCGAAGCAGGAGAATTTCTCATTTGTTCTTGAACAAAGTTCAAGTCCAGTGGCACCTTTAAGACCAACAAAGTTTTATTCAAGGTATAAGCCTTCATGTGCATGCACACTTGTTCAGATATATTGAAATGCTGCAAAGCACAGTATGATCTTATCTTACAGATGTTGTAGCTCTGTGTCCCTTATGTTTATCTGTTGATAGTTAACTTACTGTACTAGGCATTCTATTGTAACCTAATGCCTTTATGTTTTCATTTAGTTATGCCAATGTCATTTATATATGTACTTTAATAATATTATAATAAAATTTTGAAAGTGAAAAAAAGATATATTGAAATGTAAGTTAGTCCATACATGTAGACAGAGGGTGAGCAGCAATTAGCATGCAGCATAATGAAGATGCTTAACAGATGCAAGGACCAAACAGGAATAACAAGCTAAGTTTATATGGTCACCATTTGTTTGGATTTAATTACAGGGGAAGACATAGTGAAGGAAATGAATATATCAGAATTGGAGATTGATGTGTAAGTGTATCCTTCTTAATTGTGGAATACTGAGAGTAATTAACTGAGACCCTGTTGTTACGCTCCATCTGTCTCCTCCCAAGCATGGAGGTAACTAACAGCAAACTTTGCTTTATGGCAGGGTGATTGGTTGTGCAGTGTTATGTCTCCCCTGTCACCAGACCAGAGAAATACATTCCAATCTACCATTCCAAATTACATTACATTCTACTATTCATTCTACATTACAATCACTATTCCAATCTACTATTCTAAATAAGAAATACACTAAAATAAAGAGGATGTATAGCCCTTCTTGGTGAGAATACAAATGTAAGGACTGAATGAGATTAGCATATATAGTGAGATAAGAAACCAATATTGGAGTGTTGTAATAACTTGTAATTCAGCAATTTTCCTTTCCAGTCTGTTCCTGAAGTTCCTTTGCAATAACACAGCTACTTTGAGGTCACCCACTGAACAGCCTGGAAGGTTGAAGTATTCTCCTGCAGGTTTCTCAGTCTTGTGATTCTTAATTTCAGTTGTGTGCCCATTTATCCTTTGGCGTAGGGTTTGACCTGTTTGCCCTATGTAGAGAACATTAAGGGTGTTGTTGACATTTAATGGCATATGTCAAAAGGCAAGCAAGTGAATGAGCCTGAGATGGTGCAGTTGAAGTTGTTAGGTGGTATATGTTGCCTGGGTGTATGTAGCAGCAAAGCTGGCATCTGGGTTTATTGCAAGCTCTAGTACCAATGTCCATGTTCAAGTTAGTTGTTGTATTATTGTGGGTAAGGAACTGTTTCATATTGGTGGCTGTCTGTAGTCAAGAAAAGGTTTGCCCCCCAGGCTTGTGAAAGAGAACTGTCATCATTCAGTATAGTAAGTCATTGATGATGTGTTGAACTGTTTTGAACTGAGAGCTGTATGTGACTACTAGTGGTGTTCTGTTATGTCTCTTTCAGACCTGTCTTCTAACAGGCATTCTCTGGGTATTGTTCTGGCTTTGTTAATCTGTTTCTTGACTTCATCAGGTGGATATTTTAGTTCCAAAAAGGTTTGTTGTAGATCTCTCAGGTGATAATCTCTGTCCGTAGGATTGGAACAGATGTGTTTGTAGCATAAGCCTGGCTGTAGACGATAGATTGTTTGGGATGTTTAGGATGGTAGCTGGATGCATGTAGATATGTTTGTCGATCAGTAGGTTTCTTGTATAAGGTAGTGTCTATGTGTCTGTCATCTATTTATACAGTGGTGTCTAGAATATGTGTTTCTTGCATAGACTGGTTCATCATCAGGTTGATGGTGGGGTGAAAGTCATTGAATGCCTGGTGGAATATATCCATGGCTTCTTTGTCATGTGCCCATACAATAAAAAAGTTATCAATGTAATGCAGGTATAGGAGAGGTGTGAGTGGGCAATAATTTAGGAAGCAGTGCTCCAAGTCAGGCATGAAGATGTTAGCATACTGAGGGGCCATGCAGGTGCCCATAGTATTACCATTAATCTGAAGGTACAGGTTATTACCAAAGTTAAAGTAGTCATGGATGAGAACACATTTGCAGATTTTGGTGGTAAGGTCAGCTGTGGTGTTGTCAGGAATCATGTTTCTTATAATGCATGTTTGTGTGGGATGTTGGTGTACAGAGATTCCACATGCATGGTGGCCAAAACACTATTCTCTGGAAGGCTATTCAAAGATTGTATTTCCTGAAGAAATATGTGGTGTTGCCAGCTGGCCAGCAGTGAGTTAGAGCCCCTGGAATTGGGGGGGGGGAAACCCGCCCCAACTGGGGGGTCTGGTGACCCTAGTAGATGGTTTGTCTTTTCTTACAGAAATTCTGTTCCTGGAGATTGTGACTGAGCAGTTTTAATACAGTATTAACTGTATTAATGCACTGACTGTGAGCTGCCCTGAGCCTGCATTGTGGGGAGGGCAGGGTGTAAATGTGATAATAAATAATAATTAATAATAATAATAATAATAATAATAATAATAAATTAAGAAAATCATAAGTTGATCTCACCTTAGCAATGAGAGAAACTGAGAGAAGGTACCATTGGGCCTACCAATATTGTTGTATGGGTATATGTAGAGAAAGGTGAACCTTCAAGTATGTGGATCCAGGTCATGAAGGGCTTTGAAAGTAAGCAACAGTACCTTGAATTGTACCCAGAAACTAATACACAACCAATGTAACTATCACAATATGGTCATACTGGCCTGTATCCAGCCATGCAGTTCCTCCAGTAGAATGGCATTTCTGTTTGTGGACGACGGGGCGGTGATGTCTGCATATTCCTCCCTCTTGCTGCAGATCTTGCCTCCTGTGCTGTTTCTGAGGGTCCACAGACTCCCAGGAACAAAGTTTGGTGTATGCATGGAGGGTCAGTGAACTGCAGTAGAAGGGGGACATGGGAAAGTTGGCAGATGGTTGGATAAACACCATTATTTTTCCCAGTGCTGTAAACCATGAGGAAAGGAAATTTTTGGTGAGTTTGCTCATTGCATTTGAGGTTTTTGACAATTTTGGCTCAAGTTACTTAATAATACTATACAATAAGGTCAGTATCAGTATGTCTGCTGAACACTGCCTCCCATATTCATGGGATACCAATTTGTTTCTGTGGGATTATTGCTACAGCTGTAGAAGTACTGAAAGAGAATTCATCTGATTTGAGGTGTTGATTTTTTTTTAAAAAAAGAAAGCAACTGGGAACAACTAGTCTGGCCAGCAATAAATCAATAGCTAATTAATAGCAAAATGAAAAAGGTCCAGGGCTTCTGTCAGTGTTGGCAAAATAAAGGTCATCTCCCCTCTCCTAAATCTGCTTAGTGTTGTGAATGCTGGCAGGTTTATTGCCAGCTAGGCAAGGGCAAATGATTCAGCAGGCAAGATTAGCCAATAGATTTAATGTCTGTACTTCAAAACAGGCCTGGAAATTCTCCTCAGGAATGATGTCTGTATAAAGGGGATCGATGTAAACAGGAAACAGAGCTTGCACTTGAACATTTGACCATGTAACAATTTTAATTCTTGAATCGCCAAGGAATAATTTAAGGGATAAAGAAGTGTATTGGCCAGTAACAGACACAGGTGGATCACATGCAACTCAGGATGGGAGGAATTAGAATCACTTACAGGATTGCTAAATGGCATTTATTTTGCACTATTGCCATACAGGGGCCTGCAAGATGGTGCAGAAGGAAGCAGAAGAGAATCCCCCTTTCTGTCTGGATAGTCCTTCCTCCTCCCCTACTCAGGTGGCATCTGCTATCAACCTACTAGAGGCTTTCCTTGTGCTGGAGAGGGCACACTGCTCCCCTTGGCTAAAGCCTGGTAGAACCTTTCATGAACACTTTGGAGGCAAAGATTGTGAAAGTGTACTTGCCGCTCCTGTTCCCAAAGAGATGGTAGAGGTTTGGCTTGGGATGAGAGGAGGAAAACAGTCTTTCAAGGAGCTGTGAAATTTGGGGACGAGATTAAGGGGTGTGTTTTACTCCCATGCTATTTTTCCTGCAAAAGTAGTGATCCTGTCTTTTCCTTGTCTGAACTCCCAGTTTTAGTTATCAACATGCAGACTGGGTTAAGGAACACAATATTAAAAATAGAGGGCCTATATACCATTGTGATTTGAGGGAGGGTGATACAGAAAGGAGAAAGTCTTTTCTACCGTTATCATTTCTTGACCTCCCTGTGATTTCCAGCTCTCCCCCTTTCCCCTCCGCTTTTCACTTTGCACTCCCACTTAAGCACCCAGTTCAACTCCATTCATGATGATTAGAGCAACAATGGAAGAAAGTTCGTGCCAAGACCTATCAAACACAGGCTAGAGAACATTTTTAGAGCATACCGTTTGGCAGTGATGGTGCCTCCTCAGTGCCGTCCAACAATGTTTTGAGTAGTAAAAGGGCCACTTTATATCTTGGAGTTAGAGGAACCCTTGTCAATTTGCAAAACACTTTGTGGATAAAATCAATTGTATTTGATCCAGTCTAGATTCCATTTTAATTAAAGGAGTGAGGAATTTTTCCGAGGCCCAGGAGCATTCAGGATAACTTCATTTTTTTCTAAAAGTTCTCTCTCACACAGCTATGACAGTAGTTCAAGGTCTTCACCATAGCTATGCAAGGGGTCAAGAACAGGATCATCATCAATGGTTGTAGCATGTAAACTTTGTCCCTGATCAGAAAAGTAAATATATAACAAGTTCACCTCTTCCAAAATAACAGACACAATGCCTGTAGCTCTAAAGATACCTGGTAAGCCCTCTGTGGACACGTGGGAGGTTTCTCTGTAACCACAACAATATTGCTGAGCCGTCTAAGCCTTTGATTCTGTAACTTGGAGGCCAAAACAGCCCAGGAAAAAGTCTCATCTTCCTCCCCTGTCATGCCCTTGATGGAGGAGGACTCCCTGGGGACAAGCCGGACAGTGATCCCCAGAGACTCACCACTCACAGAAGGCTAGGCCTGGTGGTGGTCACCATGCAATTGGTCTGGCCTGGTGGTGGCCAACATACAGCTGGGTCCAGCAGTGGAGGATATCATGCAACTGGACCCAGCTTAGCCTAGCAGTGGCAGCCACCACTGCACAACTGGCCAGGCTTTTCCCAGGGAAAGTGAAGAAAGGACAAGTAAAAAAGGGGGATAGATAGAGGCAGGTTGGTAGGTGAGTGGGGAAAAGAGAAGGAATCAGGAATGTGGGAGTGCCAGGGAAATAGTGGGGGAAGAATACAGTGTAAATGAGGTGCCACCACAAGTCCTTGCAGGTTCCCTACTTGTAAATATATGATCATGATCACTAGCCAACCTCTGTAGAGCTTTATGCAGGGATAACTAACTTTATCTCTGTGTCATTTCATGAATTTGGGTCATCTTCTGAGCAACATTCATAGAGATCATTCTGGACATCCATTAAGTGCCCTTGAACCACTGATCACCCCACTGTGTGGAACTGACCAACAACAACCATGTATCTTCTACCAGGGAGAACCCGATATCTGATGTAATGTTAAGTCAGCAGTATAGTATGGCTCACAGAGGCTGGCAGGAAGAAGGTGGTCCATGGCATTGCTCACAATGTTGTTGTACCTGGAGAGAAGTCCCATAGATGTGCTCATGTTTTTGTTAAGAGGCTGAGATCATTGGATCAATCCACAGTGGCTGCACCACGAACCTCTATTATTTCAGCCTTTTGTTCACCAAGAGAGATAACTTTTACTGTGTCTTTCTGTCAGGCATAGACTTGGTATCAGACCCATGTAATTTGTGAAGTTGCTGCAGGTTGTGCTAGAGCAAGGATGAGGAGGGAAGATTGGGTTATCCATGGTAGGGATCTTGCATCCTTTTCTTTTACTATTAAATGTTGTGAGACCTGAGGTGGATGGCCCAAGTTAGCCATCAGATCTCTGAAGCTAAGCAGGGACAGCACTAGTTAGTTCTTGGATGGGAGACCACCAAGAAAGTCCAGAGTCACTACACAGAGTCAGGCAATGAGAAACCCTCTGTATATCCCTTGCCTTGAAAACCCTACATGGTTGCCAAAAGTCAGCTGTGATTTGATGTCACTTTCCACCACCAAAAGTTGTGAGTTTAGTTTTGACTACTGCTTAGAAACGATCAGCCCATTCAGCTCATGGTATCAAAAAGGTTATCTTTTGTAAGTGCCGAAGTATGCTTAGCTTCCTGATGTATAAAGTTTAAATGTGTCACAGTATTCATTTAGAATGATTTCAGGTCCAGTGAGCTTTTTTCACATTAAGCAAAATGAAGAGTAATAATGTAAGTATTAGCTGAAGCCATAAAATTAAAACTACTCTATTCCAATAAAAGGACGCATGACGATTTGAGATAATTCACTCTCTCTGAACTTCGTTGGGTTCATTTGGTCTCGTGGAGTGAAGAGCTTCTTGCAGCGTGGCTTTTTCCCACCATCAGCCAAGCGAAACATAACTCCATGAAACTGCAAGCCAGCTCATTATAATCTAATTTTTAAAACAAAACCTTAATAATGCTAACATATATTAATTCAGGTAATGGCTGTGCTTCAGTAACTCCAGCCAGGCAGTTGTTCTTCCTTAGCTACATTTTTAACCTCAAAATGATCTTGTTGAGCCCTTAAAATTCTCAGGAATGCTTTCAATCAAGAGAATGTTTTAAAAATTGCTCTTTTTATGGGTCTGGATGTTATTAAAAAAATGCACTGGGTTATGATTCCTTTGACCAAGATCACCCCTCCCCCTTTTATATTTCTTGGTCATATTGCTTAGTGCCACTCTCATGTGTCCTCTTGTAGCTCCTCCTCCTCATTTCCCTGGTCTGATCTTACAAAGGAGAGTAGTCAGTTTGCATGTTATCAGTTTTACAGTAATGCATGCCTAGATCCAACTGAGATCACATGTGAAAATTTGCTTACAGGCAGATAACTCATGAGCATAAATCAGATACATATATGAATGCCACTTAAGACTGTGCACTACTGTTTACATGACATTATTTTGCATATGTTCCCATCTGTATTCTCATGTGACTTTAATACCTTGTTTGTGCATAACTAAAGGATAGTGGGGGAAATTAAGCAAGCACATGATTGCAATAAGGTTGCCATGCTGAAGGACAAGAACATGGTGGTAGAGGGCATTGTGAGGTGTGATGAAGTCTCTTCTGGGTACAGCCTGAAGGAATTTCTGACAATTCCTTGAGCTACTGTTATCACTTCTGGGCTGCAACCAGAATTGATGTCATATGCTCATGATGATGGGGAGGTCTTCTGTCAGCTACATCTGATTTGCCAGTTCACTCCCTTCCTAGACTCAGCTAGACTAGCCCTGCTGATCCAGGCTTTTTTAGCCTTGCAGTTGGCCTATTATAATGTGCTCTACATTGGGCTACACTTGAAGACAGCCCAGAAATTAGTAGCTGGTTTAGAAGGCAACAGCCTGATTGTTGTCAGTGGCTGGCCATGAGGGACACATCTTGCTAATTGTGAAACAGCTTCATTGGCTGCCAGTGTATTCCTGAGTTCAGTTCAAAGTGTTAGTCATAGCACTTCAAAGCCTAGAACCCATATATCTAAAGGGCTATCTCTCACTTTATGTCTTTGTGTATCAGCTATGGTCTTCAGGTGGCCACCTTCTGGTTGTTGCTTCATCAAAGATGGCCCATCTGGCCTCTCACAGGGCCTGTGTTTTTCTGGTATTGCTGCTACTCCATAGCATGGACTCCCTGAGGACGAGGTAAGAGGAGTTATCCTTGGAAACTTCTAGGAGGTTATTTGTCTTTTTGATGGTCCACAGTATCTGTAGAACTCTCTTTGAACAACACATTTTTTTTAAAAAAACAACAACTTTCTTCCTGTCAGCTTTCTTCATTGTCCAGCTTTCACACTACTGGGGAATACTTTGGCATGAATTATCTTGATCTTGGCTGCCAGTGACACATCCTTAAGAATCTGTTCTAGCTCTTTCATGACTGCCCTTCCCAGTCTCCGGCTGCGATCACACCCACTAGGGTCAAATCTGCATTTGCATTTTTAAATCATTTTTGTGTTGTTGTGACGCCTTCAAGCATAGAGAAAGACAGCAGCATGAAACTGATTTAAAAATGCAAATGCAGATAGGATATAAATAATCCACTTCAATGCACTTTCTAACTGGATTTTTCCAGTTTACACAGCAAAATCCTGTGGGAAAGTGGATTGAAAGTGAATTATTTAGTGTGTGTGACCACAGCCTTAATCTCCTTCTCATTTATTGATTGCAGTCTCTCTTTTGGTTGATGCCATGGGGGAAATTGGGATATAAATGTTTTAATAAATGAATGTTTTAATAAACGAATAAGGAAGGCATAATTGGCTACTGCTATTTTTTTAAAAAATTGCAAAACAATCATTGGTTGAAAACCCATGTTTGCCTCTATACAAGTAAGAAATGGTCCCTTGCTTCAAGGAGTGGCATAGTTTCCCAAATACTTCTGCCTTGGCTGTGGGTCTGTTTGGTTGTCTTTCTAACGCATCTAGCAGAATGGTAAGTGGAAATGTGTGAACAGGTAGTTCAGAAAACACACACACATGGATTGTACAAGTTCAGGTGTCCGCAAGTAAGGGAAGGGTAATAAAAATGCCATGATAACAAAATTATGAATTCAGAAAGGTAATCCTAACATTTCCTAACTGTTGGCATCTATGACATTGATTTGAACAGTTTGTAATGATCTCTTGATAATCCATTTGCTAAATATGCTCTGTGTGAGTGAAATTCTTTAGCAAAGCCTCATTGTCTTTGCACTGACTTGTAATGTGCTTAATGAAATTTCTGCAAGTCGTGCTGTGTGGATTTTTCTCCCCTCTTTTCTCTAGCTTAATATTATTACTTGTGATTACAGCAATGTGAATAATTCACCAGAATCGTTTATTCAACAAATTGAATTTCTCTTTCTGTTTGTGCAGTGTCTGTAAACAGAACTAAATTATTTGCAAATTTAATCACTGAATAATTCTTTGTCTGCAGATCTATAGACTGTTGTCTAGTTGTGTGGTTTAATATGCAGATAGTGTTTCCCCCCCTCCTCCATTTGAAATGAATATTCAACAGTGATTTTTTAAAGAAATACCTTTTGATTAAGAATATGCAAATACTCTTTGAAAAAGGTTATTATCAAAACTTGCCTGGCTTCCCTTAATATTTGATTTATATCGCACTGGAGGAGGAAACTCCCCAAATTTGTTTTGAGTTTCTTTTTGGGCAGCATCCAGTGACAATGCATGAACATGTGGGGTACCCCTTGCCTTTGAGGATATTTCAAATTGAATTTTGATTTAGATGATATTTGGTCAGTGGTGACTACTCATAATAACAGTGTAATTGTTTTAATAGATCAGGACACTAGGTTGTTCAATAAAAAGGGCTTGATCATAAGTGATATCAGCTCACATTAGCCACCTGATCTGAGGTGACTTTAAAAACTGTTTTTGAATGATAAATGTATTATTGTCGAAGGCTTTTACGGCCAGAGTTCGTTAGCTGCTGTAGATTTTCCGGGTTGTCTGGCCGTAGTCTTGTCATTGTAGGACCTGAAGTTTCTCCAGTAGTTGTGACTGGCATCCTCAGAGGTATAACACAGAAAGATGGAGTATTCTCTGTGTCAAGGTGAGAAGAAAAATGGTAGGCAGGTAATTTATATCTACTCAGGAAGGTGGGGTAGGGCTGAGTCATTATCTTGTAGGAGTGTTGCCCAGCCTTTCAGAGTCTTGGAACAAACAGTGTCCTGTTTGAGTTATGCTATGTTCAGCTACTGCTGATTTTTCAGATTGGCCAAGTCTGAAAGGCTGGACAACACTTCCAATTACCATGTCAGATTACACAGGGAAGCCATTGAAATTCATAAACATAAACACAATTTCAACAGGAAAGAAGAGAGTTTAAAAATAAATAGGGCATGATTTCCTGTCCTGAAAAACAATAGCACTACAGATAAGATTAGAATTTCAGCAGCCAATCCACATGCAAAAGAACCTCCTCAGGAAACAATAGACAAAAGAACCTCTTCAGGAAAGGTCCTCCATTAGCTTGTCACAGCCTGGGGAACTCCTACAAGATAATGACTCAGCCCTACCCCACCTTTCTGAGTAGATATAAATTACCTGCCTACTATTTTTCTTCTCACCTTGACACAGAGAGTACTCCATCTTTCTGTGTTATGCCTCTGAGGATGCCAGTCACAGCTACTGGCAAAATGTCAGGTCCTACAATGACAAGACCACGGCCAGACAGCCCAGAAAATCTACAGCAGCAAATGTATTATGAGGAGGAGGAGGAGGAGGAGGTGGAGGAGGAGGAGGAAGATGAAGTATTGAGCAAATGGAGAGGGAACACTGCATGATACAGCTTGATCTCATCAGACCTCAGGAGCTAAGCATGGCCAGTACTTGGATAACAGACTGTGAAGAAAAACTGATTGTGTGGGGTGCAGCTGCTCCAGCTTAGGGGCGCCAGGGCCCGGGGCAACAGTCCAGGATGGGACCCCAAGTCCCGGCCTTCTCACTACTTTCTGCCCACCCCCACCCCCAGGCCCAGCAAGGTGGGTAGAAGCCACCACCCCAGACCTGCTGCTGCCTCAGTGGCTTTCCCCCAGCCAGCTGCCTGCCTGCCATGGCCCATGCAGGGGCCTCCTCCTTCTCTTTGCTGCCAGGCCAGGAAGCGGCCATCGCCGCTGCCATTAACATCTCATCCTCCCTGGGAGTAAATCAGGCTCTGTTCAATGAATCCAGATTGCAGCCAGCAAGGATCCACGAGTGAGTGGAGCTGGTGCTCTTCTGTAGCAGTTTCTTGGGCAAGAGTGGGTTGCGCCAGAGGGCCAGGATCAGGGAGGGGTTCTTCTTCATCGGGCACTGGATGCAGCTTCTGATGTATTCTATTTGGGCTTAATGGGAGCTGCAGATTTCATGTCCCTTCCTGCCAGGATGTCCAAAATCACAAGAGGGCAGTTGTTAAAGCAGGAGAGAAACCACAAGGGCCCCAAAGTGCTTCAGATTTTTCAATCCATCTGAATGAGGACTCTGGCTCTGGCATAACCGGCAGTGGTAGGGAGTCCTCCAGGCAGCCCAGAGAGTCAGGGGCCTGGGCTGCCTAGGAAATTGGGGGGGGGCCTTGGCAGGAAGTTGGAGGGCGGGCCCCAGGAGGCCCCACTGTAGCTACGAGCCTGTTGGCCATCAAAGGATCTAACCTACAAGCCTCAATTCTCTTAAAATCCGGTGGCTTGATTGTCTCAAGACTAACGTTCCCAAGAATCCTATTCTGTATATGTCCCTTGCTCATAATCAATAGCAGTAGAACAAAGATTCTCCCCCCACCATAAATTATTCATTTACTATAGGGAAAGCCAAGGGTAAAAGGAATTGATGTTTCGTTGTCTGGGTGATGAAGTGGAATAAGTAGAGTTCCTGTTTGGTTATCAACAAGGGCAATCCTTAGGCACATGTGGTTAACCAATAATCCTTTTCACAAACCAGGTGCACTAAGACAATTCAGAAAGTCCCTAAGGGACTAAATGTCATCCAGTACAGTCTTTGGTCTCTAATTGCATTGTTGGTGACATTTGTGGTCTCTGTGCTGCTAAAGGAGCCATTTTTTCCCTTTCATAGTTTGAAATTACACCAGAAAAAAATCAATGTAGTTGGATTCTTTTCTTTCTTTTGCAACAGTTAGTTTAAGCTTTCTTATTTCCTACTGAAGCACCTGTTAGGGGTCCAATTTTGGGGAAATAATTAATACTAAATTGATGTTCTTGTGAAGATTGCTTGTCCAAGAGCTGATGGTATCCTCTAATGGCTATTCTGTATACTTTGCTTTTTGTGTCTGTATGTGTGCAATAAGTAGACATTTGGGTCCCATTGCCTGTATACTGAACTTATGTCTTCTCTCAATGTAATGAAGACTTTCTGCATCTGCTGCAGTTTTCAGGCACCCCAAATGCAAGATTCAGTCTCATCAATGACATTTTGCCTGGGACTTTCATTGCATGGAGAATGGTTCCATGATTCTCACAGGCAATCCTTCTATATTGCTGTGGATATAATGAGTAACCAAGACTGTAATGTATTGGGAAATTCTTTCAAACAAGTTCCTCTGAAATAGACAGAAAATGTTTGACAGAATTGTTGAATTTCTCTTAAATATTTCAAAGGAGCTTGCACAGCATTCCTTTCTGGATATTGCCCAATGGCATAACTAACCCATAAGAAGGGACCTCTTCTTCACCTGATGAAAGGTTATCCTTTTGCACCAAGGAACCATCCCTGGGCAGGGTGGGAGGGGGGCTCTTGGTAGTTGGTGATTCAATCCTTAGGTATGTAGACAGCTGGGTGGCGAACCTACATACTGACATTATGGTGACTTGCCTGCCTGGTGCGAAGGTAGTGGACATTATGCATGCTTTAGATAGGCTGGTAGATAGTGCTGGGGAGGAGCCAGAGGTCATGGTGCATGTTGGCACCAACAATGTGGGGAAATGCAGTCGTGAGGTCCTGGAGGAGAAATTTAGGCTGCTGGGCAGGAAACTCAAAGC
Source organism: Gekko gecko (assembly GCA_029375565.1). Lineage (NCBI taxonomy): Eukaryota > Metazoa > Chordata > Lepidosauria > Squamata > Gekkonidae > Gekko > Gekko gecko. Next base: position 31,862,227 of record JAPDNY010000006.1, read on the forward strand.
CAGGACCTCCAAGGTAGCCTTCTTAGAAGTGCTACCTGTTCCACGTGCAGGGCCAGAGAGACAGGCACAGATCAAGAGTCTCAATGCGTGGATGAGATGATGGTGTAGGAGTCTCAATGTGTGGATGAGACGATGGTGTAAGGGAAAAGAGTTCACGTTTGTTAGGCACCCAGATGCTTTTTGGAACAAGAGGGAGCTGTACTAAAGGGATGGTCTCCACTTGTCTCGAGAAGGAACCAGGCTGCTGGCACTTAAAATTAAGAAGGTGGCAGAGCAGTTTTTAAACTGAGTATTGGGGGAAAGCTGACAGGAGATGAAAAGTCTCTGGTTTGGGATGGCTCATCTCAGAGAGATGACAGGGTAGCTGTTGCTTTTCTACAGGGAGGTGGATTGGAAGTGTCGACTGAGACTGTGGCTAGTGATATGGACTGCCTGACAGGGTCTCAAGGCAGCAAGAGGAAAGTTGTGGGCTTAACATGTATGGGAAATTATAGGTGTTTCTATACAAATGCTAGAAGTGTATGAGGTTAAATCAGGCAGTTGGAGTGCTTGGTGTTGGGAGAAAAAAATAGACGTTGTGGGTGTTTCAGAAACTTGGTGGGATGAGGAAAATCAGTGGGATATGGTGATTCCCAGCTATATATTATATTGTAAGGATGGGCAGGAAGGGTTGGAGGTGGGGTGGCTCTGTATGTTAGAGAGGGTATACAGTCCAGTAAGATTGAGAGGGGAAGAGAATTGGATTCACTTCTGGAAATGCTATGGGTTGAAATAGTGGGCCCAAAAGGAAACTTAACATTGGGGGTTCGTTATTGCCCACCAGATCGAAAGATAGAGGAGGATCATAAAATGAGGAATGAATTAAAGATAGCAGCTATACAAAAAAAGCTGTGTTGTAATAGGTGATTTTAACTACCCAAACATTGATTGGGTCAATATATGTTCAAGTTGGGGAAAAGAGATTGAATTTCAATGACTGTGCTATAGAGCAGATGGTCACAGAACCTACCAGAGAAGAGGTGATCCTGGATTTGGTCCTAAGTAACACCCAAGACCTGGTGAGAGATGTAAAAGTGATTGCACTGCTTGGGAACAGTGACCACAATGTTATTGAGTTCAACATTTGTATAAATAGGGAATTGGCCAAAAAGACTGACACAACCACTTTTAACTTTAAAAGGGGTAACTTCTCTGATATGAGGGGACATGTGAGGAAGAAACTGAAAGGAAAAGTAGAAAGGGTCAAAACCATTGGGGAAGCTTGGAGACTATTTAAAACTACAATCCTAGAAAAAATATATACCGCAGATTAGAAAAAGCACAAATAGGTATAGAAAAAAGCCTGCATGGTTAACAAACAAAGTAATAGAAGCTGTAAAAGGTAGAAAGGATTCCTTTAAGTGCTGGAAAGCTAGTCTCAGTGAGGTTGATAAAAGGGAACACAGGCTGTGGCAAATAAAATACAAGTCTGTGATCAGGCAGGCAAAAGGGAATATGAGGAGCATATAGTGAAAAACATAAAGATGAACAATAAAATTTTCTTCAAATACATTAGAAGCAAGAAACCAGTCAGGGAGGCAGTGGGGCCCTTGGATGACCAAGGGGTAAAAGGAGTACTGAAGGATGATAGGGAAATGGCTGAGAAGCTGAATGCATTCTTTGCCTCTGTCTTCACTGTGGAAGATGAGAAGTGCTTGCCCGCTCCAGAACTGCTGATTTCGGGAGGGGTGTTGAAAGATGTGAGTCAGATTGAGGTGATGAGAGAGGAAGTCCTACAATTGAAAGATAACTTAAAAACTGATAAATCACCAGGCCCAGATGGCATACATCCGAGAGTTCTGAAAGAACTCAAATGTGAACTTGTAGATCTCCTGACAATAATATGTAATCCTTCATTAAAATCTGCCTCCATTCCTGAGGACTGGAAGGTAGCTAATGTCACTTCCATCTTTAAAAAGGGTTCCAGAGGAGATCCGGGAAGTTACAGGCCAGTCAGTCTGACGTCGATACTGGGTAAGTTGGTGGAAACTGTTATTAAGGAAAGAATTGGTAGTCACATTGATGAATAAAAACTATTGAGGCAGACTCAGCATGGGTTCTGTAAGGGAAGATCTTGTCCCACTAACCTGTTAGTGTTCTTTGAGGGGGTGAATAAACATGTGGACAAGGGGGACCCAATAGATATTGTTTACCATGACTTCCAGAAAGCTTTTAATAAAGTTCTTCATCAAAGGCTCCTAAGCAAGCTCAAAAATCATGGGACAAAAGGACAAGTTCTTTTGTGGATCAAAAACTGGCTAATTAATAGGAAACAGAGTGAGTATAAATGGGCAATTTTCTCAGTGGAAGGTGGTAAGCAATGGGGTACCGCAGGGATCAGTACTCGGTCCAATGCTTTTTAACTTGTTCATTAATGATTTGGAGTTGGGAGTAAGCAGTGAAGTGGCTAAATTTGCAGATGATACGAAGATGTTCAGAGTGGTAAAAACCAGGGAGGATTGTGAGGCACTCCAAAGGGATCTGTTGAGGATGGGCGAGTGGACATCAACGTGGCAAATGGGATTCAATGTGGCCAAGTGCAAGGTGATGCACATCCTAACTATAAATCCTAACTATAAATACACATTGATGGGGTCTGAACTGGCAGAGACTGACCAAGAGAGAGATCTTCGAGTTGTAGTAGATAACTCACTGAAAATGTTGAGACAGTGTGCGACTGCAATAAAAAAGGCTAATGCTATGCTAGGGATTATTAGGAAGGGTATTGAAAACAGATCAGCCAATATCATAATGCCCCTATATAAATCAAAGGTGCAACCTCATTTAGAATACTGTGTACAGTTCTGGTCACCACACCTTAAAAAGGATATTATAGCATTGGAAAAAGTGCAGAAAAGGGCAACTAGAATGATAAAAGGGTTGGAGAACTTTCCCTGTGAGGAAAGGTTGAGGCACTTGGGGCTCTTTAGCTTGGAGAAATGATGGCTGAGGGGTGACATGATCGAGGTTTATAAGATTATGCATGGGATAGCGCAGGTCGAGAAAGATGTACTTTTCTCCCTTTCTCACAATACTAGAACTCGTGGGCACTCAATGAAATTGCTGAGTGATCGGGTTAGAATGGATAAAAGGAAGTACTACTTCTCCCAAAGAGTGATTAGCACATGGAATTCACTGCCACAGGAGTTGGTGGCGGCTACAAGCATGGACGGCTTCAAGAGGGAATTAGATAAACATATGGAGCAGAAGTCCATTAGTGGCTATTAGCCACAAGTTATAGATAGGGACTTTGGGACAAGTGATACTCTGTATTCTTCATGCTTGGGGGAGTCAACAGCAGAAGGGCTTCTAGTGTCCTTGCCCCACTGCTTGACCTCCTGATGGCACCTGGTATTTTTGGCCACTGTGTGACACAGAGTGTTGGACTGGATGGGCTTTTGGCCTGATCCAACATTGGCTTCTCTTACGTTCTTATGTATGTTCTTATGTTCTTATAACTAACACATAACTAACCCTATCATTGCCTTATGGCCTCTGGGTCTGGGGAAAGAAAGGCGAGTAGCCATGCAGTCTCTGACCATTTGGGCACATGGCTCAGCACGGGGGCAGGAGGACGAGCCCATCACTAGGGCAGTCATCATTCAAGGCAGGACTGGCAGGTGGTCTTGAGGGCTTGGGCTGTACACCCCTCTGCTATAAAGCTGCACCATCACTGGGACCTTGTCCCTGTGTTTTTCTGCAGCTTTCCCTCCCTATTGATAAGATTAGTAACATTTATCAGGGTGTTTCACTCAACCCCATATCTACCATATATTTTCCTAGTGTTCCTGTATGTTGTCAAGCAAAATATTTGAGATCGTAATTATCTGCCAGGTATTTTCCCCCATTTCTTGATCCATTATCAGTTCTTTTTCCATTATGCCATAGCAGAATATTACATGACACAAGTGATTGAACTCACCAGCAATTTACTTTTGAAAGCATGATAATAGGGATTACAAATGAAATCAGGAGTGACATTATTTGCCCCCCAAAAGAGGCTTTGATAGCATCAGTTGTTTGAGCTGAGAAGTTTGTGATAGAAAGCATTAGGCAGTAAATTAAACAACTACCCATAAGACCCATATTAGCCAAAGCAATTGTAGACTGTGTACTGCCTCTGAATACAACAGTGTAGATGGTTTGACTTCAGTGGCACTGCTGATTGAAAGTCTATGTATGCTCCAATACTTAGGCTTTTGCCTAAATGGAGGTCTCACCTTGATCTCATGCATTACTTATATAACTGAACTTTTTATCAGCTCACGTCTTAATGGATTTACATTTCTATTTGCATATTACATTCATTTGAATGATTGTTTTCATTGGAGTTGCAAAGCATTTTAAATGCAAATACCAACAGATTTTAAGAAGAACCTACTGGATCAGACCAATGGTCCATCTAGTCCAGTAGCCTATTTTAAAACTCTTTCTGATTGTGGCTATCACTGCCTCTCCTGGCAGGGAATTCCATAGTTTACTTACTTTTGAATAAAGAAATATCCCTCTCCTAGCACTGAATTCCATAGTTTAGTTACTTTTGAATAAAGAAATATTTCTTTTTATCTGTTCTGAACCTATGTCCCAACAATATTTCCCTGAATTCTAAGTATGGATGAGGGAGAAAAAGCACTCTCAATACACTTTCTGTACCCCATGAATAATTTTATAATCCTCTATCATGTCTTCTTCAGCAATCTTCTTTCTAGAAACTGAAAGTTCTCCGACTGTCCAGCCTTTCCTCATAGAAAAGACATTCCAACCCCCAATCATCTTGGCTACCCTTCCTTTGCCCCTTTGCCCATTATACAATGTTGTTTCTCAGATATGGCTACCAGAACCACACACACTATTCAAAATGTATACAAGGGCATTACAATATTGGCCATTGTATTTTCAATCTTTTCCTAATAATTCCTAGCATGGAGTTTGCCTTTTCCACCATTGCCAAACAGTGGGTTGACAGACACTTTCATTAAGCTTTTCACAACAGCTCCAAGATCTCTTTCAGTCCTAGTCAGTTACTTCAGACTTCATCAACATATTATTTAAAGAAAGTGTGGGGGGGGGGATTGGTCCCAGCACACTTACCCAAACTGAGAACTTCATTTGCCATGTGATTGTCAAATCACTCAATTTAAAAAAGATCCTTCTGTAGCCCTTCACCATCCTGAAAAAAACTGGATTGCTCAGCTCCAATTCCAGATAATTTGTGAGCAAATTAAATAGCACTGGCTCCACTATTGATCCTTATGGGACTCTGCTACTCATTTCCTTCCATTGCAAGAACTGTCCATAGGTTTGTATTCTTTAATCTCTGTCATTTAGCCAATTTTTAATCCCTGACAGCACCCATCCTCTTATCCCATTTTACTCAGGAATCTTTGGTGAGGTACCATGCCAAAAGCCTTTTGGGAGTCTAAGTATATAATATCTACCAGATCATCCTTACCCACATACTTGTTAACCTACTCAAAAACTCCCAAAGGTTGGTGAATCAGGACTTCTCTTTGCAGTAGCCATGCTGATTTTCCTTCACAGACTTTGTTCCTCAGTGTGCTTAATAATTCTGTCTTTAACAACAGTTTCTACTGATTTACCTGTAACAGATTGTGAAGTTTATGAGCCTCGGATTCAGAGATACCAAATACATTACTTCAGCTTTAGCTCTTACAGGTTTCTCTTTGGCTCCACAACCCCATCCTGTGCCTAATACAATAGTTAATCCTACCCTCATGACAACCTGAATGCTTTTATCCCCCAATTGCTTCTTAGTCTTAGTGAGAGAAATTAAACACACTCATCTATTGTGTCTGCACCACCATATCAGCACTGGCTGGGCCCTCCCAATGCCTCCACAGCTGCAGTTTATCTCCTAATCTGGGTGATGGTTCTTTAAATTCCTTAGATTCCTGCTGTCATTCCTCCCTGACAGTCTTGCAGTCCCTTTCTCCTGTTTCTCCCTTGCCTCAAGAAAGCTCATTTATTTATTATTTTAGGGTTTTTTTCCTTTTTTTCTTTTTTCTAAAGGGAAGGGAACAAAGGGAATACACTACAACTAAAAAATACGACAAGACTCACACATGAGATTACAGTTGTATATATCATTCCTGCAGTGGCAATAAGGAACAAAGAATTCAAACTTCTGTAAAATGAAATTTAGTTACGCTAAATTCAAGTGTTTTGTAATCCAGTATATTCCATTTATTTCTTGCGCTTCTTCTTCATTTTTAATATCTTGGGTGCTGCTGCTCCTTTCTCAGACTCTGAAATTTCAGTTGTACTGCTAGAATCACTTGAGGTATTGTCCAATTCTTCCTCGCTGGGTTCCTCCCCTTCCTCCATGATTGTTTTATTGTCTTTATCTAAGCTTAATTGTTGTTTCAAGAAGCTTTTGGCCTTTTGGACAGAGTCAATTTTAATTTTCCTATCATTGTAGTTGAACACAAGTCCTTCTGGAAAGCTCCACCTGTAAGCAATTAATTTGTTTTGAAGGAAAAGAATGAAGTCTTTATATTGTTGTCTTCATTTCCAGATCTCAAATGAAATGTCTTTTAGAATTTTAATTTCTTCCTCCTTGACTTTTACCATAGCTTTCAAGACATTTTCTGTCATAGTTCTCTTAGAGAATTTCACATATATTTTCACCAGGTAGCTTATTTTTTCTTATAAAATCAGGATAGATATGGTAAACCAAGTCCATGTCATTCTGGAGGTCTTCTTGTTTAAGTTCTGAAATTGATGCTAGCACTTCGCTTAAAATTATTTTTAAGTTTTCCCCCTTCTGTTCAGGGACTCCTTGAAAATGTAGAACATACATTGATTTTTCCAGGTTAAGTTGGAGTAGTTGGCTTTTATCTATATTTCTTTCTTTTTTTTACTTCTTCCAACTTTTGCTCCATGTCTGTAGTCCTTGTTTCAACTTCCTTGATCTTTTTGTCTGTCTTATTGGCCCTTTTTTCCATATGTGCAAGCTGTTTTTGAATAGAATCCAGCTTACTGTTGATAGTTGACATCTTCTCCAGCAGAGGGCGTAATGCTGAGGCCAGCATGTTAGGAGAGTCTGCAACCACTTCTTGTGCCTGGGTGGGAGTCATTGGTATAGTATTTCCTGTTGGAAGTTTCTTTTCCGTCGCTATTCTCCTCCCTCTACCAGCCATTGTTTACACAAGAGAAAAGTGTTTAGTTTTAAAGTCAAGTTTATCGTAATTCAATACGTCTTGGATTAGATTGTAGCTTTCAAGCTCAAAAAGAGTCTTGTATGGTTAGTTTTGCTTTTTTTTCTTTTCTATGTTGCATACAGTCCATTCCATTTCAGGGGGGTGGATCTCCAACCCTTCCCCACCCGCCACTCCTTCTCGATTTGATCTAGCAGTCCGAGACTTAATTGCTTAGGCAGAAGTTTGTTTGACTCAGTGTTTAGGCAAGTTTGTTCATTGCAGGTGTTACTTTCGCTCATTTTCTTGTCCACTCATCCAGGGGTCGGCTCTAGTCATCATACTGACTCTGCAGCATCAGGACCTCTCAGGAACAGGCAAGCCTTGATCCCTTAGCCGTCACCTTGGGAGAGGCTTGTCCCAGCTCCCCAGGATGGGAGTCTCCTACAAAAACTCTGGGGGGGGGGATCTGGAACCAGCCAAGACCCCTCCTGATTGTCCCGGCTTGGAGCATCTCCATCAGAGGATCGATGAGACATGTCCAAGTGCAAGCTGCCAAAAAACGGAAGTCCATTATTTTAGGTTTTTGTACTGCCCTCCCAACTTTGTCCTCATAGCACAGGCACACCACTACAATTGCCAGCAGCCTCCTCTTCATGTTTGCCATTGACTGCCTGATCTATCTCTTCATTCTCAGTATTTCTTCTCCTTCCTGGGAGCTTGCCAGACCCAGCAATGGTGCCTGCTGACATTCCTTCTCCAGCTTTGGCAGCACTCCGCCCTTGGGGTGATTTCCTCTCACTGCTGACCTGAGAAGCCTGGAACCCTGCAAACTCTGTGCCACCCAAACCTCCACATACTTTGCTGGGTTTCCAAAGCAGAATGCTGCCTCATTCTCCTGAATTGCTCCTGGAACTTCCATCTCAGCACTGGACTTCCCTCTTCCATGTAAGTCCTCCCTTTTTAAAGTTCCTGGTTTGGTTTATGGGCCAGCCCCCCTCATAGCATCAGATTGCCACCACTGGTCCAACCATTTTCTCTTCTGCCCACCATCAGAACCTCACAGGGCTCAGCTCCCAGTCACACAGATGTTAGACTAACTGGCCTGTAGTTTCCTGGTTCCCCCCACCCAACCCCTTTTTAAAAATAGGGATGGCATTCGCTATTTTCCATTAATCCAGCACAGAGGCCAAATTTAGCAAGAAGTTACGTACACTTCTTAGTAGATCAACAGTTTCATATTTGATTTTATTGCCAGAGTCATTAACACAGCAATGGTGCACAACCTGATTAAAGAGTAGATAAAGGTTTATTTAGAAACTGACGTACTCAATAGGAAAGAGGAGAGACAGAGATAGGTTCCTACATACATCTTTAGCTGAGAGATGGGAGACTGAATGAAGCTTCCAAGAAGAAGGAGGAAATTGCCCTGAAATTCACCATCATCAATATAGACCATATTGCAGATCTTGACTATTTCTGGGCTGAGGATTCTGTATCCTTTGCATCCCAGTTTGTAGCTAACAAAAATGCCTTCTTATGGTCTAAGATCCATCTTGGTCCACTTTTCTTTTGGAATGTAAGCGTAGGCCTTTGATCCAAACACCTTTAGATGATTCAGGCTGGATTTGTGCCCATTCCACAGTTCAAATGGTGTACTACTTGCACCTTTAGTAGGTAATCTGTTTTGCAGGTAGGTAGCAGTGTTGATTGCTTCTCCCCAATACTTGTCAGGTAGCTCTGCCTCAAGAAGCATACAAATGCACATTTCAGTGAGAGAGCGATTTTTCCTTCTGATACACTATTCTGCTCTGTGGGACCGTAAGCTGATGCTCTATTCCTTGTTCAGTCAAATAATTCTTTATCTCATGTCCCATGTATTCCCCTCCATCATCAGTACAGATTGCTAGTGGCTTTCTTTGAAATCTGTTACTGACCATTGCCACATATGTTTTAAATTTTTCCAGCACTTGACTCTTCTCTTTAATTAGATAGTTATAGTGTATCTTGAGTTAGCACATATTTATTCCCACTAGGGGGTTCAGTTTTCATTTACCCACAAATATCACTGTGTGTCAGCTCTAGGGGTCACTGTGGCTTGTGCCATTCTACTTGTTAAAGCTAGGTCCTGTCCCCTTAGCTCTCACACAGCACATACACCTCTCTTCAACAGGACATCTGCTCATTTGCATGCCTTTTGTTAAATTCTGGCTTTCAAGTTGACTAAGTACATAATTGTCCCCATGTCCCAATCTCCAGTGATACAGCCTGGAACAATCTTTGTGAGCACATATGTGTTGCATGTAGCCACTGTTTATAAACCATATATCACTTTTTGTGGCTCCTAGTGATAATATAAAACATTCCTTTATTGGCTGCTGTTTAGCTTTAATATGAGCTTTTTTGCTACTGTTTCCCCCTCCTCTTTGGGAAAGGCTTCTCTCTGGTTAACTTTAGAACAATTCCTCTTAATGTGACCTTGCTTCCAACAGAGGTGGCAAATTTTCTCACCCTTGTTTTTTATATTCATAGCCATTTGGCTAGTCTCTGTTCTGCTTAATTCCCATCCATCATATTCCTCCTCAAGTTGATCGATAACACTTTGGAGTGACAAATCATTCTTAGACTCAGTTTGAGACACTGTATTTTCATATGATTCTGACAGGCTGATTAAAATTAACACAAGCCTATCCTCATCTGCAGTTTATTTTCTTGCACTTCTCACTTGCTCAGCTAATTCCAACATCTTGTCAAGATGCTGCTGGAGGTGCTCACCTTCCCGCATTCTTACGCTAAACAAGCATTTCTGAAGATATGTTATTGTTGTTCAGTCACACAGTCGAGTTCGACTCTTCGCGACCCCATGTACCACATCATGCCAGGCCCTCCTGTCTTCCATCGTGCTCTAGAGTTTGCTTAATTTCATGTTCGTTGCATCGGTGAAACTGTCTAACCATCTCATCCTTTATCGCCCCCTTCTTCTTTTTCCTTCAGTCTTTCCCAGCATCAGGGTCTTCTCCAGTGAGTGCTCCTTTCTCATTTGGTGGCCAAAGTATTTGAGCTTCAGCTTCAGTATCTGGCCTTCCAGGGAACAGTCAGGGTTGATTTCTTTTAGGATTGACTGATTTGATCTCCTTGCAGTCCAAGGGACTTTCAGGAGTCTTCTTCAGCATCAGCATTCAAATAAATCTATTCTTCATTGCTCAGCCTTCCTTATAAGCCAACTCTCGCAGCCATACTTTACTACTGGGAATACCATTGCTTTGACCATACGGACTTTCATTGGCAGGGTGATGTCTCTACTTTTTATTATACTGTCTAGGTATTCCATCGCTTTCTTCCCAAGGAGCAGGCATCTTTTAATTTCATGGCTGCAGTCACCATCTGCAGTGATCTTGGATCCCAGGAATGTGAAGTCTGTCACTGCTTCCATGATTCTAATTGCCAAGGAGTGATGGGGCCGGATGCCATGATCTTAGTTTTTTTTGATGTTGAGTTTCAAGCCAACTTTTGCACTCTCCTCTTCCACTCTTAGCAAGAGGCTCTTTAGGTACTCTTCACTTTCTGCCATTAAAGCGGTATCATCTGCATATCTGAGGTTGTTGATGTTTTCCCCAGCAATCTTAATTCTGGCTTGTGATTCATCCAGGCTGGTATTTCGTATGATATACTCTGCATATAAATTCAATAAGCAAGGTGACAGTATACATCCTTGTCATACTCCTTTTCCTATGCTAAACCAATCAGTTGTTCCATATCCAGTTCTAACTGTCGCTTCTTGACAGGTTTCTCAAGAGACATGTGAGCAGTGGCAGATTAACCATTTAAGCATGTGCTTAGGGCACCAGGGCCAAAGGGAGCACCACAAAGTTGGGAATATGAATATTGGAACTTTGATACATTTAACTTGTGAAATATTAAAATAGATGTTGTATTGCATTTTTGTAGAACTTTATGTAGCCAAAGCTTGGCTTAGATTGTACAGTATATGGTGTTACCATATGAATACATTTTTGTATTGCTGCAACCTGCATTGTATATCTAGTCAGACAGGTCGACAACTAAAATGGACTGGGTCAGTGTGGAAAGGAGGGGGGCACCAAGATTGGTCAGTGCTTAGGGCACCAGTGAGCCTTAATCCGCCCCTGCATGTGAGGTGGTCTGGTAATCCCATCTCTTTAAGGACTTGCCATAGTTTGTTGTGATCCACACAATCAAAGGCTTTCGTGTGGTCAGTGAAGCAGAAGTAGATTTTTTCTGGTACACCCTTGCTTTCTCCATAATCCAGGGAATGTTGGCAATTTGATCTCTAGTTCCTCTACCTCTTCGAAACCCAGCTTGTACTTCTGGCAGTTCTCTATTCACGTACTGCTGAAGCCTAGCTTGTAGGATCTTGAGCATGACCTTGCTAGTGTGTGAAATGAGTGCAATTGTGTGATAGTTTGAACACTCCTTGGCATTGCCCTTCTTTGGGACTGGAATGTAAATTGACCTTTTCCAATCCTGCAGCCACTGTTGTGTTTCCCAAATTTGATGGCATATTGAGTGCAGCACTTTAACAGCATCATCTTTTAAGACTTTGAATAGCTCAGCTGGGGTACTATCACTTCCACTAGCTTTGTTGTTAGTAATGCTTTCTAAGGCCCATTTGACTTAGCACTCCAAGATGTCTGACTTGAGGTCAGTGATCACACCATTGTGGTTGTCAAGGATATTGAGATCCTTTTTGTATAGTTCTTCTGTGTATTCCTGCCATCTTTTCCTAATTTCATCTGCTTCTGTTAGGTCCCTACCATTTTTGTCCTTTTTCATGGCCAGTTTTGCACAGAAAGTTCCCTTGATTTCTCCAATTTTCTTGAAGAGATCTCTAGTCCTTTCCATTCTATTGTTTTTTTCTGTTACTTTGCATTGAAGATACAGCTGGATCTTTAAGGAGGATTTTATTTGCACTCTTTCCAACTCAGCCCAAACAGCCTTAGCCATTAGCATCTTAATGACTCTTAATACCTGTCTGTCTGTTAAACCAGTGATAATAGCACCTCTTGCCTGGTAATTTTTGGTGTTCCAAGCAGTCTGTTGCTCTGTACCATCAGCTGGGTGTTCAGTCTCAGTAACAGTTTACAAGTCTCTTTTTATGAGATAGGTCTTCATTCTTTCTCTCCAAATTGTATAGTTGTTCTCTGCAAGCCTATCTGTCAAATGACCATGCTCTACACCACAGGATGTCATCATCTTTTTTCCTCTGTTCTTGCCTGCTTGTGTTCACCTGTATATCATTTCTCTTTCTAAGGACCCCTGCCTCCCTCAACCCTCCAGTTTCTGCACAAGGCCCTCCTTGATTGCCCTACTCTCACTCTCAAGTTCCAGCTGTCTTCTGTCAATATTTTCCTAAGAATTTATTGCACCATCCCTTTGGGATGTCATTCTGATCCAGATGCTCTGCAATTGTTCATTTCCCCAAAAAGGTTAGCTTAAAAGCTGTTCTGTCACTCTCAGAAAGGCGACAGAGTGTTAGCAGTCTGGTTCCCTTTTGGTTCAGGTGAAGCCCATCCCTTTTGTACAGGTTCACTTTTTCCTAGAAAGTTCCCCCATGCCTAACAAATCTAAACCCTTCTTCCTGACACCACATTCTCACCCACACATTGATACCCTAATCTGTGCCTGTCTAGCTGGCCATGTGCATGAGGCAAGTAGCAGTTCTGAGAACACATACAAGGCTATCTAAGAAAAACAGCGAGGAGTGGGTAGAAAGTGATTTGGGGAGGCAATATCTACCAGTCTAGAAGATCAAGATCCACAGGAGACAGCAACAAAATGACCAATGTTTCCCAGTGAAGTGAAGGAGAGAGACCCACATGCAAGTGGGGGTGCGAAGTCTGGATCTAGAATGCTCCCACACAGATTGGTGTCTAGGTGCACTAGATATAGGGAAAATGTTCCCTGGGACTATGCTGATGTGCTCGCCCCAAAAACAGTGCCTTGATGAGATCTTCAGAGTTTGAACAATACCTTGGGAAAGGCTTGATGGTTTTACCTGGGTAGTTACTATAGAAGCTAGTGTTTGCTTGATGACCCTTGATTACCAGACCCTTGATTACCAAGTTCTGATAAGTGTTAAGTATTCCTAAATTGCTGGAGAAGACTCTTGAGAGTCCCTTGGACTGCAAGGAGATCAAATCAGTCAATCCTAAAAGAAATCAACCCTGACTGTTCCCTTGAAGGCCAGATCCTGAAGCTGAAGCTCAAATACTTTGGCCACCAAATGAGAAGGGAGCATTCACTGGAGAAGACCCTGATGCTGGGAAAGATTGAAGGTCAAAGAAGAAGGGGATGGCAAAGGATGAGATGGTTAGACAGTGTCATCGATGCAACGAACATGAAATTGAGCAGACTTCAGCGGACAGCGGAAGACAGGAGGGCCTGGCGTAATCTGGTCCATGGGGTCGCGAAGAGTCGGACTCGACTGTGCGACTGAACAACAACAAAATTCCTAAATTAGAGGGAAGTGAGGGTGGGCATGTGATGAGATTAGTTCAAAGTGAGGCCGGGTGTTCTTGGGGATCCCCCAATTGCCTCCTCAGTAGGGCAGAAGTAATCTGGGACTGGAATGACTATCATTCCACTCTGGGCTCTGTCATTCCAGTCCCAGATCAATCAGTGCCCAGAGACTGTCATTTAAAATCTGTTCTGCATTCATTATTACTTCCATGTGTGATAATGTATTGCAGTGGAACCCATGCAAGTCATTTGGCATTCCTGGCTGCCAGTATGTCCAATAGGCTTTCTCAATGGGCCATCCTGTCAGTACATCCCCTCTTGATACACTCCTGGCTCTCCCCAGTGTCCCTTGCAACATCAATAGCCCCTCCAGGTGCCTGCCAGCTGCCACCACTGATACAGACAACCCCTCCATGCTCCAGGAGAAATCATCCCTCCCTTGTGGTAGGGCTGTTCTTTTTGTATCTACCATTCTTAAATTTCTATGTGAACTGACTTGAGTGTGTTTCAAGAAAGGAAAACTATAAAAATAAACAAAAACAGATATAAGCATCAAGAGGGGGCATAGGTACCATCAGTGAAAAGTAATCAGTTCTAAGCATTAGGTCTCCTTGACTCATACTAAGTGTCATTGATCTGTAATACTATTTTTACCCAGCAATGGCATCAGTACATGCTCCATTTTGAGAGTACCATCATGATATGGCTTGAAGTTTATGATGTGGATCTTAGTTGCTACTATTGTGTAAGTGTTTGAGTCAGGTAAAAGGAAATTGTGTAAAAAGAACCGTAAAACATTTTCACACATCCCAACTTTAAAGTGATACCACTAATACTCATATGATTAAAGTAATTTGTGAATTCACTGTTAAAACTATATTCCTTTTAAGTCAATGGACATTTCCAACTCAATTCAATTGTTAGGACTTTCCAGGCCACCAAGAAACAACAAATCCTGTAAGTGTACTCTCAACTACATCAAGATCCTCAATTCTGTCCATATGGTTTTGTAGTCCTGAGCAACTATCTATCACATTTGAACGTTACATTTTAAAAATAAGCTAAAAAAATTTGAGCAGGTACCTAAAAGTACACTGTGGAAAAACCATCACAAGTAACAAGACCTTTTGAAAGGTTAATCAAAGAGTAACTTTATTGATTGTGACCTAGAAATGCCTGTGTAAGAAATACCCAATTTCAGGACTGCCCATCATTTCATATTCTTATATTATTTTGTGAATAATACGTTTTCTCCATGTTTATAAGCAGCTGTCATTCAGAGTCACATCAGTTTTACAACCTTTACCATCTCTGCTGACGCTCTCTATCTATAGTTGAGCTGTAACTTATTACTGCAGACATTCTCTGAACACATAGTTTACCAATATATTTTGAGTTAAGAATCTGATATTCTGAAGATGTGGAATTTTGTTTGTTTACTTCAAACTGGACCTGTCATATAACAATATTCTGTTTTCAATTAGATAACATTTCACAAAGTCCAGACTTGTTAATCTCAGAGTTCCTTTTCCTTGTCACTGTGAAGAAACATGACCATACAGCCATATTTTTTTTTAAAAAAAAATCCAATACAATTCCTCACAACCTAGCTGTCTTGTCATTTATTTTAGTTTCTTTCCAAAATATTTATGCACCTCAACACTTTTGTCATAGCTTTAATAAAATTATGAAAAACTGTGAAGACTTTAGGATTAGGTTTTGTGATAGCAAGAATTAGAAAACATGGTCATTAAAATACAAACCCTGAAGGCTGAAAAAATAGAATGTGGCTCCTAAATTTAGGGCTGGCTTCTAAAACCAAAGAAAATTTGTCAAGACCTGATGGGGCATACCTTTCTTGCATGTTAACCTATAAAACAAAACTCCTTACAAACCAAAAACAATTACATGGGAAGAGGTTCTAACCACCCCATTCCTTGCAGTTCTATATTTCATCTTGAATGGAGCTTTCAATGTAGGGATGCTTTTATTTACCTAGCACTACATGCTCAGAAGTAATCTGGTAATTTAAAAGATATTAATCATATATTTAATTGTATACATATGCTTGGTGGCATGGCTCATGGTAGTCAGGTAGCTCTTTTGGTTTATGGCAAATGCAAATATGGCTCTCCATAAGCCATGGAGTAAGAACCTCTGTTTTTGAAGTTTGGTTTGGGGTTTTGTTTTGTACATACTTGGCAGTGTCTTTCAAACGCCGTACTTTATATTTTATTGTGTAATGTGAAAAGCGACATTTAATCATGTACTTCATATGAAACTTCTCAAAAACGGCATGCAATGCACTGGAGTAACTAGATTAGGGGTTGCCTTGCAGATAGCCAAGGAAACTTGCACAATCTAGTGAAGTAGTTTGTGCTGCAAAGCAAATCCTGCTTCTTCTGGTGTGCGCATGTTCAAGATGACTCACCACATATCAAGATATGGGAAACTCTGAGAGTCAAAGATTCCTCCAGAACTCCACCTGGGCAAAGTTCCAGAGTTCCTAACTGGCAAAGGTCATCCACTATCCGGAGAAATATACTTTATGCTGACACTGGCCAGATAGATGAAGTGGATTACAAGAAATATATGGGGATTACAGAGTGTGTGGAGCATAGCAAATGGATAAGGAAGGAACAGGTGATTGACAGAATGACTAGAGGGCAACAAGGAACCAGGGGAGATAAGTGAGAGAGAATGATGAAATAATTTGAGGACTTGTGTGTGAAGATTAAGGTATGGAAAGCCTGGCACTTTCCCTTTGTATGTATTTGTATCTGGTTTTGCTGTTTGTGAGATTCTGTCCCTGTGCTTTCCCTGAGACAGAGTCTGAGATGGAATGTGGCAAAACTTGCTTTAGGCTATTCAAGCTTTGCATTTTGCCTCAGGGCCCTAAATGGCCTCTGGATAAATTATAGCAACACCTGTAGGGATTTAAACAGTTTCCTCACAATACGGACTCTCTCCAGCACATAAAGAAAGAGAGGGAGAATTTTGGTTCTTTCTATTTTTCTGTAGTGCCCTATAATTAGAGGTAAATTGAGTACTGAGAAAATTAATTTAAATGTTCCTGTTTGGGACTGGACTGTGGAGACTTGGAAAGGTCATAAGCATTTGCATTTCCTCTGGTTTGAGTATATTGGACCTGAAAGCAAGCTTAATGCATGTCAAAATACACGTTCTCCCAGTTAAAGCTCAATTCCCCAGCAAGCATATGCAGATTGAAAGCTACCTCTCCAAGGATCCAGGAAGACTGGGGAGATAAGTTTCTCACAGGCTTCCGTGTCTCTAAGCTCTCAGACTCCTGAGAATTAGGAGGGAGGGAGGCAAGGCAAGGAAGTCTCATGACACAGCAAGACATCCTCAGAGCAGGTAGACCCTAAAAAGAGTGGGCTGCTCTCAGTCCACATTTCTTGTAGACTTTCTCTATATTGTTATTGGTAAGGAGTGCTACCATGGTAGTGTCCCACTCCTTAGAGGAAGAGACAGAGGGAGGGGACTTTATTTTTCCCCTCATTTATTGTTTGCTTTGCCACTCAGCAGCAAAAATCCCATGTCCATAACACCTTCCCCTATCCTCAAAATAATGTACCAGCCAGAGTGGTTCATAGCAGTCATGAGACTGTTCTTCTGTTTGTCAGAGTTGCAGTGTGCACCTGTGTCTAGGGATGCCAAGTTAATAATGGATATGGGGGTTCCCCTACCCCTGACATCTGTTTTCCACCACTGCTCCAGCAGCTGGCAGAAGAAAAAATAAAATAAAAATCACCAATAGCCCACAGGGTTACATCACTTCCAAGGAAACCTGGAAGTGATGTCAGTCCACTCTAGGAATTGTTGGCAACTCTATGGTAAAACTAGAGTTTCCAGCAATTCCTAAAGTGGTCTGATGTTTTCCCAGAAATAATAATGCTGCAGGCCAACAACATCCCTCATGTCCCTGCCCCCCCACACACACCAGTGGTCCTGCGGTCTTTTTGCTGCCTCAGCAACCAGCAGTATATTCTGGGAACTTTAAATGAGGATTTTCAGGCTAGGGTCCAAGAGTCCACATGTGGGATGGGGAGGAGAATTATACAAGATTGAGTGAAAAAGCTGGCTGGATCCAATCCTTTGACATTACATACTAACACATTTTTTTCATTCCTATAATATTAAATCAAACAAAATGTTCTATAGAGTGATCTTTGATTTGATGTACTTTTGCCATCTCTGTGATTCTTCCAGTTCACCATAGTGTTTGGTCTTGCAGCATACATTAGATTAAGAATGAATTTCAAATCATATGGTTCCATTATACCTTTCAGCAAAATAACTAACAGTTCAACCATCAGGTCATATCTCTTCAATGAGATATGATTATATCTTCAGTGAGATGTGGTCTTATCCTACTTCAGCACTTAGAAATTTTATATCATGCCCACAAATATGCTTCCATCCACTGTTTTAATTCCTACTGATGTTGCTTGTAAGATGTATAAGAACTGCCATTTTCACTGAGCCAGGTTCACTTTGCATATGGAAGTAGTGGATGTCCTGGCTTGGAACTCTGAATGTAGAAAAGATCCCAGGGCATTTTGAACCAGTTAGCAAGGTTCAAGGCTTTGAGGTGGGAAAGGATGCAGCAGAATAAGGGCAAGTTCAAGGCTTAGGGCCTTCTTTCTAAAAGCCCCCCTCCCATTCACGCTCCTTGGCTTAAGCAAAGTGACTCAATTACAACAGAAAGATTACAATTTTACACACAGGGTATGGTATAGATCCTTCCATTTACCAGTCTCAAATCTTTTGTTTCTGGGTAAGTTAATTGAGAGAGTGGCAGCAGAAAAGCTCCAGAAATTTCTCGATAACATATCGGCTCTGGACCCATTTCAATCTGGCTTCTGCCCCAGCCATGGGGTAGAGATGGCACTGGTTGCCCTCACAGACAATCTCCACAAACAGCTGGATCGAGGTGGGTTGGCGCTGCTGCTGCTGCTTGACCTTACAGCAGTGTTTGACATGGTCAACCACAACCTTTTGACCCACTACCTCATCAACATAGGAGTTCGTGGAGTAGCCTTGAAATGGCTCACCTCATTTCTCCAAGGTTGGGGACAGAGGGTGGCTCTAGGAGAAAGGTTAAAGTTCTCAGGCCCTCCCTCCTCACCATCCAAGAAAAGAAACCAGCTTCAGTTCATAGGCAGATAGTCTAGAGGCTAACCTCCTCCAGGAGAACTGATGTCCATCAAGGGAGGGCCTGCACCAGACAAAAACTTCTTCAGCTGAGGCCTTTCATCAATCCAGTCCTTGCAGAGATGAATGACTAGTCCTCATACTCCATGTTAAATACTGGGCTAAAGACACATTGCAGTGAACAGCTCTACTTTAGTGATTTCAGGAACAAGACTGAAGACTCCAGGGCAACTGCCCTGTTTAAGTAGCATGCAAAAACCATACCAAAATACACCCCACTCCCAATGATAGGATATTTATATAACATGGTCTCCTCATTGGTTACCTCTATTTGCATAACATTGCCTTCTCATTGGTTATCTCTAGAATCCTGGTGGTCTATTGTTCCAGAGCTCCAAGCTCAGTCCGTCTCTTATGGACAGACCTGGGGGATTCCAGCCCAATACATAACACTCCACACCCTATCCAGTTTTTCCCCCCAGTCACTCCTACACACTTCTCCTAATATGCAAATTGAGTAGTTTCATTGCTCCACCCAATAGCATATATCCCCAAAGCTCTACATTTCAGTATAGAAGTATAGACATTAAAAGTTTATTAAGAATATAAAGAAAACTAAAAGGAGCAAATCATTTTGATCCACCAGAGTCTCAAAAGGAGATGTTTCCAGCACAGTTGCAAAGGTTTATTTTCAGTAAGGTTAATGTCAATTTCGGCCCCATTATATCCTATGAAGTCAATGGCAAAAACATAGGGTATATTCTGGGGGCTGGAGGGGCGGGGTTTTTGTGGGAGAGGCTCCAAACTCTCAGGGTAGCTGCTGGAGCCTCTCGCCAAGATACCCACCAAGTTTCAAGAACATTGGAGCAGGGGTCCAATTCTACGGGCCCCCAAACAGGTTGCCCCCGCCCCTATCCCATCCATTGTTCTCTATGGTGGGGGGAAAAGTCCTCCTCTTATCATTGTAGTTGCCCTTTTCTGCATTTTTTCCAGTACTATAAATATTCTTTTCTAGGTGTGTGTGGTGTGAGTGGTCCAATGCAGTTGCACCATCAATTTATATGGGGCAGGGCCTGTATAAATATTGTTCCCGTTGGTCTTTTGGGGTTTCTGTGTGACACTGTGGCATGCTTGCACTGCCACAGTGCCACTTGTTCTGGAGTGTGCCACTTGTTCTCATGGCAAATAAGCACCTCCCAAGAGAGTTCACTTTCCTTGAGATTCTCTGGGAGAGTCTGACTGCTGGGTGCTGCCTGATTGCCTGCCTTAAGTGCTGCTGGCTGGGTTTCACCATTGGAAACAATGGAGGTGATGGGGGCAACCTGTTTGGGTGCCCATAGAATTGGGACCACTGGTCCAATTGCTTTGGGACATGGGGGTTTATGTGGGGAGAGGCTCCCGAAACTACCCTGAAAATTTGGAGCCTCTCCCTCAAACCCCCTCTCCCCTAGAGCCACTAACAGCACCATGGGGGTAATGTGACTTTTCCCCCCACCATAGAGAACAATGGAGGGGATGAGGCAACATGTTTGGAGGGCTGTAGAATTGGACCCCTGGTCCAATGTTCTTGAAACTTGGTGGGTATCTTGGGGAGAGGCTCCAGCAGCTATCCTGCAAGTTTGGAGCCTCTCCCTCAAACTACTTCTCCAGCCCCCAGAATATACCCTATGTTTTCACCATTGACTTCAATGGCCCATAGGATATAATTGGGCCAAATTGCCACCGGAGAATCTGAAGCAGCCTGCAGCAGCCCGAAAGGGGCCTGAATGAGCTATTTTGGGGGGTGCATTCAGTTCAGCCAAACCAAATGCACATCCCTACTCCCAACCCCAAAAGAGAACATTTTCATCATTTTCTAAAAAAAGAGCCCAAAAGAGGAAAGACATAAAAAGAGGATATGTCCTTTAACAAGAGGACATCTAGTAACCTTAACTATACAGATGTTGTGTTATTTTTTTTTTTTGAGATCTTGGCAATAATTGAATCATACAATCACAGAGTTGGTAGGTGCCATATAGGCCATCTAGTCCAACCACCTGTTCAATGCAGGATCAGCTGAGAGCATCCCTGACAAGGGTTTGTCCAGCTGCTGCTTAAAGACTGCTAGTGAGGGGGAGCTCACCTACTCCCTAGGCAGCTGATTCCACTGTTGACCAACTCTTACTGTAAACAAGTTTTTCTTAATATGCAGCAGATACTTTCTCATCCTTAATTTAAACCCATTATTGTGAGTCCTATCCTCTGCTGCCAAAAGGAGCAGCGCCCTTTCCCCCCTCAACCTCCTCTTCTCCAGACTGAAAAAGTCCCTCAGCCTTTCCTCCGGTAAATACTGTTCTTTGGAGGTATGTCCTTGCCTCCATTTCTTGAACATTTCCTTTTTCTCCCTTAGCACATCACAGAGTTCTCTGTTCATACACATTGGCTTCTTGGATTCCCTACCATGTTTCCTTCTTGTTGGAATAGTGATGGCTTGAGCTTGCAAGAGCTCTTGTTTTAGGAGAGCGCACCCGGATCATAGTGTTCTCTGAGATATATATGGGGAAAGGAGGTCCCTCGGGTATGTTAGAGCCTGGCCATATAGGGCTTTAAAGGTAAGTACCAGCACCTTGAAGCAAATTCGGTATGTTATTGGCAACCAGTGCAGTACATTCAGTGCAGGCTGGATGTGCTTCCATTTAGGGAGGCCCATCAGGAGCCTGGCCGTGGCATTCTGTACTAGCTGCAACTTCTGGATTTATGACGGGGGCAGCCCCACGTAGAGAGTGTTACAGTAGTCTAATCTTGCGGTGACCATCATATGGATGGCAGCATGTGAACACTCACATGCACAACATACGCAGTAGAATGATTCCAAATACTTGATTAAAAAGTATTCTCTCTCTCTCTCTCTCTCTCTCTCTCTCTCTCTCTCTCTCTCTCTCTCTCTCTCTCTCTCCTGCTCTCTGCAAGCATTCAAAGGTGCCGCTCACAATTTGCAAATAAACTGCAATTCAAGTAGAGGAACCCACCATTGGTTAGTGTGACTTTCTTGTTGGTGTGGTGTTTTATTGTTGTGCAATGGATAAAGCCTTGATCTTGAGCACTGAAATCTGGTTATCATCAGACACAGCAGAATGCAACGGAGCCAAATGAATACTACACAATATCAGCAGCGCTTCCTTCCAGGCTATGGGATGATTTAATGTGATGAAGCCAGGAGAGCCTCAAGGCAGAAGCAATCTTCTCTATGAGCTAGATTTGTCAAAGAAGCTTAACTTTCATTTACACAGGGCACTCGGCGCTTGGGTGCCCTGGGTCAGCAAAATGTCACATACACACATGTTACATAAAAAGGCAATTATGTCAAATGTGTCTTCTGACTCAAATATGCTGCTTTTTTCTATTACTTACCTATAAACCAACCGCGAGTTAGGTTAGCTCATAGCACAAAAATATATTCCCTACCTGTTTTAAAAATAGATGCCTGTAGGGCAAAATCCTTGGAAGCGCTTCTGGGATTTGCATACCTCACCCTTTGCAAGTCCCTCCTGATTGCATTAACAATTCTAGCAACCATTTGTGTCAGCAAGTGCTCTTTTAATGTCACAAGTCATGTATGAATGTATTTAGGAGCAAAGAATGAGACACAGAAACTTGCTCTTTTCAATATTCATCCAGCACATTATTAAAACCTTGGAAATGACACTGAATTAGATTAAATCAGTTTCTTAAAATTAGACCTCTGCCAAATTAACTTCACTCTGTAATGAACTCAGCAGATTATCCAAATTCACATAAATATGTTTGGGGGCCAATTTTCTTGTTTTGATCTTCCAGGCTTCAGTGTGAGACTTTTGGATCCCAAATTTGCATTTTAAAAAATTGGGCTCCGTGTATGTGTGTTTTTAAATTACACAGAACATGGATATTCAAAAGTTGACTATATGTGTTGGCAGTTGTAGTTGTCACTGAGCATCTATAGTGTCAGTGATGTATGTGATGCTTTCCAGGGCTAAGGAAACAAAACATAAAGAACCCCGCAGTTTCTTGTTTGGATAAACGTTACTCATCCCTTTGCCCCTACTCCACTCCCAAGGATACCTTGCTACCCAGGAGCAGTGTTTAAGCATTGTACAAAGAGGTAGGAAGGGGAACGTTGCATTCATTAGCAGCGCTCCACTGACAGTATTTTGGAACCAGCCCAAGGGTAATAAAGAAAAAACATTGCCAAGTTTTCAGTTCTGATCCCTGTTCATTGACATATTTATCAAACCTTACTACTTGTTGCTTGTAACCCTTCCTCCCCAGGGAACTTGGGGAGTTGGAATCTTTTCCACCATCTTATATATGCTGTATTTTTGCCATTTTGACTATGCTGTTTTATGCATTGGTATTGATTGGGTTGTTTTAATCTATTTTTAATCTGAGATTTTATATTATTTTGTTGCAAGTCACTCTGAGCCCTACTTGTAGGGAAGGGCAACCTAGTAAATCCAGTTTAATACATAAATAAATACCCCGTTGTAAGAGGAGGTGGATATGGAGTAAATAACCACCACAGAAACTCCAGTGCTTATGGATCCCCACACATTCATCCCAAATGGCCAGACATCTGAATGCAGGGGAGTGCACACAAAACAGATTGGCAGTTTGAATCCACCAATCCATTCCAGGCGGGATTTGTCTTCCCCTGCTCCATCATGTGCATAAGCCTAGGCAACGGCCAGTAGATTAATAGGGGTCCAGGAAGGGATTCTTGGAATTTCTGATGGAGGTGCTGCTTCGGTTGTACGCATATGCACATGAGACAGGAGAACTTTTTTTAAAAAATAACCCAAATCATGCTACATGGATGATGTGCTGTAACACTGTGGATGATCTACCATGGCCCCCATGCAATATAAAGGCGCTTTGGGATGCAGTATCTGACTGAGGTTATCAGTTCCTGAATGAAATGGAGAGATTTGCCCCACCCCCCAAACCACCCCAAACTTCCAGTCTGACCACAGCCTGAGTGCAGCTAATATTGTTGTTCATAATACATTTTTAAGTCTTGATTAAGAATTTTTTCCAGTTTGGATGTGTAGTAAAGACAGGAAGAACCCCCCCCTTTTCATAGTGAATCTCACTAAAGTGCAGTTTACAGTTTTAGGTGAAGCTTGCATTTTAAAATCTGCAGTGACTTTACTCTGAAAACAACTGCTTGCTTGTTGAAATTACTTCTGAGTAGAGGGGCAATGTTTAATGCCTCTAACACTAAAATAAAAAATAGTTTCTTGGCAAACCATTTTATATAGACTCATTCATACCTAGAAACTTTTTCTCAAGACACAGGATATTTTATGCTTTTTTTTGTTTCTTGTCATTGTCAAAGTTTTTTTGTTTCCTCCAAGGAGGGGGCTGTTTTGTGTGTGTGTGTGCCATTTGTACACTCCTTATACACAACTGACACAAAAGTAATTTTTGAAAAATGTGTAAATTTAATGAGGAAATTTTGATGTGAGGAAACAGTAAACAGCCTGACATGCAGGTGTCAATTCATATGGGAGAGAAGGAAGACTGCCAAGGGCATTTTCAAGCTGAAACATTACTTTGAAGGCTTTTCCAGCCTGCTGGTTAAGATCTTCCTCACAAGCCTGCTGTTTGAGGCTATCCTTCAGAGGTGAGGCAGGTGACAACCAGAGACAGGACTTTTATTCAGCGGTGGTGCCTCACATTTGGAATGAGGCTCATCTATCATCTACCTACCTTACTTTCCTTTAAACACCAGGCCCTAACACTGGTGTTTTTTTTACCCAGGTTTTTAACTGAGGAGTTTTCTCTCTTTTAGCTGTTCTATGGCTGTTTCTGGGTTGGGGGTGTTTTGTCTACATCATTTTAGGCTGTTGAATGTGTGTTTTATGCTGTTTTAATGCCCTTGGTAGTGTCATCTTATTTTTAATGGTTTTGGTTTTTTAGTGGCCATGTTTTAATTGTAAGGTGACTCAAGTAGGTCTTTTACAAGGTAGACCTTTACAAGGTAGACAACTTTTACAAATTAACAGTAGAGCTGCAAAATTTAGTAATATTGCTACACAGGAACAAAATGACATCAGTGGTCTCAAGTTCACTCTCCAGCATCCCCAGCTAAAAGGACCCAGTGATATGACTGTCCCATACCTGAGATCTTGGATAGTCACTGACAGTCAGAACAGACATTACTGACCTCAGTAGACCAGTGGTTGGACTCCGATGAGGCAGCTTCCTATGGCCATGTGTTCAAGGATGTAAGTCAGCTTCTACATCATTGTCTTGGCTTTTGAGCAGCATTTCTTAAAATTCTAGCACAAGTCAATGTTTACCGTCATTTTGCCTTAGATGATGATTAATGCTGAACAATCAATGTGACTTAGAGCTGTGACTGTGGGTAATCTACAGTCAAGACATTGAGCGCCGTGGCTTTTTTCCAGTAATAAGAATGTTCCCATTCGATATTGCAGTCCCATTTGGTAATAATATAATTAGTTGACTGTAATTTCAGAAGAAATAGGATAAAAATAAAGTGAGAACATTAATATTCCATTATTAATTCAGCCTTCAGTGAACACCACATTGCAAACAATATGAATTTGTGCAAAAGAGGGGCTTTAGTAATTTAAAAGGCTTCTTCTTCTCTGAGATTTTCAGCCAGCTTCTATTTGCTGTAAAACAAGTGTCAGGAAAAAATGCAGTTCTCTTGGACATGTAGGGATTTTTTATGGCCTTGCAGATATTTCTGGTTTGTCAGCCGCCTTGAGTCTGACACTTTCTATAATAAAGACAGTGCTTTAGCTCATGTGCGCATTAACATAGTTAATAAAAGGGAGGGATTTTTAAATTATTATTTAAGCATTTTTAAACTTTAATAATATATCCCCCCCAAGAAAAAAATACAAAATTTACATATTAAAAGGGGGGGATTTGAGAATCAGCACTCCAAGAGAATGAAGCTAGATTTGGTCCTATAGACAGAGCCTTTCTTCAGCAAAATTTAGAAGTGCATGGTGGTATGCAGTTTTATTCAAAACATAGTGTGTGCTTATGTCCCATAACATTCAGAAGCCTACCCAGAATGGGAGGAAATGGGAGATGTATCAAAACTTCTTGAACATTGAATTAGTCCTCTTAAAATTCTTTGTGCTTACTTTGAAATTCCTTGATTGTTTTATAGTCCCATTCTGTAATCCCATGAGAGTATTTTGCCTTATTTGAAACTTGGTAGCAATTTGAGCATGCTAAAACACAGAAATGTTACTTACGTTCTCCCTTCTTGAAAATTCTTGGATATTTTGCCAAAATAGAATTTACTGAAATTTGACTTCAGGTGAAATAAACAATGGACTTCTCTAGTTCTAAACAGCTCTAAGAGGTTTGAATATCCTAATATTACTAGATAGCCGTGGCATTCAGCTACAGGAAATGATAGTTATACTGATCTGGCAGTCTGGTTGTATATGACCACGACTCTAAATAACAATCAGCTCCCATTGTACAGTGTGCCTTTTGTAGAAACCTTAATGAAGTGGAAAGTGTGTGTCCCCCACCTTTCTTCCTTCTGTCATCAAACCAGGCAAGAGAACTAAAACTGATGTACTGCGACCCTCTGAGGGAAGTCAGCCAGGGAAAGATATTTGCTCTGTTTCTGGCCTGTACAGCTTGGGATCCACCAAACCAAATGCAATCCATTATCATAACCTTGCCCAGTGCTTCGTAACCCCCTTCCCATTTCCCTCAACTTGTGGATCACATAGCAAACTGTTTGAAACTGAGAGGAGAGTTCCAAAAGCAGTATGTGATATGGATGTGTATGGCTTATTGTTCCAAGAAGAAGGAGGTAAAAAAAAAAAAAAGCCTCACTGGGCATCTTTGATTCTTTGGACCCCAGCTCTTGCAGGTTTATCAACCAAAGGGCACCATTGTAAGCACACTTACTTGAAAGATTCATTAATCCCCTTCCGCAAGAACTTGCATTAATCTTCATGAAATTCTTGACTTCTTTCAAAGTTCTTCTTACATTTCACTTGCAAAAGAACTCTTTGATCTTTGTTTGGAAAGATACAAGCCTTATTTAAATGTCCATTCAAATTTAAAGGAATCTGGGGTGAAGTAATCTGGGGCTTGCCCTTAACTGGACCCATCATCAGCCTCTAAGTATTAAATTGTTCTCCATATGCAAGGCCAATGTGTGATCAGTTTACAGCATTGTGAAGACCTGTGCCTTTCTTGTTTATGCCCCTCAGTTGTACACCCTCTTCATAGATATCTGACAAAGACCTTTTTAATAGGAAAACTTTAAAAATCTCCTTTACACATACGGTTTTGGAACAACCATCCTATCATTTTATTATCTTGTTATGTGATCATTTCTTGCAGATCAGACTGATGTTAAAGGGATGGCTAAAGGAACCAGTTTAAAAGTTGGCAACCCTGTTTTATCTTTATGCTGTTTGGGTTCGTTACTTTGATTAAGACAGCAAACTGAGATCTTGAATGCATAGGACATATCTTAACCAATGAAGTCATGGATTCTCAAGTCACTGGCAAATAATTTAGTGAGGTTTTAAATTTTCCTCGTGGGCTCCAGGACTGAACGCTGTGACTAATCTATATGTATATTTGGAGCATGGGACTGGGGGAATTTCTTATTTTCTCTCCAAGCACAGGTAATCATTTGCATTCCAGAAATTGATAAATAAGTATAAATCAGTAAGAATGTGCAAAAATCAATTAACTAAACAAACCATGCATAGAAGCTCACAGATGGAAATCCAAAAGATTGCTGATGCAGTCAGCTGTATCTTTAGCAATGTTTTCCGGAGATAAGGAAAGTTATTTAACATGCTGTACATTTTCCAAAGAGAGAGAGAGAAAGAGAGAAGAGAAGAGAGAGGTAAAGTTAGGTTACTGTCAGGGCAAATCAGAGAACTGTGATTTGTAATTATTCTTGTATGTTCTGATTAGTGAAAAGTATAGCACTTCATTGTATTAACACCTGCAATAATGCATGGTACAAGCTTTTCAAATGCATTTAGAAAAAATTAATTAGAGAAGCAATTATGATTCTGAATAGCTTGTGTGTGCTACCTTGTTTTTAAACGTTTGAGAAATTGTTCGAACAGTACTTTCAAATTTGCAGTAACTAGGGATGGGCACGAATTGCATTTTTGCACAAATCAATACAATGGTTCACAGGGAGCAGAAAGCAGGGGTTAAATGGCTCTGGGCCATTTAAACCCTCTTTGGTTTAATGGCTCCAAGCTATTTAAAAGTTTGGTTTCAATGGCTCCCAGCTTCACGAACCATGAACTGGCCAAAATTTGCGACAAATTTTAGCTTATCAGCCAGTTTGTGCCCATCCCTATCAGCAACTTCAGCGACGCATAATTATCCCTACCAAGCTGAAATGTATACTCGTTGTGCACTAGGCTAAGGTCAGAAGGATTTGCTAAGGAGGCTTCTAAACAAGGATCCAGTAGTTAATGTACAGTGAGGTTTGATCAAGACAGTAGCCACAGAGCAGTTTGTGGGAGCCTGACTATCTCAGAGGAATTCCTGATTGTGTGTATGTGTGTGCTGCCAAATTACTTCTGACTTATGGTGACCCTATGAGTGAATGCCTTCCAAAACATCCTATCATTAGCTGCCTTGCTCAAGTCTTGCAAACTGAAGGCTGTGGCTTCCTTTATAGAGCAATCCATCTCATGTTGGGTCTTCTCTTTTTCTGCTGCCTTCATTCCTGGCTACCCTTTAGGTTATCTTTCTTGGGGGGGGGGTGTTAAATGGTATGCCTTTAACTGAACAGGGATGAGACAAAAGGGGAATGGCTTTCTGTGGAATTTTGTAGCAGCTGCAAAATATATCCCCTTCAATGATTTTATTATTCTCAGACAGCACTTTGAAAAGGATCAGAATTGTTCTCTACTCTGAAAAGTGGCTTAATTCATATTTGATGATGTCATTACTCAAATATGATCAGCTACAAAATGTCCCAGCATCATTATGTTTATTACAGAATCCCCATTTGCATATATGGAAAGGTTGGGCCCCTCTAGACATCTTATTTTGCCATGGGGGATATAAAATTCACTGAGCTCAACCCAGTTTCAAGCTGCTAGAACCCATGAGGAGTTCACATCTCCAGCTTTATTTTTCCCCTTCCCCAACATGAATATGGTTCCTTCTAATTGCCACCACTAGATTAAGAATTACAGGTGTATCTAGTTATCTGAACCTAGAAAGTCTATAAAACTTATAAGAACTCATTTTCAAATGAAGAATTATTTACCTTCCTGCCTTCTCTTTGTACCTTGGTAAAGTGGGCCAAGTTAAAGCCACAGCACTAATTTCAGAGGAGGAAAAGAAATTGCTTTACTTGTTATCACAGTCATTGATAACAGTAAGGAAAAGCAAGTAGTGGCACAAAAATTGTCTAACAACTGCTGGGCAAAAAGAAAACAGAATGAGCAATAGTAGCCTTCCTCACTCCTTAGTTCTAAAATTTATCAGTAAATTAAGCCGTAGGAAGAGTAATCTTCACTTTATAAGATACCTGCTTCAGACCATATTTAGGCATCTTTC
This sequence comes from Gekko gecko, assembly GCA_029375565.1. Taxonomy (NCBI): domain Eukaryota; kingdom Metazoa; phylum Chordata; class Lepidosauria; order Squamata; family Gekkonidae; genus Gekko; species Gekko gecko. The sequence goes on from JAPDNY010000006.1 coordinate 31,891,671, forward strand.
TTTCCTGGCCTCTACCACTGAAGTCCTTCTTTCATACCAACACCAAGGGGGGGGGGAATCTCTAAATTTCCACAAAATTTCCCTGAACAGAATTCTTCCTTTAAATATTTTCAGGTCTGCATATAATATCTGATGAGACATTGCTAGCTTCCTAGAATAGTGGCCCCCCTGACTTGGTGCCTGTGGATGTCATGGTGGCTGCCAATTTTTTTGGTGCCCATTTGTCCCCCCCACAAAGAATCTCTTCCCCAAAACAAACAGCCAGTTCTGGCTTTTCTGTAATTCATTGGAGCATGTGCTTAAGAAGAACCCAGGCAGTATCACATTTGTGTCTGCAAGAAGGAATCATTCAACTGTTTCCATCATAGAAGGAACTATGAGACTTTCAACCTAGGAGGTTTTTGTTTTGGGCTTTTTTATGGTCCCTGCACTCCATGGCATTTTTAAATTGGTCCCTACACTCCATGGCAGCCATTTTTGGTGATGTCCACTTCCTGTTTTCAAATATCAAAAATGCCCACACTTTTGTATTTGAGACACCTGTTTTAAGAGGTTCCTTGAGTCTTCAGGTCAGTAGCTTAGCCTGGTCTGGGCAATGGGAAGCCAAAACAAGGCTTCAGGTACACCTGAGATTCCCCTGAAGTCTTGCAATATTGCTAGCTCTCATGATGTTTTGCAGTAACTGACTGACTAGGCATGTGCTGCCTGCTACAGTGGCCTCATGAGGGCCTTAGGAGCAGGCCAGTGAGGAGGTGGCTGGGCTCTCTCTCCCTCTCCAGGATGTGTAGAGAAGTCCTGATGGAGAGGTGGAAGAACCAGGTGCTGCAAGCCCTCCTCCCTTCTCCAGCTCTGAGATTCTGCAAGCCCCAAATGCTGTGGCCAGGGCCATGACTGATGACACAGCTTCTAAGGTCAGTGGCCCGAACATCCTTGTATCCCACACTGCCTATTTAATCTGTTAGTATTTACTATAAAGTTCAGGGCAGCATGCATACAGTTATTTAATTTTATCCTCAACACCACCCTGTGGGATGGGTCTTCAGGTGCAACACCTGCTCAGGAATATATTGAGGATCTTTTTTTCAAGAAAATGCTATGACTTTGTTCAGAAGAAACCAGTATCAAGAAGAAGAAGAAGAAGAAGAAGAGTTTGGATTTATACCCCGCCCTTCACTGCCCAAAGGCGTCTCAGAGCGGCTTACAAACTCCTTTCCCTTCCCCTCCCCACAACAGACACCCTGTGAGGTAGGTGGGGCTGAGAGAACTCTAACACAAACTGTCCTTGAGAGAACAGCTGTGCCAGAGCTTGTGACTGACCCAAGGTCACATCAGCAGGTGCAAGTGGAGGAGTGGGGAATCAAACCCGGTTCTCCCAGATAAGAGTCCGCACACTTAACCACTACACCAAACTGGCTCAAGAAAGAAAAGAGAGTGACATGCCTCAGGGTCCATCATTGCAACTTGCCTAGAACCAACTTGTACAGAAAGTGAGACCCCATAAGTAGAACCTGACTTGGAACTGCCCCAGATTCTGTTCTCTGGTACTGCAGCAGAGCATAGAGTAGACTGAATATTACAGTAAGATCAGGGACAGAGATGCTAGTGAAGTGAGAATGTGAACTCCCAAGTCTGAGTATGGTAAAGTGTTCAATGCACTACACCGGTCTTAGTATTTTATTTTGATTGTTACAGACATTCACACTTTGACATAACTTTTCATTTACAAATTGAACCTTCTGTTTAGCTGTTCTTCCAGGTCTACTTAGTTTCCATTGTCGTAAATTATGCATCTCTCCAGGGCATAGAGAGGACAGTAGACAATCAGCCACTCTTACACTTCTAAACTATATGTCCAGGCTTGCTTCTGACTGGCATCCATTTTGTGTCTTGCACTATGATTTTTGAGATGATATTTTATCAGTTTATGGTTATTCTGGCTATAAACTGGCCCTCAGCAAGAGGAGTGGTTTCACTGCTAGCAGAGCAAGGTTTCAAATCCGGTTCTCCAGATTAGAATCTGCCACTCTTAACCACTACATGACACAAGAATTGCTTTGTTGATCCTCAGACAGCCACACTTTTTGACTGGACAGGGTATGGTGTGTATATGCGCATATGTATGCCAGAGAGTCCACATATATAGTCGTATGTCTGTGTATTCAGTCCCTATATGTTTAAACAGGCAGATAGATAATGTATGTCTCTCTGTGTCTGTAACTCATGTAGTGATATCCACATACAGAGCATTGTCTGGTGTTAGACTTCAAGTTGTGACCTTCCTGGTAACAGGAAAAGAGAATGCCAAGATTCTAAAAGCTCAGAAGAACCGTTTAGCATTTCAAAACCAGAGAAAGAGAAACCAAGTAGTTAAGTGCATCACCATTTCTGCTACTCTAACCTTGTTTTTTAGTTTATATATTCCTTTCTTCTAACCCAACAAAAGGAGTTCTGAAGATCTCTTATATTTTTCCCTCTTTGGATTTATTTTATCATTCAGACTGAAGAATAACAATTTAGGTCAAGAAGAATAATGCATTTTTTTTTAAGTAAAGCATTAAGCAAAACAACATTTTATTCTTTTTGTAGTGTGGCAAGCTTTTCCCAGAGTTCATTGTTAATGTTGCTATTGATGTGCATGAAGGAAACCTTTCAAGTTATCTTGTCCTTGAACAATAAAACTTTTCTCATGAGACTTATATTATTGTTCGGTATTTAACAAGGTTCCATGAAATGGAAGAGGAATTAGGAAATCTTCTCTTATTGGCAGTGGTGGCAAATGTTGGTGCAGATGCTGGAACCCTATAGATTTAAATATAAAAGCAAGGAAGCCATGAATATTCATGACTTTGTACTTCTTAAAAGTGCCTTAATATTTGCTATTGTGGGTAATTGTCCTGAACAAATAAAATGTTTCTGAATATTATCATTGGATTTTGCCAAGATAATGTAGTGACTGAAGTTTTAAATCAATTGCCAATGTGATATAGTACAAAAAGATTCAGAGGTGCACTTTCCTGCTTTGAGAGAGGTCTGTGCTTTTAAATGGGAAACCAGATTTATGGTTAAGAAAATTATAGTTGTGATCACACACACAATTAGCCGTGCCATAGGTGTGAATGCTGGGCAGATTTAAAGGGCACAATCAGACGCAAACATCTGGGAAGTGTCCCACACCTGTCAGCAACCCGTTTTGCTCTGCCACAAAGTCTAGTAGCAAATGGGTTGCTACAGGCAACAGATGGACTTTCCCCTGTCTGATCGCTCCAGAGTGCTCCCATGGCATCAGGATGGTCTTATCAGGCCATCCTGACTCTGTGCCAGTTCCCCCCCCCCCATCTTAGTATGCATATCATTGCACACTGCATAGGGAGCCCTCAATGCAGAGATGCAAATCATCGATCCCTCATTGAAGCGCACCAGAAACACATGGCAAAAACCCCAAACCTGACTCACCCGCAGTTGTGTCTGATCACACAGTGGTGGGCTGTGCCCACAGCTTCCAAGGACTGTGTGATCGCACAACTGTGGATCAAATTCCTATGAAGCAAATAGCCTCGCTTCCCCCCCTCTTACAACAACAACAACAACGATTTTATTTTACAGTCAATGACCAGCATACACAAAGGCTTACATAAAATCAAACTATCAAATTTCACAACTTTAAAAATTTCACTCAAGCTACTGTATGCATTTTCTGATCTTTGTACACCTGTGCACAAAATTTAGCTGCTATTTGGGTTGTTTCATAGTTCATATCAGACAGAAGATAATCAAGTTCAATTTTGTTTGATCTGCCGGGGAAATTTCCAATCAGTGGCTCAATAAATTTTGACCAAATGTCTTTGACCCCCCACTTTATCTTGCTCGTGTGACTGCCACCTATGTGTGAGTGCAGTGTGCAACATTGATTTGGATCTGCTCTGCAAAAACAAACAAAACCCTACTTTATCTATTCTTGTGAAAAAAGTGTCCCAAAAATTTGGTGTGGGAATGTGGCAGGTGGAAAAATCTGTGGAAACAACAGCACCCAATGACTACCATAAGTAGGACAGTTACAAAATGTTGATAGCTAAGCATGATAGATACAAAATGTCCAAGCTAAGCATTTTTCTATGAAGGGGACAGCTATTTCCAAATGTGCACTCCCTGCAGACCCAAAGGCAATGTCTCCTTGAGTCTTCTGGAGCACCCCCTAGTCCAACAAGGTAGAAGAAGAAGAAGAGATTGGATTTATACCCCGCCTTTCACTACCCAAGGGAGTTTCAGAGCGGCTTACAAACTCCTTCTCCTTCCCCTCCCCACAACAGACACCCTGTGAGGTAGGTGGGGCTGAGAGAGCTCTGACAGAAACTGCTTTTTTTCAAAAACAGCTGTGCCAGAGCTATGGCTTGCCCAAGGTCATCCAGCAGGTACAAGTGGAGGAGTGGGGAATCAAACCCGGTTCTCCCAGATTAGAGTCCGCACACTTAACCACTAAGCCAGGATTAGAAGTTTGCTTTGGGGAAGAAGCAAGATGGCACCAAAGAAGACATGGGGATCACTGAAGTAAAGTGTTTAGTTTCCTTTGAACAAAAGAATACTGGAGATTTCCAGCATTGGTAATATTTGTTTTTTTCTATCTATATAAGTGCCATCAAGTTGCAACCAATTTATGGCAACCACAACAAGAGGCTTTCAAGTGAGAAGCAGAGGTGGTAATGACCTTCCTCTGCGGAGTCCAAGCACCAATCCAGCTTAGCATCTGAGACCTGACAAGATCAGGCTATCCCATGCTGTTGGCCCTCCCTGCTTTCTCTAAAATATGCCAAACATGGGTATCAAATGCTACCTCCTAGATCAGAATCCCTAGTGCTTCATCTCCAGCCAACTCATAGCGCCTTCTGAGCCTCTCTCCAGTTCAGCCTGTTTCTTTATCTTTTACCTTTTTTTTGTTTTTGCTTTTGCTTTTGGAAGGACACGTTCTAAGCGATCAGAAAATCCATCCCTCAGTAATTAAGGACTGCTAAATTCCTTTCTTCAGTGTTCCCAACCAGTAATTTACAATATCCAAGTTAGTCAAGCTCTCAACAATATTCCTATCAAACAGAAAACTGTTCATTTTTCATTCTGGAGTAAATCCTGGTTTTATGTTCATTCTGATAGTTTATCAAAGGGAAAAACATCAGCGCACAATAAGAAATAGCTTTTAGGTACAGATTCCAGCAGTTCTCAAGCAGCAGTAAGGAGGAAGTTGGCATGGTCGGAAATATTTTGCTATGTGCAGCCACCATGGTAATAAAGAAGGGAGTAATATCTGTGCATTCTTCTTGTGAAAGGCTACAAATTAGTTTCCTGGGAGGGAAAAAACCACAGAGAGCAGGTGCACTGAAAACTGACTGCTGTTAAAGCTTCATAAAAAATATTTCAGAGCCCATCTGTGAGCAAACGTTACCATTTAAGGGTAGTTTATGGCAATCCATGCACTATGCTAATAGCCACAGCTGACCCACATTATGGTGTGTCTGTCTCAGATGTGTTGGGGTGAACCTTGAAGCTGTTTCTCAATCTTCTGCAACTGCATGCCAAACAGCCTCAGGGGGAGCTTACACAAAGCTGATCAGGTGGACAAATGTGTCATTTGGAGCTGGCACAAAATCAGAGCAGAACCCCAAAGCGTAGAGTATGGTTTTTGTGGTTGTTGCTTCTGGATTGCTTTTCATGTGCAGAGGGCTTTTAACATTCTTACATTCCTTGTCTTGGTCACCTCCATTGCTACCTTTTTATTCCCATTGCTACATACTTCCAGGCGTACTGATGAAGAATTGGGTCAGGGAGGCTGTGAACTGTGTTTTCAAAGCTGAGCAGGGATTTGCATCTAGAGCTGCCATATCCAGATCCAGGACTCCGGCACTATGCCATTTGCTCGTCCTACAAGGAGATTTAACAATCATTTCCTTTTCTGAGACAACTCTGGAAATGTAACCTTGGAAATGTAATTCTATCAAGAGAGAAAGGAACAGACAGGCCTCAACATCTTGCCAAACTACAAGATTTCTTAAAAGGAAATCCATGGCAGTTAAAGTGTTATAAAGCCAGTATAAATTTATAATGCCATGAGAGTTCTCAACATGAATCTTGACAGATTGTAATAAGAACTTTGTTGATTGCTCATAGGAAAGGATTTGTGGAAGTGTTTGTATTCTGTATTAATATTAAGAGCACCACATAGAGAAGGCAGGAGGGAGAATCAGCCCCATATTCCACAGGATCTTTTGAAGACTAGTTGAGTGATTCCCCCCCCCCGATAGATAGACGTGTTGCTTTAAAAGTATAAATTCACCTTGTGTTTCTAATAGGGATATACAACAAAATGTAATCATATTTTAAAATAATTTTAGTCATTCTTTATGTTATTCTTTATTGCCATTATTTTCAATGAGAAGCGAAATTTTTGGTGTTTTCAATGGGAAAAGACATTCCTAGTTGTACCCTATTGTTATACATGCTCAGGAATCGTACCCCTCATCCATAGGATACTACTGATCGCCCATAGGATACTACTTGCTCAATTTCAGGCAAATAGGAGAAAGAATAGCCAGTAAAGGCACCACAGATTTGTAATTCCCCATTCACTGAGAATGAATTTCCAAGGCTTGCACATCTCTCCCAAGGCATCCTCTCAGCCACATTTCAGAAACACAGGGAAAAGGGATTCATTTATAGCATGGTGCAGTGGTTAGAGTTTCAGATTAGGATATTAGAGACCCAGGTTTGAATCTCCACTCTACCATGGTAGCTTATTGATTGAGCTTGGGCCTGTCACTCAGTCAGCCTAATTGACTTCACAGGGCTGTTGTTGTGAAGATAGAATGGAGGAGGACAGAACAATATTGTAGACAGCTTTGGTTCCCCATTGGAGAGAAAAGTGGAGTATAAATGTTTAAATAAATTGCATATGTCACTTGCAGACCAGGTGCCATATCAGATGGCAGGTAGAAAGTCAGTGAAGGCACAGGGAGCACCTTAGGAAAGTCAAGCAGATACCAGCCTCTGTTTGGGTTGCATAGCACTTCAGGCTATGGATATGGAGACTTCTATCTGGCACTGCCAGGAGGCAGGCACTAATAGAGTCATTCTAAACCAGAGCCTTCTGAATCTATTGCAGTCAATGGGCTTAAAAGGGCATTACACTTTCCCATGGACAAATTGTGAATGTGTTAATTGCCACCAAGTTGCTTCCAATTTATGGCAACCCTAGGAATTGATGTCTTCTGAAACGTCCTGTAGTTAACAGCCTTGCTCCGGTCCTGCAAACTAAGGGTCGTGGCTTCTTTTATAAAGTCAATCCATCTCATTTTGCGTGTTCCTCTTTTCCCATGGCCTTCAACTTTTCCTAGTACTATCATCTTTTCCAGTGACTTTTGTCTTCTCATAATGTGATCAAAGTGCAACAGACTCAGTGTAGTCATTTTAGCTTCTAGGAAGAGTTTAGGCTTGATTTGAGCTACCACCCACTTATTTGTCTTTTTGGGGGTGTCCATAAAACTCTCTTTCTGCACCACATTTCAAACAAAACTACTTTCTTCCTGTCAGCTTTCTTCATTGTCCAACTTTCACACCCATACACAGTAATGTGGAATATTACGGCATGAATTAGCTTCATCTTGGTGACACATCCTTACACTTAGGGATCTTTTCCAGCTGCTCCATAGCTGCCGTCCTTCGTTTCAATCTCCTTCTGACTTCTTGGGTGCAGCCTCCCTTTTGGTTGATGATGGAGCCAAGGAACAATCTTGTATAATTTCAATTTCTTCATTGTCAACCTTAAAGTTGTGTAATTCCCCAGTAGTCTTTACTTTTGTCTTCTTGGTGTTCAGTTGTAATCCCGCTTTGGCACTTTCTGCTTTAACCTTCAGCAGTAGTCATTGCAAGTCTTCACTATTTTCTGCCAGTAATGTGGTGTTATCTGCATATCTCAAACTGTTCATGTTCCTTCCATCAATTTCTTTGGTCAACTGTAAAAAAATAAAATTGCCTTGGAAGCATAGAAGCTTTATGAAGTATTCCCGATCTTCCATATTTTCCACTTAAGGGACAAATGCTGTTCAAACAAATTACAAAGATGATCTGACTCTAATAGTAACAGGAGAAAGAAAATTTTCTTACAAAAATAAAGGCACATTTTACGTGACATAATGTAGGTACATTTAACTTCTTGTTGACGGATTAACTTCAAAAAGGTTAACTTGCTACAGCTCCAAGGCCAGGTAAGAGAAAGAAGAAGAGAAGCTCTATATAAGATGAAACAGAAAGCAAAGGGCCAAAGAGGCTCAGCATCTAAATAATGAATGAGTGAGGCCAACTGCCAGGTGTACCTGAGTGAGAGAATTCTCTTACCCCTTTCCCTCCCAGATCCTTTTGCATGCAGAATTACAATATTCAACATAATTTTCACTCCACCTTCATCTAAATCTAATCCAGCTGTTCTTCTGATATGTTCTGCATATAGGTTGAAGAGATAGGGAGATAAAATACATCCATGTCTGACACCTTTGCCAATTGGAAACCATTCTGTTTCTCCATATTCTGCTCTAACACTAGTCTCAGGTTGTGAATCAAAACAATTAGATGCTGTGGCTCCCATTTCTTTTCATGATCCACATAGTCAAAAGCTTTGCTGTAATCTCTGAAACACGAGATGATTTTTTTCTGAAATTCTCTGATATGCTCTAATAACCAATGTAAATCTGAAATATGATCTCAGCTTAGCAACTGCAAAATAAGTAACAGAGAATCCATTAAGGCAGACTCAGCCCAGTACCAAGCACAGGCAGAGAAATGGGTGTGTTCCTTGCTGCTGTGGCATCTAAATACAGAACAATGACTGGTGGACACACTAGGCAAAGAAACTTATTAGCACAATCCTCTTTGGTTGCAAAAATTATTGCCTCACCCCCCAGCCAGAATAATGAGATAGATAACGGTTTGGAATTAAACAAGGGCCACTTTATTAACTGTTTAACAGAACATTGCAGCAATAACAACTAAGCAAGCATGGAACAAGCAAGGCAGGCGTCACTCCCTGACCAAACCCCTTGCCCTTGAAGGGCGGGTCACCCAGCTCCAGCCATGAGCCAACTCTCTGGCTCATGACCAGCAGCCCAGCAAACTGGTTGCCCTCTAGGAGCGCCTACCCCTGAAGCCTTTCAACTTGCAGGGAGAAGCCTGCCCTAAAAGGTTCCAGAGGAGATCACCATTCCCCACCCCGGACCCTAAAATCTGAAGGCCGTTCCTGATGACTCCCTGTTCTCTAATGGGATATGCCGTAAGGTGCTCACCAGTTCCATTTTCTTGCTTGCATAAAACCTGCCACAGCTAAGTTCAAGCCTCTGCTTTGGCCTTTGCTTCCCATTCAGCATCCTAATGCCAACCTAATCCCCTGCTGCAAGTCCTGTAAAAATATCCCATTGCCCTTGTCTGACAAATACACCCCATCAGCCCTATACAGGTCCTGAAACACAACCTGTATATCGGGGTGTGGCAAAAACATACCCAACCCAGCATCCATGGCCTTTCTCAGTTACCTTTTGACTTTACATCTGGCCCGGTCAATACACCTGGGGTCCCCCAAATTCCACCACCCCTGGTGGAGCAGTATGGCTGACCATACTAACAGCATGCCAGGCCACCTTGCTGTTATCCTCTCAAGGTCAGTCTCAGCTTGCAACACAATGGCCTTGCCCTTTATCAGACCCAGGTCATTGCCCCCCAAGTGTATTACCAAAACATGGGGAGGAGGCCCCCTCCTCTCATCAAATAGCAGGGGAAGGAGTGCAGGCCATCACATGTCCCTCCTTCCCAACCACTCTACAGTCGCCCATTCACTAAGGCCAAGCTGAGAACTGCTGGATGTCCTCCTGGCCTGAAGAGCTGCCCAGAAGACCATGCTGTGGCTGCAGACGGTGACCCTTCGTCTCACTCCGCAGCCTGCAGCATCTGTAAAAAGAATATCATTAATAACCCAAACTTAATATTAAACAGTGCAATTTCGGACGTACCCCTTGTAGCAGCCTGATTTCCAGCAACCTATCCACTGAATCTCACAGCATCCCATGGCAGCTGCCGTCAAAGCAGCCCCGATTCATAAAGAGTAGGTTCCAAAGCAGACCCCATCCAATCCCAATCGGGCCAGTGCCTTCTGTGTCAGGCTCCAAAATTGAAACTTGGTGAGGGGAGTGCCATCCCTGTGCCTAAATAGATAGCCCCGGCCCTCACCTCACAAGGCCAGGTCTCACCTCAAAGCCAACACTGGGCATGACTTGACCTCTGCACAGTGTCCAAGCTCAATAACCTTCCCTTGCTGCACTGGGCAGTCTTTGACCGGCGCAGCCTAATTCCAACATTGGAGTCCAAAATGGAAACATCCCACCGTTCAAATGCTAGGCCTGAAACATCCTGCCGTGAGCCAGCCACCAGCTCGCTGACCTGCAGTGCCCCCCCAAAGGCAAACAGTGATGCAAACAGTGATGCTGCGTGAAACAGTGCAGCTTCGTAGCCATCAGCGCACAATGTGTGCCACTGAGTCTTGAGCCCCCTCAATATTGCTGAGGTCAAAGGTTCTCTGGTGTCAGCTGCTATGCTGCTCTCCCTGGACCAGCCCTTGAGCATCTTCCGAATACAGAAGTCACCCATCTTGTCTACATACCCAGATGCCTTGCTGGCATAGGCTAGCGAAGACAGCTTGGCCCTGATGGATCATGCTGACAGACCCTCACCTCTCAGCTTCACACAGAATTGCATTACATGAGGGACAGGTATGGGCCAAACTTGCCACAGGCCTGCTCCCTCCCTGAAGTTCAGGAATTGCTTACCCACCCTCATATAAGCTCTGCATGTGGAAGGGGCAAGAGCCAAGCTCATTGCCCTATCGGCCTCATCCTGCTAATCTGCCACACCTTGACTGGCATCTGCACCAGGAACTGGTCGGCTTCTGGAACCAGCTGATGGAATCTCTCTATCTGTTTTCGAGAGAGAGCATCAGCGACCCTGTTATTGACTCCTGGCACATGCCTAGCCTTGAACATTATATTATTATGCAAACACTGTAGTGCGAAGGCCCTGACCAGAGCCATGACCCTGGGGGACTTAGACATCAAGGAGTTGATTACGTGTACTGTGGACATGTTGTCGCACCGGAAGTGGACGGTGTGATTGGCAAATTCACATGACGAAATCCACACTGCTGCAACAATCAGAGATAGGCCCCTGATTTGGAAACCCCAAGCCTGGATGTGGATAACCCCATCCTGGCCAAACCCCGGGGGGGTGGAGCCCCACTGCCCCAACCTACATATTGTGGCCAACTGACAGAGGGTGTGTGGGTGACGGACCCAGAGGCACCCTGAGGGCAGGGCCCACACAGCCAGGGTGAGCCACTTTTATCATTGTGCCCCTCCTTATCATCCATCTTTGGGGGCTTCATGTACACTTCCACTTGGAGGTCCTCATTGCCCTGCCCCTGCTGACCAGACGCCATCTGACAGGGAATGCATTATCATTGTCCTCTGCAGAAGATTCCTGTCCATCCTCCAAAAAGGTCAATTGGGCTCCAAACTGGGGGATCCCCTGCCCCCAACTGGGGATTGGCAACCCTACAGAAGAGTGCATTATGGAGCTCCTGCCCGCCCAGCAACACCGATGGGGGGCGAGGACTGTTTTGCACCCCAAGGAATGGGGACAGCAATGGAGCTAGGATGCTATGCACCTGATGTGGCAGGGGACGGAGCAAGCTATTTCAAAGGGCTAGGCTCTGCTCCTGCCTTGGCTGTTCCTCTGTGTGCTCAAACAGCTTAGCAGCTCTGAGCACGCAGGAGGAGTCTGGGGCCTACCAGAGGGCCCAGGGCAGCAGTGGCAGCCCATTCTTGGTGGTGGCGGCGGCTCATTCAAGTCAGCAGCGGCCAGTTTCAGCAGCAGCATGTTCTTGGCGGTGGCATGTTCTTGGTGGCAGTGGCCCATTCGAGGTGGCGGTGGTGTTCCTTTTGCTGTGGAGGCCTGTTGGCAGTGGCCAGCAGTGGCCCATTAGTGGCGGCATCTTGGGGCCAGCAGTGGTGGCCTGTGGTGGCAGTGCTGCTCGCAGCGGCCCCTGACTGCTATTTGAAAAAAACACACACACATACAACTCACAGAGAGGTTTCCCAGGAGGGGGCTGTGGCTGCAGTTGGTGAGGCTGCTTTGCTGCAGCCCCCTTTTCCCCATGATTTGCCTCAGTATTGCCCAGTTTTCATTGTTACTGCCCCTCCCCACTGCATTGGTGGGTGTTGTTGCTGGCATCTAGCTGAATTCCCCTCCCTTTGCTTCAGGGCTATCAGAAAGTGTGGCGGGGAAATAGCTGCTGGGCACTCCATTATACTCTATGGAGACTGGTCCCTATAGGGTATAATGGAGAATCAATCCATGGGTGTCTGGGACTTGGGGGGGGGCTGTTTTTTGAGGTAGAGGCACCAATTTTTCACTATAGCTGATGGTGCCTCTCCTCAAAAAACTCCCAATTTCTCAAAAAGATTGAACCAAGGGGTCCAATTCTATGAGCCCCCAAAGAAGGTCCCCCCATCCTCCATTATTTCCAATAGAGGGAAAGCATTTAAAAGAAACATGGTCCCTTTAAATGTGATAGCAGCTCACCTGGAACTTGTTGCAGAGTTTCCTCTCCCAGAGCCTCCTTCCCCTCTCCTGGAGCCTCCTGGAAAGTCCCCTGCCCGTTTGTCAGCTGCGCCTGGCAACTTTCCTGTTCTGGCTGGCCAGCGTACCTGTCATTGTCATTATTTGCTGATTCATCCCCCCGCCCCGCTCCCTCAAGCTCCTACTGTAATTGTCAAACTGGAAGAGTATTGACAACATGCTAGAATACAGAGGATTAATCAACTTTCCCCATTAATTTTCCAATTTGGATTCGTTGCAGTGGCTTATAGCCAACAAACCACTGGAGAATGCTAATTTTCTCTGCATTCACCACCCAACCCTCACATGCAGCCTCTCTCAGGCCCTGGAAAATTTATGTCTAGGGATGTAGGATCCACATGGATGAACAGCTGTGGGGGTCAACCGGATTGCAGTGAGGAAGGGAAAGGATGAAATTGAGCCTCTTTTATCAGCACAGGGAGGATGGGGGACACTTTCAGTCCCTTCTACCTCTTTGCAACAGTCTTCTCTGACCATCATGGGTCCCACCAATTCAAAACAATCTGGGGCTGCAGGGAGGGAAAGGAGTGCAGGGGAAATCTGCATGCCTTCTGTCAGCAGTTCTTTGGATGCAAACCAATAATTATATTGAAAAAGAGAATGTGATAGGTCCAGATTTTGATTCGTTTATAGCTGAATGCAGGTGTTTAGTTGATGACAGTGTCAATTAAGGATATTGTGAAAGATGTTCCTGAAATATACATCTTTTAGCCATCTTGAATACAATCACAGTGAAAACACGCCTCACATTCCTGTCCTGTAGACACTGCCTTGCCTCACCCCTAATTCCAGGTTCAGAAGTCTCAGCAGTCAAAGACTGGCTACTTTTCACATGTATTATTTATTAATGTAAATATTTATATTCCACCTTTCCTTTGTGGCTCAAGGACATGTAGTCAGCTTTTTAGTTCTATGGGTGGATTTCTGAAGAAAATCTACTGATACATATGCTAATTCATCTACTAATACATGGCCTTTTACTCAGGCATAAATCTTCAAGTGAAAGCCTTTAAATCAATCCCTTTTATATTATATGACCTGCAAGTTGGTAAGGGATAGTCTTTCATGCCACAACAGGGCCTTTGCTGGTTAGGTATAAAAGAGAGCGCCATAAGAGCAAACTCAAGAGAAAAGAGAAAATGAATTCTTTCATTTCCGTCTTTGCCCATTCCCCCACTTCCCTGTCCTCCATCGCTGCTATTCTCCTTAGTTGAAAAGTGGATGCCATACCAACCAGTGCCAGTCAGTCAGTCATCTATTATGGCAACAAGCCATTACCGACCAGTGCATTTTTCTTTGCATTTAAAAAGGTGGTGGCAGGTTTAGAACCTTTGTTTGGTTGCTACAGAAATGAAAAAGAGGAGTTGTGTCTTTTGTTTTCCTCTTGCAGTGGCAGCTCTGCCACTTTATCCCATGGGAGAAAGAGGATGAATCCAAATGGTGTTTACTATTTAAAAGTAATTGGAGGAAATTGGAAATCTTTGTGGCTTTGGCAAATCCTAGCCCTAGAGATAGAGAAAGAGATAAAGAGATGTGCATGTGCTCAGAAACTTAAAGTTCAGAGAAAAAGAGAGAACAAGAAACAGTGTCAGCTGATGCATCATGGGATATGACTCCCTCAGTAGGTCAGATCATACCATCTATATAGTGAGGTGAAGGAGTCTCAGGAGAACTGTACAATGGGTAGGATAGGTTCAAAGGAGAGTCACATTTTAGGGGTCTCTCTTGAATTGGGCACTTCCCTGTATGTATAGCTGTCTCCCCCTTGCCCTGTCTTTCCTACTTCCCTGCCCTACTACTTCTTTTGCTTCCAGCAGGAGGAAAGGAGGAAGATTGACAGGGAAAGCAGACACTGAGTGTCAAGTGGTAGTGGTGTTTCAGCTGAGAAGAAATCCACAGCCATGTGGCACCCATCCAACCCAAACACTGCTGGCAGTTTCCCTGGCAGGATTCCTTTCTTCATAGAGGCCACACCTACTCTTGGCAGTCATTCTCCACCTATCCCAGCCCCGCCAATTCATGTTGGGGGTTGTGGGAGACTACTTTCTTTAAATTTGGGGGATTTTAATTCCCCTCACCTTTAAAAAAGTTTTCAGATTTTTCTGCAAGACTGGGGGTGAATTCCAGGTAACCCTAAATATAAAATGATAAATTCAGAGAGAGCTCATATTTCCCATCTTTAGTGGTAGCCCTCCTTATAAATACTTATCTTTTGGTTTTGTAAGATTCCACATGCTCCCATTGGCTGTAAAATGCCCTCCCTCAGCCATTGGCCCATCAGCCGCCACTCAAGAGTACTCGCGTGCCATTGTCTGGGTGCTGGGTCTGCTCCTTTCCCCACCCACTCCCTCTTCAGACAGATTTGCTGGCAGACCAGCTCTCTCTCCTGAGGAAGACAGTTCTCTTGACTCCTGTGAGGGACTGTCCCCTCAGTAGCTGTTGGTAGGCAGCCAAGCTTGGTTCTGTGATTAAAAAAACAAAGGACTTTCAGCATAACCCCTCCCCGCACATAACCCCCTCACCAATGGCCATTTTCCTGTCAGAATAAATGGAAAAAGGCTCTTTCTCCTGCTTAGCTTCAGCATGGCTGGCTGCCTAACGAGGTGGGCCAGCAACCATCAGACCATTTTCTTCAACTCCCCACTGTGTGGCTGACTTTCCCCTAGGGTTGCCAATCTCCAGGTGGGACCTGGAGATCTCCTACTGTTACAATTGACCTCCAGATGGCAGAGATCAGTTCCCCAGGAGAAAATGGTTGCTTTGGAGGGTAGACTATGGCATTATACCCTGCTGAGTCCTCCCCCCCCCAAATGCTGTCCTCCACAGGATCCACCCCCCAAAATCTCTAGGTATTTCCCTAATCACAGTTGGCACCTGTACTTTCTCCTCTGTCAGTAAAAGACCCTTTCCACACCTATGTTGGCCTTTGGGAGAAAACACATTGGACCCAGTCCTGATCAGGTTGCCAACTCCAGGTGGGCAATTCCTGGAGATTTGAGGGATGGAGCCTGGAGAGGGTGAGGTTTGAAGAGGGGTGGGACCTCAGACAGGTACGATGCCATAGACTCCACCCTCCGATCCAGCCATTCCCTGATGGGGAACCATTGTTGCCAATCTCCAGGTGGGGGCTGGAGATCACTCAAAATTACAACTGCTCTCTAGGAGGGAGGGGGGAGGAGATGGAAAACTAAAGGTAGGTTGATGGTTGGCTGGGAGGGAGGTAGGGTTATCAACTCCAGGTTGGGAAATTCCTGGAGATTTGAGGGGTCAAACCTGGAGGGAGGGAGTGTTGAGGAGGGGTGGGACCTCAGACAGTTACAATGCCATAGACTCCACCCTCCAAACCAGCCACTCCCTCCTGGGGAACCACTGTTACCAATCTTGGGGGTGGGCTGGAGATCACTCAAAATTACTACTGCTCTTCAGGTAGCAAAGATCAGTTCCTCTGGAGAAAATGGTGGACTTTGTCATTATATCCTGCTGAGATTGCCACAGCAAATTGTCACTGAGTGTCCAAAGCCGGGGCACTCTCCCAGAGCCTCTTTCTAGAGCCCGTTGTATTTATTTCCACAACGGGCCTTATTCTTAGTGTACTATATAACAATTTGAGCAAATTTGATAAGGTAAAGAATACAGTTTGCTTTCTGATCCCTTAATTGTTTTTATATCCCATCCTTCAGCCAAAGAATTCAGGAGCAGTGTTCCATTCTGTATTCATAACAATCTGGGTGGTAAGGCAGGTTGAAAGTGAGGCCTCAAAGTCAAGTATTAAACTTTACAGGGATTCCAATGGAGGGGCTCCCCAGTCCGATTCCAAGCCTGGCGCAAATGAGATCTGTCTGATGATCTGAAGTTAGTTAGATTGCATTCTGTGTATACTCAATTTGGGAATAAGCCACACTGAATACAGTGAGACTTCCCCCCCCAAAAAAAAAAATATGTACAGGGTTGGGTTGCACAAGTATTGCCACTGAAATATGCAAAAACCCCAGAATTTACCATGGATGTTGAGGTGCTGCTTGTCAAATTTCAAGAACACCATCTATCTAGTGGTGTTTCTTTCCCGAAGATGTGATATTACACTCTCTCCCTCTTTCTGCTTCACTAATATTCTTAGGAGCTCTTTGCAAATAGCAGACAAGAACAACTCCTTCACCTGCTCCTTCCCACACAACAGCTAAAAAAAACCAGTTTGTGACCTGTGAATAATAAAGGGTTTTGTTCAACCGTTAGCAACAATAGCTATTAGAAGTGGAGAGGCTTTATTCATGATTCATTCCAAAAGTACCTGCATGAGCAATTACTAACAATGCACTTACTGCCACGTCCAATTCATTCATGCACAATTTCAGATTAAAAATCCCGAGGACCCTACTGATTCTAGCTGCCATTATTATTAAGCAATAATTAGACTGAACAATGAACAGTCTTATTAGCTGCAGAAAGTTGAAAACAAATGGAAATCTTCCAATATAGTTCTGTGAGTCCCTGCAGTGAGGCATCAGTACAGGAGATTACGGATCATGTCCCAACATATCCACGGAGATATAACTGATAACTTCATGCTGCTCTATAATTCATCTTTAGCCTTATGCTATTTCAAGGCAGATTCAGATGTTGATCTGCTGTGGGGAGGGGGCTATCACATCACATGGTGGTTTTTCATTCCTTTATGTGTGTTGCAATCTTGTTTTTTTTAAAAAAAACATTTTGATGCTTCACTGATACTCTTTCTACTGTTGCTCAGATATCTTATCTTTATATGTTTCCCACTGAAGTTGAGGACTTTAAATGCTCTTAAACTGGGGACCAGGGTCTTGTTTCTGGGAGATGTACCTAAAAGAAAGTCTTAGGTCCATATTTATAAATATATAAACAGGACATGAGTACAGAGACACAACTGGTCTTCTGCCCCCTATCAAATCTACAGCCAGAACCTACATCAACCTCTCCCCCCCCAGCTTTTCTGTTGGATCCTACTCAGCAAATGCTAAAACCGACAACCATCACTAAATGCAAGGTCTAAATAATGTTCCTAATAGCCTTATTTCAAGAGTTGCCAGAGGTAGCAGCTCCAGAATTATGAGTCTGCCATTAAAATATTCTCTCCATGTGAATCAGTGTAGAATTTTTTTAAAAAAATAATCCATTCTATAGATGTCTGTTTTTAAAATTCTTCATGATTTTCCATTAAATTACCAGCAGAGAAATCTAATTAACTCTCCTTGGAAATTCAGTATGCATATGTGTCCTGATGTGCACAGAATTGCCCATTCTCAAAGGCAGGCAGGCAGGCATCTGTTCTGGAGGGGGGGGTCAGTGGGAGAATACGCACTTTTCATGTGCAAGGTGCCAGGGCCAATTACAAATATTTTACTTGAAAGGATCTCAGGTAGCATAGCTAGGAAAGGCTTGTGGTCCTAAGACTGAACGTGTACAAGGCAATTTCATGTATTTAGCTTTGATAGCATTATTTCCATTCCATTCTAATCTTCAGTCTGGGTCCAGAGAAGCATTTCTGCAGCTGCAAGGATTTTCTTCTTTTCCCTCCTGAAACAGCCTGAAGTAGAGTTTCCAGGTCCTCCCTGCTGGCTACTGGCAGGGGGTGGGGGCGGTTAGAAGACTCAGGTTGGGGAAACTCCTGGAGATATGGTGATAAGGCGTGGGGAGGACAGGGACCTAAATGCCACAGAGCGCACCCTCCAAAGCATTCATTTTCTCCAGGGGAACTGATCTTTGTAGTCTGGAGATGAGCTGTGATTCTGGGGGATACTCAGGTCCCACCTGGAGGCTGGCTTCCTTATCCGCAGTGCTCTCCCAATCCTGTCCTCGGAGGTCCCCTATCCCCCAGAAACAGAATTTTGGGGCGCATTTCAGGACTCTACTGGGAGGAGGAGGCCAAAAAAAAAACACCATGGGCAGAAATCTTTGCATCCATGCAAATGATGCACCAGACCCAAGCCTTAGACTGACAGGAAATATTTTTTTTTCAGAGCTGTTTTGTGAATTGAGGATGCTCTTAATGAGGACTAAAGGACCTGAAATATACCTAAAAAGGAACTTGCCTAATCATATATTAGCCTATTCTGTCTGAATTCTCCAGAAAGCTCTCTCGAAGAAAGATTATGGCACATTTTTTTATTGCAACTACAAAAGATTAGGAAAGCTCAGTTTTGTATCTCTAGTGGTCTTGGAATAACAGTTCCATATTTCTGAGCAATGCTAATGCAGTGAATTAATTATTCATATAGCCAGCATTAACAGGATATTTAAGGGTGATTAGCTATAGTTCAGGGAGAAAGCATTTCAGTGTAGTTCCCAAAAAAGTGGGATTTTTTTAGAGGAATGTGGCATAATACTAAGATGAAATATTAATTAGTTGCCTTTTGAAGACTGTGTGCAATTCACCGTGTATACATTAGGACAATCTCTGACACCCCCAAATCCTGAATCATCTATATTTTCAATGCCTTTCAATCACGCTTTCTGGCCCAGTCCTCTACTGTTGGGAAGCATCTGTTCTATGAACAGTTGCCTCTGCATGAAAACTATATATGTGAGTTCCCAGTGTCATCTGGAAATGTGGCTGTTTGAAGCTGAGAAACTGGTGCAGGAAGAGATAATTAAACTTCATTACCCCCACAGCCCCAAGCTGAACTGGGCGTTCTACAAATTCTATTTACCAAAAAAAAAAAAAAAAAAGAATCAATTGGACATTCAATTACAGATCTTTGGGTGTTTCTCAAAAAGGAAGTTATTCTTTACTCGATTGCAGAATTCACTGCCATTGGACATAGCAATGGTCATTAGCATAGGTAGCATTAAATGGGAATTAGATTCATACATAGAGGAGAGGTCCATCAATGGCTATTAGCTAAGGTGACTAAATGGGGGAAGTAATGTCTAAATAGCAGTGGCAAACTTAGTGGAAGGCCTTGGCCTCTGTATGCCATTTGTTGGGCTTCCAGGGCAACTGATTGGCCACTGCGTGAGACAGTATACTGGGCTAGATGGACCACTGGTCTGATCCAACAGAGCTATTCTTATGGTCTTATCTGTTTTGGCTCTGTGCGATATAGTTCCTGCTGCCACAATTTCTTTCACACAGATCCTCAGACCCTGGTGTTCTACTTTTGCTGTAGCAATTCAACTAGCTCCTCTCCTTGTCTCCACTCGTCAGCCAACCCAGCCCACCACATCATCTCTTTAATCTTCCATCCCATTCATAATCCCCCAAAAGTCCGACTGACCTCTCTTCCTTCTGCCCTCACTTCTGTTTCCCTGGACCTACCATTTGGGGAAAGGCACAGGTTATACTGCTGTTGTCTCCTGGCAGCTACACTTGAGAGACTCATGCACTGTGGCTCCTGAAATATAAACTGGAAACTACTGATAATAGACTAACCGGCTCTGTTGCTGACACTAGCAGTGCCACCATGTTGGTGACATTGAAACATGGGGAATAAAACGATGGCAGCAGTTTAGAGCAGCTTGGAAGATTTATTATGGCTGCAGCTGGAAGTGTTACATCATGTCAGATGATAATTTGGCAGTGTAAATTATGAGTTGCAGGAGAATGTTAATTAAGAATTGCTAACTGTGCAGGAAATCATTATGTCTGACAGTGAGCAACTTCACGTGTCAGCATTTTGATT
Source organism: Gekko gecko (assembly GCA_029375565.1). Taxonomy (NCBI): domain Eukaryota; kingdom Metazoa; phylum Chordata; class Lepidosauria; order Squamata; family Gekkonidae; genus Gekko; species Gekko gecko. Next base: position 31,912,043 of record JAPDNY010000006.1, read on the forward strand.
TTTCGTATCTGTAGAAGCCAGTGTTGTGGCTTGGGGAATGGCGGAATTTGATTAATTAGGACTTGTCGGCAATGATTTAACATTGGGGAGAATTAACACATTTCCTGGTAAACTACTTATAACTGCATCGTTAAATATGTTAACAGACAACTACTGTATAATATTGCATCATGATCAATAGGACACCCGAAGCTTCTGACGCAGCACAACAGAAGACAACATATAAAGTACATAACTGGAGAAGAGTTGTGTACCAGGATTTTCCTAATGAAGAAACGGAGTTGGCAAAAGTTTCCATTTGCACAACTTCTGATGCACCAACCTCATGAGATGCACATCAGCAGCTCTCATAGTTATACTGCCATTTTCTGGAATGGTAAAAATAGGAATTAGCAGGCCATAATATGTGGCTGTAGGCCTGTACTTGATTTGATGGTTTGCATGTTTAGCAGGCCTAAAACAGGGCATATCTGCAGAAGTTGAATTCAGGGTCACTGTAGGTGTCTGTTCATCTCATTAATTCTTATAGCCACGAAGATATCTTCAGGGCAGATGAAATAATCCTTCACATAAAATAAAGAATCTCTGTCCTGATTTTCTGGTTTAATATTTCCAGGAAGCTTTTAAGTGGGTGTAGGGAGTAGGGTTACCAACCCCCATTGGTTGCTGGAGATCTCCTGGGATTACAACTTACATCCAAGTGATGTCCAAGTGACAGAGATCAGTTCACCTGGAGAAAATGGCTGCTATGGAAGGTGGACTTTATGGCTTTGAAGTCCCTCCCTTTCCCAAACCCAATCTTCCTCAGGCAATCTCCAGGTATTTTCCAACCTGGAGCTGGCAACCCTAGTGGGGAGTCAGTTAAGCATGATTCAACACTGTTTAAGCTAACATTTAGGCAATTTCAGGTCTGCTGTTGTATTACAAAGAGTACCCAAGGTTGCTTACAAAGGAGGAGTATAAAGTAGAAGTACTCTTGTACTGGACCTGGAAAGTGCTGCTAGTGCAGAACAGAGCAGTACAGGTGTTGACAGCAACATCTGAGTGGACATGCATTCAGCCTGTGCTGAGCCAACTGCACTGGCTGTCAATAAGAGGAGGACACTGCACTGGCTGCCAATAGCATACCGAATTTGCTTCAAGGTGCTGTTTTTTACCTTTAAAGCCCTATATGGCCAGGGTCCTACATACCTGAGGGACTGCCTTTCCCAATATATACCCCAGAGAGCACTACGGTCGGGGTCTCAAAATTGATTGACCCTCCCAGGCCCCAAGGATGCCAGGCTTGCCACCACCAGGGCCAGGGCTTTCTCAGTGGCGACCCCATACTGGTGGAATGAACTCCCAGAGGAGATCAGGGCCCTGCGGGATCTCTTACAGTTCTGCAGGGCCTGCAAGATGGAGCTCTTCCACCAGGCTTTCAACCAGGGAGCCGCCACCACTATAGAGTCCTGGCCCTTGGTTTTGACACCTAGCCTGTGCCACAGTAAGATCATGAGCAGAATGACTGCTAGACCTCTGTGTATACTTTGAAAGTAAGCTGGGACAAAAAGAGGGGGGGGGGACTGAATCTAGAAACCTGGGATCCAGAACCTGAAAAGTTTAGTCAAATAGACAAGAGGGCCAACAATAAAAGCTTAATATATATATATAGTGTATAAAAAGATACATGTATTTATTAACAAAGAATTTAAAAATATATAAGGGCCCAATCACGCCTCCTGTCTATTTGACTAACCTTTTCAGGTTCTGGATACTTTGAAAGTAAGCCATCTCAAACAATTAATTAACCATCACCAGCACTTTATGCATTTGTATCAGTTATAACTGAATTGATTTTAGATTATTTGGGATTGTTTTAATGGTATTTATGCATTGACTGTGAGCCGCCCTGAGCCTGCTTTGCGGGGAAGGGGGGGGCACTCATGAGATTAATAAATAAATAAATAAAAGTACTGGGTCAAGTTCAAGGTTTTGGTACTAAGCTTCAAAGCCCTATGCAGCCAGGGACCTGCATATCTGCAGGACCGCCTCTCCCAAAGTATGCCTCACAGAGCCTTACGCTCTAGTAATCAATGTCTTTTAGCTGCCCCCAGCCCAAAGGATGTCTGATTAGCCTCAACCAGGGCCAGGGCTTTTTTGCCCCTGGTCCCTGCCTGGTGGAACAAGCTCCCACTTGAGATCAGGGCCCTGCATGATCTGTTACAATTCTGCAGGGCCTGTAAAATGGAGCTGTTCTGCCAGGCTTTCAGTTGAGGCATCAAATGTCCAAACCCATCTTGGCCTCCCCTGCTGACAAAGATGATTTTCTTAATCTAGTGAACTTGTCCAGCTGTGGTACTCTGAAATGCTTCCATCCGAGCTTTGCTATCAAGACAAGCTCCCTCTTTCTTTGCTGCGTGGTTGATTTTAATATTAATGTTATTGTTAAATTTATATTTATTGCTATTGTAGTCACAATCTTTATGAGACTTTGCAACCCACCCTGATCCTGCTTGCAGGGAGGGTGGGATAGAAATTGAATTAAAACAACAACAAGAAGAAGCCAGAACCTTAAAATATGGACAATCCCTGGTAAATTACGGCAGTTGGAGTGTCTGTACTTTAGGCCTGATCTGCATATGCAGCAGGATAAACTGGTGATGTCCTGTGCTGATGATCAAGTGATTTTAAATAGATACCACTTTGGTGGGAAGGTAACAGCATTCTGTGCATGTTGGTGTTTAGTCATGCTGGCCACATGACTGCAGAAACATCTTCGTACAGTGCTGGCTCTTCGGCTTGGAAACAGAGATGAGCACCACAACCCTAGAGTCAGATTGCACTGGCTTTCCAGCAAGGGATCCTTTACCTTTACCTAAAAAAGTAATTTTAAATGGTTCCCATTCTTCTTAAAATTGAGATGGACACTGCTTCTGTGGGATTCTGTTCCATATGTGTGTGTGTGTGTGTGTGTGTGTATATATATATATATATATATATATATATATATATATATATATATATATATATATATATATATATAAAAACGGCTTGGAGAAGATTCAGCAAAAAAGGATCTTTCCCAGCCTTCTTCTTCCTTACTGTTTACTCTGAAAATCATCTTGGAGAGTCCACAAAGACAGTGTGGAGTATTGCAGTGATGTGAGGGAATCAGATAAAATGGTCTCCTCTTCCCTCCACCACTGATGCAACCCACTAATGGAAGAGGGAGAAGAAAACAATTTTAACTGATTCCCCTCATTGCTGTGGCACCCTATAGCATAATGTATTTTCTTTGCGAGGCTTTCTTAATGCTCTGAGATGTTTTTCACAACAAACAGCAAGCTTCTTGTGGAAGGGAACTGCTTGAGGGAAATTTAGTACGCCAATTACACCTGTGAACTTTCCCTATGACTCCAATCTACGAAGTTTTCAAAAACCTTAACCCCCATCTATAGTGCTAAATGGTACAGTCCATTCCACCATGCTTCACCATCTCACTCAGTTGTATGTGTAGCTCCAGCCATGGATGGGTGTTTAAACCCAGTCCCGTGCATTCTGCAGGAGAATAAGTTGGTGATGTCCTGTGGTGGTGGTAGAAGTTTCCTGCAGTAGTGCTGAATTATAGAATTTGGCTTCTGAAGTCTTATACAAGTTAATTTAAAAATAAATCCAAATGCAGGAATATGAAAAATGTTATCAGTGACCAAGACAGGCCTGACAGGGTAAAGCTACTGTTTTATCAGTGCTTACAAGGCTTGAGCAATCTCCTCCGTCCCTTGTTCTTCTTTGGCCCAGTTGACTCATTTTGAAAGAACTCATTACTTCATATAATAGTTTTTACTCCCCCCCTTCCCCTTTCCCCACACATAAAGTTATTAAAAACAACTGGAAACCATTGCCAAAGAAGCCTCGTTAAATTGGTTTAGCATATTTTTAACAGACTCCTTGTGGTATATTAATGTGTATTGTTATGTTATTTGCTGTTGAATTGCCTCAGGAAGCCTCTGGGGAAATGAGCAAATGAGATGAGAAGAAATAGAAATCTCCAGCATCCTTGTTCCTAGAGAAAAAGCAAATCAATACATTGGAATGAGACATATTTTTTTTTGTAACCACGCAGTACAAAGGATGAGGTGGAGAGAGAAATGGAATGGCTGCCCAAGGGTATCCAGAGCCTCAAGGCTGCACACTGTGATTGGATCCTACTTTGTATATTTTATTTGTAATCATGGACTCTCTATCACAAAATGGGATTTATGTTTATATGCTGGTGCCTGGAGTTAATGTATTTCTTTTCATATAAACAAGACCAAAAGAGTTCATCCATCTATAATGGCATGAAACTTTGTCGTATGAACATTTCTCATGTAGAATTTTCCTAACATTTCCCAGCTTAAAAATCCCCCAAAACTCCCCAGAGTCACTTGTTTGTTTAAATATTTATTTATGAAACATACAAACCATTTTTCCATTTAGGAAAATACCCAAAGTGGCATAACTTTATTGAGTACCTTAAAAGTGAATGCTGGCAATAACAACAGCATTACTTTTCTGCAATCAGCTTTTAAAAAATAACACGGTACAAACTTGAAACCTAGTTTGAAAAAACTTGACCCTTTAACAGAAAATGGTCTAGAAACATAGTGCTTTACAAAGCCCTCTTGAAGATCAATCAAGATGTCACAAGAGAGCCAATCAAGATGTCATAATCAAGAGAGCCAGTTTGGTGTAGTGGTTAAGTGCACGGACTCTAAACTGGGAGAACCGGGTTTGATTCCCCACTCCTCCACTTAAACCTGGCTGGATGACCTTGGGCAAGCCATAGCTCTGGCACAGCTGTTCTTGAAAAAAGAGCAGTTTCTGTCAAGAGCTCTCTCAGCCCCACCTACCTCACAGGGTGTCTGTTGTGGGGAGGGGAAGGGAAAGGAGTTTGTAAGCCGCTCTGAGACACCTTTGGGTAGTGAAGGGTGGGGTATAAATCCAATCTCTTCTTCTTTTCCTCTTCACAATGAGGGCTTAGAAAGTTCCTCCAGGACCCCCAACGAACTAAACCCAGACTTTTACGGAGGAACTCTACCTGTTTGTTTGCATGTTATACAATTTGGGTCTAGATCTTCTAACTGGAACCATGCCAGCCACCATCTTACAACATCTACACTTGCCTATTCCTCTCAGACTACCCCAGGAGGTGGATGGTTTTTCTTCCAAATGTTAACTCTTTATTTATAATCCCTTTAATTACCCTTTCCTACAAAAGCCAGAGCCCCTGAACTCCATTAGCAAGCCATTCTACAGAAGACCCCAAAATGTTCTTATATGAACAGAGGTAGAATATACTATGAGGCATAACAGACTGCACAGGTTTTTTTCAACATCCCCCTGACTGCTGCTGTGTCTTATACAATTTATCCTGATATATATAATTTGAATTTTACCTGATTGCATTTCACTCTATACATTAGGTTCCTACGGCTACCTGGCCACTGGCCAGGAGTGTGTGTGTGTGTGAGGGGGTAAGGCTGCCAGCTCCATGTTGGGAAACTCCTGGAGATTTGGGGGGTGGAGCCTGGGGAAGACACGGACCTCAGTGGGGTGCAGTACCATAGAGTTCACCCTCCAAAGCATGCATTTTCTCCAGGGGAATGGATCTTTGTAGTCTGGAGATGAGCTGTAATTCCAGGGGACTTCCATGTACCACCATCCCTACTATACATCCTCAATTTAAGGCCCCTTAACCCCAGTGTTTGTTTCCTTTCCTACCTCCTACTTGCATAATGAGATTCCACTCATTGCTTTGGATCCCACTAAAAAGATCTATGCCCAAAAGAGAACAGGAACCCACCCTCTTACTGTGGCAGCTCTCTAGCTCTCCCTTCCCATGTTGCTTCCCAGGTCCCCTAGAGCAGCATTTCAAGGAGATTTGGGGGGGGGGGGTTGTACTTCTGTGCACAGAATTTAGATAGGATCTGATCCATCTAAAAATTGTATTTGAAGAAGTGGACTCTATTTAGGGTTGCCAGACCCCCCAGTGGAGGTAGGGATCCCTTGCTGCCAGTCCCTGCCTCCCAGCTGCTGATCAGCTGGCTGGTGGGGGGTCATAGCTTCAGAAAGAGAAAGGCCCAGGCCTCATTGCTGGCATCACACAAGAAGTGACATCATCACACCAGTAACATCCGTGTGAAGCTCCGCTATTTGCAGGGCCGGCTCAAGGTGCTTCTGTGCCTTAGGTGGGCACAGATGCCAACCTCCCGGTGGGGCCTGGAGTCCCCGCCCTAGCTGCTGCCTCCTCCACCACCCGAGGGTGGAGGGGGAGGGTGGGCAAGCTGCACTGCCGCCTCCTCCTGCACCCTGGCTGGCCTCCTCCACCGAAGGACAATGGTCAGGTACACCGAGGGATCCCCATGCTGGCCGGCTGCTGCCACTTCCTCCTCCACCTGAGGGGGGAGGGGGGGAGGGCAACCTGTGGTGGGGGAAGCTGGAGAAGGAGGAACAGGGGCAGGCTGGAGGCAGTGCTGTCTAGCTCACCTGTAAAGCGCTCGATGATGTTTCGCCCGGCAAGAGGCAAGAAACTGAACTGTTTCAAACAGGCTCATTCCACATGGGTGACTGGTGCAGACCCCAGGGACCCCTTGAAGGGTTACAATATTTATTCCAGCCTAAACTGGGTGGTGATTTTTGTTAGTCTTAAAGGTGCACTCCCCTCCACTACAGACTTCTGTTTTCATTGGGCTAGATCTGTAGTCCAGTCCTTAACACAGGAGCAAGCCCCGCCAATGCACACTGGGGCTTAACTTTTGTGTTGAGAGGCAGGAGATCTTGCTGTCAAGCCCTCCAGTGTTCGGCTGGACAAACACGTTTACTTTGTGCCTGGCTGGGCATTCTCTGGTGGTGGCGAGTCCCCACAGTGGCTGCCGCCTGTGCCCTGGCCGGCTGGCTGGGCATTCTGGCGGCGGTGAGTCCCCACGCTGGCCGCCACCTCCTCCTCTTCTACCTGAGGGGGGAGGGCAGGCGAGCTGCGCTACCGCCACCTCCTGTGCCCCAGCCAGGCGTCCTTTCTCTAGCGATGGTGGGCAGTGGCAGTGAGTCCCCACTGGCCGCCACCATGCCGCCAAGGGGGGAGGGAGGAGGGCGGGTGATCTGCAGGGCACAGGAGCACCCTGGCCAGGGCAGTTTGGTGCCTCTGTGGGCCAGCGCGCCCTAGGCGAGCCAGCCCTGGGTATTTGGGTGAAAATTCTATGGTAGAAGCCAGTTTTACCATAGAGTTTTTGGGCAAATATCAGAGCATCATCTAAACATTACTGGTGTAATTGCATCACTTTCTGTGTGACACTGGCAACAAGGCATGGGTCTTTCTCTTTCTCCAGGTAAGTCCCCCCATCCCCTGCCAGTTGCCAGGAGGGAGCTGGCAACTCTAGCTCTATTTCATGCAAGTTTATGCTGGAATAAAATTGCACTGATCTTTGTACCACAAGACTCTGAACCACACCAACATGGTTGCCTGACTGGAATTCTAATGCTAGTGTTTTTGTTGTTTTACATTGCATTTTAAGTAGCACTAAGGTCACCGTGCCACTGCATTTGTTTGAGCAGAACATTTTCTAGCAACACAACCCAGGAATTTCCTTGAATCCCTCATATTTCTTGACTTCAGATTTGAATAAAGTGTATGTGGGAGGAGGGTTGTTTCTAAGATTTTGTCCATCCTCATCTTTCCCAGATTATAAAGCTAAAGTTAATATGCGTACATTAATTTCTTTCAGACATGCATTGAACTTTAGAAATCCTCTATTATCTCAGGCAATGAGACTTTATGGTGCAAGGAGAAATATTTTTTTTAAAAAAATGCCTCTGAATTCCTAAATTGTGTCTTTTTTGTATTTAAATTTTATCTAGGTAACAGGCTATGTCCACAGTCTATAAACTGCATAGCATAAAAGCAAGCTGATTGGTACCTTATGAATATCAAAATGATGACTGTCCTTGTGAACCTGTTAAGTTTTGGCAGCTGAGAATTTGTGGCTCCTAAGCACAGAATGAGGGAAGCCTGTAATCCATCCGGCAGATCTGAGAGGGTGTTTTTTTTTTTTTGCTTTCAAAATCTCTTCTATGAAAGGCACTCCTGCCTATAAACTTTTAATCTTCCACCCACGTTGTAATAATTAGGAACTGACAGCTTCTGAACCCACTTCTGTTGTTAGCCACCAGAAGATACGAAAGCTGCGTCAGAGTATTTATTGTGACTGAAATGTTATGCCTGGATAAGAATACTTACAACAGGTTTGGTGGGTTTTTTAAAAAAAAAATCTGTAATTTTTGTTCCAAGGGAACAACCCTGCTATCATCAATTGAGTCTGCTGTATATCCATCCAGCTAGGAGGTACTATGGAGTGTTGATCTGCTGGTCTGACTTTAGATTCATGTACCAGTAATGGCATTATGTATGATCGTGAAATCTTTATTCTTCCATGGATTTATCCCCTGATCAGCAGCAACTTTTTAACAGGTGAAATATTTTGATATAGGGTTGCTAGCCTCCAGCTGGGGCCTGGAGATCTCCCGCTTTTACAACTGGTCTCCAGCTGACAGAGATCAGCCCCCCTGGAGAAAATGGCTGCTTTGAAGGGTAGACTCCATAGCATTATGCCATGCTGAGGCCCCTCCCCAAACCCTCCCCTCTCCTGGCTCCACCCCCAAAGTCTCCAGGTATTTTCCAACCCAGACCTGGCAACCCTATTTTAAAATAAGCAGGCTTTGAAGGACTGAAATGTTTAGCCACTCTGACTGATTGCCACAGGACTGAGTAGGCTGACCTCCTTTATGCATCTTAGCTACTTAGCCTTATTTCCATGTGTCTGTTCTCACTTGTGCATGAAGTCAGCAGATGATGTGCATAATGGAGGGGGGGTGTCTTTGGGATCAGGGTCTAAGCTAAGTAGTGTTGCCAGGTCTTTGGGCACTTGAAGGAACACCAGAAGTAGCCACCACCAACACCCCTGCCTTGTCAATGCCACCTTACCTCACTGCCTGCCTGCCTGCCTCACAGTTTCTGCTGCTGTTGTAGCCTCCACCTGTCCACTTCATTGTTGCTGCTGCCATCAGTGGAGGAGACAGTCCTTCTTATCTCTTCATTGCTTCAGCCCTCTTTACTGCCCCTGCCCTGTAGGCCTACCTGAATTCCTGCACAATTACTTCTTCTCAAGAGAGTTTGGCCACCATTCTGCATGAGCTGGCAGCATGCATCCAATAGTGGTGAGCAAAGGCTTGCATGAGAGAAAGGGTACTGGTGTGTGTGCTTGCCATGATATAGAGGGCTTGGAGAGCAAGCAGATAAGGATTATTATCTCCTCCAGCTTCCAGGCAGGGATGGTGGTTGGGCAGCAATAAGCAGCAAGCAAACGGCTAGATTTGTTCACACTGTGTACACACACTGTCCAACTTTTACATACAAATTAGATAGTATGTATATATAAAGAATGTTGTCTATACATACATACATAGTGTGAGATATTCAAGCAAAGAAGCAGAAAATTATGTGAAAATACAGAATTTTCAGTATTGATGAAATGGAAATGAGGATTTGGAGCTGAAAAGCGGGGATGAGAGGTTCAAACTAATTCCTTTTTACAATTCAGTGTGCTTACCTTTGACTGATAAATATGTAGTTTAAAATCTATTGTGGACTCAGGGGTGATCTGAGGGGAGGGCAAGGTGAGAATGGAACACCAAGACACCAGAAACCTGGAAAAAGAGGCCACAGCTTTATTGAATACAATGCAAAAGCACTGTATCAGCATGGGGATGGATCTTGCAACAGGCAACCCACCTGCTGCCCAATATTCCCACCCACCTACTGGCCCACCTGCCAGAGGGGTAACACTGTGGAGTGGGGAGCCCAGGGATCCATGGGCTGTGTGGTTCCCACACCACCTGGTGGTGAAAGCCAGCTGGAAGCCCCCAAGCTGGGAATGCCACTGAAAGCTTCACCCCCAAGAACCCTTAGGAAGGTCCCCCGAATGGGGGAAGCAGGCACACAAGCACAGCCTCCCTCCCTAGAGGATCTGTCCCAATGCACAAACCACCTATTAAGCTGTGATAAATAAAGTTAAAACATCAAGAACCAAAACACAGCCTGTGACAACCACTATGCAGGGAGGGAAAACAACAACCAACTGGCGAACTGGCACAGTGGCAGCTGCATTAAGAAGAGATGGGGAGGAGCAGAGGAAGACCTCGAACTCCAGGTCCCCAGAGCTTCACACCCCCCACTGACCAGCCCAGAGTGGATGTGATTGCTTGCCTCCTGGCTGCCACTGGGAACACTCTTCTCCGGCTGGCCTTGTTCTGCTCCCCATTAGCTCTAGGCCATAAAGGCAGCTGCCAGGTGAGTCAGTTTGGTGTAGTGGTTAAGTGCATGGAGTCTAATCTGGGAGAACCGGGTTTGATTTCCCACTTCTCCACTTGCAGCTGCTGGATGACCTTGGGCAAGCCATAGTTCTGTCAGAGCTGTTGTCTCATGCACAGTTCTCTCAGAGCTCTCTCAGCCCCACCTACTTCACAGGGTGTTTGTTGTGGGGTGGGGACGGGAAAGGAGTTTGTAAGCCACTCTGAGACTACAAGTGAATGGCGGGGTATAAATCCAATCTCCTCCTCCTCCTCCACATTGCTAAATGAGGAAATCTGCCTTTGCTAAATCTGAGGATTTTTATAGAATTTGATGTTCTCCTACCTTTAATAATGTAGAAAGTGAGGCCATCCATAGTCCTGGTTGCAGGACACAATCCACTGGGAACTCTTGTTCATGAGAGAATGAAAAAGGATGAAAGAAATCTGCACAAGAGCACTGCTCTGTGCCTTATGTTTTAATGGGTGTATCCTGGTTTGGTGCAGTGGTTAGGTTTGGTGTAGTGGTTAAGTGTGCGGACTCTAATCTGGGGGAACTGGGTTTGATTCTCCACTCCTCCACTTGCACCTGCTGGATGACCTTGGGCAAGCCATAGTTTTGGCAGAGCTGTTCTTGAAAAAGAGCAGTTTCTGTCAGAGCTCTCTCAGCCCCACCTACCTCACAGGGCATCTGTTGTGGGGAGGGGAAGGGAAAGGAGTTTGTAAGCCACTCTGAGACTCCTTTGGGTAGTGAATCTCTTCTTCTTCTTCTGGTGACCTTCCCAGGGGACTATTCCCCAAGGGATTAATCCAGCAAGCGTTGGTTACATAGAAGCCCTGCTTTTAATCATGTAGACTGTAATGAGCAAGACCTGATGAACTGTATCCAAGACTTAAGCCCAGAAGAGAGAATTCTATACTACTGCTTACCAGATCCATACAACCAATTAAGCTTTTGACCACTCTGCATTTGAAATGTTCTAATGAGACAGCTGTGGGTGAAATAAATAAAGTAATTTTCAAATTAATAAAGGATGAGAGGACAAGTTTCCAGCAACCTGCACAAGGAGGAAATGTTTACGAAGAGTGGCTTCATTCTTCTTGAGACACTCTGGGACCAATTTCTGCTCTTTCCACTATACTGATAAAGGAGGTCTAGTTCTAAATTGCATATGAAACTGAACAGTCATAAAGAAAATTATTGGAGCATTGCAACACCTAGCTATACTAGGTGACTCTGATCTGGCTGTCTGTATTTGCTAGCTGTTAACTCATTTATCAAGATAGTTGGGTTTTCATGAGACCATAAATATAGCACTGATGGATCATCTAGTCAAGCATCTTGTTTCACAGAGTGGCTAACCCTGCAAGGCCAACAGAGCATAGAGGCCGTCTCCCCCACCCCACCCAGCATTAGTGTTCACAGGTTTACTCCATCTGGATATCAAGGTTTCCTTTTGTCATTCTAATATTGCTAGTTCTCTGTTTTAGAAGAGGGAAGAGTTAGATTATTCCTGAACTAGCAGTGGGCTGGCAATGCTGATTTCCTGGTCAGGGAACCGGAGAATATGATCACCAGGAAAATGTATCATGGTCAAACTCCCCAGCTTACACACCAAGTGAACTCCTGGTCAGATTATCTCATTTTTAATATATATATATATATTTGCTTTTCAAAAAAATTAAAAATGATGAACAGCATTTGTAACATGACATTACGATTTTAAACCAAATAGGCTTTTTCACAGTGGGTTTTTGATGCTGCTCAGCTTCTTACCAGCATCTGATTTTCCCCTCTTTTGCAGACAATGTTGTTTGCCAGTCGCTGTTCTCATGTCGTTTTTGTTTGTTTTTCAGTTTTACCCATTATTTTTTCAGACCACCATAAAAGTGATTTGAAACAATGCAGAAAGCACCTGCAAAGAATGAACCTGCAGGATCCTGGCATTGTAAACCTCTTAATAAACCACTTAAGTTTTCTTACTGAGCACAGAGTGGATTGATCACATGAAGCAGCCCTACGCTGAGTCCAACCATATGACAACCAAGCTTAATATTTTCTAATCTGACTGGCAGCAGTGCTCTGCCTTCTCAAGTAGAGGACATTCTACATCACTCATTGCCTAGTTTTGTTTTCCCAGCTTGGACACAAAAATCACATTTTGGGAAAAGGCCAAGGCAAACTTGGAGTTAAATAAGCTTGTCTTGTCTCTGTCACTTGTTAAGATTTCACTATCTTCCCCAAGCAGTGGGTCTACCCTTTCTTTATTCTTCATGTTCTAGACATAGTCAGATAAGCCCTCATTGTTTTTAGCATCCCTCAAAAACTTCAGCCCCTTCTGGGCATTAGCCTTCCCGACACTATCCTAACAGGGTCCAATTACTGTTTTATATTTGTCAGTTATGTGTCATTGCTTCACTCTCCTTTAAATGTCTGTCTCTCTATATAATAATTCTGTTTTGGTCATGGACTCTCCTGAACATTCCACACACTCCCAAATAAATTGACCCCCTGATCTGTCACTCAGAAGCTGTCCCTGTCCACTGGCTGCATTGCCTGAGTCTCACCTCCAATATTCTAAACAGCTTGCTGTTCCTTTCCCCCCAATAGCCAGTTGGAACACAGAGGTTGTTTGCATATGTGGCCTGATTGGCCTTTGCCTCTAACATTCTAAACAATTTGTTGTTGCTGTTGGGAGTCATTGAACGTGTCCTGAGGTAAAATACATATCCCAATCTTCCCTTAAATGGTCACTGGAGTTGCCAGTCTCTCTGTGGAGCCTGGAGATCTCCCAGAAATTACCATGTTCCCCAACCACAGCACATCATTTCCCCTACAGAAAATTTCCCTGCTATTACAATGGCTGCTTTGCACAGTGGACTCTATGGAATTATACCCTGCTGAATTCCCTCCACACCCCAAACCCTGCCCTCCCCAGGCTCTACCCCTCAAATCTATAGGTCTGGCCCTCCCCTTAGTATTGCCAGCCTCCAGGCAGCACCTGGAGATCTCCAAGATCAGTTCTCCTGGAGAAAATGGCTGCTTTGGACAATGGACTCTATGGAATTACACCCTGCTGAGGTCCCTCCACACCTCAAACCCTCCCCAGGCTCTACCTCTCAGATCTACAGGTATTTCCCAACCCAGAGTTGGCAACCCTGTAACTGGCTATGGAACCGCTTTCCAGACCCTGGGATCCGTGAAGACATGGCATAGGAGGAGGTTACAGGAGTCTAAGAGTCTCTAGGCTAAGTTACAGGAGACGCAGAGAGCTAATGACAGCTGAGGAAATCAGGAATGGCCAACAACCAGCTGGAATTTTTAATCGCTTCCCATTTTCCTTCTTCTTGGAATAATTTGAAACTATACCTTCAGTATTTCACATTTTGTATCCTCCCATTCGTCTTGAGCTCTTTTCTCCTGTACAGTTTCAAACCATGGGATCTTACTGCCTTTCCCCCCCTCTCTAAGCTCTTTTGTAACTGGCTTTCCGAAAGTTCAGGGTATGCATTTATAATCCATGATAACAGATGCCCTTGTTCTTTCCTGCACCTTTTGTGAAATGAAGAAGACAAGAATTTATTGGACATCCCCTTACAAGCCAACATAGATTCCTGGCAAATGTCAGGATAGCTGAAGCCCCTCATTAACACTATTCCTCACACCTTTGAGAATTTTATAAGCTCTGGTGGGAAGGCGTCATCGAGATCTTCCACCACCTTCCTGCTGTATATTTTTTCTCTTGAACAATTATATCATTCAACTCCTGTATTCTAATCATGTTTCTTATCCTCCCAAGTCTCAGCAAAACTTATTAGTTCATACTTAACTTCCAGTATTCAGGTTTAAAGTTCACCTGCTTTGTGCTCCCTACTCTATGCATTAATATATAGACATTGGAGACCATGGTACACTATCAGTTTCCCCATCATATTTTCCTGCAAATTTCCTGATGCTTTCCTTGCCATCCTGCCTCCTCTTATGTCACAGGTGGGATTGGATCCCATGAATCCATTCTGCTAATGGTGGTGCTTTCCCTTAGCACAAGGAGACTTCAGCTGTCACAAGAGGCACAAGGGGAAAGCTCTCTGCACCAGAAAACTGCTACCATTCGTGGAACTCATCATCATCATCATCATCTAGATTTCTGAATCCCCCAACCCTGCAAGTGGGTTCTGGGTGATTTACAGCATTAAAACAGATAAAATACAATCAACATGATAAAATTATTACAATGCACTAATAAAACAATAATAAAATCCAGATGGTGATCAATCCCTTTTTTGCCTGCTGCTATGAGGGGATGTGGGACCAAAAGTATAAAAAAGGAGGGTGCCAGTTTTAACCATTGCTGTCCTCAACCAAAAGCCTGGTGGAACATCTCTGCCTTACAGGCCCTACAGAATTGCATCAGATCCCGCAGGGCCCTGATGTTTTTCAGCAGACATTTACACCAGGTTGGGGCCAGGACTGAAAAGGCCCTGGCCCTGGTCAAGGACAGCCACACCTCCCCAGGGCCAGGGACCACAAGTAAGTTGTTATCAGCTGATCTCTTCTGGGGACATATTGGAGGAGGTGGTCCCAAAGGTACCTGGGTCCCTGACTGCTCAAGGCCTTAAAAGTCAACCCTGATACCTTGAACCTGACTCGATACTCCTTCAGTAACCAGTGTAGCAGGCACAGCACAGGTTGTATATGTGCTGTCTGTGACATTCCCGCCAGGACTCGCACCGCCACATTCAGAATCAGTTGGAGCTTCCAGGTCAGTCTCAAGGGCAGGCCAGCATAGAGAGAGTTACAGTGGTCCATTCTGGAGGTGACCATTGTATGTCTGTGATCCAACCCCATGTTCTTATTCCCCAGTACCTGGTTCACTGCTTTGTTCTGGGCTTTTTTTTTTTTTAAAGACATATACTATATTTCTCCTGCCAACCTAGCAGTTCGAAAGCAAGAAATTGCAAGTAGATAAATAGGTACCACTTCGGTGGGAAGGTAACAGCGTTCCGTGCGCCTTGGTGTTTAGTCATGCCGGCCACATGACCACGGAAACGTCTTCGGACAGCGCTGGCTCTTCGGCTTTGAAACGGAGATGAGCACCGCAACCCTAGAGTCGGATTCGACTGGCTTTCGAGCAAGGGAACCTTTACCTTTACCTTACTATATTTTAAAGACATACTGCTATAATAGTTTATGTAACTTGGATATAGTTTCAATTGAACAAACAATTCCCCCCCCCAATTTTATAAG
This sequence comes from Gekko gecko, assembly GCA_029375565.1. Taxonomy (NCBI): domain Eukaryota; kingdom Metazoa; phylum Chordata; class Lepidosauria; order Squamata; family Gekkonidae; genus Gekko; species Gekko gecko. The sequence continues at coordinate 31,927,656 of JAPDNY010000006.1, forward strand.
GGTGACTGGCTTTCAAGGGGCCGCAGTGGCTCAGAGGTTAAGACACTGAGCTGCAGACTGGAAGGTCTGTAGTTCGGCAGTTCGAGACCCGAGTGCCGCATGACAGAGTGAGCTCCCGTCTCTGGCCCCAGCTCCTGCCAGCCTAGCAGTTCGAAAGCAAGAAATTGCAAGTCAATAAATAGGTACCACTTCAGTGGAAAGGTAACAGCATCCTGTGCACCTCAGTCATGCTGGCCACATGACCACAGAAACGTCTTTGGACAGTGCTGTCTCTTCGACTTGGAAATGGAGAAGCGTGCCTCCCCCTAGAGTCAGATTTGACTAGCTTTTGAGCAAGGCAAACCTTTACTTAACTGGCTTTCATAAGTGAGGAGTTTTTGTTGTTGTTCCATTTGGCATTCCCTCAGTGCTCCCTCCTTCCTAACTAATGTTTTAATTGCTGTTTTTATGTTTTGTATGTGTTTTAACTCTTTTTAAAATTGTTTTAATGTGTGTGGTTTGGGGGGTTGATATTAACGGTTTTAAAATGTGGTTTTATGATGTATGTCTTAAATTGTTAGCTGCCTTGATGGCCCTTGTAAGGGCAGAAAGGTAGAATATAAATTTTGTAAGTAAAATTAAACATATATTCCATAAAATTTTGGAGAGCAGACCACAGGGAGAAGGAAAGGAATACATGCTTCTTTTAAAAAGTACGTTGCATAGCAAATTCTTTAGATGTCTTATGGCATTAAAATGAAAATCTATTTTGGATACTATCAGTATATTTTTGGCAATAAATAAATCTCCTTTCTTCAAATTCCACAGATCTTTCATGATTGTGTCTATAGCTACTGGGGTTTTCTTCTACGCCATTCAAAGGCAAATTGTTCTGTTCCATTTTTCCATTTCACTTAATTATGGGGTGCATATTTGAAGGACAGAAAAAAGCGACCAGGAGTTTACAGTCCTGCCATTCTGGAGTTCATACATAATATTTATGAAATCTGTCTAAACAGCTAAATAACAGAGAGATGATGTCCAATAAGACATGGAATTCATCCTCTGCTTTTTTGCTATAAGCTGATGCATAAATTGTGGAACGTTGAGTTTTGGTGGAGGACATGAGTATTGGACACTTTTTATTTTATAGTTTTAATATGGATTTCAATGCTTTTGTAAAGTATGAGATGATTATAAACCTTGTTTCCATGACAACCAGTGTGCTAGGCAAGGGATTCAATGAAGCTGCCAAGGACTTTAATAAATGCTTCCTTTGAAAATGCGTTGGGCTATTCAGATTTACACCTTAACCTTTGATCTACAGTTTAAATAACTGAACTTCTGTTTGGAACATTCCCATGTATGAACACACTGCAGCCTTACAGGGAAAAATATTCTCTGCTTACATGGTGACTTCAGTACTTGTAAGTATAAGCTATGTGGTATGACAAGGATATTGAAAGTAGATGTTGGGGTGGGGAAGTAAAAAAAAATAGTAATGCAGCCTTCTTCCCATGGATGCCAGAGCAGATTATTCACTCAGTCTTCATTTCTGTCCACCAATCAGATTATAAGGCCCACTACCTAGTTTTTGGAGGTCTTCTGCATTAGATGTTGATGAAGTAACTGACTATATATTTATAATTTGCTTTTGTGCTGAGGATTGCTGGTCTAGTTGTGGAAGAACTTTCCAGGATAGAGAATTCTCTTCTCATGTTTGCAGCTCTAGAGACTGATGGTTTAAGAAGGTGGCTGCCTAATTTCTTTCACTGGATCTATGACACAGAGAGACAGATTGTTCACCACTTCTGGAAGCATGGGTGGTGTAGAATTTAGGTCCAGAGCACATCTTATTTGTTTAACTATCCTAATTAGCCGGATTAGGGTAATGTAGTCCCTCACAACACTGTGTCACACTTTACATCACATTTGAATAGTTGTCCCTGCAAATCTTTAAAAGGATATGATGGCACTATCATATTTTTAAAGAATTCTTACTGCTATTGAGGTCTTGCTCATTAATTCATTCTGAGAATAGTTATGCTGGGAAACATTTCTGAGTCAGTGGCTTCAAGTGTGTTTACATGTGGCATCACTTACGCTGTAAGCACCAATTGCTATATCAGAGGAAATCCTTTTTTCTGCTTATTCTAATTGCCATGGAACAATATTTTCTTCCTGAATATCTCCAGCTCTCAAATTGACAAATGATGCTGGCACCATCTATTGGAGCAGCATGCTGGAATAATGTAGTGGGTACAAGAAGAAATTGAAGCTACTTTGTACTGAATCAGACCATTGGTCTATCTAACTCACCATAAATCCTACGTAGAGTTGACCCAGTCTAAGCCAATGGAAATAAATGAAGAATGGAGTAACCCTGCTTAGGATTGTGGAGTATATATTGTTTTTAATAGGTGGGCTGTCAAGCAGAGAGAGCCCACCTATATCAGAACCTGCTATTTGAGATCCTTTAAGTGAAGATGTTCAGCCCTGACCTAGATGGCCCAGGCTGGACCAGTCTCATCAGATCTCGGAAACTAAGCAGGGTCAGCCTTGTTTAGTACTTGGATGGAAGACCACCAAGGAAATATAGGACTGCTACACAGAGGCAGTCAGTGGCAAACCACTTCTGTATGCCTTTTGCTTTGAAAACCCTATAGGATTGCCATAAATTGGCTGCAGCCTGACAGCACTTTCCACCACCAAGTAGTGAAGCTCTCAATTGAACCTGGATCTGAACCTTCTGTGTGTGCAGCAGGTGTTCTACCACCAAGCCGTATCATCTCTGCTCGTTGTCCTCTTCTGGGTTCCCATTCAAATCTCACCTTTGCCAGAAACCCCCTAGTTGGCCTGGCGTTATGTCTAAGCCACCTTATCTGCAATTATAATACTGGTTGTAGTAAACATGACATTTCCAGAGTGGAGCTCTCCAAGGTACCAGAGGCAGAGCTCTGCTCTTTAAATGTAATTTTTCTGCCTCTCCCTTCCAGTTGCAGCCTACTGCACCCCCTGAAATGCTGCTCCACTGGGGGGCAGGTCTGGGGGAACCTCTACTAGAGCAAATTAACATTGAGATCCAACTTAATGGGTGAAATTCTTTGAACACTGAAAGCACTATATAAATGCTTCTTTTTATTACGATTAATAAGAGCATCTGGTCTGACATCTTTGTAATAAAAAAAGCCCTCTGGAAATGGTAAAGCACTTCATCTTTTCAAAGCCAAGGTACTTTTGTGTGCCTATTAAAAGCAAACAGAAGTGAACTTTTTGTTCTTGACTTTGTTTCCCCGTGAGAAAGTACTGTAAATGCAATTGTGTTTGAGCAGCCTTATTTTTAATCTTGCTGGGTCAAAGTTGACCAACAGTAATAATTAGCAGTGAATACACGGGTCTTGGCACACTAAATAGTAAGGCCATTTCCCCCAATATTTTCTTTTCCTTGGCTTGTAATCCTAGATAGACGTTGGGTGGGAGTGAGGAGCTATATTGAATTTGTATAGCTGGAGAGATAATAAACACAACTGCAGTGGGCTGATAGCAGATCAGTATTGGCATTTTCAGTATAAAACCAAAAAGGTCTGTATTGAAGCTGTCATATTGAAACTTGGAGATAAAGGATAATTCCTGGTATTTTCAGAAATGTTGAGAAATAAAAAAAGAAATATAGGCCACAGGAATTAACAATAGGGTGCTTATGAAGCACATGATTCCTCACTTCTGTGGCCAGCTCTTTACAAGGCTGTGTTTTTTTTTTAAACTTAGATGTAACATTTGTGTTTCTAAGTTCCCAGAATGAAACTTTGAAACCTCTGTTCATCCAAGATGGTTTCTAACAGTCACATATCTCAAGGTTACTCCTTTGTTTTCCATGATTCTCTATTTTTTTTTTCCTCCTGTGGTCAACTTTTATATATATAGCAAATTTTCATGGGCAAAGTCAGTGGCCTATGCTAAGATTGCTATTCCACATGGACAGGGGGATTGTAACTAGTGTACTGACCCACAGGCTTCTGGTCCCAGGTTGCAGCATCTCTTCCCCAAAGGTGTCAGGCAAGAGGGCTTTCCAAAGGCAAAATCATTCAGTTCAGAGGTCAAGGTTCCAGAAGTCAGGCTAGACAGAGTTATCCAGTCCAAGGGTCAGGTTCTAAGAATCAGGCAAGGCAGAGTCGGTGGCTTAGCATGTATCGTACATGTTGCTTCCACACCTAACAGTCTCCTTTGGCTGGTTTTTATAGCCACACACCTAAAAGTCATACTTGCAGCCAGCTGCCCAGGGCTAGACCTGCAATTACTCATTTGTGTTATCAGCAAGCAGCTGGCATCAGGCCAGTGTGCACTTTGCTGTCTCTCTTGTAGTTCTGTTCTTAGTCTATGTCTGTGGCATTCCAAGGGTGTGGGTGATACTGGAGACCTGGGGGCAATCAACTGAGTTTCACCTGCTGGATTAGGGACGGAGGGGGTTGGTGGCCCTGCACCACCTTTTGGATGTGAATCCTGACAAGCCTGCAGTTTATCTTTCTGATTGCAGGCTTCTGCTAATTCAGAGATAACACAAGGCTCCCATTCTCCTGAGGCCAGTTTGGTGTAGTGGTTAAGAGCAGCAGACTGTCATCTGGAGAACCAGGTTTGATTCCCCACTTCTCCACATGCAGCTGCTGGTTGACCTTGGGTCAGTCAAAGTTTTTTTCAGAGTTGTTCTCTCAAGAGCAGTTTTCTCAGAGCTTTCTCAGCCCCACCTACCTCACAGGGTATCTGTTGTTGGGAGAGGAAGAGAGTGAGATTGTAAGCTGCTCTGAGGCTCTGAGTAAAGAAGAAGAAGAGAAGAAGAGATTGGATTTATATCCTGCTCTTCACCTGGCTTACAAACTCCTTTCCCTTCCCCTCCCCACAACAGACACCCTGTGAGGTAGGTGGGGCTGAGAGAACTCTAACACAAACTGCTCTTTCAGGAACAGCTATGCCAGAGCTTGTGACTGACCCAAGGTCACATCAGCAGGTGCAAGTGGAGGAGAGGGGAATCAAACCCGGTTCTCCCAGATAAAGGGCAAGGTGTAAATCCAATCTCTTCTTCCTGAGGAGTCCTCACTATTGCTGAGCCCTGGAGGACTCATGACACCTGGCCATGTAGCCAGAACAGGAGATTTAAAGGCAGCCACGGATCGGAAGAGGAAGATTATGGTATGGATAGTGTGTTCCCCTTCTCACTCTGAGGCTCCAGGGAACTAGTAGCTGACAGAAGGCCAAGTGCATAGAGCTAATATAGGCAGATCAGAGTGTGTCCTTACTATAGCTGAACCTCTGAGTTGTGGTCCAGACATGCTGCCACCCTCTTTGAGTAATTCTTGAGTAAGTTAGCACACCAAGGGTTACATTGAAAATAAGTTTGAGGAGAAGATGTTCACCAAAAGGCTTCCATTTTCTGGTGGTCAGCTCATATCTTTGATCAAGGTAAAGGCCATTTTGACCAGGTCAAGGAAATGCTGACTTCACTTTCAACTGGTTTGGTTTGTCCTTAATCAGTGCCATTACAGAGCTAAATCTGATTGGTTAGAAAGAGCCATGATATGATCACATTCTTTGTGTGATCCCTAATTGGCTAGGATCACTCCATGGATAGAGCCCTAACTAGGCATGCTTGAGCAAACTTCAGTTTGGTTTGCATCATGAATTTGGTGACCATGGAATGCATAATTTGACAGATAGATTAGGTCACTCATGAATACTTCAAGCCTGTTGGATGGTTTGCTTTCCTCCTCTGCGCATGAGTCATCAATGACATCTACTTGTGAAGTAAATCCCTTTCTCTGGCATGCACTGCTGCTGTTTCTTTAAAGGATGAATATACACACTCAAATAGACATCAAAATGAATGCTTTTTTTGTGAGGAGGAACCCTAGTCTTATCATTTGTCATCTGCCAAACAATGAGCAATGTGGGGAGTTCAGTGGGGTTGGGGAGGTTCAGAGGGACCCTGTTGAGCAGTGGCAGTTGGGGTCAGCAGAGCAGGGGAGAAGCTGTCCCAATGAAAAGGGTCAGGTCCTGTGGGCAGCCAATCTGTCTGATAAAGGAATGGCTCCTTGCTTATGACCAGTGCATGAGCTGAGCTGGCACTTATTAAGAAGTGGCTTTTAATCTGAAGACCACAGCTGAAATCTTGCTGTACGTGAGAGAAAAAAAATAGGAGTACTAGAATAAAGAGAACTCAGATCCTAAAGGGCTAATAATCAAATAACTTATCTCAGTTATGGGTTGTCATCACAGCCATTTCAACAGCACTTTATTGTTTGCCTTCTCACCTACCTGTTTGATGTAACCCTTTAGTTTGGAACTCACATTCTGGGATTTTTTTGCAGTTGTGTGATTTGCAGTCTCAAAGCTTTTCTTGTGTCTTTATTCCCTCCTGTAATAAGATATTAACCTCGCTCCTTATCTTGTAAGCGTTTATAATTTTATCAATAACACCAGAAAGCTGGCTCATGGGAATAATATGCAAAACACTTTGTCAAGCTTGATACGATGATTACATAGATCAGCAGCATGTATGAGGGATGCTACGAACTTTGTGTCAAACATGGTCAGTCTATGAACAATTCATTTTCAGCAGCCATATTCACTTGTGAGCCAAGCCTTAGACTTCCTCACCTTGGTAATGTCTGCCTTGAGTGATGTGCCACACAGCTTTTTGGCTATGCATTAGCTGTGACAATGGACTTGCTGAACAAAAGCCATTGGGAGCTGGGTGCAACAGCTGGCTTCGCTGTTCCCTCCCCCACCCCCAGAGATCACAAAGTGGCATCGGGGCTAAGTCTCAGTCATATCTTGTTTAACACTCAGCAATATCAGCATCACAGAGACTTATAGAGACTTACAACACAATGGAAATTAAATTCCTCGTTATTAAGGTTCTAGCATTTTTGGCATCATAATACATGATAATATTAGGACCTCTCTGAGGAGATGTTCCCTATAGATGGTCTGGAAACAACCATAATGGAAGATATTCTGATTCGGTCTAATGTGAAATTGACAGTAGGATTAGAAAGGAATACTGTTGAGCTATGCAGCTTCATGAGGTTCTGTGCTAAATACAAATTTGACTAAATTCTGGGCCAGCTGTAATATCAACAGCAATTTAGGAATGGCTATTTCAGAGGAAAATCCTCAAACTGTTCCTAGTCAGAATGGGAAATGAGGACTGTCAAATTGTAATATTTTTGTTGTTAAAGAAAAGATATTGCTCCACTTTAGGTAAATGATTAAAATAAGTAAAGTATCTCAACCGGTGAGGTTTAACATAGGATGAAAATCAGAGTTCCTATCAACAGAATAAGACAAAGAACCCATTGTTTATTTTAAAGTGCATATGACATGCATTCTTTAAATATACTAATAATTAGGGATGCAATCTAGGCAGTTCGGGGCTGCCGGTAATCCTGTGTTTCAGATATCATGTAGTTAATTAATGCATAATGTCAAGGCACAAATCATTTGGCTTTAAAATAGGTAACTGTCTGATACATGATAATGCAATTGTGATCGTTATATCATTTTAAAAGTCACTGTAACAAATTCTCATAGAATTTCCGAGTGCTGTTTTGCAGTGAAATCTTGGATATATTCAGGAATGTGTCTCTAAATCTGGTTGGAAATCCCTCCCTCTGAAATATATTTATTCCCTCTGTTGCAATCTGATTAGAGTTGCCAGTCCCCTAATGGGAATGGGAGATCCCCTGACCCCAGCTGTTGACTGACATCACACCTCTCTAGGAACAGGCTGAAACTCTGTGATACAACCATAGAGTTTGGGGGGAGGAGTCATAGAGAGAACTGAACTCACCACTGGGTTTTCTCAGGGAGTGACATTAGTCCACTCTAAGAATCACAGAGATATCAAAGAGATTCACCAGTTCCTAAAAAGATGTGACTTCACTTCCAGGGAAAAAAACCAAAATGTGATGTCACACCATTGGCCAGTCCCCTCATATCCACATTCTCCCCCAGTCTCCTGCTGGTTGCTGGACTGGGTCTAGAAACCCTAAATCTGATTACTAACATTCATTACTGAGACAAACCTTTCTCCAGGGCTTTTTTTGTAGAAAAAGCCCAGCAGGAACTCATTAGCATAATAGGCCACACCCGACAGCAGAAACTTATTAGCATATTAGGCCACACCCAGACAGTGCAGCTTATTAGCATATTAGGCCACATCCCCATGCTACCATAAGTGTGGTCATCCAGCCACACTCACCTTTTGCTTCTTATTCTGTTTACCTTGTTTGTTGTCAAAACTCAAGGCTTTTGTAGCAGGAGCTCCTTTGCATGCTAGGCCACACAACCCTAATGTAGCCAATCTTAATGAGTTTCTGTTGTTGGGTGTGGCCTATTATGCTAATGAGTGCCTGCTGGGTGTGGTCAATGCAGGAGCCAGCCAGAACTCAATTCCTGTGCATTCCTGCCCCAAAATAGCCCTACCTTTCCCTAAAAAAAAAAAAGAATATGACATGATTACTTGAACCCTTTAATAAACCTGTAGAAATGACAGTCCAAACAAAGGATTTGCAGTGCTATTCTAAGCAGATTTATATCCTACTAAATCCATTGAATTCAATGAGCTTAGAAGGGTATATAATTATGATGGCATTGTTGGTCAGCATGAGACCCATTTTTAATGTGAAATTAAAACAAAATCTGGGGCAAACCAGTCTTCTGTGGAAGAATCTAGAGGTCTTTCTTGATTGAAGCATTGTGGGGCACTTTCACAATAAATAGATCATAATGATGTATTTTTCAGTCTATACATAGCTGCAATTACTAAAATTAAGTACAACTGCTTGGCCTTGCTTGTTCAAGGGTTATTAGATGTGTGCTAATTAGGTAGCAGTCTTTTTTGAATTCTTGGTATTAATTATAGGAATGAACATTGACTCTGCTGCTGAGTATATCTACTCTTTGATGTAGTCTCACTAACAAAATTCACCAAAAAATGATTTGAGTGTGCTAGAGAATACTTACAGTACCAAAGGAATTTTTCCTAAAGGGTATTATGGTTTCAGGTTTTCTTTTTGTTTCTTTAAACAAAAATTGAAAGGTGACCCTCTGTTGATTCCTTTTCCCAAGCATAGCACTATAGGTGTTCTTGTCAATTATCATATCAATATGTTGTCGAAGGCTTTCATGGCCAGAGTTCATTAGCTGCTGTAGATTTTCTGGGTTGTGTGGCCGTGGTCTTGGCATTGTAGGACCTGACATTTTGCCAGTAGCTGTGACTGGCATCCTCAGAGGTATAATCCAGAAAGATGGAGTACTCTCTATGTCACCTTGACATAGAGAGTTCTCCATCTTTCTGTGTTATACCTCTGAGGATGCCAGTCACAGCTACTGGCGAAACGTCAGGTCCTACAATGCCAAGACCACGGCCACACAACCCGGAAAATCTACAGCAACTATCATATCAATGTTGGACATTTTGCACAGCTTGTTGAGCTAGAGTATTAAAATGGCTAAAAGAGTAAACTCATAAAGGTGTGTTGAAAGTATTAACAGGTTAAACAAAAAAATTAAGTGCTGCACCAAATATCGGCACAATTAGTCATTTTTGGAAACAATTTGTCTCTCTCCCTGTCCCCTTTACTTTTTACCTGAAAATTTAAATGAAATTATATTCACCATTACAATCAGGGCTTTTTTTCTGAGGGAACATGCTGGAATGGAGTTCCAGAGCCTCTTTGAAAAAATTCTTTTTAAAATGTTTAAAAGTTGATAAGTTTTCAATATATAGATTGAAAACTTCATTTCCCTCTTGAGAGTTCCATTACCTCTTTCCTCCCCCCCAAAAGCCTTGATTACAATCCTGTTGGCCATTTCAATTTGAAGTAAGCAATGACGCCCGAAAGCTCATACCCAGCCTTGTATTTTGTTAGTCTTTAAGGTGCTACTGGACTCTTGCTCTTTTCTACTGCTACAGACAAACACAGCTACCCATCTTGATCCATTACAATCCTGTTGATCTGATGCCAATTTTCCTTGGTTAAAGCTTTTTCTCATTCCTATTTCAGTCACATGGGTGATTCCAGCCATTCAAGGTTCGCACAATTAATGTGACACAGCAATAAGAACTGCCCATATCTATGCATGTTTACTCAGAATTCAGTGGGGCTTACTCAAAAATAAGGGTGCACAGAATTGCAGTCATAATAAACAATTCTATTAGGCTACCTGGTGACATCACTGAGGGTAAATGAAAGCAATTCAGAATAAGGTTTATGAAAGAATTTGAAATAATTAACAAATCCATTTAATTTGGAATAGGTAGTACAACAGGTATGCTTGTTGGCACTTTTTTGTTTAATTTATATTTAAATGATGTAGCAACAATCTTTAATGCCTTCTGCCATCCAGCAAAATTAGCTGAGATCAGGGTGCCTATTCTACTTTATGCGGATGATGCTGTGATCTTGTGCTGAACTAGGGTTGGGCTGCAAAGGGCCTTGCAATCTTTTTTTCTAATTATTGCTCTCAAGAAAGCCTAGTGATTAACTATGTGAAATCTAAGATCCTAGTTTTCACCAAGACCAAAAAATGGAGCCTGTCTCAAGGGTCTATCAATGGGTCCAATACTGAGCAAGTCAAGGCTTTCCATAGGCAAATCCATAGCATTTTCTCTGATCAAAAAGTGTGTCCTAGAAATCAATTATAGTAGTCTGATCCTGAGAACTGGCAGAGTTTGCTCACCCCTATCTTTTGGTCTTTCTTTCCCAAGATCTTTACCCCTTTATATGTACTATCTTACCATCCCATGTTACTGTAGGGCTTCCCCTCCCCCATCCAAGATTGACTATTATACCTACAATGGTTTTACAGGGGAGATTTTTGAATAGGCCCCGTTCTGACAGAATCTGCCTTTGTGGCCTTAATAGGATAGATACATCCTTCCATGTCCTGCTTGAATGCAGATTCTTTGAGAATACAAGGGATCGCTATATTAAGCCTGTAATCAACCAACTGCCCTCTTACACTCTGGAAACCCTGGCTCTTTTGCTCAGTGATAAGGAACCTAAATTTAATCTAGTAACTGCAAAATTTGTCTCAATCCTTTTAGCTGAAGAAGTATCTTTTGCTGCTCAAGATTTGTGAATTGATGAGCTTCTAAGGGTATAAAAGGAACGAAAAGGAAAGGAAAGGAAAGGAAAGGAAAGGAAAGGAAAGGAAAGGAAAGGAAAGGAAAGGAAAGGAAAGGAAAGGAAAGGAAAGGAAAGGAAAGGAAAGGAAAGGAAAGGAAGAATTACTGAAAAACGACTGAAATGTGGAGGTTTGAGGAGCACTTTTGACTCAGCCCTAACAAAACTATGAAGAAATATAGAAATAAATAGCAAACATTCCAAAGTACCAACACACTTCTTCATATAAATATACAGCAATGTGTGTCTGTTTGTTCTACAAATTTTCCTCTTTATTCCTGCATCTGTTCATTCTTAGCCTGCAAGCAAAAAAAAATAAAAAAGTAAAATGATCTAGGCAAACACAATATCCAACTGAATTTCATAGAATCGTTTCTTCCTTTCAGAAACCCGGATTTGCTATGTCTAAATTTTGGTGCTAACAAAGCTGAGCAGGCTAGTTAGTGCCAAGCATGATGTGAAGCAGGTGCTCTACAAGCATTTCCATACTAGGCTGCCAACACAGATTATTTTCCAACAGCCAAACCTTTGTCATCTCTCTTGAGCAGGCCAAAAAATTGGACCAATCTTCCTTTTTGAAAACTCTTTTAATGATGATAAATATACCCAAACTCTAACTTAATTTCATATCTATACAGTTCAGGCATCACTTTATCAAGTATGCAGATTGTTTCATAATTTTCAGCATTTCTACCAACACATGCATATGATACTTTTAATTTGCAGCTTTCTTGTGCTTGCTTTTGCAATGCCTCTATGCAGTTGTAGATTCTCATTTACAGATAGGAAATGTCTAAGTTAGTTAATGATAAGTGATCAGCAAAATAGATGGGTTCCACTCCAAAAAGTTTAGGTTGAGAGTAGAATGCACACAAATTATGGTTGACTCTGGATCTGGAATGGGTCTGGCAATTCTGTGGGTATCACGGACTGGCTTATTATGGTATACGGCACAGCCACTCATTCAGTGCACTAGAGATTTCTAGGCATGGACGGTGGCTGTAGTGTTGCTTGGCTGTGTAAGAGGCTTTACTATTTCTGTTTCCCATGGAACTTACAGAATGAGCTGTGTGGAATCTGACCATGTGTGGAGTCTGTGGTTCCAGATCGGACTGCTGATAGGATGAGACTCTGCTCCTTTCCTAAAGAGAACTTGTCCAGCAGGTAGGGTTCCTCACCCAAAATTCATGCCATTCTTGAATACAGGTACACCATTTTTTTTTCATGTAACACAAAAATATTACCATGTCATGGCTTGTTGAATCTTCAGCGTATTTTAACTGACAGTTAACAAAGCTCAGCAAGGTTATATATCTCAAGATTCTGGAAGATAAGTGAAGCTACACTGGGGAGCAGGATATGAAAGTATGAGGGATTCTATAGTCTGTCTCTCCGTATGGTTAGCAATTGTGATGTCTGGCCACCCTGCAAGCTCTTTTGAACCATGATAATTCAGTTTTGTTTAATTGTGTGTGATTTCTTCACAGTTCAGAAAAAAATACACTTAAAGTGAAATCCCAAAGTTCATGCAGAAACAAAACCTTGTGTCATGAAAAAAAAAAAATCAAATATCTTATTGTTTCCATAAATACTTGGTATACTTTTGCCAAGATCCCCCTGCATTTTAAAGGAAGCTATCAAGTTTAAAACAAAATGAAAACCAAGAGTCTTTCTCCTTGGGCTGTGTCTGCATGTACTTGGCCTGATATGACAAGACACTAATAAATCATGACCTCAAGCATTTAAAGACAGACTGTTACTTGGATTATTTCTCCCACATCTCCCCTTCCCTTGGGTTTATCTCTCAGTGGGGCAGCCAGAGTCTTTCATTCAATTTAAACCCAAGAGATAATATTACTGAAAATATCCCAAGAGATAATAATATTATGGAGAATATTCACCACCCACAGCAAGATTCTTCAAATCTCAATGTGTTTTGGATTTGGCTATTAATGTCACCCGCAGGAAAGAAACAGTCAGAAGCTTTAAATATGAAGGGCTTATTCAGAGAACTTTCTTAGCAAAATCAATAGGAGATTTTGTTTGAATAAGAAATGCAGTCCTGGGCCTGTGCTCCAATACTCGCCCTCTAGGAAGAACGATCCACACAAAGAAAAATGAAGGCAACGGAGTACAGGCTGTCCTTGACGTGACTCACTCTACATCACTCAAGAGCAGACAAGATCCTGACAAAGTCAGAGCTCTTTTTCTTCTCATCTTGTAATGAAGTACACTCCTGGATTAAGAAAAGGAAATGCACCCACACAATTCTCAAATGAGAGCTTTTGCACACCTGCCAACACAGACCAAAGTTTGTTAATTAACGCTTGGAAAATGCTTCCGAGCTCAAGTGTTTAGAAGAGTTGCACTCAAGCTCTGGCAGGTGTTCGTCACCATCAGCTCTTCAAATCTAACTGGGTTCTTTAAAAGGCCTGCATCTCAAAGTGCATCACTACTGTTAGTATACATTTTTTCCAAGATACTTTAACTCTGAATTACTGAACCACTGTCAGAAATGTGCCTAATTGCATTGAGACTGGATCCACTCATTGATGGGTACTGTCTACTGCTGGAAGACCCAGGATCTCCAACAATATAGTAGAACCGAATATAGTCCTCTTTTCTGCTTTCTCAGAGTTTCATTTATTGATTAAAAATCTTTCTTCTTTCTCTTCAGAAATGTTAAGAACCATACTGAGAAAATTCCTAATATTCTAACCATTTTTCTTTGCTTTTCTTTATATTCCTTGGATATTTGTCCAGAGTAAGAATGTCTAAATTTGACCAGGCAAAATCCAATGAAATCTCAAATTACATGCTGTATCACTTTTTCAGAAAAACAAACTGGAATCACAGTGTAAAAGTCCCAAAACAAACAATCACTGTGATCTAGGACTACTATGTTTTATAGTTAACTAGGAATAAGGCCCGTTGTGGAAATAAATACAACGAGCTCTAGAAAGAGGCTCTGGGAGAGTGCCAAGGCCTTGGACACTCAATGTCAATGTGCTGTGGCGACCTCAGCAGGGTATAATGATGCAGATTCCACCACTTTTTCCAGAGGAACTGATCTCTGCTACCTGAAGAGCAGTTGTAATTTTCAGGGACCTCCAGCCCTCACCTGGAGATTGTTACCCAGGAGGAAATGGCTGGTTTGGAGAGTGGAGTCTATGGCATTTTACCTGTCTGAGGTCCCACCCCTCCTCAAACCTCACCCTCTCCAGGCTCCACCCCCCAAATCTCCATGAATTTCCCAACCTGGAGTTGACACCCCTATCTCCTTCCCAGCCAGTCATCAACCTACCTTTATTTCCCACTCTCGCATCAGCTTTCCATTTCCCCCACACACACACCTGCAGCCTCTCCCGTGCTCTGAAGCTCTGACTGCCACAGAGTCCACCATTTTCTCCAGGGGAACTGATCTCTGCCATCTGGAGAGCAGTTGTAATTCTGAGTGATCTCCAACCCTCACTTGGAAATTGGCAACAATGGTTTCCCAGGAGGAAAAGTAGTCTTTCTCTGCAATGGGGACCAAAGCAGCTTACATCATTCTCCTCTCCCCCTTTTGACTTGTACAACAACCCTGTGAGGTAGGTTAGGCTGAAAGTCTGTGACCAGTCCAAAATCACCCACTTAGCTTCCACAGCAAGAACCTGGATCTAGCAGAACCTGCTTTGAAGCACTGACTGCTACGCCTAGGGCACCCAATCTCCAGGTAGAGCCTGAAGATCACCAGGTCTCACAACTGAACTCCAGACAACAGATTTCCCCCCTCCCCCCAGAGAAAATAACTGCTTTAGAAGATGGACTGTATGACATTCTGTTCAGCTGAGGCCTCTCCCCTCCCCAAACCCTGGCTTCCATAAACTCTTCCAGGAAATCTCCAGGAATCTCCCTACCTGGAGCTGGCAAACCTAGACTCAGGACTGGCCCCAATGAGTTCCTCTCAAAGGCCTGCAAGGAGTTTCTGTCCTTTGTCTGAACCAAACTTGGTTGCCTACTGTGGCGAAACGGGCTCTAATTTACCACTCAGCTGTTTGCCTCCCACCCTCGTTCTGTGCGTGTATTTCACTCCTTAAATTCACTGCCATGACTCACTGAATCATCACTGCCTTTTTAGAGGGACAGTGAGACCCCTGTGGCTGAATCTCCGTGTTTGCAGATGGAATCCCCAATCTTTGGGGGATCCCTGGAAAGTTGGCAACCTAAGGGTCTGGCCTTTCCTTACCTCCTTGGGCTACCCCCTCCCTTGTTATTGTGCAGAGTGGGGGAGACTATGTGGTCAGAGCACAACACTGATTATTAGCCCAAATAAAAGAATTTATCTAACTATTTACACAATTATAGGGTGCACACACACTGTAGGAGTAAGCACACACTATGAACCAGCAGGGCATCAACCCACAGCGGTTAAATACCATCCTCTTTCCCCACACACCGGCCTCTGGATCTCTGCTCTAACCTTTTTCTCTCTGGCCCAAGAGAGCACGGAAACTTCCATTCATTTTCCAGTCCAGCCAACTGTGGAGTGGCTGAATTTCTGCTGCCTCCAAGGGTTCACCCATGTCTCTGGACAGCCTGGTCAGCACAGGCAGTAGGAGCCTTTCCTAACCTGTAGAATGAAGATGGCCTCCTCCCTGGATGGGCTGCAGTCTATATTGATGCTGCTCTGCATGTTGGGACAGTCCCTGTTTTCTCACCCTTTTCTGCCTTGGGGCAGCTGGGAAATGTAGTCCAGCAGATGAGGAAGGCCCATTCAACTTAGTGTACAGGCCCCTCTCTGGAACTACAGCTCAATTAAACCTTATGGTGGAACGTTTTAAATTAAGAACCACAGACAGCAGCCCAGCAGCCATCTTACAAACACAGGTAACTGCCATTTCGTTACACCTACCAACAGCCACTGAGGGAAAAGTAAAGTCTCACACAGGAGGCAAGCAAGAGAAGCATCTTCATCAAGAGACAAAGCTATTTGCTAGGAATTCTGACAGAGAAGAGTGGCTGAAGGGGAAGTGGGCGGGGAAGAGGAGTAGACCCAGCACCTGGCCAATGGCACGCGAGTACTCTTGAGTGGCAGTTGGCAGGCCAATGGCTGAGGGAGGGCATTTTACAGCCAATGGGAGTGCATGGAATCTTGCCACCCCAAGTCAGCTTTATATATAAGGAGAGATAAAAATACATATGGTCCTTACACATTACACAGATGGCAGAAAAATATCACAACTAATAATGTGATCTGGTATCACAAATTTAGAAAATTCCCATCCTTGTGATATTATAAAATAGCTTCTGTAAGTTGTAGCAAATGATGAGCATCTAGATATAAGCCTGTTTGTATTTGTAGCTCATCTTCCTCAGAAGTTATCTCTCTCTTAGTTATAAGTCAGCATTGACATAGGAAGCAAGCCAGTCCATTAATCTTTCCATAACCAGGCACAAATGTGGCATGCACATTTGACATATATATAAATTTAGAGATGTACATCTTTAGACAGTAAGGACCATATGGTGCACATGCCAAGGAGCTGCAGAACAATCACAGCCCTTTGATACAGGTCCACCATGGGTATTCAGACATTCAAAGATGTATGACTCTTCACATTCTCTATTGTTATGTGAAGTGGCTCTATTATTCCTGCAGATATTTCCATCCATATAGATGTCTTTCTGAATATCCCTCCCTTTATATAAAAAAGAGCTTTGACTAATTGTTATTGCATGTATGGGCTGCCCATCGCCTATTAAGACAGGATGGTGTAATAATTAGAGTATTGGACCGGGATTTTGGAGTCCCAGATTTGAATGCCCTCACTTTCATGGAAGTGTGCTGGGCAATCTTGTGTCAGTCATCTCCCTGTACCCAGCTTACCTCACAGGATTATTTTTTGTGATGATAAAATAAATGAAGGGAAAACAATGTTGTTAGCCACTTTGGGTCCCAAATAAAGATGCCCTTTTCAAAGGAAAAATGGTCAGATTGCTGTTACTTGTGATGCCAGACCTATTTTGCTTTCATATTCCATTCCAATGGTCAAATTGTAACATACTATTTCAGCAAGATACTTCCCACCTTCACTGAACCAAAATAAGTATTTAAAAACAGTGTTCTATTTGGACATTTGTCATTCACTTGTCTTGTCTACTCATAGAAGGTTATAAGGGACACCTATGGCAATGAAGGACATATATGATGTATACTCATAGGAAACAGAAGGATATCTGATATGACATGCTATATCCTTTGTGATACTATTTATCTGTGATCAGCATCCCTTGCTGGAAGAAAATGAAAAGTAAATTTGGAACCTCAAGAGACGCTTCTGAAGTAAAAATAGCTGAGAACCTGGCTTTTAAGTTTCCCTGTAGCATTCAGTGCACTTGTGTGTTTGTGAGTGTGTTCTAAAGAGAAGACTTCTGCATATCTTTGGAATGTTGCTTGATCTAAGTTTCAAGGGCAGAGCTGCCTATCATTTTGTGTTTCCTCTCTGAACAAATCTCTGGCTAGTGACCTTGTGATAGGCAAGAATCCTGTTTAATACCAGTACTTGCTTTTTCTTTCCTTTTTTTATGATCGACCCTATTAGGTTCATTTTAGAGGAAAATCTGTATTGCTGATAAACATGCGGGCACTGAAGCCAATTTTAGATGGATAAAAGTGGCAGTTGCAAAGACATACAAGACATGCAAAATGGTATTTTAACATTGTTGTCGTCGTCGTTCAGTTGCACAGTCGAGTCCAACTCTTTGTGACCCCATGGACCGCATCACATCAGGCCCTCCTATCTTCCGCCATCCTCTAGCGTTTGCTCAATGTCATGTTTGTTGCATCAGTAACACTGTCTAACCATATCTAATCATTTAAAGAATTGCTGCTCATCACATCAATAATGAGAAAAAAATAAAATTAAAGAGAAACTCTGCATTTGGAGGACGAACCCCTCTGAATACCAGCACTAGGAGACAATGTCAAGGGAAGTCCGACTCTGTGTCCTGCTTCTTGGTCCTCTTGGTCCCTGGTCTAATCCAGCAGGACTGTTCTAATGTTCTTGTAATATTGAGAAATATAGGCAAATATCTATCATTTAGCTTGTTGCACGAAACCTTTTAAAAATGTTTGATTTTGCCCCAAATACCTATTCCTGTACGGGGAAGCATGGTTAGTAAACTTACAGTATTTGATGATTTGCCTGGATAGAACAAATGATACATCAGAAGAAAGGAATTTCACATGGTTGGATTTTTGCTTCCTGTTTTCTTGCAGCTATTTCTGTTCCTGAAAACCATTGTACAGCTTCAAAAGGGAGCTTGTCTCTTCAGCAAAATCACTAAAGGGTTATCAGCCTGTTCAGTTTTAATTGCTAAGACCCAATTTCTCAAGGCAGCAACTGTTTAGATTTTTACTGGGGAGGGGGGTCATTTGCATTGTAAAGCAACAATCTTCATCCAAAAGATCTGCTCACTTCTCCCACTTTTGTTGATAAAGCAATTGAAAAGGATGACTTGGACCAGCCATCAGAGTCACAGACTAGTGGCCATGGTTACGTAAGTTATTTTCCCTCTTCTTTTGAAGCATCCTAGCTGCTGCAGGCACTGCAGCCAATTTTAGATGGATAAATGTTCTGATCCTCTATGACACTTGGTATGCTACTAGTCATCACCGATGGGCACAATGTCAAAACCATGGAGAATTTAGAGGACATTCCAGGATCTTTTGTTAATGCAATGACATGACAATCTGCCATTCCCAGTGTCACTCACTGGCAAGGCAGCAATGCTAAGCAGAATACCTGCAGTTACAATATCTGCTAAAGAAACAAACAAGAAAACTCATATGCTTTATGTAATCTGCTAAAGAAAACTCATATGCTTTATGTAGCCTTCAACAACATATTAAAACTCATATGCTTTATGTGTTGAAGGGGGAATGTGTCCCTTGCTAAGGATTTTTTTTTTTCCCAGTAAGGGTTTTGGTAATTTTTTTTTTTGGGGAGGGAGTGCTACAGGTAAACTGCTTTTTACCTAGAAACAATAGGTGTTTACTGTTAAAAGGACCTCCCTGGCAAACCCAGATCTGTTCTAGGCTGCATTATGTTCAGGGGATTGATTTAATCCTAAATGATCACCTTCATTAATGTGTTAAAATCTAGCACTGCCAGTATCTGCAAAGAACACTTGAATATTAATTAGCCTCCACAGAGACTTCACAGAATGCAGAAACTCATCTGGACAGTACAAAGTTTGAAACATGGAGAGGAGAATCAAAGATGAAGACCATTCAGTCTGACACTTTGCATGTAAAGAGAGAGTAAAGTAGAGCAAACAAATAAAGGGAAATGGGGTAGGGGAATTTGTCACAAATGTTTCTTTCTTCCTTGGCTTTGTTATCTTTTGAACAATACTGCAGTATTAAAAAGCATTGACATTTCTTTTGGCTGTGCTTTTGCAAGTTACATCTCAGTCCTGGCCACTTTGACTTTAAAGTAATCACAGGTCCACAGATTCACATCTCACTTTGCCCTTGGACATTATAATGGAAGTATAGAAGCTGGGTTTGAGATAAAAGTTATGGAGTAAGAGTTCCTTTCCAAATATTTTAAAAAGTCATTATTATACAATAACCCCTCAGACACTCTTGCATTCTTTGTAGGTGTCAGTATCTTTAGGAAAAGAGGATGGCAGTATTCCACATGTATATCACTCAGATTAATGTGGATGGCGAGCTAGGGGTTAGATCTTAGCATGGTTTGCTTCCTTGCAGTAATAGACACCTGAGAAAATCCATAATGGCTCCTGGTGAGATTAAAAGAAAGCATCCAAACTTCAGCCATTGTGTTTCAAACGCTTTCCAAATCTAAAGGATATCTGAGAAAGTTGGGTTTGTTTCTCAAAAGACAGGTAGGAGAGTGATTTATGTTGAAGTCTTAAGACCTCAGCAGGGGATTGCCAAAAGCACTTCTAGACATTTTGTATTTTTAAAGGAGGGGCAAGGCAAAGAGAGATGAATCCTGGAAACCTGACATATCTTTTGACTTGAAACTGAAAAAAAGTTTAGGTGTATATTTATTGAATATTAGACAAACAATACATGCATGCATATGTACTAACTCCTGCCAACCTAGCACTCAAAAGCAAGAAATTGCAAGTAGATAAACAGGTACTGCTTCAGTGGGAAGGTAACAGCATTCCATGTACCTCGGTGTTTAGTCATGCTGGCCACATGACCACGGCTTAGAAACGGAGATGAGCACTGCCCCATAGAGTTGGATTTGACTGGCTTTTGAGCAAGGGAAACCTTTACCTTTACCTTTATATATACTAAGAACTAGATCCCAAAATGCATTTCTACCAAAGGCCCCAGTTATACCTACGTATGTGCTCTTATGGACATGAACAAAGTGATCAGCAATGTCTGCAATTATAGCAGCATTTATTTTGCCTCTTGCAACAATTACTGTTGGCTTGCTGAGGCAGTTCACATAAGCACATTACTGGATTTCAGTATGCCTGATTTGATTAATGTACATTTGATAACTGGTAGCTGAGTGGGGAGTGTAAAGTGCTGTCAAGTTGCAGCTGACTTATGGTGAACCTAGTAAGGGGCTTTCAAGGCAAGTGAGAAGCAGAGGCGGTTTGCTGATGCCTCCCTCTTCAGAGTGTTCCTTGGTGATCTCCCTTCCAAGTACTGACCCTGCTTAGCTTCCGAGATCTGATGAGACTGGTCTATACAATGTCACCTTCCCTCCTTTGGCAGATGACTTACTCTATTTGAATACACTCTGTCTCATCATGCTGCTGTATGTGTACACTAGGCTTAAAATATTGGCTTGTATCCTACGAGATCCATAAATGGATCTGAATATGTAAAGGTGAACTCACTCACTTCTCCCTCACACTGCACTCTGTTCAACTCCCTGAAAGTCTGATGGAGGGTATTGAAGGATCCTCATGAATTGCAGGAGGTGGGGCTACAGTTGAAAGGGGATTCAATGTAAATTCCCTCTCCAATGACAGAAGTGCCCACCCATCACTGGAAACAAATGGTGAGATGCAATCTGTTATACTTAGGTTACAAACTCAGGCTGAATACCCCATATGAACATGTGATTCTGGCATAACCAAGCCTCCTCCTCACTTATTCTCCTTTCCCAAGAAAGCCACTTGGCAGTAAGAAAAGCAGTTCACAAGAGGGCTGGTTCACACCTATATATGCACATCACTTGATTTCTCTAAGCTTCTAGTCACTGGAGAACACTGTGCTTGAAATGAGATGAAAATTCTCTTTGTGGTGTTAGATCTGTGATGGCTCCACAGAAGAAGGCAGAAGGCCCCTGGGTAAGGAACACCAATGCAAATTAAGCACAGTCCACAAACTATTACTGTGTAGCTCTGCTGGCTCTTTTTAAAAATCCAGACAAGCTTGTCAAGTTCAAGTTCATTTTGACTGTGAGAGCATCACTGGCAGCTGGTGGAAGATACCAGCCTACTTTGGCTTGAGGCACTGATGAGAGGCATGGCAGATATGTGCTGTGAAGATGCAAATGTGTTTTGGTCATTATCAGAATGAGGCTGAGTATATACAGTATAAAAGATAAGAACATAAGAGGAGCCAATGTTGGATCAGGCCAGTGGCCCATCCAGTCCAACACTCTGTGTCACACAATGGCCAAAAATACCAGGTGACATCAGGAAGTCCAGCAGTGGGGCCAGGACACTAGAAGCCCTCCCACTGTTGACCCCTCCAAGCACCAAGAATACAGAGCATCATTTGCCCCAGAGTCCCTATCTATACCTTGTGGCTAATAACCACCAATGGACCTCTGCTCCATATGCTTATCTAATTCCCTCCTGAAGCCATCCATGCTTGTAGCCGCCGCCACCTCCTGTGGCAGTGAATTCCATGTGTCAATCACTCTTTGGGTGAAGAAGTACTTCCTTTTATCCATTCTAACCCGACCGCTCAACAACTTCATTGAGTGCCCACGAGTTCTTGTATTTGTGAGAATGCGAGCCCCGGCCCCCGCCGAGCCCGCGCTGGCGGGGAGGGGCTGATTTGCCTCCGCGAGAGGCATGAAGAATAAAGACACCAATAGGGGGCAGAGCCAGCCTATTTAGGTCTGGCTCTCGCCCCTCCCTCGCCTGTTTGTCGGAGCGCTCGGTCCCGATCGTCGGGAGAGCGAGCGCTGTGCTGCTGGGTGCTGGAGGCCTTCAGGCTCGGCAGATAGCAGCAGCAGCTGCTTCGCATTTGTCCTTAGCAGGCGAATCATTGATCCCGCGGCGGTTTCGGCGGCGATTTCGGCGGCTTTTTGACAGCGGCGGCGGCGGCGGCGGCTGCATTTTAGTTGTGGCAGTTCCCATCCCATCCTTAGGAGCCCGTTTGGCCCGTTTGGCTGTAAAGACTGCCAGGGGAGGTTGCAGTGCTGGTGGTCTGCTCTCCCTTTCTGTGCAGTCAGTGGTACAGGGGTTAGTTGGGAGGTATCTCCCCCCCCTTTGCAGAGTGGCAGTAGCACGTGGTGTGGTGAGGCCACGGTGGGCTGCGTTTTTCACTCTGGGTTTTTCCACCACCCCCCCTCCGGTTCTTATTGAAAGTACTACAGGGTGGGGGTGTATGGGCTGTTACACTGTTTTGTAGGCCCATACAGGGTGCCGCCTGTTTTGGTTGGGAGATAGTTGGTGGTAGTTTTTTATATTTGAATTGGCAGCCATTTTGATTACACCTCGTGGCTCTGTTCTACTCTCTGCGGGCAGCCATTTTAAGTTTTCTTACCAGCGGCCATTTTAGGTTTTCTTGCCGGCGGCCATTTTGGTGCCTTCCTTTACTGCAGCATTTGGTGGGTCTGTTCCAGGTGGACATATATTTGGCCCTGTAACTTAAGCATGGCTTCTAAGAAGGGTGCTGGGGTTTCTAAGGGGAAACAACCCGCTCCTAAACGGGCTGGGGTAGTTCCTGTACAGGGCAGGCAGCCTGTTCAAAAAAGGCCTGCGTTGGTCCCTTCATATGCTGCGGCAGAGGAGCCAGTATCTGCAGAAGCGGTGACAGGTGTAGTTTCATCACCAGGATTCTTGGCGCCTGCTCCATCGTCTGGCTCTGTGCAATTGGCTGTGGTTCCTGGGGTGCCCACTGGTGCTATTTCACCAGCGCTTTTGGAAGCGTTCTGGGATGGTCCAATCAGTAGGGCCATTCTGGATAGATTAGCTAGCATTGAACGGCGTCTGGATGGGCCTTTGCCCTCGGCGCCGCCAGCTATGTCTTCTATGGAGTCTTTTCAGGCCCAGGTACTGACTCGTCTTTCTGCTATTGAGAGCCAGTGTGCAGGTCTTCCAAGTCATGCTGTTGTACCGGTGAGAGATGACGCGCGACCGGTTCCGATGGCGGCTGCCGCAGTGGATCGACAGGGCGAGGATCAGCAGGTGGATGTCCGCAGTGTCCCATCTCAGGTGTCAGGTAGGCCTCTTGTGACTCAAACACAGGACATCACTTGGCCATGGGGCCCGGTGGGCTTGCAGGCTCCCACTGTGTCGCCTATGTTCATGCCAGGCGAGGCCCCTCTGCCTATGGCAGTCAGTACGCCTGCTCTATCGAGATCAGTCGAGGCTATACAGGTTCAGCCTGCTGCTGATGGGGTAACAGCGGCTGGCACTTTGGTGGATCCTCCCACCGGTGATGGTTTACTGACGTTACCGGCTGGTGAATCTTCCTTAGCCACAGCGGGCACGGCCCCACCGGCCGGCTCAGGTGTGCAACTGCAGGGCGGGGTGTGGACTGGTTGTGCTCCCCCAGATCCTGGTAATAGGACTTATGAGATGGTGCCAGCAAAGGAGTTGCCATCAGGGGAGCTTGCCATGCCATTAGGCGACCACCTCACTGCGGCTACCAGGGAGAAGATTCTGCGGGGAGATTATGTAGATGTCTTCTCCTTGTTATATAGGGAATTAGATAAGAAGGATCGCGAGGACCTTGATGAACACGATAAAGAGCGCTTGAAGCGTCGTAGGGTGGACAGGATTTATGCTAACTGGTACCCTGGCTTTTTAATCTATGCGGGGGTGCTCGTTAGGGCAAGACCGGAAAGGGCCTCATCGTTGCTCCAATATATGGATATAATCCATAAGGGTTATTCAGATTTTGCTGGGTCTGCCTGGATGGAGTACGATAGGACCTTCAGGATGAAGGCAGCTATGTATCCGGCTCTCCGTTGGGATTTGATCCATCCACATATTTGGATGCAGACGATGTCCCCCGCCAGGCCAATGGGGGGGAGCATTCAGACAGTGGGCATGTTGTAAAAAAGGCTAATGCAGCCAATGTTGGGGTCACCCGGTCCCCAGGTGGCCAGGCAGTGCAAGGGCGCCCTTTATGTTGGGAGTTTTCCTCACTAGGGTCCTGTGGCCGTAGGCCATGTCCCTTTCGGCACGAATGCCCCCTCTGTGCCGGCTCCCACTCCTTTCCGTCCTGCCCCAAGTCAAAGTTCAGATCTGCTGCTAGGGATGGCAAGGGTGGCAGACGTCAAGGAGGGGGAGCGGTCAGGCCTTACCTGACAAAGGGACCCAGTCCAATTAAGGTCTCAGTGTTGGAGCGCCTGTTGCGCCTTTACCCTAAGTTTGCCGATAGGCAGTATTTGTTGGAGGGGTTCAAGTTTGGCTTTCACATTCCCTATATGGGTGAGAGAGGTTCCTTTTCTGCTCCTAATTTGCCCTCAGTTCGTGGCATGGAGCAGGTGGTTAGAGCCAAGATTCTGAAAGAATGTTTGGAAGGCAGGGTAGTTGGTCCTTTTCCCTTTCCTCCGGTGCCTAACCTGCGGGTTTCGCCCTTGGGTGTAGTGCCAAAAAAGGCACCTGGGGAGTATCGCCTCATTCACCATTTGTCTTATCCTCACGGCAGCTCGGTGAATGACGCCATACCTAGTGAACTCTGCTCTGTTAGGTACACTTCTTTTGATGAGGCAGTTGGTATGGTCCGTAGCTGCGGGCGGGGGGCCGAATTGGCTAAATGCGATATCAAGTCGGCCTTTCGGCTTCTGCCGGTCCATCCAGATGACTTTGTCCTTTTGGGTTTCTCCTTTGATGGGCAGTATTATATGGACAGGGCCCTCCCAATGGGATGCTCTGTGTCCTGCGCTGCATTTGAAAGGATCAGTTCCTTTTTGGAATGGGCTCTGCGTGCACGCACGGGCTTGTCCAGTACTGCCCACTATTTGGATGATTTTTTATTTGCCGGCCCCGAAGGATCTGGAATTTGTGCACAGTTATTGTCCAATTTTGAGCAGATGGCTCTGGAACTTGGAGTTCCCTTAGCCTCTGAGAAAACAGAAGGCCCTAGTACGGTCTTAACTTTTCTAGGTATTGAGTTGGACACTGTGCTACAGGTGTCACGCTTGCCTCTTGAAAAATTGGCTAACCTTCTTCGGTTAGTTGAGGAAGCGTGTACTAAAACTAAATTGACACTCAGGGAGTTGCAACAGCTAATTGGGCACCTTAATTTTGCGTGTAAAGTGGTGGCCCCAGGGAGGGCATTCTTGCGCAGGCTGTGCGACTCAACAATAGGTTTAAGGCGTCCACATCATAGGACAAGGGTTACTCAAGGGATTAGAGATGACTTGTCAGTTTGGCGGGACTTCTTGGCCTCTTATAACGGAGTGTCCTTCTGGAGGACCGATCTCCAACTTGAGGCTGAACTGCAGGTCACCTCTGATGCAGCAGGCTCTTTGGGTTTCGGTGTCTACTTTAGGGGTCACTGGTGTGCAGAAGACTGGCCTTCTGAGTGGATTCAGGCCGGGTGGACACGTGACCTGACGTTTCTGGAGTTTTTTCCCATAGTGGCAGCTGTGTACATATGGGCTGATGACCTGGCTTGCCAGACAGTTCACTTTTGGTGTGATAACATGGCAACAGTTCAGGTCATCAACTCCTTAACGTCTCGGTCACCCAGAGTAATGGCGCTTGTCCGGGCCTTTACCCTCCAATGCTTGCGCTACAATATTTTGTTTAAGGCCAGGCATGTGCCAGGAGTCAATAACGGGGTCGCTGACGCTCTGTCTCGGAAACAGATGGAGAGGTTTCGTCAGTTGGCCCCGGACTCCGACCAAGTAGCGGTAAGGATGCCCGAAGACCTGTGGCAGATTGGAGGGCTGAAGCCGAGAGGGCAATGGGCTTAGCTCTTGCACCCAGCACACGCCGGGCTTATAAGCGGGCCGGCCAGCAGTTTGTGGCCTTTAGGCAGAAGGTGGGCCTTCAGCAACTCTGGCCTATCCCAGTGTCACACCTGATCCAATTCTGCGTGTCTGTGAAAGGTAAGGGTCTGTCTGTCCGTTCCATCCGGGGCAAGTTGTCAGCCCTTGCCTTTGCAAGTAAGGCCGGGGGTTTCAGGGATGACACTGGGGATTTCCGTATTCGGAAAATGCTGGATGGCTGGGCCCGTGAGGATGGTGCTCCCCCTGACACAAGAGAACCTTTTTCCCCTTCTGTACTTAAGGGTTTGAAACCCCAATGGGTTTCTTTGTGTTCGGATGCATACGAGGCTGCCTTGTTTCATTCAGCAGCCTTGGTTGCATTTTTCGGGGCTCTTAGAATTAGTGAGCTGGTAGCCCGCTCCCGACAGGACAAGTCGGGCTATGCGTTAAGCATAAGGGATGTTCGGGTTAGTGATGAGGGCTTACAAATTACAATTCGGCGTTCTAAGACCGACCAATTGGGCAAGGGCACTATAATTTCTTTTTTTTTTTTTTTAAATACAATTTATTATTGGATATATCACATGTTCATACAATTTAAACAAACCAATACATATCCATTTTTCTTTCTCCCTCTCCCCCCAAACAAGACTTCCCGCACTGCTCCAACCCCCTTGATATTTCTCTTGTACAATTACATTTACTACTAAGCATATTTCTTTTACTAATGGTAACAATTCAAAGATCTGAGTCTCTTTCCACTTCTCCTCAATAACTGTCAAAACAAATCAAACCACGTTTTACGTCCCAATTCTTCAACAAGTATTCTTGAAAGTCTTTCCAGTCTCCGAAAAAGGTTTCGTCTTCTTCGTTGTTTAATTTTCTTGTTAATTTGTCCATTTCTGCCATAAACAACGTCTTTTTAATCCATTCCCATGTTTCGGGTACTTTATCTTGTTTCCAACATTGAGCAAAAGTCAGTCTAGCTGCTGTAATCAAGTACCATAATAGTGGGCAAGGGCACTATAATTTCAATGGGCCCTTGTTTTGATTCTGACCTTTGTCCAGTAGTAGCACTCCGCACATATTTGGCTTTGAGGGGGAGTAGTATAGGTCTCCTGTTTATACACAGGGATGGATCGCCCTTGACCAGGTTTCAATTTTGGGCAATTACCAAGAAGGCTCTGGTTGCTTTGGGCCTTGGAGGTTTCCAATTTGGGACTCACTCTTTCAGAATTGGGGCAGCTTCCACGGCTGCAGCTATGGGCTATCAGGGACCTGACATCCAAAGAATTGGCAGGTGGCGGTCAGCACGTTATAGGACGTATGTACGGACCTGCAAAGTCTGAGCTGTTCATTCAGTTTTGTTATAACGGGAATGGAGCATGTTGTTTTTGAGCCTTAGTGCTCTTGTCTTGTTTTGGTTAACTAGTTTCTGTTTCAGGTGCGGTTGGTGGCCGGAGAAGGAGCCGTGTGCTGATCTGTGGCCACAGTATGGTGTTCTGGGCCGCGCACCAGGCCAAGAGAACGACCATCGGATCCCAGTTGGGATGCAGTGAGCGGGCAGAGGTCGAGTGGCTTGGCCGAAGAGGCATGCACTGGCCTCAGTTGATGCCGCTACTGTTTGGGGAGAGACGTGGTCCTCCGCCTGATGTATTGCTGATACACCTTGGTGGTAATGACTTGGGTCTCATGAAAGGTAAGGCCCTAGTCATTCAGGCCAAGGCAGATTTGGCTGACATTGCGGACCGTTGGCCGGGGGTGCAACTGGTCCTGTCAGCGATTTTACCGCGTCAGGTGTGGCGCAGTATCGGTGACCCTAGGTGTCTGGACCGGGCAAGGCGGAATGCCAACCGGCAGTTTAAGAATGCCATGGAGGGCGGTTTGGGCATCTTTTTGTTGCACCCTGATATACGGGTCGAGTTCCCTGACCTGTATAGGGGGACGGGGTGCACCTTTCTAACAAGGGCAACGACATTTTTCTTTCAGATCTGAAGCGAGGGGTCCTGGCGGCGCTGGATCGCTTGGTGGGGGCCAAGGCCTAAGCAGAGGCTTGGCCTTTGCTGTGGCGGGGTAGCGCGATCTGGATGGAAATGGTGAGCACCGGGGCATTGTTATAAAGGAAATAAAGGGTCCTCCAGGAACGGCTTTCGGGCCTTTGCGGCTCAAGGCCGGGAAGGGGTGATCTTCCTTGGAACAATCTGGCCCGGCCTACCTTAGCGGGCCTTTGCGGCTTCTGGGGTGGTGGGTCAGGGGTTCTTTTCAACATGCCAAGCTGCTGGTCAAAAAGCTACCTTCGGTGGCTTGTGATCGGAGCAGGTGCGTCGCCCAGAAGGAAATGCAGGTGGTCTGGAGTTTGACACCTGTCATATTCCTCAGTACATTCTGACAACCCCTCGCTAGTATTTGTCGTTATTAAATAATTAATAAAGTGGCCCTTGTTAAATCCATATTGGTGTCTGTCTCTTCATTACGACTGGGGGGCAAAGGGAGAAAAGTACTTCTTTCTCTACCTTCTCTATCCCATGCATAATCTTATAAACCTTGATCATGTCACCCCTCAGCTGTTGTTTCTCCAAGCTAAAAAGTCCCAAGTGCTTTAACCTTTGTTCATAGGGAAAGTGTTCCAACCCTTTTATCATTCTAGTTGCCCTTTTCTGCACTTTTTCCAAAGCTATAATATCCTTTTTAAGGTGTGGTGACCAGAACTGTACACAGTATTCCACATGAAGTCTCACCATTGATTTATATAGGAGCATTATGATATTGGCTGATCTGTTTTCGATATCCTTCCTAATAATCCCCAGCATAGCATTGACCTTTTTTATTGCAGTCGCACACTGTCTTGACATTTTCAGTGAGTTATCTACTACAACTCCAAGATCTCTCTCTTGGTCAGTCTCTGCTGGTTCAGACCCCATCAACGTGTATTTATAGTTAGGATTTTTGGCTCCAATGTGCATCACCTTGCACTTGGCCACATTGAACCCCATTTGCTATGTTGATGTCCACTCGCCCATCCTCAACAGATCCCTTTGGAGTGCCTCACAATCCTCCCTGGTTTTCACCACCATGAACAACTTCGTGTCATCCGCAAATTTAGCCACTTCACTGTTTACTCCCAACTACAAATCATTTAGATTGTTTAATGTTCTGTATTTTTGTATAATTGTTGTTTAAAAAATTAAGTTTTTTTTTTTAAAAGCATCGGACTGAATACTGATCCCTGCGGTACCCCACTGCTTCCCAACTTCCACTGAGAAAATTGCCAGTTTATACTCACTCTCTGTTTCCTCCACAAAAAGACTTGTCCTTTTATCCCATGATTTCTGAGCTTGCTTAGGAGCCTTTGATGAGGAACTTTATCAAAAGCTTTCTGGAAGTCAAAGTAAACAATATCTATTGGATCCCTTGTCCACATCTTTGTTCACCCCCTCAAAGAACACTAACAAGTTAGTGAGACAAGATCTTCCCTTACAGAACCCATGCTGAGTCTGCCTCAATAGTTTTTGTTCATCAGTGTGCTTACTAATTCTTTCCTTAATAACAGTTTCCACCAATTTACTTGGTATCGAAGTCAGACTGATTGGCCTGTAATTTCCTGGATCTCCTCTGGAACCCTTTTTAAAGATGGAAGTGACATTAGCTACCTTCCAGTCCTCAGGAATGGAGGCAGATTTTAATGAAAGATTACATATTTTTGTCAGGAGATCCACAAGTTCACATTTGAGTTCCTTCAGGTGTATGTCATTTGGGCCTGGTGTTTTATCAGTTTTTAAGTTGTCTATCAGTCGTAGGACCTCCTCTCTCGTCACCTCAATCTGACTCATGTCTTTCAACACCCCTCCCGAAATCAGCAGTTCTGGAGTGGGCAAGCACTTCTCATCTTCCACAGTGAAGACAGAGGTAAAAAATGCATTCAGCTTCTCAGCCATTTCCCTATCATCTTTCAGTACTCCTTTTACCCCTTGATCATCCTCCCTGGCTGGTTTCCTGCTTCTAATGTCTTTGAAGAAAGTTTTATTGTTGGTCTTTATGTTTTTTGTGATATGCTCCTCTTCGGCATTACTTAGGACCAAATCCAGGATCGCCTCTCCCCTGGTAGGTTCTGTGACCATCTGCTCCATAGCACAGTCATTGAGAGTGTCTAGAAATTCAATCTCTTTTTCCGGACTGTGTGGGTAGTTAAAATCACCTATTATGACACAGATAATGACACAGTCCATACAAAAATTACAACAAGGTTCTGCTCATAGGCATGCTGCCTAGTAAAAACACGGCACATAAGGCAACAGGCTTCAGAAGGGAAGAACAGCATGCCTGATGTCCAACAGGAAAAACAAGAGTAAAAAAGAAGAGTTTTCAATAACTTCTTCAAAGGAAAAAAAGATGGTAGTCTGGGTGGTGGTGGAAGAGGACTGCAAGCACACAGTTCAGCGAGATAAATGGAATGAAGCCAGAACTATAGGGCATGAAGGATGATTTTTAAAAGTTATTTACATTAGAGATGTTGCCAAATGTTCTGGCGACTGGTTTATGCAAAAGTTGGAGTTTCTTCTAATAATTTCTTGGCACTCATCTTTTCCTTGATCAAAATAAAGAAAGCACAAGGTTGGTGTTCAAATGATTAAAATTATTCCTAGTTTTGCATATAAAGCAGACTAAGGGTCCGGTCACACACAGAATTTGCCACGGAATACTCACAAATGCTGGGCAGAGTTTAAGGGTCAAACAGACACATCTGGCAAGCGTTGCGCACCCATCACCAACCCGGATCGTCCAGCCAAAGATACGGAGTTAAAAAGTACCAGTGAAAGCCCACTATCAAACAGTTGCAATGGGCTGCAGATGGACTTTCTCCAGCTGATCACTCCAGCGTGCTCCTCTTGCCTCGTTGAAGCATGCCAGAAACACACACCTCTGAAAAAAGCCCCAGTTCCCTGCCGTCGCATCTGATCACATAGTGGCAGGTCAAATAGCGATGGCACAAATAGCCACACCTCCCCCCCGCATTATCTGGCCTGTGTGACTGGGGACTAAGACAACAAAACGTATGAACAAACACTCACATTTAAAACTTGATACAGAAGAAGGAGAAAATTTATCCTAAGGAAAGAAAAGACAAATTAATTGAGCAGAAGAAATAGGAGGAAGACCAACCTTTTTATTATAATAATCAGTAATAGAAATAATA
The DNA here is from genome assembly GCA_029375565.1 of Gekko gecko. Taxonomy (NCBI): domain Eukaryota; kingdom Metazoa; phylum Chordata; class Lepidosauria; order Squamata; family Gekkonidae; genus Gekko; species Gekko gecko. The sequence goes on from JAPDNY010000006.1 coordinate 31,959,179, forward strand.
ACTATGTAACTCAATCTTGGCCACCTTTACTCAGAAGTAAATCCTGGTAATTTCAGTGGAACTTACTTCTAATTAACAATTCTAAGCCTCTGCTTAGAATGGCAGTGCTAGTCTATATATCTGATAGCCAAGGCGCCCCCCCATGTGGATATCTAAATCTGCACATCGAGGGCACCTGAGGCCAGGGAGATTTTCCTTCACATTTGGGGCAATCCCCAGATGTGCAGGAAAATCTAAAAACTGTAAAAAAAACTATGGGGGGGGATACTTAAATCTCCCCAAAAGTAAAGGAGCGTTCCCTGTGCATGCACAGGGAATGCTCTGAGAAGGCTTCACCACTGCCACAGGGGATGGGGGGCGGGAGAAGGTTTGATGGGCTGGCCTCAGCACTGCCACCACTGGGGAGGGAAACTTGGCCAGCCAGCCTCTCTGCCGCCACCACTGGTGGGGAGGAAGGGGGAAGGAGAAAGCCTAGCAGGCCGGCCTTGCTGCTGGCACTGGGGGGGAGGGAGAAAGTTTGATGGGTGGGCCGGCCTCACTGCTGGCACTGCTGAAGAGGGAGGAGAAATCTTGGTGGGCCAGCCTCGCTGCTGCCACCGCTGCTGGGGAGGGAGGGGGGAAGGAGAAACCTTGGCTGGCAAGCCTCACCATCACCTGCTGCTATGTCTCCAGCTTCTGCAGGCCAGGAGCTGTGGGGAATACTTCCCCCTGTGAGTATCGTGGTTCTCGCCTCTTGTCTTTTAGAATTGCTGCCTTAGTTTCCAGAGTCTTGCATCCATAGGCAAAATGCTTCTTCATACATGCTTCCATTTAAAAAAAAATCTCTGGAGTTATCTGTTTCTGTTTCTTTGTTTTCCTGTATTGTAGAGTTCTTTCAAGGGTTCATCAATACTTATATTTGTATTTTATGCATAGATAGTCCTTATGTATAATCATAGTGGTAGTAGCAGGGAGTTGTGAGCTTACCATTGGTCAGTGGCCTGAAGCTTTGCGGAGCTCACCAGTGACGAATGAATGGGCAACAAATTCCAGTGCTCTTGGGGAAAGGGAAGGATGGCGGTGGGTCTGGGCAAGGTGTGGAGCGAAGGACGCGGAGAAATAGAGAGGCTTGGCGCCCTTCCAGCCTTCGACCCATCTCGAGGGTGGCCAGCAGTGGGGCCAGGATTATGGACCCTCCTCCGTCATTGGTGTTGTGTAACAACAAAGCTGAAGTCTTGCGGGACTTTGTGCAAGAACAACAAGCAGACCTGGCATGTGTGACCGAGACCTGGGTGCAGGAGGGTGAGACAGTTGTGCTTGCCCAACTCACCCCCCGGGATTCTCGGTCCTCCACCAATCATGGACTAGTGGGTGGAGGGGAGGAGTGGCGCTTTTCATTCAGGAGGCTTACTCCGTCAGGGCACTCCCGCAGGTAGAGATCGCGGGCATAGAGTGTGTCGGTGCGATGCTGGAGGCCGAAGAGAGTTTGGCTATTTGGTTGGTGTACCAACCACCTAACACGCCGGCCAAGAGTCTGCCACCCCTGCTGGAGGCCATATCAGGCTGGGCGCTGGAGCACCCTAGGCTACTTGTCTTGGGTGACTTCAATGTCCGTGCTGAGGACGTGACCTCCAGCCGGGCTGTGGATCTAGTGTCGTCCATGGCGGCACTGGGACTCTCCCAGTTCGTTTTGGCTCCCACGCACCGGGCCGGACACATGCTCGATCTGATCTTTGCGGCAGGAGTGACGGTGGACCGGATCACTGCTTTGGCAGTGCCATGGTTGGACCACCATGCCCTGAAGGCCCGTCTGAATGTCCCACCCCGACCCTGTTTAGGTGGTGAGCTGATTTTGACTCGCCCGCGGAGCCAAATGGACCCTATGTGGCTCCAGATGGCTCTGCGGGATCCAAGGCCCCCTGGCGGCTCATTAGATGAGCTGGTGGAGGACTGGAATGGCCATCTCTCCTCAGCTATTGACGAGATCGCTCCCAGGCGCCCTCTCCGTACCCGCGATAGGCGAGCACCTTGGTATACCCAGGAGCTGTGCTCGCTGAAACGAGAACTGAGATGGCTAGAGAGACGGTGGCGCTGTGCTCGCGACGAAGTGTCATGAACATCCTATAGGACGTTTATGAGATTCTATGTGATGGCGGTCAGGGCCGCAAAGAAGGACTTCTATGCGGCCTCGATTGCATCTGCAGGCTCATGCCCAGCCCAATTATTTAGTGTGATTCGGTCTTTGACAGCTCTGCCTCAGAGCAGGCAAAATGCTAAGGAATTGGATATTGGCTGTGAGGCTTTTGCGAGCTACTTTGCAGATAAAATCTTGGCACTCCACCGTGACCTCCCCGCCACAATTGATACAGTTAGGGAACTTGAGGCCCCTTGCGTGTCTTTGGAGCCGGGTTTAGTATGTTTTGACCCTCTCAGTCTGGAGGAAGCTGACAGGTTGTTCGTATCTGTGCGCCCTACCACATGCGACCTTGATCCGTGCCCCTCTTGGCTGGTGAAAGCAGGTCACGAGGGGTTTCGAGGTGCTCTACGGGAGATTGTCAACAAGTCCCTCATTGAGGGACAGTTCCCGGGAGCACTCAAGGAAGCAATGGTCCGCCCTCTCTTGAAAAAACCATCTCTGGATCCGGCCGAATTGGTGAACTATCGGCCGGTTTCCAACTTGCCTTATTTAGGCAAGCTTATTGAGAGAGCGGTGGCATCCAGGGCTATCTGGATGAGGCTTCCATCCTCGATCCCTTCCAGTCCGGTTTCCACCCGGGCCACGGGACAGAAACGGCACTGGTCGCTCTGACTGATGATCTCCGTAGGCATCTGGAGCGAGGCGGCGTGGCGGCACTGGTGTTGTTAGATCTGTCGGCTGCCTTCGATATGGTCGACCACCAGTTGCTGGCCCGCTGCTTCGCCGATGCGGGGATTCGGGGGCTTGCCTTGCAATGGCTTACCTCTTTTCTCCAAGGTCAGGGACAGAGGGTGGCGATGGGGGGGGCAGCGATCCTGAAGGCACCCCCTTGAGTGTGGTGTGCCCCAGGGAGCTGTACAGTCCCCAATGTTGTTTAACATCTATATGCGCCCCCTTGCCCAGATTGCCCGGAGGTGTGGGCTTGGGTGTCATCAATATGCTGATGATACCCAGCTCTATCTGATGTTGGACGGCCAGTCGGACTCTGAGCCTGATGACCTTTTGCAGGCGTTGCAAGCTATGGCTGGCTGGCTCAGACTGAGTCGGCTGAAATTAAACCCGGCAAAGACGGAGGTCCTGGGCCTGTGCCGGACCGGCCGAGAGTTGGGGCTCCCTCTCGTGTCCTTCGGCGGGGTACCATTGGTGCCTGTACGGGAGGTTAGGAGTTTGGGTGTGCTCCTGGACTCTTCATTAATGATGGAGGCCCAGGTGGCAGCCACTGCCAAGTCAGCCTTTTACCATCTGCGGCTGGCTCAGCAGTTGGTCCCCTACCTCAACCGCGAAGACCTGGCCACTGTGATCCATGCGACGGTCACCTCGAGGCTGGACTACTGTAACGCTCTCTACTTGGGGCTGCCTCTGTCGCAAATCCAGAAGCTGCAGCTAGTGCAGAATGCTGCAGCCAGGCTGTTGATGGGCCTCTCCAGGCGAGACCACATCCGGCCTGTGCTGCAAGCACTGCACTGGCTGCCAATAGCATACCGGATTCGCTTCAAAGTGCTGGTGCTTACCTTTAAAGCCCTGAATGGCCAGGGTCCGGCGTATCTAAGGGACCGCCTCTTCCCGTATGTACCCCCAAGAGCACTGCGATCGGGGAATAGCCATTGCCTGGAAGTACCAGGCCCTCAAAGTGTGAAGCTTGCCCAAACCAAGGCTAGGGCGTTCTCAGCGGCAGCTCCCACCTGGTGGAATGAGCTCCCAGAGGAGATCTGGGCCCTGCGGGACCTAGTGCAGTTCCTCAGGGCCTGCAAGACGGAGCTCTTCTGCCAGGCCTTTGAGGAGGAGCTGCCACCGCTATCATGCCATCATTGAGAGCCTTTCATCCATCTGTCCCATTATCTGGAAGGATGGATGCCGCCCGTGAGCTGGAATATACTACTCCTGGTGCCCATGCAATTAAGAAATCCATCGCCAATGTGGAATACTGTGTATCGTGCATCTTGGATTTATATGAATTTTACTGCTGTATTGAATTTTTGAATTTTTTATTGTATGTAATATTGTTATTGTTTTTAGTTCCGAAACTCGGCTTGACCGCTTGTTAGCCGCTCTGAGCTACCGGATAGGGCAGGTTATAAATCCCAAAATAAATAAATATAAAATAAATAAATATGTTCAGAGTGTGAAACATGTATCAATATCACTGTGTAGCAATAGGGGCATGAACTTTGTATTCTGAAAAAAATCTTCATAAAAGAGGCTAAAGTAGTAAATGCTGCAATATAGATATGGAGTTTATTTTTCTTTTTAGATACCAAGTGCTCAATGACTGTTTTGTGATGCCGCTATGAAGAACTTAATTCCATTTAGCTTTATGTCATACACAGATTTCCTTTTACTGTCCTTTATTTTTTCCCTACACTGGAAAGTTATTTAGTGAAAGGCTATTTACCATGAGGATCATTCATACTCTTCAATTGTTCATTGTTCACAAGTTGAGATTAGTGTTACATGATTTGTCAGCACTGATGTGCTCTTTGCCTTCACTTGACTAAGGCCATCTTCTGCATTCTGATTTTCATCACTTATGTGTTCCTGTTGTTTCATGTTTTCCCCCCAATGTGTTTTGCTCTTGCTAGTAGTTCCAGAGGGAGCAAAACACATGTGGAAAATGGGGATGACCGAAAGCAATAGGGACAAACGAGTGACAAAAATGAGAATATGGAAGAGCCCTAAGAGGAGACAGATGGCGAGATGGGAATTGGCAAGAAAATCACAAGACTTTTCCAAGTAACAGTTGTCTAGGCTAAAACAAGTGACTTCTGTTGGGCTTCTTGACCATGTGTACAACAATGGAATAATTGTGGAGCTAAGCTCTGTGGAGGTGTATAGAAACAGGTCTAGGAGTCTGATGATCCTGTTTGGAATGGATAAAACACTGAAACAGAGGAAGAAAGAGGGGGAAGGTGAGGAAGTACTGTATATTGGTAGGAGCCCTGGAATGAACTGGAAAGTTGGAGGAATTGAGCCGGTCTGGGAAAGAGATGTGTATTGCTTCCAGTACTGAAGGGAAAGGCCATGGTTGTCCATTTACTATTCTTCCATCCAGGTGGACTAAGAGATGAGGGCTCACCACACTATGGTACAGTTGGAGATTGAGTAGAGAACCTCAGTAGCATAAGAGCTCGTGCCCTTCTAAGGTTTCAGATATGTGTAGAAATACCCAGATGCCCAAGTCCCAAAGTATTAAAAAGGTTCTGGTGCTCCACAGATGGAAATGGATTCATTCCATTGTATACAAAAGCCACATGATAGCCTGTTTTGCCAAGAATTTCATTTGTAGAAGTGTGCATGTGTTTTAATTGATCTCTTAACTGGGGTATTTCCATAAACAACTCTACATCATTGGCCACTGGTGACAAGGTGGAGAAGATTTAGAAAAATATTATCTGCATATAGTATAAATTCTAAATTGTACTAAATATTACTGAAGGGGAAGAGATAATTCTACACAGGGCTGACTTTTTCAGTGGCAGTTTTGAGTTTCTTATAGCATGTACGTCTGCCCTAAAATATGTGAGAACTGGGGCACAAAAACCCTTTTGTTTTTCTCTTTGACTTCACTTTTGTCTTACAGATCACTTACTTGTTCCTAGCCTTAATCAAAGTTAACATGAAGCAAATGCCATGGGAAGATAAAAGCCTTCATTACAGTTGACCTTTGTGTAATTTCATTTCACCGTCACTTTTCCTTCCTTCAGTTGTAACTATGCAATTAGTAGTAAAAAGAGATAAAGGCCAATCTGTTTCCCACTAGTAACTTGGAAGGAAAGGCCGGGGGGGGAGGGGTTGAATTTCAGGGACATTAGATAAGGAACAAAGATAAAATCCAAAGATGACCATGATGCAGACCCATAGTGAGCTAAGATTTTGAAGATTATTAGTAAAAGACTTTAACAAAAATTCTTGGGAACTGTAGGGATTTTTTTTAAAAGCAGCCTTTTCATAAAGGTGCCAATTGTACATTAGCAGACAAATGTGAATGTAAGCTCAGCTTCACAGCAACGCAGCTTAAAGAGTCTTCAAATCCTCAGTAGTGACTTCCAGATTCATTTCGATTTAGAATGCTTCGTATGTAGAGAGTTAACCTTTCTGGGTTAGCTTTTTAAAAGTCACAATCAAACAGTAAAAGGATTCTGACTGTGACAAAAAACATAGTTAACTCACAACTCATGTGACAAATTGCAGTAATTGCAGCCTCCTATAAAATCAATATTTCAGTATGAAGGCCTCATGATCAATTTATTATGCTGCAACCCTTGTGTGTTAATAATAATTCCTTTTTTGCCTTAACAAGGACAAGTTAGAGCCTAAGTCCCATTCAACATCTGAATGGTTCCCATGGAATCTTGTACTCAATTTAAAGGTGTTCTGTTCTGTGGGAGGAACTTTGAAAGCAGCAATGAAAATAGAATTTAATTCCCTAGGAGATGAATGCCCCAACTTTTTGTATCACTTATTTCTGTTGGCTCAGGTAGATTGAGGAGAGAAGATTTTTAGTATGAATTAAACCAGGGAACATAGTGTGAACTGCAATAATAATATGAACATAATTCATTTGAGGTTGGAGCCAGCAGTGCCATTCTGCTAACCATGGAGACTTTGTCCAATGCAAGGAGCCTTCTGCCGGGAACAAGGTGTTTTGCTGTGGCAAAAGAAACTCGTTTTCTATTGGTGGAAGTCTCCTTGCAATGGCAGAAGACTCTACCATTAGCGAAATGGAACTGTTGGACCCATTCATTCATATCATTGATATACTTACCTTAGCTGCATGTGTGAATATAGGACAAAATAGAATACAAATGCTTTCCCACAATGAGCTAATTTCAAGGCAGGACAAGTATCATGCCCCTATTTATAAAATGTATCTACAAAAAATCCATTCATTTTTTAAAGGACGTGATACAGTCTTTGAGACTCCAGTCTATGCCTGGCATGAATGGCCTTTGTTAAGATAATGCAGCTTTACTTCATTCGGTAATTAGTGTTGCAGTCCTATCCACACTTACGTGGGAGTGAACCCCACTGATACTAATACCTGAGTAAACTTCAGTGAGACTAGATGGAACATCTCCATTCCTGATATTAAAGTATTGCTTTTCAAAAATATCTTCAAGACACATTGACTGATTCTGCAAAAGCAGTTGTTCCACCCTCCTTTGCTCCATATATTTATCTATTTTCCTCTTGAAGCCGTCCATGCTTGTAGTTGCCACCACCTCCTGTGGCAGTGAATTCCATGTGTTAATCACATTTTGGGTGAAGAAGTACTTCCTTTTATCTGTTCTAACCCAACTGCTCAGCAATTTCATTGAATGCCCATGAATTCTTGTCTTGTGAGAAAGGGAGAAAAGGACTTCTTTCTCTACCTGCCTTCTTTCTCCCATAATGTCCCTTGAACTATGTACAAAAAGTGGCATCTGCATATTAATGTCACCTCAGCCCATATCTTTGAACTGGCTTCTCCAGGTATAAATGGGAGGCAAGATGGATCCACGTGGTGCCCTATATGTCACAGGCCATGGCCTAGATCCCACCTAAAATTCCTTTCATCCACCTGTTACATGTTGCTGAAGGTCCCACTCCACCTACTCTCTATGTCAGGTTAGTTTACTTATTATCTAAAACACAAGGTGATATTTCTTGTTTTATTTATTTTCTGAAACCCCCTATATGTAACACTTGTAAAGGTACCTCTCTGTAGTGTTCTGAGATGACATATTATATGCTGCCTCCTTGCCTTCCTTGGTGGTTCCTACTTATTTTCACTGCCACCAAAGGCTCTCACCTAGAAGTCTTATTTGGACACAAAGAATGGGACGGCTTAGTTACATTTGGTAGAATGTGTGTGTGGTGGCTCTGAGGTATTTACTCAATACAGTAGTTGTTTTCTCTTAAACATAAATAGAATTTGGTGGTGGAAAGTGCCATCAAGTCACAGCTGACTTATGGCGACCAGTGGGGTTTTCAAGGCAAGAGATGTTTAGAGGTGGTTTGACATTGCCTGCCTCTGCGTCACAGCCCTGGTATTCCCTGGCAGTGTCCCATCCAAATACTAACTAGGGCTGATCCTGCTTAGCTTCTGAGATCTAGATGAGATCAGGCTAGCCTGGGCCATCCAAGTCAGGGCAAATAGAATTTAGTTAGAAGTATAATAGCATAAGGGCATAAGGGTTTCAGTAAAGTTCATAAACATAATAGTAACCAATAGGTACAGTTCTTCTTTCCCTAAAATTCCTTGAATAGATCCATCCACAAAAGCTTATTTTCCTACTTGTCGCTTAAGCTAATAACCAATGTTCCCTCTAAGCTGTGAAGTCTTGTGAGCAAAAATTCTACTTTGTGAGCTACAAAGTTGTGAGTAAGCAATTTGGCTACTGCATACATTATTTCGCTCTGGAGCCATACTTCCTGAGCTAAGCCAAAAATGTGTGAGGCCAGAGGCTAAAAATGTGTGAGTGGGCTCACACTAACTCAGCTTAGAGGGAACACTAATAACATCCATGAAGTTTAATTTCTTAACTTGCCACTTAGGCTAATAACTTTCACAAAGAACACAGATTTCTCTCACACTCCACACTCCTCACCCACTCAACTTTCTTCGCACACACACTGAATTCTCTCAATCAGCCTGTCAACTCGGCACCCTAGGGAACAGCTACCATCCAGTCACAACACAATTCAATCACTCATCTGCCCCCTCCCACTCTAGAGGCCTACATGTTTTCATGAATGACCAGAAAATACAGCCTAGACACAGTGTGAATGTGGCTTGCTTTCCACTTTAAACCCATATTTACAGTAAACAGTCTCAATGTAAGGAAGAAAACCAGGGCTCTTTTTGTAGCAGGAACTCCTTTGTATATTAGGCAACACACTCGTAATGTAGCCAATCCTCCAAGAGCTTACAGTAGCTCCCGTAAAAAGACCTCTGTAAGCTCTTGGAGGATTGGCTACTTTAGGGATGTGTTGTCTAATATGCAAAGGAGTTCCTGCTACAAAAAGAGCCCTGAAGAAAACTATCTTTCTGCTGCTGCTCATTCCTATGCTGTAGCAGTTATTGGCTTAGGTTCTGCACCCAGGAACTCTCTGTGCACGAAAATGTCCAGTTAAGGTGTACTTCTAGCAGATGGGCAGCAAATAATCCAAAAAGTAATTCCAAAAAGAACAAAGTATTGTCAAAGTTCAAAGAGACTAAAAAAATCAGAGATGTGATATGTCCCATTGGGAAGCTTCTGTATCAATACATGGGGTGAAGCCAGCTGAAGTTTAAATTTGGGGGCAGGTTCTGGCCTCAGTTATAAGATAGTCAGGTCCAAAAACAAAAGGTTATTCTTTTTGCAGCTTGGAAAGATGACAGGGAATAGAAACCACAGACAAGATTGTATGCAGATGTGCTACCTGTCTGGCCGAAGGGAAGGAGTGCATGGCTTGGGGTCCTGGGAATATTTCAAATAGATTAAAAGTATGGTGTGTTGTGGTGTTGGTGGCCTGTTTCAAATAGTCTAAGCTAGATCAATCTGAAGCAATCTTTTTGGCTAATAGCACACTTATTAATCACTGAGAGATCTTGATTAACCTTTCATGTCTGATGTCCTGATCAGGAGTGATACACGACTTTCCCAGAGGCAGACTTCTTCTACCCTGGTTAATATGATTAAGTCGGATGTGATCCTTGTGTCATGAAAATGTTTCTTGGCCCAGTGCACCATGCAGAGAAGGACTACCACCAGCATCCAAAAGGAAGCTTATTGGCAACAGTATGAAATAGTATGCAATGGAATTGTATGGCACCATAATGTTCATAGGCAAGCATTTACAGTGATGTGAGCTGAGAAAAGGTGCATCCAAGATGGATTAAAATTCCAGCGACTGAGTGGTGAGGAGAGAGCTAACCCTGAAAAAATCATCAATATGTTAATGTTAACAAGGCATTCCTAAAAGACAGAAGTATTCTCTAAACAGAGGTCAGTGATTTACCAGGGACAGGTACCATAAATAGGTACTGTCCCTGGCAAGTAATGGCAGTTAGAGTGTATGCAGTTCCCCAGCACCACCTTCAGGAGCCAGTTCTGAGCTGGAATATGAGGATATTTTACTTCTGCACTTGGCTGCCTCTGTAGCAGTGATATAAATGAAACAAATTCTTCTGCTTGTTATAGGAGAAATATTTGCAGGAAGTGCAGCTAAAAGGGGTTGTAAACCAAACTAGGCACAAATTATACTTCAGAATTACTGAAGTGCTGACCCATGGCTTTAACCAGCTATTGTAGGATAATAATGCATTCGTTCTGCTGCATCTAGAAGCCCTTTCCCGAGTGTAGGTCACATTCACATTGAAAGAGAACACACTCTACTACAACAGTTGCTCGTAAATGACTGTGGGGGAGGGCATTAGTATCATTAATCTGAGTAATTATCAGATTGATACACATGCAGATTGTGCCAATTAGCCTTTAAACAGTTTGGTGCCCACAGTGAAGGGCTCATCTGTTATAGAAGTCAGCTCCATGCTTTTTATGTTTGCTTAGCATAATGGATAGATTTTCTGACTTGACCATGCAAAGAAACACAATGGGATGTGTCCTTGGCTGTTTGTATGTGGTGATTGCATGTGTATGATTGCAACATTTTCCTTTTTTAGCAAACCCAAATTTGCCTTTTTGGTGGCCTGTTTATATCAGAATTCAATAATATCTGGAGAGACTGGCCTAGTTATTAAAGCAGGGATCCCCAACATGGTGCCAACATCTTTTCTGGTGCCCACCAGAGTTTTCAGAAAATGCACAGAGCCAGATGGGGCTTTTGAAAAGCAGGGCTTCTAATTGGACATTGTAGTTTTGATTGGCTCTGCAGGTTTTAAAGAAAATGTTGCCCTGGGAGCAGCTGCCACCATAGTACAAAGATCTCTACTGTGTGACTGAAAGTAAGCTATGGCAGGCATTTTTGTGGCTGGCCCCACCTCCTATGACAGCCATTTCGTGGCAACTATTTTTATTATGGCTGTGCCCACCATGCTGTGTCAGAATTCCAGAGGTGCCCACAGGCTCAAAAAGGTTGGGGACCCATGAATCAGAGCGTTCAGGAGGGGTCTAATCTAGAAGCCCTCTCTGGAGTACATCTCCATAATTTTCTCATCTCCCGGAACTACATCAGTGCAGTGTCATTGGCCTATTATGTACGCGTGCTTCCCGTCACTTTCAGCATCCATTAACTTTTTTTTTGGGGGGGTTGTTTGTTTCTACATTTGTTTTCCTCCCTTTAATGCTCACTTCAGTTTCAGTCTGCTTTCCCTCCTTGTTTTCTGAAAGTACTATTGTGGCAACTTTTTAAAAAGTTTGATTCCAAGCCAAAGTGATTTTTAAAGTAGAATGATTTAATTGGATTTCCCCCTCCCCTTTGCTCCCCCTTGATGCCTACTTCCTTGCCCACATCAAAGTCATTCCACCCACTCACCCACCTTCTGCCATCCCCACTCCTTCACTGCTGTACCACCACCATTCTTTTTTTTAAAAAATTTGGCCACGTGAGACTAGTGTTTGAATGCTAAAGCAAGAGTTTAAATCTCCAGTACCCATTTGTTTTTGTTTTGCCATGAAAATTTATGGATAGGATGCCTGTGTAATAGCCATCTCTCATCTGTTCCCATCCCCCCAGCGGGTGAGCCCAGTGTTCTCTGCACCTCCTGGCAATCTGACTCCCCCCCCCCAAAAAAAAGAAAGCCTTCACAAGGAACCTTCCTTGGAAAAGCCAAGCAAGATGAGGAGCTTTGGGGGCCAAGGCTGATGATCCATTCTAAAAATGTTCATCCTCCAGTGATGCTTGGATTGCATTCCAAGAGGTGTGCATTTTTCCAGAAATGACCAGGACCCAGGCTCCCGGTGACTGTTATTTCTGTGCCTTTCATCTCTTCCTCTCTCCCAGCAGCAAGCTGCAGCCCAGAGAGGCTGGCTCTGTCTGCCCTCCCTTCTCCACCTCCTCCAGGCCCACTCAGACACTTGGCAACCAGTTTCAAACAGCAACATTCACTCGGAAACCTCCCCTTTCTCCTCCATGCTTAATCATCAACCAATCCCCGCCACCATTTCCTGGTTGGACATCATCATCAACAACAAAAATAACGATGAGGGACCATGTGCCCTGATCCAAAGTGGGGACTTATTTTTTAACCTTTAGAAATAAATCACCGGTCGGTGGCAATTGCTCTCTGCTAGAAATAATCTCTGTGATAGTATTTTTTTTTAGAAAATACTGCATTGTGCATTCCTGCTGCAAAGATTGGGGGGGGGCAGGCTACTTAAAACACACACTGGCAACTCGTTGGGAGCAGGAGAGAACCCCCCCAAGCTGATTCCTCTGGTTCTGCAGCTGATCCTTCAGGTTTTTTGAAAAAAGTCTCTGCTGCTGCCTTGTCTGTTGCAAACTCTGGTCAGTTTTAAGGGTTTCCCCTCCCCCTTTCCCTGAGTTCCTTTGTATTCCCCTTCCATTTTCTCCAACAGAGTTTGCAAGCCCTTCTCCCCCGCTCTGTTTGTTTGGGATTGTTGTGACTATGCTTTATGAGATTGTATGACTCTTTCCCATTTTTCCCAGTGGCCAATAACACAGCAGCAATTCCCCTAGTGCTAGGCAATGAGGAAAATGAGGCTTTCCAGCTGCACTTGTCAATTTGAAAATAATCTGGCCAGTTTCAAAAGGTTCCCCCCCCCCATTTGTGTTCCCTCTCATAATGCAAAAAGGCATGCACAACACTGAACCAGGAGGATTTAAACGGAAGGCCTTTACTTGAAACTACTGTGCAGCTATGGTAGGACAATTGTGTAATTAAAAAAAAAACACCTTTGGACACCACCCCACACAACCCAAATGATGCTCCCACCTCAATTAAGAAAGTGTGTGGTGTGTGGTGTAGCTGCAGGACAAATGCACCAGAGGGAAAAGAATGGCACATAACAGAGGCATAGAATCCGAAGTCAAGCTTAAGAACTCAACCACTCAGAAAATCTGCAGTAAGCTGTTTATGTGTAACAGGCCATTGCATGCCTATGTTCCTTCATGTTCCCTGTACTGTTGACTACGAGTTATTTACAAAGCAATCCTAAGCAGACTTACACTGATTTAAAAGTATATAAGCCTGTTTAGGATTGCACTATCAGCATTTTGGAGTGCATATTTATGTTGCTTTTCCTCCCACCCTGTAACAAAATAGTGCAACCAATATCACAGGTAACATAGTCATTTGGATTTTTATCACTCACTTCATGTACTTGTGGGTATAGAAGTAGAAAGGGCCTGTGTTGTATGCACAATACAGTGTGTAAAAAGTGAAGGGCTTTCTCCATTGGGTTCCTCTCAATGTGCCACACAGGGGCACTGAAAAAGAATTTTCCCTTGCCTCAGTGGTGGCTCCAAATGCTACACTATTTTTCTTCATCAGTGTGAGTGGCACTTAATTTGACTCACAGAATTTAAGCTGCTTTGGCCTGTATCTGTCAGGCACTTCAAAAAGACAGCCAAACTCCAGGCTTCATAAGAGGATAGAGTTTATTCAGCAGCAGTTCTAAAAGCGCACTAACATTTCATTGTCAGGAATGAAGGACACAAAGAAACATCTATGGATATACCCCACTGAGCTAGCCCCCCCCCCCAAGCATTCTACCAATGGCTACATAGCCCATGCGCTGGAGAAAGGTGTGAAAGTTGTTCGAGCCATAAAGGGGCCCAGCTGTTCATACCGGAGAAACCCAAACCTTATGACAAGGCCATTTGGTCAGATAGGAGATAGCCCAGGCTGAGGAACACCCTGTTGCCCTGGCAACCTCCCCACTTCCCCCCTTCCAAGCATAAAAGGTTACAGATCATCTCATCCTCCTTCCCTCCCTCACATCTTATGGCAGGGTCTCCTGACATTCTGCCCCTCCGATGATAAACCCCCACCCCTCGACTTTAATGGGTACAACTTGTGAAATGCACGGATTAATCGGGGGGCCTGAACATTGTCCGCCCTCACCCATTCCCTCTGTTCAGGCCCAAAATCCACCCACTCAATCAGGTAATACAATCGGTTTCTAGAGATCTTCGAGTCCAGAATTTGCGCTATCTCATAGTGCGGTTTCCCCCCTCACCATCGGGGGGGGAGCAGGTTGCTTCGGTCTCCATTCGTTCTCCCCAGGCGAGCGTCTTAACAATCTGAGGTGGAATACAGGATGCAGAGCTCTCAGTGATTTAGGTAAGATTAGTTCAACAGTCACATTATTCAAAACACGTTTGATTTCAAAAGGGCCAATATACTTCCACCCCAGTTTCTTGCTGGGCTGCAGCCCTTTTAAATTCTGAGTGGATAGATACACGAACTCCCCTGGTTTTGGGGTCCATGACTTGTCTCGTTTCTTGTCAACCTGCTCTTTGTACACCGACTTAGCATCTTCAAGAGTTTGAGCCAGGAGTGGCCATGCCACCTGAAGTTTTTTACACCACTCCCCCACCTCCCCCTGTGGCAAATTTGGCGCAGCCAAGAAAGGGAGTGGCGGGGCTTCATAACCATGCACAGCCATAAAAGGGGACATCCCCGTAGAAGCATGACACGTGTTATTGTAACAGAACTCTGCCAAGGGCAATAAAGATTCCCAATCGTCCTGCTGGAAGTTAGTAAAACATCTCAAGTACTGTTCAAGGGTTTGATTCACCCGTTCCGTTTGCCCATCGGTTTCTGGGTGATACACACTGCTTAAAGCCCTTTCCACCCCCAACAGCGCCATCAACTCCCCCCAAAACTGAGAAACGAATTGTGACCCCCTGTCTTGAGACCACCTTCCCAGGAAGAGTATGGAGTCTTACGACGTGCTGCAGAAAAGCCTTCGCTAGTTTCTTAGCCGAGGGGATGGACTTGAAAGGAACGAAATGTGCTTGCTTGGAAAATGTATCCACCACCACCCATATCATGGTCTTTCCCCCACTTGGTGGTAAGTCAGTGATAAAATCCATCGATACAACCTCCCAGGGGCGGGGCGGGGTCGGTAATGGTTGAAGGGGTCCCAGTGGCTTCCCCGGGCGATGTTTACTCATGAGGCAAGTCTGGCAGGCTTGCGTGAACAAAGACAAGTCTTTTCTCATCCCCGGCCACCAAAATTGTCTCTGGAGCAATTGTAGTGATTTAACAAACCCGGTGTGCCCCGCCAGTTTAGAACCGTGTGCTCATCCCATGACCTCCCCTCGCAGGGAAAGTGGAATGAAGAGCTTCCCATTTTTCCACCAGCAATCCTGCTCGTCGTTCACCACCCCCTCCTCCTTTGCCAGGGAGGCGCGGTCAGCCTCAGAAAGTTCAGATGCGAACTTCAGCTCCCATGGGGAAGTGAGGGGGAGTGGAGGCGGGGTCTTTGCTTTGCTCCGAGTCATCACCACTCCCCCCAGTTGCGAGGGCGTGAATACCGAATCTCGAACCACCTCCCTCTTGCTGTCGTGTTGCAGGAGGTGGGACAGGGTGTCCGCTAGCAAGTTTGCCTTCCCTGGGAAATGCTGTAGTGTGAAGTCAAACTTTGAAAAGAGGTCGGCCCACTGCAGCTGCTTCGCGTTCAAGGACCGAGGCGAGCGCAGTAACTCAAGGTTTTTGTGATCAGTCCAAACCTCGAACGGCACGCTCGCCCCCTCTAACCAGTGCCGCCAAGTGGAGAGAGCCAGCTTTATTGATCCTGCTTCCTTCTTCCAAACTGACCAGTTCCGTTCAGTGTCCGTAAACTTTTTGGACACGTATGCGAGGGGGTGTAATTTCCCATCCTCCCCCTCCTGCAAAATGGCTCCCCCCATAGCGACATCCAAGGCGTCAACATGGATTATGAATTTTCTCACCTCGTCAGGGTGCGCCAACACAGGTTCGGATGTGAACAGGGTTTTCAACTGTTCAAACGCCCGCTGACAGTCAGCAATCCAGTTCAATTTGGCCCCTGGTCAGGTACTCTCGGGGCCTTTCCCCTTTGTCTTAAGTAGGTCAGTGAGGGGCAGGGCCACCTGCGCAAAATTCGAGAGGAATGATCTGTAAAAATTCGCGAATCCGAGGAACCCTTGGAGTTGCCACCGTGTTTTGGGGGCTCCCACCCCACCACGTCTCGGACCTTCTCAGGGTCTATCTCAATGCCCTTCTGTGAGATACGGTAGCCCAGGAACGAAATCTCCAACCGATGGAATTCGCACTTAGATAGTTTGGCGAACAGTTTGTGCTCATGTAACGTTTGAAGCACCTCCCTAATGAGTTGCACATGGGATTTCATATCAGGGGAGTACAGTAAAATGTCATCAAGGTAAACGAGGACCCCTTTGAACAGATATTTGTGCAACACCTTGTTAATCAGATTCATAAATACCCCTGGGGCCCCTTGCAAGCCGAACGGCATCACCAAGTATTCGAATTGACCCAGGGGGGTGTTAAAGGCGGTCTTGTATTCGTCTCCCTCCCTGATGCACACTCAGAAGTACGCATCCCGTAAATCAAGTTTTGAGAACATCTTCCCCCCGGCTGCCGCGGCGAGCAGATCCTTAATCAACGGGTAAGCATTTGTCGCAGACACAGCATTAAGGCCACGGTAGTTCGTGCACAAACGGAGCCCACCGTCTTTCTTCTTCTGGAACAGGACGGGAGCGGCAAATGGTGAAGAGGCCGGCCGTATAAACCACACTCTAAATTCTTATCTATGAACTTTCTGAGCTCCACTTTCTCGGCTGGGCTCATAGAGTATAGCTTCCCCTTCGGGAGTTTCTGGTTAGGTAACAGTTCAATGGCACAGTCAGAGTTGTGGTGGGGGGGCAGTTCATCCACCTCCTCTTCCCCGAACACCGCAGACAAGTCCCGATACTCCCGGGGGATCGTGTTGCCGCCCGTCTCAGCCACCCCCACCACCACAGGGCAGTGCTCAGGCTTCCCCGGCCCCCAGTCGCCTTTCCAGGTATGGGTCTCACACTGTGGGGAGATGAAGTTAACAATCCCAGCCTGCCATAGTATGTGTGGGTCGTGATCAAAAAACCATGGGCTTCCCAAGACAAGGGGAAACCTTGCGGCGGAGGTCACCACGAATGGTCGCACCTCCCAGTGTTTTCCCACTCCCATTCGTAGAGGTACAGTTTCGTATTTACAGGGCTCTTTCATAGTGGAGCCATCCATTTGGGTAAAAACCAGCGGTTCTGCCAGTTTCATTACTTTGGCTCCCAGCCCAGTCACCAGGGAGGGATTAATAAGGTCTCTCCCACACCCCGAGTCTACTAACGCTCTCACCCTCACGTGGGTCAGTAGACCCGGGTCCATTAGAGTCATGGTCATGAAAAAGAGGGAAGAGGATTTGCTCACCGGATTTATCGCCTGAGAGTCCAGGGCCTTCTGTTCAGCACTGTTTACAACAGGTCCTTCTCATTTCCCACCGCTACCACGGTCTCCTCCGACGACGACTCAGTTCCCTCTCCCAAGGGGGCGACCTGCAGGGCCCTTGCGCCCCTCTGCTTTCCCGGGGTTTTCGGTGTAGACGTCTCGAACTTCTTTTTAGGCCCCTTCGTGGCACTGGGCGGGGTGGATGACCCTGGGCAACTTGCAGCGAAATGGCCCGCTTCCCCACATTTTGGGCACAGCCCTTGCTTCATCCTGCTCTCGCGCGACCCGTCTTTTGGCCGCTGTGCAGGGTTCGTCTGCCGACTCTTTAGAGGGGCAGCAGTAGATTGGGTCATCTTCCCCAAGGCTGCTGCATCATCCAGTTTGATGGCTTTTAGTCGAGTCTCCGTGGCCACCGCTTCTTTCATCCAGCTTGATAAGGTTTCCGGGTCCCGTCCTCACATAATCGTGCGGCGGATCTCCGGTTCAGGCCCAGGCGGTACTGTTCTGCTAGTATGCCATCGGGCCAGCCTCGGATCTTGGCGGCATGTCTTCGGAATTCCACCGTATACTCCCGCATGGACTTCGTCCCTTGGCGAAAGGCCCAGAGGAACGCCCGGGCCGCCTTGTTCACGTTGGCGTCTTCGAACTGGTCTTTCATCGCCCACATGAACGCATCCACCTGTCTCAGCTCACGCCCGTCTTCCTGGTGTAAAGCCACATACCAGTTGGCCACCGCATCTTTCAGGCGGGAGGCAATGGCGTCCAATATTTGTTCCTCGTCTGGGAACAGGTGGCCCCAGTTCTCGATAAACTTCTCTGCCCTTACCAGGAAAAAGGAGAACTTCTCAGGCATACCATCGAAAGTGGCATCCAGCAGCTTGGCTGGGTTTGGCAACATGGGCCCCCAACCCCTTGGCATCCCTGGTGGCCTTGGCGCCAGCGGCCTCGTAGGTGGGGGCCCCACGGGTGGGTCTGGAGGTGCCCCAGGCTGCCCCGGCACACCCCCGGGTGGCAGTCCAGCTGGTAGGAGCAGGGGTCTCTGTGCTGGGGCCCCCGCTGGGTCTGGAGGTTGTCTCTTCTCCATTTCCTCTCGTATGCCATCCGAGATCATTTTCGGGATTCGAGACAAGGACTCGTCTATGAGGCACATGAGTCGATCCTGGCTGGGGTTCCCATTCCATCTCCGGCTTCCCACGGTCCTTTCCAAGTCTTGGGTATCCAGGTGAACTTCTTCGTCATCCTCCGCCATACTCAAGCGGTAGACCGGTCTCTCGACCCGACTCTCCCGTACCGATGCTCGGGGGGTGAGGAACCACGTCTCATGCGTCTCTGCGAGCAGCTTCATCCAGTCCCACCAGTTCCACAGCCTGGTTGTCACTCCAGCATACGCTCCCCTGTACGGTTCTCCGTAGAGCCCTCCCAGGTTGTAGTTGGGGCCCCATGGCGCTGGGGCACTGGAGACCGGGACCACAGTTGTGGTTTTGGGCACAGTAGATGTCGGAACCTTCTCCTCTTCCGAGGTTGGGATCGGGGTGGTATCTCCCTCGTCACTCATCTCTGGGAGAGAAGTGCAGTGTAGAACTGATCCCGATCGAAGATGATTCCTGACAATCTGTCAGGCACTTCAAAAAGACAGCCAAACTCCAGGCTTCATAAGAAGATAGAGTTTATTCAGCAGCAGTTCTAAAAGCGCACTAACATTTCATTGTCAGGAATGAAGGACACAAAGAAACATCTACGGATATACCCCACTGAGCTAGCCCCCCCCCCAAGCATTCTACCAATGGCTACATAGCCCGCGCGCGGGAGAAAGGTGTGAAAGTTGTTCGAGCCATAAAGGGGCCCAGCTGTCCATACCGGAGAAACCCAAACCGTATGACAAGGCCATTTGGTCAGATAGGAGATAGCCCAGGCTGAGGAACACCCTGTTGCCCTGGCAACCTCCCCACTCCCTCCCTTCCAAGCATAAAAGGTTACAGATCATCTCATCCTCCTTCCCACCCTCACATCTTATGGCAGGGTCACCTGACAGTATCACACATTCCTTCATCTGTGCTGACCAGCCCTGTGCTCAGTTTCTTAATAATGGTAGAAAGTGACAAAGGCTCTGGTCACACTTCAAAGGTAATTGCGCTTTGTTCCCACTTTGTTTAAATTGGGAACATTTTTCTTCGCATTGGGCTGACTAGATGCAGCCAGCCCCTCTCTTACAGCACCCACTTGCTTGCTGCTGCACCGTCCCTCCAGGCGATCCTGCTGGCCACAGGGGAGGCTTGGGCAGCTGCTGCTTCTGCCGACACTTTGGGGGAGTGCCGCCACCGCCGCTGCCACCATTGCCCCACGAAAACAGGCTCTGCTGTCTCCGCCATCCTCCTTGCCGGCCCCATCCAGGCTGCCGGAGCCCCCGCCTCTCGTTCCCGTCTCCAGGGCCATCTTTTGTGCATTTTTTTTAAAAAAGCTTCCGGTTTGAGTGCTTGACTAAACATGCACTTAATAAATCCATTATTAAACGTTAAATGGATTTATTAAGTGCATATTTGCTCAAGCGCTCAAACCAGAAGCTTTTTTTTTTTTAAAAGAGCACAAAGAGCGTTCAGACGGCCCTAATCGTAATCATTGCGAAAGATGGGCTGTCCAGATAGGCGAAATCGCGCATTCAAAGCGGAAGTGCCAGGAAAACACTTGATTTTCCAGGGGTCAGGAAAACCCGGCATCATTGCGCGAGTGAGCCTGCTTCGGGGCGGGAGGCAGATTGGCGCGTGTGAACGTGAAACTGACATGCCCAAGGAAACAGCAGCGAATCCCGATCAAAACGGCAGTGTGACCGGACCCAAAGAGATGGAACCAGGGAACTGGTTTTCATGTCGAGATGATACCAGTACATGCCTCGCCCTGGAGGTATACCAGAAATATACATTAAACAGAGCTTGTCCTCTTAGATGCGCAAACCCTGTACTTAGAGGTTGGTCTATTTTATGAATTTTGCCAAGGATTTCAAAGCCTGCCTACACCTTTCCTTTCCACCTTGCCTGCTTGACCCTCTCACATATCTCTTTGCTGTCCTGATTCCTGGCTATTTGCTCCCAATGCCTGTAATTTGAATCAGATGCTCTTTTCCTGTTCACCTGACTCTGCTGGATTTCTTGGTGCATCTTGTTTGTCCATTTTAACCTTATTCTTGGGTCTCAACTTTTTTTTTTTTTTTTTGCTTTCAGTTGCTTTTCAGTTTAGGCTCAGTATCCTGTGTACTTTGTGTCTGCCCCAAATTCTGCAAGACCTGTCCTCAATTAGGAAGCAACTGGCTTTTTGAAGAAAAGTGCAATGATTATTACTCAGAAAGCAAGACAAGTTCAGTGCTGAAGCAAGAGAGCCCTTCCTCAGAAAAAGTACACTGAACAATTTTGTGCAAAGTGGACTCTTGCAGCTCTCATTCCTTTGAAGAGAAATGATCACCAAAAAATCTCATTTTGATCCTGTCTTTATCTTCTTGACTTGAAAAAAAGGTCGGAACATGTTCCAGTGTCCTAAAATCTTCAAAGACATTTGGACAAAGCTGTGAATATCCCTTCCAGCCACCTAGTCTACTTAACTATTATGTTCCTGGAGGGTAATTGGAAAATATTTAAAACCAAAACTCTTACTTGACTGGGTGTCTAGAAGATAACGTGACTTTGTCTGACACGTGCTATGCTTGGCCCATCATTTTCTAATCAAAGTGAATTCAGAATGGAAACAATTTTCTTCTGAAGTTCTAAAATAGGGCCTAGGAGTATATAGCTTAAAGCCATGAGTCAAAAAGATTGCTAACATACTGGTGTGTTGAGCTTCTGTGAATGAAGGATGGAGCAAAGAGATAGCTGTATTGATGTATAAATGTCCCAACCTGTGCAATTTGCAAATTATTCCACAGTGTTGTACTGTTACTCAAAGAGGCAGCCTCCTATTTAATAGGGGGAATTAGCTTTAAAGGAAACAAAATGAGGAGGGGGGGACTGGGATTCTCCACCTATGCATATGGGGATTGTTCCCTTAGAGAATTCTCAAAATAATCCAATCAGATGTTCAACTGGAAATAAGAATAAAAGGGCAAAACACACTTACAAACACAAAGAAAACATGCTAGCTAAGATGAAATCAGGGTGGACAGACAGCTGTTTCAGAGAGGTTATAATTACCAGTCTTGAAGGAAGAGGTCCATGGAGGCAGCAGCAAAATGACCAGCATTTTGGGAAGTAAATAAGAGAAGGCCCACACGCAAATGGGTCCCAGAACACACACACACAGTGCTATGGCGTAGAGTGCTACAGCTTTAGGGAAAATGTTTCCTGGGGCTATGCTGACATGTTTGCTCCCAAAACAATACTTTGATTGGTTTTCCAAAGATGGACAATGATTTTGGAGAGGTTTGGTGAGTTTACCTTAGATGGACTATATATGTAAATGATTCTTGACAACCCACTAAGTACTGGACGGGAAAGGCTACCAGGTTTGATGAATAGTGTTAAGCTAAATTAAGGTAAATGGGTATGGAGAAGTGAGGCTGGGTGTTGATGAGATTAGACCAAGGTGAGGGAAGATGTTCTTGGGGAACCCTTTGTCCTCAATTATGCATCTCTTTAGGGTGGGGAGGAGGTTGTTAGCTGACCAGCTGCTCTTTCCCACACTTCTAAACTACATGTCCATTGTTATCTCTGGTTGACATCCATTTGTATTATTTTAGGCCAGGCAGTGCATTGCACTTATGATATTTGAAATGATACTGTATGAAGGGTGTTTATTGTTTTGTTGCTATAAACTGCCCCTCAGCGAGAGGAGGGGTCTGACTGCTATGAGTACTACAATGACAGTAGTGCTGGATTATTGCTATGTGCTTTACTTGAGTTTTGAAGAGCATCCAGAAGTAATGTGGCAGCAAGAAGAAACAGAAATATTGCTTCTTCAAAATATTGGGGAAAATTTCTCTTTCCAGGAGGCCATTTAGATCTTTTGATCACTGAATTGCTATAGTGTATTAACGTATTTCCTGATGCTGTTATATTTTGTTGCCATTTTAGTTATCTCTATTTTAATCTGAATCAATGTAATGTTTTAATATTTGATATCTGACTGTAACGTTGATGAAATTTGATGTTAACCACCCTGAGCCCACTCGTAGGAAGGGTGGGATACAAATGCAACAAAATAAATTAATAATAAAGTAATTGATTGCTGTTACAATTTTATTGGATCTCCCCCTAATTCTAAGGTGCCCCAAAAGTCTGAATTGCTGGGTGCAAAATACATTAAAATATGTGTTTTCCTCTGTATCTACCATTGTTAGCTATGAGAGAACAGTGTCTATGCAAATCTGCCATATGTGTCAGTAGTGACCAGAGATGAGGAAGGAAGACATGAACAGAGACAGTTGTCTTATTCGAATCCTATACCAGGATTCAAATAGTGACTTTACAGTTATACCCAGGGGACTTTCATATGATTTTATCAGATTTTTTAAGGTAATCCATACTTTTGTAATCTCATAGTTGGACTACTGTGATTCATTCTTTGTAGGGCTGCCCTTGAAGACAACTCATGAACTGCAGCTGGTTCAGAAGTGGTCCAACTAATAAGAACACCTATTTTAAAATAGCTACATTGGCTGTCAGTTTGTTTCTGAATTCAATGAATAGCTAGGCTGTCAGTTTGTTTCTGGGTACCCAATGCACAGCCTAGAGTCCTTGTATATGAAGGACTGGCTCTCCCCATGTGTTCCCCTGTGTCTATTTTAAAACTAGTTGTGGAGGCATTTAAGATGATTTTTGCTTACTAGCAGAAACCAAATCAGGGAAGGGTATGTAAAACAGTAGTATCTGTGTGTGATCAGGTCGTAGTGACTGAGCTACATTGTCTTTTCACATCTATCTGTTCAAATCCCTAGCCAGAGTGATAAAAATACTGATACTGGGTTTAAAATAAATGATGAGCTTCTTCAGAATAATAGGGATTGAAATATTATTTGCATTCTGGATTCTGAAAGTTACATGTACACAGTAGGTTGGATGCAAACAATTTCTCTACTAAAGAGAAAAAGAGGGGAACCTCCATATTCAGAGGCACTAAACCTTTGAATCCCAGAGCTAGGAGGCAACATCAGGGGAAGGTCTTGGTTTCTGTGCACTGTTGTTGGCCCTCCAGTGGAACAGGTTGGCCACTGTGTGAGACAGGATGCTGGACTAGATGGACCACTGGTCTGATCCAGCAAGGCTCTTATGTTCTTCTGAGGAGAATAGCCCTTTGAGTACCCAAAAAGCTGTGCAGGGCATGATGGGATATGCATAAGCAAACAACATGTGCGATGGAGGAGGGAGTAAGGAGGGTAATTAGTTCATCTATAATGAAAAAGCTGGCTGGATTCAACCCAATTTTGTCATTTTTGTTAGATTTCTCCATCCCTATGTCAGCTAGAAAACTGAAAATTATTGTAGGTTGTCATGATCACTTTCAGGTATTTTAGCACTCACATGACTTCCTCATTGCATGCTTCCATGCTGAAGTTTAGGTCAACATGAAGCTTCTCACTTGGGGGGGTATATCCAACCTAACTGCTGCCAATGAAGCTTTCCTTCCCTGCCCCCCAAGTCAAAGAAGTTACTTATGTGCATGGAGAACTCTTTCTAATGTAGAAAAGTTCAACTGTCAAGAGGCTGGCAGTACTGTAGGCTGCAACCTGTTATATTCACAGGAAGAGAAGTCCTATTTAGCCATCAGATTTTCTGAATTCATGAAGAATGACATAGACATGTACAAGCACATAAGAACCACACTGCTTTGATCTTGTGGATGGACATTTATCCCAGCCTTCTCAACTTTGATTTCCTAAGGCGAGAGTTCACAATATTTCCATTCCATCTAACAAGGAACTCTGCATAATTCAAAAGTTTCCACGTACCCTCACCACGAGGTATTGGAAGATATTGCCTTATCTATTTCTTTAAATTCTGTGTGGCACTATTATTTGTCACTGCTGATAACTCTTAATGACAGTGAAGCATATAAAAGGATTTTCATAGCTGAAATTGGCTATGCATTGCAGAGGGTACTGAAGAACTATTTTAATAGCTATGACAGCAGATATGAGAGTGTCAGCAAATAAAAGTATTTATGCACCATCAAGCTGTCATTTTGACAAAGTGAATTTCTCTACAGGAGTGATGCTTAAATGCCACAGTGTGTATATCTCTCTAATCTTGGCAATATATTTTAAGGTGGCAACCTTAATCATACTTATTTGAAATAAGCTCCTCAAACACAACAGGGTTTACTTCCAAGTAAACATTCTTAGGACACTGCATGGTAGCACAATCCAATCGATGTTACACATTGTAAAGCCCCATTTATTGCAATAAAGACAAGTATGTGTTTAACTGAATTCTGCTGAAATGAATGGTATCTCAAAGTTTTTAATTGGATTATGCCCATTTTAAAAATGTTGTATTACTGTTCCACTTTCAAACATGGAGAAATGTTAAGCATTGCCCAAAAATATCATCTGAGATGCTACTAGGCAAAAGCTTGTACAAGGTAGAGGAGAGGTTTTTTTCCCCAGGCAGCTCCACCATCACCACTCCGGGTTTGCATTACCAGTTAGCTTTAAACAATCCTGAGTTATAAATGATGATGTTGTCCTTAAATGTGGACATAGAATTTTTAAAAAATCAGTGGTGTTATTTCAAATCTTTGTAAACCTCCTGGAATTTTTAGATAAAGCATTTGACTCCTATAATAAATAATGGAATGATGGAAATAATGGAAATAATGAAGCAGCGTTAAACATTTCTGAATCCCATTTCTATCAAAGAGAGTGGAAATTAATCCTATCCTTATCAGTGCCATCCTAAGCGTAATTACACCTTTCTAAGTCTTGAAGTCAACAGGCTGGATCCAGTCAGATTTTTGCTCAATCTTGTTCAATTCCCCTCCATATTACAGCCCCCTTTCTACATGGGTGTTGTTCCTTCAGGTCCCATGATCCTCAGTATAGATTTTTTAGGTTGTCAAAGTGCCTCCTTCTGTTTTCACAAGTGGAAAACTGGTTGGATCCAAAGTATTGAGCTTAGAAGGGCACTGCTTAGGATGGCATTGCAGATTTCCTACTGAAATCAATGGAATCAATCAATAACTTAATTTTGGGTAGATTGTATCCAAATTGCTTTTGAAACTCTTCTCATTTTCAAAACTGACTTCCAAGCTGTCATGGGAAATCGCAGTTATAAAACCATGTGTCCAGTTCCTTAACATCTATAAAACTAGTTGCATGGCTCATGGGATCTTGTGCATTTTAAATAAATGACCAGATAGTGGGGGGGGAACCCTCATACTTCAAAGAATGTTTACATGAAATGGTCCTCTTATGAGATTATAATTATGAAATCTTGTTTTTGAAACTGGTGGTTCAAAGGTCTGATTAAGACATATAAGATTTGGAAAAACCAGGGACGCTCGAAGAGGGTAGACGCGCGGGGAAGAGCTCCTCACGCCTCTACTGTTTATCCACCCCCACCGGCTTTGTATTTTTAGCCAAATACTTCTGGTTTTAGGAAGTGATTTGCAAGGGACTTAAGCCCAACCTGAAAGAGCGGCGGTTCTTTCGGGGGGTTTTTTTTTGGCTTGTCCCAATGCAGGGGGGTGGAAGAAGGCAGCAAAGTTTTTCTTAGCGGCTTTGCTGCGGGAACTCGAAGGGCCTGGAGCGATTGGGAAAGCGATCTAAAGGAAAGAAACTAAAACATACTGGCGATTTGGAAAAGTGTATTTTGTTCCAAAAGGCTGGAGGAAATAACAGAGTAGCAGAAACTGGCGTAAGGCGAGCTGGGAGAAAACTATAAGAGGCAGAAGACGAAGAGACGGGGAACAACGAACAACAAATAAACACAACCAAAGCTAAGTATTGAAAGGGGGAAAACTTTTCAAAAGGGGAGAGGAGAGGGAGAGGTTCTTAAAAAAGGGAAAATTTAAATTTAAAACAGAGAGAGAATGTAAGTTGGATGACTAAGGGAAAAAATTAGCAAGCTGGCACTTTAAGCGGCCATTGAAACAGCATAAGGCTTAAAGCGGTAGTAGGAAAATTAAGTTAACTAGAAAGGGGAGGACCACTGGGAATTTCAGATGTTACCTTGTTTAGTTTTTGTGTCTTGACAGGAGAGCCGAGGCGGGAAGCTGACGGAGGGTGCAAGTCGATCGGAGTGAGAGTTGGTGCTGGAAGGGCTGAGACGAGCGATTCCAGAAGGTGTGGAAGAGGCGCAGAGAAAGAACGGTCGTGCTGAGCGAGTGGAGAGGATCCGAAGAAAGCCGAGGAAAACTTGGAGAGCGACGGAAAAGCACGAGGGCTGACTCGGAGAACGAAGTGCCATATCAACAGAGACGATTAAAGAATAAAGTAGAAAAGGGAAGGCAACTGTAAGCTGCTTTGAGACTCCGGATAGTGGAAAAGACTTTATGTAAACAGGAAAGAAGTGGGGGTTAGCAAGAGGAAAGGAGGTTGAAGGAAGAAACGAATCTGGAAGGCTTATTTATATTTTAAAATAGAAAAAAGAGGTAAAAAAATCCTATAAGAAGCTAGATCTATTGTAGAAGTGGTTGATACACCCAAACAAAGCCTCTGAATTTAACGTATTTCTAATTAATATATTCCAAATTAATTTAAGCATGGCCTCAGGTAGAAAAGGATCTTCTGCATCTCCTAGTCAAATATCAGGGCTAGCTCTAATTAAACCTAATGTAACAACTGCAGATTTGCAAAATATGATGCAAAATTTCCTACAAATGGCAGCGGAGCAAAAACGCTGAAATTATACGAAAAGAAATGGAACCATTACAAAATAAAATGGACCATATTGCTACACAATTAAAAAATGATACTGAAGAAATTAAATTAGAAATTAAAAAACTAACTAAAACTACAAGACATCTAGAAGAAAAAATTGAAGACATTGACCAAGATGTATGGGATTTAAAAGCGAAAACAGATAGAATGGAGGAAACTTTAATGGTTCTTGAACTTGAGAAAGCAGAACACACGCTTAGGTTCCAAAATATTACTGAAAAATTAGGAAAGAATTTAAAGGAGGAACTTACAAGAAATATTGTCGAACAATTTAATTTATCAGATGAAAAAAATTTAATAGAGAATATAGAGACAATTTACAGAAGAAACTCGGCATATTCAAAAAAATATAAAACCCCAAGGGAAGTGCACGTAAAATTTGCAAGGAAACAGATAAGAGATCGAATATTACATGAAGCAAATAAGAAAAAAATGTTAATAGAAGGAGATGAAATTAGGATTTTGAAAGATATACCCTGGAGAATTAGAGAAAGACGACATAAATATTCTACTATAGCCGAACTTCTAAGAAAAAACGAGATCCAATACAGATGGTTAATTCCAGAGGGTCTCCAATTTACATATAGAGCTCAAAGGTACAAACTGGACTCTGTTTTCAAAGTGGAAAATTTCTTGGAAAGGTTTGGGGAAGAACTGGGCTGGCAAAGGCCACAAGAAGAGGAACAAGAGGAGGAAGAAGAGGAGAAAGACGAAAGGGAGGATAGTGAAGGCAGAGAAGATAGAGAAGGAGAAAACTATAAAAAAGGAACTTCAGCAGATCAACTGAAAGTTATTCAGAAAAGAGATTATAAAAAATCGCAATTAAAATATAAAACTGCGTCACAAATTCAAACAAGGTGGCAACTTAAAAACATAGTTCATAAAAAGAAAGATGGCGAATAAAAGAGTATCATTGATTTCGGTGAATGTCAATGGTTTAAATAGTCCGCATAAAAGAAGAAGGATTTTACATCAAACGATTAAATTAAAAAATGATATCACTTGCTTCCAGGAAACTCATATAAAGAAAGATCATGAAAAACATTTAAATTGTAAGAAATTGGGTATAGCTTTTATTGCATCAGATAAAGTTAAAAAAAGAGGGGTAGTAATGTATGTTAAAGAGAAATTGAATCCTACACTTAAATTTAGATCCAATAATGGGAGAATTATTGGAGTGCAAGTACAAATTAGGGAAATTGAAATTCTAATTGTAAACATATACGCTCCAAATCAGAATCAAGATTTATTTTTTGCAGAACTGAGGAGTTATATCTCTAAAGAAAGCCCAAAAAATATATGCTTAGTAGGGGATTTTAACGCAGTCTTAGACCCTAAAGAGGATAGGAAAAAAACAAGAAAGTCACTAAAATCGGGAGCAGTTTTGATGAAAAACTTTTTGAAATTAGCAGATGAATTTAATCTGTTGGATTTATGGAGAACCAGAAATCCACAAAAAGAGACTATACTTTTTTTCTAATAGACACAACTCATGGTCAAGAATAGATATGATCTGGGTTAATATAAATATAATAAAAATCTTCTCAGAGGTAGAAATTTTAGCAAATACATTCGCAGACCATAATCCTATGTGGACATCTATACAGGAAACATATAGTGGTAGACGATGGAGATTAAATGTAAATTTAGTGAGAGACAAAGAGTTTGTAAAAAAATCAGACAAGACATAAAAGAGTTTATTGAGATAAATAAGAAGGAGTCAACTAGTTTGAATATTATTTGGGATACTCTTAAAGCATATATAAGAGGTTTATTTATAAATCAAGAAGCAGGGAAAAATAAACAAAAGAGAGAAAATTATAAAAGATTAACTACGGAATTAAGAAATTTAGAAAAGATAAGCCAAAATAAGAAAAACTTAAAAGAGATTAGATTAAAGATAAAATTGAAGCAACACCAAATAAATTTAGGCCTATCACAAGAGATAGCAAAAAAAATTGAATATACGAAAGCATATTTTTTTGAAAATGCGAATAAACCTTCTCGATGGTTAGCCTATAAACTTAGAAAAGAAAGAGAAAAAAGATTTATTGCTGCATTAAAAGATGAAAAACAAGAAATAAAATACAAGTCACACGAATTAAAAACAATTGTGGAAAATTTCTATAAAAGTTTATACAAACAGACCACACATAATAACCAGGAAATTGAAGAATTTTTATTGAAACATGCAACAGGTAAATGTACAGAGGAACAAAGGAAACTACTGAATGAAAATATTTCTATGTATGAACTGACAAATGCAATAAAATCCCAAAAGACTAAGAAATCACCAGGTCCAGATGCCATCCCAGCAGAAATCTATAAGGTTCTAGAAGATGAATTAACAGATTTATTTAAAGATGTAGTGAATAATGTTATGGTGACTGGTAAAATTCCCCCAACATGGAAAGAAGCCCTGATAACGCTTATTCATAAACCGGACACTGAAAATTCAGATATTAAAAATTTCAGGCCCATTTCATTGTTAAACGTAGATTACAAAATCTTTGCTTCGATTTTAGCGAACAGGTTTAAGAAGATTATGGCAGAAGTCATTCATAAAGATCAATCAGGCTTTATTCCGAGAAGACAAATTAAAAATAACATAAGAAATATAATTAATATTTTAGAATATTATGAGCAAAACCCTGGAAAACAGCTGGCCCTAATCTTTCTAGACGCAGAAAAGGCTTTTGATAATGTTAATTGGGAATTCTTAAAACAGAAGATTACCTTGTGGAATTGTGGTGAAAAATTCCTTAATTCAATTAAAGCCATATACGAAGATCAATACGCGAAAATTATCGTTAACGGAGAAGTAACAAATAGTATCCCTATACAAAAAGGCACGAGACAGGGTTGCCCCTTATCACCCTTATTATTTATTTTTGGATTAGAAACATTAAATGACATAGTGAGAAATAATGGCAATATAACGGGGACAAAAGTAAAAAAAGAACAATACAAATTACAGGCCTTTGCAGATGACCTTGTATTTATTTTGGAAGATCCAATAAAAGCAATTCCATACCTATGGGAAAATTTACATGAATATGGTCAAATTGCAGGCCTAAAAATTAACATAAAGAAAACAAAAATAATAACTAAAAATTGTACGAATGTGCAAATAATGAAAATTCAAGATATATCAAATATTCAGGTAGTTGAAAAAATAAAATACTTAGGTATAACAATGACAAATAATAACAAAAACCTTTATAAAAATAATTATATAAAACTTTTAGAGGAAATAAAAAATGACCTTAAGAAATGGCAAGATTTACATATATCATTCATGGGCAGAATTGCCACAATTAAAATGAACATTTTACCCCGTTTTTTATTTTTGGCCCAATCCATTCCCATACTAACGAATAAAACTTTTTTTGAAGAACTAAATAGAATAGTTAAAACATTTATATGGCACGCTAAAAAGCCGAGAATTAATAGAAGATTACTTACAGATAAGAAAGAAAGGGGAGGTTTAGGATTACCGAATTGGAATCTATATTATCAGGCGGCCGCATTGGGATGGATACGAGAATGGATCCAACTAGAAGATGAAAGAACTTTGAAATTAGAAGGTCACAATTTACCTATGGGCTGGCATGCCCATATTTGGTACAATATGGATAAAAGCCAACAAATTTTTGAAAATCATGCAATAAGGGGCCCCTTAATGAAAATTTGGAAAGAAATTAAAAAGAGATTCTATCCCAAAATTCCGAAGTGGATATCTCCAGTGGAAGCATTTACACTACCATCGCTATGGTCTAAAGAAAAGAAATTAACCTATGAAAAGTTACTGACAGAAAACATAGAATTATTATCATTGGACTCACAAGAAATACAAAAAATAAATTTAACTCATTGGGAAAAATTACAGTTAAAATCTAGATTTATTAAAGATAAAAAAACAAATTTTATGACTACTTACTCCCAATTAGACAAAATTTGGCTTTCCTCAGCAGATAAGTTAATACAAAAATTGTATAACTTTCTCTTAACAGAAGACTTACTGGATGAAACGGTAAAACCAAATATGATCCTCTGGATGAAAGACATAGGGCAAAACATTACGTTAGAACAGTGGTCTAGATTATGGAATTCTCTTAAGATGCTCAGAGCCACAAACTATAAGGAAAACATCTATAAGATGTTTTTTAGATGGCACTGGACCCCGGAGAAGGTCGCAAAATGTTATAAAAAAGCATCAAATATATGTTGGAGGTGTCAAAAAGAAGTGGGAACATACTTACATACTTGGTGGAACTGCGAAAAAATAAAAAAGTTTTGGAAAATGATCAAAAAAATAATAGAAGAATCCACCAATTTGAAATTGGAATTACAACCAGAGACTTTCCTGCTGAATATGATACCAGAGAGAATCAAAAAAGAAGATCAAAGAATAATCTTTTATATAATTACAGCAGCGAGAATTAGAGTTGCAAAATACTGGAAACATGAGAACACCCCCAATGAGGAAGAAATCATAGATTCCATACTGGAAATAGCCGAATTAGACAGATTAAATCTTATACTTTCCGGAAGAGATGACCTAATTTATACAAATAGATGGCAAAAAATTTATGATTGGATAGGAAAAAAGGTATAAATAAAATAAACAAACAAATACTCCCAAAATCACTCCTAATTTGCATAGTTAATTGAACAGAAATAGACATAATCAAGGTATATACGCAAAAATATACAAAGATCATATGTAACTTTATGTAACTTTTTGTTGTTGACTTGGATTTGATTCTTTGTGTGTATACGTTGGAAAAAGGATAAATAAAAAGAACAACAAAAAAAAAAAGACATATAAGATTTGGGTATGTGGGTTATAGAATATAAGTACAGGATTGGTTTCATGTACAGCATAATCTTAACAAGTAAGTGATTGTTCCTTATTTCAGTTCGTTTTATATCCATTTATAGTTTTTTCAAAGGTCTGAGTTCTTGACTTTTTGTTCCTGGTTTTGTAGATTCATTTTGTATTACATATTCATGTTCTATGGGTTTTATACACAATTTATATGTGATTTAGTTGCATCTATACATACAGTGTACATAATTTATGTGCCTAATGAATAGATCTATTGATGCAAAAATAATGTTGAAAAAAATACGCATTTAACAAGAAAAAATTGGTGTGCAGCTACAGAAAATGGCTCAAAAATAAAGAAACACAGGTTGAAATCACACTTTCAAATTGCAGAAGGGAAAAGAGAAATAAAAATGGTAATGTCTGTGCAAAATAGCATGGTGAGAAATTTGACGCTATTCCTAATCAAAAGTGATTGAGTATAATAAACAATTTTGATGTGGGACTCATGATCTTGTCAGTGTATACAAAGCAGTAAAAACTGTAATGTTTCTTTTTTAAAAGTTATTGGCAATGTTAAAGATAGGGCAATCACTTTATCATTTTCCATGAATATATTTTAAACCATCCTAGATTCACTGATATTAGTAATCTTTATTAAGATAAAAAAATATATCTGATCATCAACAGTGCCTAGAAGCAAGAAACAAAAGCACAGATAAAGCAGCTTGAACTGAAAATACCACTTCCTTGGTATTTATGCCCTTTCTGGCAGAAAATCTATAGCATGTAAACAAAAAAACAATCTTGGTAGGCACCATTCTGTATAATACATCAAACATGTCTAGCTGTTTAATTACTGATAGTAAAACTGTTAAGTCCAGGACAAGAAACAATAATAATACTTGGATGATACTGGCAGCCTGTGGGTTGAATTTGGCCCCTAATCAGTTTTAACTGGCCCCTGGTAACCCTATCAAATTTTAATCAAGATGTAATAAAAAGTTTACTGACCTTCCCTGCTAACTGGACAAAGAGCAATCTTTTTTAAAAGGGGTTTGTTTTGCATGCATCTAGCAAGAATCTCAACTGCCCCTGTTTTCTTCCCATGATGTTGATCTGCAGCTGCTTGTTTGTGCCGGGGGAAGAGCTTTTTAAAAAAATGTTTGCTGATATTCTAATTCCTAAGGAAATGAAATGCTTTTAATATATACAGCATTTTAGACCAAAGTCAGAAATTATTATGGAGGCTAAGTAATCCAGTGAAAGTTCACTGCATCATGAGTCAGTACAAAGGAGGCATAGATCTAAAGGCCTGGATCTAGACTAATGTTTCCTTGAGCATAAGGACTTCTGCCTGTGGAGCACAATCTTCCCACCTCAGTCCTCCAAAGTGGTGGCTCCTGGGAATAGGATGGGAGGGCACTTTAAGATGCTGCAGCACAGGAGAGGAAGAAAAACAACAGCACTAAAGCTCTGTGAGTGGAAGTTCTTTTGCCCCATCTTGGTCTAAACCACGGTAAATAAAGGCCCCGGTCACATGGAGCATTTGCCCCACTGAAGGCACAGTAGCCCTGTGGAGTTTCTGGGCACAATCACACCGGCACATCTGGGAGGCGTAGCACTCCCATGGCCAACATGCGGCTTCCTGCTGAAGATGCGGAGTAAAAAACTACCAAGGAAGGAGCACTAGTTTCTGGAAAATGCGGGGCAAAGGCAGGCATCTGATTGCGGGAGCGCCAGTATCCCATGGCATCTGGCACCTGCCCATGTCCCAGAGCAAACTGGATGTTTTAAGTTTCCATAGGATGCGCACTGCCAAACGGCACATGCACACAAATAAGACACCAACAGCAGCCCCCCACAATGGCGCATGCGCACATACAAACAGTGGGGGTTGTGTGATCGCGCTGCACCGCTTTTTTGCCATGCTCCAGCATTGCCGTGTGATCAGCACTGACAGCTGGAGCATGGCAACTCAGGGGACCGTATGATCGGGCTATCCCACTTTATTTTACTCTGGGACAAACAGCCACACCTCCCCCCCACGTTTTCTGGCCCGTATGACTGGGGCCAAAGTAATGTAAATTAAATATTTTAGTTTTATAGGCACAGCCGTGTACTTATTAAAAATATTATTTTTATACATTTTTCTTAGCACCCAGCCTGATGAATGGAAGAATCACAAACTACAAAAGCCATCCATAATCAGGTAAGATGGGCCCAAATTGTTGCAGTGCTTGTGGACTGGGACCTGTAATATAAGAAAATACAATTTGTTAGGTAAACTTGAAATTCTTCTAGGCTAGTAGCTGTATGATTATGTTTTATCTTGTAGTTCTTATCAGGAAAAGGGAAATACAGAAACTGAAATGTTTGTTGAGATTCTTTCTGATCTTCTGCATTGTATACAAACATTCACTGACTATCCCTCCCCCCCGGAACATGATTCAATGTATTTAAGAACATCCCCACACAAATAATTATGGCCCTGAAGAATGGCAATTTCATTTTGAATATGAATTTCTAATATAACAACTTCTAAAGTACAAGCATGTACACCAAAAGGGGGCAGTGAAAAGAAACCTGAATATAATTTAATTAACCCTTGTGAGCTGGGGAGAGAGTGCGAGAAAAAAGTCTTAATCATTTGGTGAACATACAAAATATATGTCAGCACAAGTAGTTCCACTAAATCAGAGCAATGAGTTCTCCGGAGTAATCACGGAAAATGAAAATGTTGACAGCTTATTACTGAACTCTCCAAAGGTTGATGGTACTGTTTTCAGTAATTTTATGCAGAGTTGAATGACCCTTGAGTTGGGGGAGCAAAGAATGACAATGAGCATGGTGTAGGATGTTCAATCTTGCTGAGGAACAAGGAGGATTAGGAGACTGGTAGGGACAAAAAGAGCTTTGGACAGAAGCTTCTTGCTTTGAGTCACAAACTTCACAGAGTGTAATGTCAGATGGATATTTGGTGTTTTCAAATGTTAGGATTCAGATCAATGTCATTGTTAGTTCTATAATGTTTGGGAGCAAGGGTACTTAAAGAACCATCTACTCTATAGCTTCCCATCATGTGAGGTTATTGTCAAGGAATCTTTGTGCAAGGAATCCATCTGTTGAGGTGAGATTGGTGGATACTGGTAGGGATGGGCACAAACTGGCTCACAAATTAATTTTAGCCAGTTTGTGGTTCATGTACTGAAGTTCCTGAACTGAAGAGCCACCATGAGCTTCCATGAATTTTAAGGCAGTTCATGAAAAGCAGAAATCAGGGGTTTAAATGGATGAGAGCAATTTACCCCCTCTTTTCTGCTTCCCACTGCTCAGCTGTTTTTCACCTGGAGCAGAGAGCAGGGGGTTAAATGTCTCTGAGCCATTTAAACCCCTAGTCCCCATCACTTTTCACTGTTTTCTGCTCCATGTGAAAAGTGGCAGAGAACAGAAGGCAGGGGGTTAACTAGCTCTGAGCCATTCAACCCCTGCTTTCTGCTCCCTGCTGCTTCTTGCAGAGAGAACTCCTGCTTTCTGTTCCCTGCAAAAATTGGCAGGAAGCTGAAAGCAGGGGTCATAAACCACTACAAACTAGTTCAGTTCTTGAGCCAGCCTCATGGTTCGTATTAATTCATGGTTCAGTCTGAATCATGAACCGAATCACAAAAGTGTGGTTTCTGCCCATACCTACATACTCGATTCAAGGCCTTCTCTATGGTGACACTTTCTTAATAGTGTGTCTTCCCCACATTTGTTCATCTGGCATTAAACCTTGTAACTCTTTGGCAATAACTGGAAACTTTTAAAAATGTAATCCAAGTGTTTTGCTGTTATTATTATTACCCCTGACTGTTCTGAGTGCTGTTGCTAATTTTTTTTTAACCTTTGCTTATATTATGCTCTAGGTTATGCTGCTTTTAAAAAATAATTTATTGGTCATTTTAGCCCTGGCTATTAACACTATTTGCTATATTTTTCTATATTCTAATTATTGTTATTTGGATTTGCCATAGGCACTACATTTTAGTAGAGAACACAGGATATAAATGTTTAAAATAAAATTTAAAAATAATAGAGATGAACTAGTCACCCCAGGAAATGTTGCTAGATTTATCAAAACTCTTTTGACATCTTTTGGTATTCCTAAGAAATTTTCATCTACTGTGATGATCCAAATGTGCTTGAGGCAAAATACAATGGCAACCTAGGGATGCACAGGCACCTTCTGAGAAAGTATGCCAGTTTTATTGATATTTGCTTGATAGTGTTGTAATGCCTCATATGTTTCAACTAAGGAGAAAGCCTTAAATTCAGATAAAATGATAGGGTTGTTTTTTGTTGTTGCTGGAAGGGAGGCTGTGGAACCAACAATCTCTGTTTCAGCCCCCCCCAAAAAAAAAAAAAAAAAAACCCTGACTTTGGCTGTTCTGTCAAATTTTAATCAACTCTTTATGGCTGTTTTGAATTTAAGCACTTTCCCAAGTGATTGTAATGTCTTCTGGTGTGTAATTTATGTCAACTGTTACTTAATTAATCATTAAATCCTTTGGAAAAAATGCATGAGAAAATCCCAGGCTATCTGCAAAGCATTCCTTTAAACCCTACATTGGGTGGTATGAATCCCTTCCCTTCCTGTATCCTTGAACTTTTCTACCTCCTAATTTACAACCCCAGACACATGGACGATCATTCTGAGTGTATCAGCCAGAAGAAGTACAGGCTAGAAAAATAGCTGTTTACTTCTATAACAATAGGCATTTATATCATCTTGTTTTAAAAAAAAAAAAGTTCAACACCTGCAGTTTCATCCCTCATTTTAAAAGAATCCACCTGAACCATCAAAATGCAAGCTGAACCAACAATCATGCAGAATTAATTTAGATCTTCAATTCACACTCCTTCAGGGAAAACAGGTTGGCTTCCCTGCACAAGAGGGCCAACCAGATTGGAGCCATCCAAATCCCACAGTGATTTTCATTCCTTATTTTTCAGCTTCCTTATAAAACTCATTAATGGCAGAAGCAATTTAGTGGTATACCAATCCAGATGCTGTCCACCATGTAGTTGACCTGCCTGGTGACTGACCCCCTTCCTATTACCAGGCCCAGGAAGGCATCAACAATGGAAAATTCATCAAGCCCCTGTTGGCTAGATAAATTTGCCTTGCTGGTTCATAATTTATGCAGGCCAGATTTAGGATTTTTTTAAAAAAAATAATAAAACCAATGGGGAAGATGAATTACTGATGACTGTTTGTTGTCTTTGACTTGCTTCTGGCTATGTGGTAGCTCAATCACTAAGGCTCTGGAAAGATTAGATTTATCATTTTTTATCCACTCTGAAGTAATTCAGAGTAGTTGATGGTAATCTCCCCAAAAGATCAATATTTCCCTTCACTGTGCTGACTGAGTTTGCCATCCATCCACAAGCAGTAGGCAATAATGTCAACAGCTGGTGAGCCCAAACAAGCCATAAATGAACCAACACGTCAATTAAGATGTATTGATTATCTTCACATATACATTTATGGGTAAGTACGTTTTGTGAGCAAGAAATGCATCAAAAGTTGTGTCAATCAAGATGTAACATGTTCCCACAATGAAATGCACTTATTTTTTTCCCCATGCAAGTTTATATATCCTAATATTGCAGCTCATGGTGCAAATGAAATTGTGCGTCTGCTCCAAGAAAGACAGGGGCTTATAGACCAGGAATAGGTATAGCAACTGCGATCTTGCCAAGTGTAAGCAATTTAATCCTAGTGCTTTCTATAGGAGTTATAGGAGTCATTGGTATTCTAGATTCTCCTATAGAAAGCACTGGGACTAAAGTGCATACACTTGGCAACATCAGAGAACAGCCAGAGTTATTCCTCTGGAATTAGAAGATTCTGAAATATTCAAAACTAGGAATAAGGCCCGTTGTGGAAATAAATACAACAAGCTTTAGAAAGAGGCTCTGGGAGAGTGCCCCGGTCTTGGTCATTCAGCACCAATTCGCTATGACCTCCTCTTATCATTGTAGTTGCCCTTTTCTGCATTTTTTCCAGTGCTATAAATATTCTTTTCTAGGTATGTACGGTGTGAGTGGTCCAATGTGGTTGCGCCATCAATCTATATAGGGCAGGGCCTGTATAAATGTTGTTCCTGTTGGTCTTTTGGGGTTTCTGTGTGGCACCGTAGCATGCTTGCACTGCCTCAGTGCCACTTGTTCTGAAGTGTGCCACTTGTTCTCATGGCAAACAAGCACCTCCTGAGAGAGTTCACTTTCTCTGAGATTCTCTGGAAGAGTCTGACTTCTGGGTGCTGTCTGTTTGCCTGCCTTAAGTGCTGCTGGCTGGGTTTCCCCATTGGAAACAATGGAGGTGATGGGGGCAACCTGTTTGGGTGCCCATAGAATTGGTCCCACTGGTCCAATTGCTTTGGGACATGGGGATTTATGTGGGGGAGAGGCTCCCAAAGCTACCCTGAAAATTTGGAGCCTCTCCCTCAAACCCCATCCCCCGCAGAGCCACTAACAGCACCATGGGGAAATAACTTTTTCCCCACCATAGAGAACAATGGAGGGAACGGGGCAACCTGTTTGGGGGCCTGTAGAATTGGACCTCCTGGTCCAATGTTCTTGAAACTTGGTGGGTATCTTGGGGAGAGTCTCCAGCAGCTACCCTGCAAGCTTGGAGCCTCTCCCTTAAACCTCCTCCCCTTCAGCCCCCAGAATATACCCTATGTTTTCGGCTTTGACTTCAATGGCCCATAGGGTATAATGGGGCCGAAATTGACATTCGGCTGGCGGAAAGACTCCAGAAGTGGCTCCTACTGCCGAAATGGACATATGAGAGTCTTTCTGCCACTGAAATTGATTCTGCCCAATTGGCCAAATCTGAATCAGGCCGATTCTTTTTTTTTTTTGCGTACCCCTAGTCTGGGGCTTCCTTTCCCCCTCCCCACTCTTGTGGCACACCCAGGTGGGCTGGCCAAGGCTTCCTTTTCCTTTCTGCTCTCAGCGGCTCACCTACAGCTGCTTTGGGCTGGCTCACCAATGCTTCCTTTCCTCCCTCCTCACTTTCAGCAGCTGTCACAGAGCTGCTCTTGATGGGCTTGTTGAGGCTTCCTTTCCACCCTCCCCACACTCGGTGGCTTACCCAAAGCTTCCCCAGGTGGGTTCACCGAGGCTTTCTTTCTCCCTCTCCACTCTTGGTGGCTCACCCAGAGCTGCTCCTGGCAGATTTGCCAAAGCTTCCTTCCCCCTCTCCTCACTCTCAGGCCCAGTATGACTCATGTGTTTTGTCCTGCTGCTGACAGCATGCTCCTGAGCTCCACCACCACCAGGCCCAGTGAGGCTCCTGGGTTTGCTGCCACCACTGAACCCAACACAGCTCCCTTGTACTGCCAACAAACTCTGGAGATAAGTGTGTTTTCTGTGGTTATGCAGAGAAAGCTACTTTGCTTTTGGTATAATTAAAAAAAAAAGATTTAATATTTTTCTGTAAATGTAGGGGTTGTCCCAAGTTTCCAGAAAAAACTGTTTAGCCTTTGTGTGGCCATGATCTGTGGATTTAGATATCTGCAGATGGCAGACACACATGGCTAATAGTACATAGATTTACTGGTGCTGTAGTGTGTGTACATATGAGAAAAAATCAGTACAAGGAAACGGTAAATGGCATGAGAGTAAATGGGCTCAGTGCACCAAAGGAAAGAGAAAAATCTAAACGGGACATTTGAATGAAGCCCAAAAACCTGCAAAATGCAATAGCATCCCTAGTCCCATTGAAAATTGAAGACAACTCAAAATAAAGATTTGTTTGATTTTTGTTATACACACATTGAACATTCTTGATCATGTAGATGCTGAAAGATCCTTTATGACAAGTTATGCAAATGACCACCTTTCTTTCTTTACAATGTACCATAAGTACCACTAAAGATATTTGTGAATAGTAGGACGTATAAGAATATACAGTACAGGAAGCTGACAGGAAGAATAACAATGTCATCTAAATGCTAATCAGTGAATAAACCTAATCTGGCCACAACATTGTGCCAGGATTCTGCACCGTTATTCAACGGAAGCCATCTCCCAAGGTTCTGCTTTAGCTTCTGTTTACTGGTGTAAAATACTCATGTAAGTTAGGATCATAAAGTAATTTCTTTCACTCTCGAAGGAGATACCAAGGGAATATGTAATAGCATTGTTTCTATAAATATTTACTTCAGAATCGATTCTCTTAGGAGTTTTCTAAGAGCACATATAAAAAAATGAATAGGAGCATGTGGCTAACTCCATGGCAATAACCAAACATTTTAAAATGACAGTTTTGTCTCCCTCTCTTTTTTTCCATAGCAGGAAATGAAATTAACATTCCAATGTGCCTGCATTTATATAAGGGGATTATAACATGGATTGTTTTCAAACTTTTTCATGATAATCCCTTTGAGGACATTGAATTTGTTTTTTCTGCTCTGAGTTGTAAAGGTGTGCATTAAAAAAATGGTATTAATTTTGGATCTAGTGTTCAGGGAGGGCATGCTTTCAATTATCCCAAACTTCCAGGACTTTTCTTATCATTTCATGATTTTTCAGGCTCCCCAAATTTAGGACCAAGTTAGTAATTTTGCCCTATTCCCTCCAAAGGCAGCAGGAGTGGGGAAGGAAGGAGGGAGAAAAAGTAAGCTGGCCTCACCAATCAGGTGTGTGGCAGTACCTCCACCCTGTAATGGGCCATTATATTAAATTGGGAGACCTGGCCTCCAGAATTGGGATGTCAGATCTACAACACGGAAAACAATGGCCTTTAAAATTTAAAGGGACTGAAGACACTGACTAACAGCTGATCAGGTATACCTGTGCCCTGCTGCACATAGGAAATAATCTTCCCTTTTATTCCCATAGAAAAAATGGCCCTATGAGATAGGGTTGCCAGATCTGGGCTGGAAAATACCTGGAGACTTTGGGGGTGGATCCAGGGGAAGGCAGGATTTGGGAGGGGCCTCAGCATGGTACAGTGTCATAGAGTCCACCCTTCAAAGCAGCCACTTTCTCCAGGGGAGCTGATCTCTGTTAGCTGGAGATCAGTTGTAAAAGCAGGAGATCCCCAGGTCCCACCTGGAGGCTGGCAGCCCTACTATGAAATGTTAAGGCACAGAGACACTTCCAAACAGCCAATTGGCAGGGCTCTCTTTCTCTCTCTCCCTTGTGGCGCCTGGCATCCCCAAAACACTTCCAGAATTCTGAGAGAATTTTTTTTTGTTACTCCAGGAATTTCGGAAGTATTTTGGATTATTTCAGTTATCCCCAAGGTGTCCCAAGAGAGCTAATTTTAGGTTTATTTTCTGT
The DNA here is from genome assembly GCA_029375565.1 of Gekko gecko. Lineage (NCBI taxonomy): Eukaryota > Metazoa > Chordata > Lepidosauria > Squamata > Gekkonidae > Gekko > Gekko gecko. Next base: position 32,000,730 of record JAPDNY010000006.1, read on the forward strand.
TTGGGTGGATTTAAATGCATACCCCTAATGAGCTGATGCTTTCATTGGGATTGTACTGGGGCCTAAGTGGTCATATCAGATTTGGGGTGCAATCTTAAGCAGAGTTACACCCTTCTAAATCCATTGAAGTCAATGGGTTTAGAAAGGTGTAATTCTCTTTAGGATTGTACTGTTAGATCTATCCATAGTTAGTATTGTCGTCTCGGTGTGTATCACTGATTATAGCTCATCTATCTATTATTCAGCTTTGAAAAGTCTTTGGATTTCTTCACCATCCGTGTGGAGTTTCACCATCAACAGCTAGTCTTGAACTTGAGAACTCATGGGAGCAACATGCAAGCCTATTAAAGAGATCCTGTAACTCAAGGAACGAGGGTCACACATAGTGTCCCCCATGATGTACAGTAATTTCCTTCATGATAAGAATAGAATGACATTAGCCAAAACCTGAAAGGAACAGGTAAATAAACGTCCCCCGTCCACTTTGTCATTGATTTTATAACATTTAATACTTACTTTATATTTAATAACCAGTTTTGGTTTCAGGAAACTGGAATAGCTATATAGAATCCATTTGCCCCTTAGGTAGCTAATCTTTTTTAATGTCATGGGTGGAGGAGGAACAAATTCTAGATGACAGGAAATGACTCGTGACTTTGCAGAGATAGTATAGTTTGTTTTATTACGAAGTCACTTATTTGATTTTTTACTTATTAGAACCTACAATATCTCGTACCTTTCATATACTGGATAAAATTCACCCCCTCTTGCTATCATTTCCCTATTAATATGAAGGATAACTGTATTTCCTTTTTGACATGCTTTTGTATTTTTAAAGATTGGATATTATTACATTACATTTTATTAACCATCATATGATGCATCTGAAGCAAAGTTATCAGTGGGTCATCTGCTACATTTTAGGAAAATTGCACTACATATTAACACATAAGCAGACATGGGTTGCCACTCATAAACATTACCCCAACATAGATTAAGATCAGTATGGGACTGATCATGGCTAGAGAGGAAACCCTGAGAGATAACTGTATCGGTAGAATTGTGTACAGCTTGGATTTCATTTAATCAGTTGGGTGTATTAGCGACATTTGCTTGGATGCTATCATACCTTTCCATCAGTGCAGCACATGATAGAACAGCTCCAGATTTGGGGAAAGGAGCAGGGGTCTTTTTGGGGGGAGTGCGCCGGCACGCCACTTTGGCAGCTCAGAAGCCACAACACATGGCAGTAGCGGGAAGCCCCAGCCGGCATCCCCAGCCCACGCTGAAGCACTGTGACCCGGGGAATACGCGAAGAGGCCCCCTGCCAGTGTCCCCAGGCCATGCAGAAACGCTGCGGCTTGGGGAACTGGCGAAGAGCCCCCCTGCCAGTGTCCCCAGGCTGCGCAGAAGCGCTGCAGCCCGGGGGATGTGTGAAGAGGCCCCCCGCCAGCATCCCCGGGACATGCAGGAGCACTGCGGCTTGGGGGATGCCAGGAGAGCGCTGCTGCCATGTCCCCTGGGCCCGCGCAGGAGCGCTGCGGCTTGGGAGAGGCCAGGAGAGCCCCGCCGCTGGCTTCCCTGGCCCCCACCAAAGCAGTAAGTAAGGGATCCACGTGGGTGGGCGTGGTGGGGGCTTGATGGGGGATGGTGGGAGAGCCTCTCTCCATCTCTTTGCCATCTTTCCCTCCTTTCCTTTTCTTTCCCTCCTTTTCTTTCTCTCTTTCCCTTCTCTTCCTTCCTCTCTTTTCCTCCTTTCCTTCTCTCTCTCTTTCATTCCCTCCTTTCCTTCTCTCCTTTTCCTCTTTCCCTCCTTCTTCCCTTCTCTCTTTCTTTCCCACCTTCTTCTCTTCTCTTTTTCCCTCCTTTCCCTGTTTCTCTCCTTCTTTCCTTCTCTTTCCTTCCCTCTTTTCTTCCTTCTTTCCTTCTCTCTACTCTCTCTCTTTCCTTCCCTCTTTCCTCCTTCTGTGGCCCAACTCTAGTGAGAAGGGGTTTAAACTTTAAACCCCTTCTGCCTTTGCTCCCCCCCCCAGGCCAGCTGGGGAAGGGAAGGGGAGGCTTTTGAAGATGCCTCCCCCCCTTTTGCTTCCCCTTCTGACATCACTTCTGGTGATGTCAGGGGGCGTGGCATATGCTAATAGCCTAGCAGCTCATTAGCATACCACATGCTAATGAGCTCCTGCAGCTCTTTTTCTACAAAAAGACCCCTGGAAAGGAGGGATATTTTTGCTGATTTCCCCCTTCTGCTTCACATTCCCAGTTTTCTATCCACACTGTTCCTTTAGGTTTATCACCCCAAACAAGAATAGGTGCAAAGGTGGAGAAGTTCCCTGACTCTAGTCTGACTCTGCTTGAGATCACACCATAATAAAGTGGCTTCTATGAAGAGGTGTGAATGGCTCCATAGGAACAGGCATTGACCATACAGCCCATGAAGAACAATGAAGTCTACACAAATGGAAGATATTGAAAAACAAGATTTACTCTTCAGTTATAGTCATGTACCCGAATTGTCATTCTCCCAGAGCAGTCATTTTTAATTAAGATGTGCCAGAGTAAGTTTCATCTTTTCACACCTTTGTGTTTCTTGATCACTGCCGATAAGAGTATTGAAAGGACTTTTAGTTATAAAGTCTGTTCTCATAATAACTCTAGCCTGTCCCAAAACAGGAAGTAACAAATCTCTCATGACACATGTTATGCCTCAGACCTAAGAAGCATAGACAGTTCAGATAAGATTTGAATAATCCTCAGATGTTTTGGCTGCTTGCTTTTTATCTCTGATTTCAAAATGAAATTTCTTGAGGGTTATCCATCAGAGCAATAGAGGTAAGTAAATAAGACAAGAAAAGAAGCCTTGAAGTCAAAGTCTGGTGAAGCCCACAATAAGAAGGTGGGTTCTCTGCTCCCTTTCATAGTCCTTTTTGCCTCTTTTGTACATGTCTATAACAGAAGCATAATGCCTAGTTTAGAGCAAGCAGGTGAAATCTTCATTGTAAATGTCACCCGGAGAGAATGGAAGAGGAATATTGGTGTCCTAAGTAGTGACAATCTGATTTTCACAGGTATTTCAAAGGTCCAAGGTTCAATCCCAGTATCTCCTGTTGAAAAGATCAGGTAGTAGGTTATATGAAAGACATCTGCCAGAAGCCCTAGAGAGTTGCTGCCAGTCTAAGTAGATAATACTGACTGTGATGGACCAATGGCCTGATTCAGTATAAGGCAGCCTCATTTATATGTTCATAAAGATTAAGCATAGCTTCTTTACCTTCTTGAGCATAGTACGGCATGAATTGTAACAATGATTTTTTTTTTCACATTCACCATGTAAAATATGCAGCATTCTCAATGGTTTAGCAGCATTGCTGGCTAGACACTGACCATGCTCATAATTTATTGGCTTTCTTGGATGACATATGCTCCAAGTGTCATAACAGGCAAGCTAAGGATACTTTTAACATCAGTAACACTTGAGGTATATATGCTGCTTTTGCAACTGCACAGCTAGCAGCGCTCATTAGTCAGTGGTAGACATCATGTTGGCACATTGCCAGAACTTAATGGATCAAACTTCAATTCCCAGGCAAAAATGTGAGAACACACAAGGTATTTTGAGATCCAGTTTAGAGAACCCAAGTAATATGAACATGTTGAAATCTGGAAGCCAGGGAGGCAAAATGGGCAAGCCAGGAATGCTTGGAAGAAAAAACTAAGCAGCCCCCCACCATTATACACCATCAGGAAGAAGACAACCAAGGAAAACACCACTTTGGGTATGTTAATGTTTTTTGTCAAGTCGGTTAGGCAGACAGGGTAGTGGGAAGGGGGAAAGCCATGGAAGAACACATATGTGCAAAACACAAACCAACAGTCTGGTTCTGGTACGTAGATGATACCTTTATCATTTGCAGCCCTGGAGAAGTAGAATTGATGGAGTTTTTAGACCACCTCAACAACATCCACCCCAACATAAGATTCACCATGGAAAAAGAAGTTGAGGGGAAACTCCCATTTCTAGATGCCATGGTCATCTGCAAAGCAAACCTCCAATTAGGTCACAAGGTTTACAGAAAACCAACTCATACGGACTGTTATTTACACAAAAACTCCAATCACCACCCTCAGCAAAAAAGAGGCATCATCAAAAATTAGTAGACCATGCAAGACAGATATGTGAACCACACTTTCTCAATGACGAACCAAATCATCTTAATCATGCACTTCAAGCAAATGGCTACTCTAAGAATGAAATCAGAAGAGCGATTAAACCAAAAGTAAAACAAACAACTAAGGAAAAACAGTCTCCCACAGGAAAAGTGTTTTTGCCATATATCAAAGGAATCACTGATCAGATGGGAAAACTTATGAAAAAACACAACCTACAAACAGTATTCAGACCCACCAGAAAAATACAACAGATGCTACAATCAGCAAAAGACAGAAGAGACCCCCTCACTTCTGCAGGAGTATACCGCATACCATGCAGTTGTGGACAAGTTTACATCGGGACCACACAGCGTAGCATTCAGACAAGAATAAAAGAACATGAAAGACACTGCAGACTTGGCCAACCTGAAAAATCAGCCATGGCTGAACGTAGCCTAACCCAAACAGCACACAGCATTTTGTTCCAAGACACTGAAAGATTGGACAATACTTCCAATTACCATGTCAGATTACACAGGGAAGCCATTGAAATTCATAAACAAACACAATTTCAACAAGAAAGAAGAGACTTTAAAAATAAATAGGGCATGGTTTCTTGTCCTGAAAAACACAAAATGCTCTATAGCTGACAATAGCACTACAGATAAGATTAGAGTTTCAACAGCCATTCCACACACAAAAAAACCTCCTCAAGAAACAAGAAACCTCAGGAAACAATCCATAGACAAAAGAAACTCCTCAGGAAAGCTCCTCCATTAGCATGTTCATAGCCTGGAGAACTACTACAAGATAATGACTCAGCCCTATCCCACCTTCCAGGGGGATATAAATTACCTGCCTACCATTTTTGTGCTCACTTTGACACAGAGAGTACTCCATCTTTCTGTGTTATACCTCTGAGAATGCCAGTCACAGCTACTGGCGAAACATCAGGTCCTACAATGCCAAGACCACGGCCCCACAACCTGGAAAATCTACAGCAACTAATGAACTCCAGCTGTGAAAGCCTTTGACAACATATTCATCCTGATACAATTTAACATAATTTTGAGAGCTCAAAAAAAGGATTGGTGATTCTTCAAGAGTTCAGCTCACAATGTGCAATGAAACTCAAATCTAAGCAGAGGAGTGTTTGCACATCACACTTTCATGTTTTGTTTTGTTTTGTTTTGTTTTAAATAAGAGAACTAGTCCACGAGCACCTCAGAGACCAACAACATTTTCAAGGCTAGAAGCTTTCAAGAGTCAAAGCTCCCTTTGTCAGCATATTTATTCAAAAGTGGAATATTCTGTCATGTGTCTGGTACAGCCACTGGCCTGTGAACCAGGAAACAAGTATTTTACCTGCAGTTACAAAGCAAACAACATAGTTTGAAGTTTTATTGTTACAATTGTGATGCAGGGGCCTTCAGTCCAGGGAACTGATTATGAGGGAATGAGTAGAATATTAGGACCTAGCAGACCACAGCTGGATTCCATCTTCCAGCACTCCAGGAAGGAAGCAGCTGTGAGGCAGAAAACTAGAGAGATGTATAAGTCAGTATTAAAAGGCAAACCAGCCTGAGAGAGGGATTTTTTTTCTTGGTTTTTGTGTATGTGTCTGCACGTGTGTGTCTGCACCTGGAAGTAATGTTGGCCTTTGATGACTGACCCCTATTGGGGGTCTGGAGGATATTCAGAGAGGTGGCTGAATAAAGCCTTTCCCTATTCTTCCGACATGATATTCCAGGGAAGCCTCCCATCGAAGTACTAACCACAGTTGACCCTACTTAGCTTTCAAGATCTGATGAGATCAGGCTTGCCTGGGCTATCCAAGTCAAGGCCAGCCTGAGACAGGTTTTATTTAGTTCACACCAGCAAGGCGGTATATAAATTGAAAGTAAATAAATAAAGACATTTGAGAGTTGAGTGATGATGACTGGAGATTCTCCAAGGTCTTCATGGAGTGGTGGATCTGATCTCAGATACTTTCCTTTCTCCATTTTGTTTTATAGTTTTCTGAGAGGGGACTAAGAAGAGAAAGAGAATAGAAAGGGACATTGAATTTGTATGATAGTCGGATTATTTGGTCACCCAGCAATAGTAACTTACGTTCTGAGCAGAGATTTGGAAGTGAAAGTAAAGGTCATCTAGCACGATCCCTCTGTCCTTCTGTGTAACACTGTACCCCATTATCTTGAACATCACTTAATATTAGGCACCCTCTTCTTTCCTCTTGACCCTCTTTGAATTCCGTGTTCATCTTTCTCCTAGCATTGTGTCCTCTTCTTTCTCCTGCAATGTAACAATAAGGCAAGGGAGTTAATATTGTTTTGTATTACATTTCTACTGCAAATTAATGCATGAAGGTAAATGCTGAAAAAAATGCGCACAATTAATCACTTTTAACTTCCACTGATTTCACTTAGATTATTAGATGCATGTTCAGACATGCTGCCCAAAGTGTTTGACTTTGATGGGTTTGCATCCATGTTTAATTATTTGTGTTTGAAAGTTCAGTGTCTTAGGCAACAGCAAAGTATAAAGTGGGCAGCATTGACAAGGCTCAAATAGCCAAGGTATGAATTTCCTCTTTTGTGATAGAAGAGTAATTTCAGTTTTAAACTCTCTGTAGAAGGTCAAACTCTCAATGTCATTTGTGTCACTATTAAATCTTTCTTTAGCCCAGACAGCAGTGACATCCTTAGGGCTGTTTTGTTCAGAAAGCACCAATGACTCAAAGCCTGACTTGAAGTTAAGGGAGGTAATAGTAACTGGACATGTCGAGACATAACTCCATCCCAGAAAATGACAATGAATGGAACCACTGGGCTGTATCCAGCTGTGTCACCCAGAGTGTTTTTGTATGCCTGGGGTGGACAAAGGGCATTAGAAAAGTTGTGTTCCCTTTTGCAATGTGAAGAGGAAATGCTTGACAGCAAGGCATAAAAAAAATTCAGCATTAATCTTCAGGGACAGTTTGCTTCTTCTTTTTTGTGCTAGAGGCCTGGTCGATATGACCCTACGGAAATCACTTGAAAGAGAAAGCTTTGGACCATGCCTAAATTGAACACAGAGGACTAAAACAGTAAGACCCTAGCTAGATCCATATGTTGCTGGCTACTGGACTATCATTGTACTATTATAATATTCACCTCCTTGATTTTCTTGTGAAGAAGGCTGGAAGTGAATGATTACTATTTATATCAATAGCCTAGCATCCAGTCATGTGTGGGTTAAACCCTTGTGTACTTTAGTAAACTGCAAGAGGGGTTCCATGAGGGAAGCCCTGCATACAGTGAGTTACAGTAATCCAGTCTGGAGGTGACTGATGTGTGGATCACTGTGGTCAGGTCTTGGTGAGACAGGTAGGGACCTAGTGACCTAGCCTTGCATAGATGAAAGAATGCCAGCTTGGTCACATTCATGATCTAAGGCCACACCCATGCTCTTGACAGTTGGCCTTGTTGTCAAAGACATGCTATCAAGTACTGGGAGTTGGCCTCCCACCCTGGCATCTCCAGTTTCAGCTGGCTCTGCTTTAACCATCACACCACAACCTCCAATCCCACGGTTAAATTATCTGTGTCAGCATCCAGTCAGCCACCCATCAACAGAAACAGAAATGTTGTAAAGGAGCTCAGATTATATACATTCCAAGAGGCTTTATGCATGATATTCAGTAGCTTTGAATCCTCTATTTGTGGGTATTACTGGCACCATTGAGGCTGGTGGGAGGAGTTAAGCAATAGACTGCACTGGAACAGTCCTAGATTTCCACCGTCAGATTTCTGGTGTGTGTGTGCATGTATGTATGGCAGAGAAAATAGTTTTTTTTCAGTAGGAGGGAGGCCCTGGGGAAGCTCTTGTCTCTGACAATGCAATTGCCTCTCCCTTCTCAGATTGCCCTATCTTTAAAGTCGTGTGAGGTTCAGTGTCTGGCTGTGGGGGAATGCGCCTGTGTGATTATTGTCAGACTACTTGACAACCGCCAAGGGGTTAAATCTCTGAAAGCGTAAAACCTGGGGCCATATGGCCCCCAGGGCTATATACACAAAACATTGAAATAGCTACCTTCAAGTACAACGCCTTTATTGGCATATAAAATAGCTACCTTTATAATGGTAGGACAGGGGGGCCACAGGAAGGAAACAAGGTCAGAAGGGGGCAATGGTCGGGAAAAAATTTGAATTGATTTCTTACAGCTAAACAACAAAAGGGGTGTTCATTCATTAAATATACTACTGTAATAGAAATTAAGTGATTACATGCACATGTGATTCAGCCTTTAATCAGACATGATTGGATGAGATAAATTTATCTTTATTTAGAGAAAAGTGGTTAAAAAGGTGATCTACCTAAGCTGTCCATGAAATGGTAGGGGAAAGGTGACCCCCTCTGGTCCAGGAGGTAAACCAAAAATGTATTGGCATTAGAAACAAATAACATACTTCATTATATTTTAATAAATAGGTTATTTAAGCATTGAAAGTAGACAGAGCTAATAAAAACAGTTCTTATTATTAAATCCTTTTTCACTTTGTTTTGCTATTCTGTCTTTAATAAATTCTATTGGCTTCTCAAGTTGATCCACCTTTTTCATGCTCTTTTTATAACTTTCCCTTAAAGAGCAATAGGTTCTTGACCTTTTCACCCATGAAAAGACAAACTGTTTTATTTATGTAGTTCAATGCATGTCCAGTTGCTAAGATATTCTGGCTTCATACTGAGAACAAGCTATACCTTCCTTCAGTTCATTGGGAAAAAAAAGATGTATGCCTGTTTTTGCAATAAAAGAAATGCCTCTTGATGGATGTCTTGACCAAGGAATAATGAAAAGGTCACCCTGTATTGAAGCATTTGTCTAGCTTCCTAACGGCTGTGTACTGGAAATTAGACCCTATTACGTCCGATTAGAACTGTTCAGTTTTGAACTGGAGTCAAGGAGCCATAAAACACTTAAATCAACATGATTGTACATGCTATCTCGCCAAATGCCTCTCCGATTAAAGGATAACATCCCATCACTGTGTACAATTCCGGCCGAGTTTTAATAGCTTCTACCTTTCTCTAAAGATCAAGGTCATGGATCTCAACTGTTCCTATTTTATAGGGCTTTGGGGCCATTTTGAACCATTTATTACTTCAGGAGGAGTTGATTGTGATTGAATGCCGGAGCAAAAGTACACCTCAGGTCCCTCAAGGCAAGCCTTCATTAGAACACACAAGCAGGTGAGTGTAGCAAGCATCTGCCAAGACTAACAAATGAGTTATTTTCAAGCAATAGCTTTGCTTTATTCCTTCCTCTAAAGGCCGTGATTAGACTTCACCCTTGTCAAGACTGCTTGTTTACTGCACATCAGACCTGGCTGGAGGCTTTTGTGACATGCATTTGACCAGCACCATCTGAAAATATAAGTGGGAATGAGCACCGATATGGTGCTACCATTCTGATAACAAATATAGGCTGGAAGAAAAACATTACTCTTCTTTGAAACTCAAGGATTGTTCTCACACTGCCACATTCTTCTTTCCTGTTAGCACTGACTATTCCACATGAGTTTGAATCCAGTGGATCCATGGGATGAATCATGGAGCCATCCTCTAGACTGAGGAACTTCCAATGTCAGAGGCATCTTGTTTTAGAGAAAGGCTCCTTGCATCTGTGTTAGTAGAACAGACCCACAGAACCAAATCTATGAAAAACAGTGGCCAGTACAGCTGGCAATTTATCTACTTACTTGGACATGTAGAGCCTCCCCCCACACACACTTCTTAGCAGGCATCCAAAGCAGCTTACAACATGATTTTTCACTTCTTTTTCTCCTCCCAGCAACCACCCTGTGAGGCAGGTTGGGTTGAGAGAGAGTGACTTGCTGACAGTCAGCTTCCATGGCATAGTAAGGCTTTGAAACTGGGCCTCTCATCTCTAGCCACTACACTACACTGCATAGTTCCCATTGTTGGTTATAAATATCAGTTTTTTCCCCTCCCTACCTTAACATGTATTTAGGTTTACTAGACAGGTATTTATTTTTATGCAACTTTTCTTTTCGAAACTGCTGTGACATAGAAAATGTTGTAAAATCCTGACCCAACAACAGCAGACTTCCGTGTATCCTCTGCCTTATCAGCTTCCTCATCAGCTACTTTTATTACCAGCTCTTTTACAGCCACAAGGATGGCATACAACTTGGGTTGGGACATGTAAAACCCAGCTTTGAATCTTCTTGATTACTATTGGAACATTGCTGCTTACCGAATGGCTTGGTTATAGACTGAATAAAATTAATACAGGTGATTGATTAAACTTCCCTTAATTAGGAGACAATTCTGCCTCAGAAGCCATTCTTTTGAGACTGAAAGATGAGATATGCAGGGCTATTTTTGGGCAGGAATGCACAGGCACAAAGTTCCGGCTGGCTTCAGAGTTGGCCATGCCAACTACAGCCAAAATTTCTGCATGTGCAGCTACAGAGGGAAGGCCTGGAGGGTGACACCCCCCCAGCAAGTCCAAGGCAGGTGGGCCAGGGGGCCCCTGGAAGGATCAGGGAGACATTTAAATACCTCGTGTGCCTTCACCAGCCTTTCCAAGGGCGGCTTGCCTGGGCTCCCCGCAGCCGTGGGGTGCCCGGGCAAGCCAAGGGAAGGCAGTTTAAACTGCCTTCCCTTCCCTCCAAGGACTGGCTTGCCTGGGCTCCCCACAGCCGTGGGGTGCCCAGGCAAGTCAAGGGAAGGCAGTTTAAACTGCCTTTCCTTCTCTCCAAGGGCTGGCTTGCCTGGGCTCCCCACAGCCGTGGAGTGCCAGGTCAAGTCAAGGGAAGGCATGGGGTGTGGCCTAATATGCTAATGAGCTGTGCTGTCAGGGGTGTGGCTTGATATGCTAGTGAGTTTCTGCTGTTGGATGTGGTCTATTATGCTAATGAGTTCCTGCTGGGCTTTTTCTACAAAAAAAGCCCTGGAGGTATGTATGCTGACCATACCCAGCACAGCAAAGTTAGAGTCCTTATACTGAAGAGAAATTCTAGCATTTCATGTGCCACTGCGGCGAGGTTGCCAACTCCACTAATGGAAATTCTTGGAGAATTAGGGTGGAATCTGTGAAAATTGGTGTTTGGGAAGGGACCTCAATGGGGTTTAATGTCATAGGGGGTCAGTCACCAGAAGTGGGTGAGCAAAGTACAAGAAGACCCAATAATATGTCTTGGCCCATGCCCCCCAAAGTCTTAGATATACATTGCCCAAGGATGAAACAACTTGTAACACCTTCTCTTGAAACACCTTAGATGTTTTTTCCTGAGAAGGATCTTCTTAGTTCACTTAGAATTTTGCTACAGGTGAAAACTAGTAAGAATACAGTCACAGGCTGAATTCTGTTGGACTTAGTGGAACTCGTATGGATCTCCTCAGAATTCTCCATTTGTTCTCCCTGAGCAGGAACCTCCATACTGTCAATTTTGTTTTACAAAAAAGGTTTGTAAGTAATCCCCAGTAACAATCTAAAGGAAGTCCAACCACATGTGTATATATTATTTGACAATGGTTTTGCCTTGCACTGTAAAACCAAGGTTATAGATGAGGAACCTGTAACCTCCCTTAAGGTCTTATCTGTTATGACCATCAGGTTATGAAGCCAAACTGGAACTTAGATATATCCCAATTACAACAGAAGTCCTGTGGAAGTACCTATGACATTCTCATGAATGACTGAATTAATAATGACTTCATTCAGTTACTGTGAATACTAGATAAGCTATTAAAATAGATTGCGACTGTATTCTCTCTGCATGATGAGGGTGGCTATGTGAGCAGAAATGCAATCATGCCCTTGCTAAAAAACTAAAAGTCTTCATAAACCAATTGTTTATGCACCAGACAAAGAGTTAGATTAGCATATTCACTCAGGCATTGAAAAGAGCAGGGCATACTGATTAACTCCTGTGATGCTGAAGAAGGTAAGAAGAGACGGTATCTGTTTTTTTGTATCAAATACCCCTTATGACAACTAGTCAGCTGACTGGAGAGTTATCCTGCCAGTTTTCCTTGGTGCCAAGGAATGAGTCCAGCCATAGAAATAGGATTATCAAGATTCCCAGGACTATATTCCTGTACTATACTAACTAAAACCTGAATTGAAACAATAAAACATGAGTATTTATTTATTAATTTAGAATGTTTCCATGCCACCATTCCACCCAAATAGGGCCCCCAAGGCAGCAAACATCAATAACATTGAAACATTATATAAATAACCTGTTGGTATTTGCTCTCATCAGCAACTGAAAGAGGCCCAACTAGAAGTATGTTTCTGAGAAGCTTCTACTATTGTTGACTTCTTGGAGCATTGTCACTGTGTATTGCTCAAAACGGACATTTAATCCATGTGGACTAGCAGTTACAACATGCGCATGAATGTGTGACGAAGGAAAACTCTCAGGGCAAAAAAAGGATATAAGCAATAGGGCTGAGCCAAATGTTCAATAGGGAACATTTTCAACATGAAATTTATTTATTTATTTATTCATTCGGCTTCTATCCCGCTCACCCCCTAAGGGCTCTGAGCGGCTTACATTATTCCAATTTAAACATTCCTAACCTAGGGCCACATATGTGTAGGGGAGGTGAGTATCCTACCAGGCACCCTTTGGGTGAGATTTGGGTGGAGAGACTAAAACATCCACCCAACAATGTACTTTCCAGACTTGTTAGCTTGTGTCACAGGCTGCAGAAATCTGCTGCCATGGCTGTTTTTTTGCATTTTTTTAATTGTTGTTCCATTCTGACACACAGTGAAACTGTTATATAAGCCATTATATTTGGCTATGCGTAAAATTCACTGTGAGCAAATGAAACAATTGTACTCCCCCCACCCCCCCAAGAAGCAGGGAATAAAGATAATGAGGGAGAAATGCAAGCAATGCTAGAGAGGATGGGATTCCTGCTGCTGTTGTGCAGAAGTTACTAGGTGCCTAATTTTGTGGGAAACCAGTGTTGGGCAGAATGACTACCTGAAATGGCAAACATTTTCACCCTCTTTCAAGCCTTCCATGCAGTCAAGAAAAAACAAACAGACATAGGTTTCTACAGATGATACACGGCCAACCCTATCAGTTTATCTTGAATCAAACAAGCACAATGTGTCGTAAGCACAATAATCTTTTGATTAAAATAAAATAAACATAAATTTAATTTTCTGATTCTTTTACAATATATTTTATTGGTTTATTCAACATTACAAAGAGACTAAAAACCATTGAACATTAAGTGTATCAGACAAAGTAAGTAAAATGCTAAGAATTGTGAGTGATTTTCTGATTTTTTAAAACTAACCTAAGACAAGTTTTCATTACGATGAACTTTGGTCAACACCTAACAGAAGGAATTATGGAAAAGCCAGTTGTTTGTTGGAAAGTAGTAAATAAAAATGTATTGAAAATTCTGAATGAAAATTCATGATATTAGTATTAATTGTTCATAAACTTTGCATATCCAACAGTGCCATTCTAAGCAGAGTGCCATTCTAAGCAAACCCCCTTCAAAAGCATTGACTTCAGCAGACAGTGGAGTGCAACTCTGCTTTGGACGGTACTGCAAGGGACAGTAATTTTTCCAAACCATACAAAATTCTTATATAGAGAGATCTATCAATATAGATATATATGCATGTGTGTGCGTGCACGTGTGAGTGTGTGTGCACCTGGAAGTCATGGCAACCTCTGGTGACTGACACCTACTGGGGGGCTGGAGGATATTCAGAGAGGTGGCTGAGTAAAGCCTGTCCCTGCCTCCTGCCTCTGGTATTCCAAGGAGGTCTCCCATCCAAGTACTTGCCAGGGTTGACCCTGCTTAGCTTCTGAGATAGATCGGGCTTGCCTGGGCTATCCAGATTAGGGCTAAAATCCTATTTTCTAATATGCAATATGTTAGTCTCTTAGAGGGATTCATGACTTTCTATTAAAAAGATTATTGGATTTGTGTTTTGCTTTGAAAGTTCTTTTTAAAAGGTTTTCATGATTTCCAGCTCATCAAAGGGTTTTTTTTAAATTAGTATTACTGTTTCTGGACTTTGAAGGTATATTACTTATTAAATTTTGGTTGCATACACATTCCATTGAAGACATTCTCTCACTTTAATGTTCTATAAAATTGTTGCTCATCAAAGGTGGTGTTTTGATTGTTCTCAGATTTGCATAGTGTTTTAAAATACAGTCTCAAAGTCTGAAACTATTTTAATTATTTCAAAGAGATAAGAGTTTCCCTGCAGTTGTTGTGTGAGTTCATTTCAAGCTGAAAGGGAACTAAAAAACCCAACAACCATAAAGCATTGTGGATAACTTGGATCAATGGCTGTGCTTGTATTTCTAAATGGTCTGATCTAGGAATATAGTATATTTGGCTTCTGTTATTTATATTCCGCTTTGCCATTGACATGCTCAGTTGCACAAAACAATGACAGCAGTTCAGTAGCAAGAACAATACATGAGACCCTCAGTGCACTCTTGAAAATAGTTTTCTGGGAGTAAGTTACATTGAGTAGGTCTGAGTAGATCTGTTTAGGATTGCTCTATGGACAGAGGAGCTCTGACTTCCAGCCCCAATCTGCCTAGAAGTTCACTGAGTGTTCTTCAGCCAGTCACTCTCTTTCAACTCAGTCTACTTCCATGAGTTGGTGTGAGGAGAAAATGGTGGCTGTAGAATCATTTGTACCAGACTGATCTCCTTAGCAGGTGGATGGAATACTAAAAACATTTAACATTAACATAGTACTTTAAAGTGTTCCATATAGATCACTTCAATAACGCTACTGTATCCCATTTTTACTTTGGAGTAACTGAGGCTGAATGTGGTTTGCCTGTCATCAGCTCATGAGTTCATGACAGGTAACATTAAAGTGGTGATGTGCTCAGTCATATACCAGATTCCTAGCTACTGTACTCCATGACATTTCTCAGTTATAATATGTAATATTCAGGACTTTTTTTGTAGAAAAAGCCCAGCAGGAACTCATTAGCATAATAGGCCACACCCAACAGCAGAAACCTATTAGCATATTAGGTCATACCCCTGACAGCACAGGTCATTAGCATATTAGGCCACACACACCCATGTTACCAGAAGTGTGGCCATCCAGCCATACCCATCTTTTGCTTCTTATTCTGCTTACCTTGTTTGTTATTAAAACCCAGGGCTTTTTTGGTAGCAGGAACTCCTTTGCATGTTAGCCCACACACCCCAAAAGTAGCCAATCCTAATGAGTTTCTGCTGTTGGGTATGGCCTGTTATGCTAATGAGTTCCTGCTGGCCGTGGCCAATTCAGGAGCCAGCCGGAACTCCGTTCCTGTGCGTTCCTGCCCCAAAATAGCCCTGATAATATTGTTGGTGCAAGCTTGGGATCTGAATTGGGCCCTTCCTTTGGCTGCTGGAAATTAAAAGTTTCCTTAGCAGCATTCGTGATAACAAATGGAAGGCTTGGTTTGGTTCTTCCTTCTGGTACTACAACAGTAGATACAATGGGAATTTCATTATGGGCATTTTTTTAATTGTTCAGTTGAGCAGTCTGCAATCTTGGATTCAGCTTTAGAGTATGATAGGCTGGAAATTGCCAAGTGACTTGACAACACAAATGAGACTGTTACCTGTTGAAATACTTGGCTTAATTGGCTGTCTGGTTTAAATTGGTTTTGCAGAGTGTTTTATTAAGGGCACAGGCCTTATTGGTTTCTTGTGTGAATGTGTGACAGCTATACCACACAATAGCATCAAAAATTATATGAGATGCATTGGATACCATAATGTTGGTTCTGGCACATTCATGCTGAAAGCAGAGCTGAGTCTCTGCACAGCAGAATTCTACAGTTTGTCTGCTTGAGAAATAAGTTCCTGCTGAGGCTTGTTACTTAGAAAAGAAATAGAAGTTCTTTATTGTAAGAGAACTCCATACTCGAGAGGGAAGGCAGAGTCAAGGCTATCCATCAAAGCAAGGATGGGGAGAGATTGTAGAAAGCATGTCCAGTCTTCATGGTAGACAGAGGGGGAGGGAGGGAGGGAGAGAGAGAAGGGAAAGGACCAGATGGCAGGAAACCCTAAGAATAGCACTCTGAGTAATTTAGAGGGGGCTTCAGGAATTAGGTTGCCAGGTCCTGTCCACCTGGCAGTGGGGGATGTTGGGGGCATCCCGGGGGGGGGGAGGTAACATCTCCAACATGATGATGTCATGCAGAAGTGACGCCATCACGTTAAGGAGGCAGCCTGAACCGCAAGTGGTAAATTCGTCTTTTGGAGTTCAGGCACCAGGGACCCTTTAAATGCTTTTTTACAAGCAGAGCTGCCAGCACCTGAACTCCAAGCAGCGAATTTGCTGCTTGGATTTCAGGCGCGTGCTGCCCCTGCTTGTAAAAAGAATTTAAATGCCTTTTACAAGTGGGGGGCATCAGTGCCTGAACTCCAAGTGGTGAATTCACCGCTTGCAGGTCAGGCATGCAGACGGTGGCTAGCATCTCCTTTCTTTCCTGCAAGTTTTTCTTGCTGACCAGCTAGAGGGCCCTTTAAATCTTGCAGGAGGGGAGGGAGAGGGATGGCTGCTGGTGGTCATTCTTGGGGGCAGGTTTGGTGGTGTGGCTTCCCCCACTGGCCAGCTGGCCAATGGTGGGCAGGAGCCCTCAAAATTGGGGGACCCCCACCTGGGGACTAGCATCCCTATCAGGAATAAACAAAGCAAAGGTCAGGAAGGACCCTATCTGGCTTTTACTGAATCTCTACTGCCCTTCCCTGAGACTCTAATGTCTGTAGTAGCATTAAGTGTCATTTCATAGTCCTTTCCTTCCAACACATGTGATATGGTTGTTGCATACTGCCAAGAAAACTGGACCTCCGGTTCAATTTTTTGTTCTTTCATTAAAATATTGTTCAGGCTTCATATCAAAACTTAGGCCTGAAATATGGGGGAAGATATCAAAGGGAAACATCTGGGGTTTTGTCATGAGAAAGGTGTCAAGTCTAACTTTGAATAACAGTGACAAAGAGACACATAATTTGTCAGTGAACACACATCTCACTCTTTCTATTGAGTCTTGTTTTGCACTTCAGAGAGAAGCATCTTGTCACACACTGCTTCTCTGCTAAACCATCTGGTCACAGTTGCATGTCAAGAAACTTCAAAGGTCTGGCTTTGTATTGGCTGGAGGGCCCCTGGCTGATCCAACTTTAGACTTTAAGTAGCCAGCATATTCTGTTGTTCTGTGTTAGTTGGAGCAAAGGCCACTTCAGCATTCCTGGCCTGGTACATAAAGAAGACTTGGAATGATTACCTGATTTCACCCAAGAAGCGTAACATGGTAACTATGGATTAGGATTCAACTGTGTAGCTAGAACCTTAAATGGTAGCTTTTTTGTTTCCTTTCTTACTGCTAAGTTCCTTTAATTCTTTAATAAAAATATTATTTTACTATATCTGGTTATTCTGTACTTCAGAAGTTGCAATCTAAATACAGTACCTTAGACCTACTGGTAACTAGTTCCTAGAAGCGCCTTCTGCAAGTGTCCCAGAAAGATCAGGAATCTGCGCACTGGCTTCTGATCTTAGGGATACTCTAATGGGCTGGTGGCAGGCAGGTTTGTGAGGATTCACACTCCAGGTTGGTTGTGCAATTTTGAGCCCTGCCCACCATACCAAGGATCCCCTGGATTGGGACTTCTTGACACATACAAAAGAATTCAAGGTTTGTAACCAGCCTCCTGGGCCCTGAAGCCAGGGTGGTCTTTCCTGAGAGAGAGAGACACACGCCAAAACCACCTCTGAACCTCCACAAGCAGTGCCCTCATAAAGCCAGGCTTGATTTATACAGTGGCTTTTACTGGGAGGCTAGGAGAACCACATCTTGGCTTGGAAAACTCAGGCCAAGTAAAATTCTCCAGGCTGGCTGCACTGCCAGATATCCTCCATGCAAGCAACCCCCCCCCCCCGCTCTCCTGTCAGCTCAGTTCAAAAGGACTACAATGGGCAAATCTTTGCTCTTGCCTCAGGCATCTTCTACTGAACAAATGACTAGTTTTTGTCTGGCAAATTTACAGGCAGGTAGGGACAAAAAGCCTCTGGTCTGTGCTATTGTCCTGGATGAAGTATGTTGCATGTTTCCAGCCCCAACTTCTGTTTCACTTGTATGTCAGGAAATACCTTTGGAGTAATCCTCTCATTCCTGTCTCTGTATATTTGTCTAAAATATCTGCATTCTTACACCTCTGCCACACCTATCAAAGTAAACATTAACTCTCCATGTCTAGTGAATGGTCTCCCATTCAGGTTCATCCTGCCACACATTAAGAAACATCACCTCTTTTGTCTGGCAACAAAGAAATGCCAGACCACCCTATTGTTCCACTATGGACACTTCCAGCCCAATCACCCTGCACCTGACTAATCCCATCATAGCTACTATTAATCCAGACTCTCCCCCAGAGACCTCATTGGTCATACCTAGGCTGTGCCACTCCTGACAACTGCACCCCCTGAGACCCCTGATTGGCCCAGGTCATCTTTTCTCTTCACCTGGGGCAAGCCCCTCAAGACCTCCCATTGGTCAGCATTGTTCTCTAATGTCTATATCCGTCCATACACATGGCCCCAGAGTGTCCCTCTGCGCTGATGCCAACTGGCAGTCCACCCCCAAACCTTTGTTTGGGCCACAATCCCTTCTTCATGACCCTCTGCACACCTGGACAAGTTGTATTACCCCATAACTGAACCTTCAATTTGCTATCTACTTTCATAGTACAGTACTGCTTGATCTTTTTGAGTGCTTAGTGTGCTCGTAATCAGGGAAATTCTCCAATAAAACCTGTTTAATTTACTCTTCAAATCTGGAGTCTTCCTACTGTGCCGGACCTTGGTATACAATTGGTGTGCAGTCCCTGTACCCCTCTGGTCTCTCCTGCTGCATAGCTAATTCCCCCAAACAATGAGGCAAGCCATTGGTGGTAACAGGTTGTGAGGGAAGTCAGAGAAAACCATGAAAATACGCATGCATTTCATCCCCTTTTTTGAGGGAGGGATGGTCATGAGTGTTTTTGACATGTTGATGCATCACTCATTGCCTTGTTAGACAGTGTGTAAATATTCATGTTTCCCAGTATGCTTATGGACAAGCATTTATGACCAGGGCTTTAGAGTTGCAAATATTGACAATGTATTCTAACTTGAAGATTCGCTGTGCTGCATATGGATATTCAATTCACTTAAAATTAGTTTAGGCTAATGAAAAGGGCTTACATTCTGAAAACACAGCAGTAAGGAGTTGTAAATAGGTGAAATGAAGCTTGTTTCTCCCCAGCCATGAAAGAGAAAATGTTTGGTGCTCTAAAATTGCTAATGCACTAGGTTGTTTTCTTTAATTGTCAAATGAGGTGCAGCCAGATAAATGAAAAAAAAAAATATATCAGAAGGAATGAGGTTCACGTTCAAATATTCTGTGCTCTGCATTACTTCTCCAGATCCTTTCCCCTGTTCTATTCTTGTGCCAGTGCCATATTTAACTAGAAGGCTCCTTTTCCCCCCTTCTTTTTCACTTTTCAGGTGATCAGGGATTATATCACAAACATAATACCATGAGGTAAAGTAGCCATCAGACCTGACTTTAAGTAGATATCATTAAGGGTAAATAAAGCCACTTGTACCCGTAGGCTGTACTGAAAGGACAGAATTATTTAAAATTGCATGTACGCTTGGAGTTGATTAACTTTGTTACATATTCTGTTTGCGGCCTTTCATGTTATGACATGTTCAGGGCTTGTTGTTTTTGGACGGACATTCGAGGTGTTATTTCCTCCACTGTCCAACTGAGATACTGCAATTTTACCTAAGGGCTCCTTCCTCCCATATTTCAGGCAGGTAAGGGGAAGTTTCCCTGGTTTGGGGGCAACTGGAGTTCTCACTTATGGCTAGGAGGTGAAAACAGTGCTTCGAACATTCACAATATCCTACCACAGTGAGGTAAAATGGGGGCAGCAGGGATTTATTCCCATTTCCTGTGCACTCCACTTCTGTAAAAAAGTAGGAAAAAACACTGTAGAGATTACCAGATGGGTTCACACATATTGGGCCCACCCACAACTGTTTGTTTTATCTACAATTTAAGAAGATCTCTGGGGCCCTGGATCAGTAGAGAGATTATTTAATACTTTATCATCACAAATCTCTCACACTCTTTACTATGGGAAGAAATGTTAACCTTTTCTTCCTCACTTCTGTAGCACAAGTGAACTCCCTATTGCAGGAGGGGGGAAAGTTGAAACTTCCATTTCTACCATCCCTCAGCAAAGCCTGGCTCCTTCCTCCTAAGCTTGCAAATGTGGCTTATTGAGAGAGCTTTCCCAGGTCTGTCAGTCAGTGTAGTGATAGGGAGACATTTTTTCTGTGCCCAGAATTACTGAATGGGAGAGTCCCATTTTACATGGTGAGATAAGATCCCTGTCAGACCCTTGCTGGACCAGACAAGTGATTCATCTAATCCAGTTTTTTGATTCACAAGGTGGCTAACCTATTTTTCTTGAGAGACAACAAACCAGGCATAGAAATCAAGGCCTCCTGCTGATGTTACCTCCAAGCACTTGGTATTCAGAGGCTCACTGACTCTGGATCTGAAGGTTGCATTTGGTCATCTTAGATCATAACTACTGATGGCCCGAGGCCATTTCTGCACAGATTGACTTCCCATGTTCAATATTGTTGGGAAGCAAGGGTGCCCTCCCCTCCATAACATCATGATGCATTAGTACACTGCCTGGAGTTTCCCTGGCTTTTCTTTGATTTTACTCAAACCTGATTTGCTTCTGTTTTGGGAAAGACTGCAGTAAAACTTGTGATGGCCACTGTGTGGGTGGGCAACTTTGTATTTTGCCATCCACATAGCAGCCATTCTCCCCCCCCCCAAGACTGTTGCCACAGCAGTCATTTCGTCCCCCTGCTACTGGGGCTTTTTATTTTTTAAGAAATCAGCACTGGAATGTAATTAATTTGATATACCATTCTAGGGCTTGTTGCCATAATAAATGTTTCATTCATTCATTGATATATATAACAGTGTGTGTAACAGGTTCTCTGAATTCTTAGGTTGTTTTTTTTAAAAGCAAATCTCTAGCTCTTACTCTTGTGGAGATATGGGGGGGGGATATCTCTGCACTTGCAGTGGCTAGAAAATTACTATTTTTTAAAAAATGAAAGCTTGGAATTAACGGAATTCCAAGTTTATTGTCACAATAGTAACCTAGTGCTACAACAGTGTTATTGGTATAATGATGTTCTAGTGCCATTATTTTTTAAAATGGGAAAAGCTCCGGTGTCCCAGGGGAAAGGGGCATGGCCATGGTTAGGGGATAAAGGCAGGGACACTGTGGGGAAACCTACCTGGTGGAAGTCTTGTTGCCACTGTACTTTGCCTGTGGCTGAACCAGCAATGGAGAAACCACACAATCCCCTCCCTGTGTGGAAACCACCCTATTTTCCATGACTGTGTGTCTAATCCTCTTTTATGTATGCATTTATTCGACTTACATTTCCACCTTTCCCACTGGGCCTCAAGGCAGATTACACAGAGTAAGTCAATAAAATCACCAGGATGGGACAGCCAATAAACAATGCATTAGGATTTGGACTGCAGAAATCTGAAAAGAGGTGAAAGAGAATAAATGTTAACATGAGCTGTTAAACTAGGCAAACATTACATAGTAGAATCCTACTTAAAGCAACTGACAGTGCAAACTAGATGCTGCAGCGCAGTCTTCAGTCCCTAACCCTTTACCTGCAGCTTCTTTTTGACCCATTTTGTTACAGTATAGCCATGTTACCTGTGTAAAATGCCCTCTTGGATAATATGAATAATATTCCAACTCACTAGTTGCAGTAGTGGTGAATGTCACAATTTGGTTACTCATTGAGTTTCTTTTGGTGTAGTGGTTAAGTGCATGGACTCTAATCTGGGAGAACCATGTTTGATTCCCCACCCCTCCACTTGCACCTGCTGGATGATCTTGGGCAAGCCATAGTTCTGGCACAGCTGTTCTTGAAAAAGGGCAGTTTCTGTCAGAGCTCTTTCAGCCCCACCTACCTTACAGGGTGTCTGTTGTGGGGGCGGGAAGGGAAAGGAAATTGTAAGCCGCTCTGAGACTCCTTTGGGTAGTGGGCGGGGTATAAATCCAATCTCTTCTCTTCTTTGCTACTCTTTTATAAATCCTGACTTTATTGCCCATCAACTTCATATAGGTTAAACCATTCTCTCCCCTTGCTGTCCCTCCCCTATCTCTTGCTCTCCCAGGAAAATTAAAAAGTAAATCATAGTGCAGCCACGGGCATTATGGCACCACCAAAAATAATCTTTAGATACGGACTATTTAGTTACTTACTACAAGTTGATAATAATTTCACATCCAATTTCATTTGGTATCCATCTGAGGTTAACAGGTAGAGTGTGTTTAGACTGAATGTTGATTAGTTGTCTTCCAAAGGCACATACTAGTTGTTATGCTGTCTTCCTTTAGAGGCTATAAAGTCTTTCACCTTGCCACTGTTAAAAGTTATGACTTGTTTTGCAGTAAGGAGGGGGAAGATGATTGGAATGTAAGAAGATATGCTTGGTGATTATGCAGATTTTATGCACTTTGAAGCACAAATTAATAAAAAGGCCAACATTGCATCAATCTGAGAATTATGCAAGCGTCTGCTCAACAGAAATGTTTATGCCCTTTTGGTGATGATGGATGGTTCCATTCTCCTTTTCAACTTTTTTTTAGAAAAAGTCCAACAGTGTTGCTGAGTTACATCTTGCAAATTTTAGACAATTAAAGACCAATGAAATTCCAGGAAGGGGCTGTCTTGCTAACAGACTACTAATTCAGACCTTCAACTCACCTTTAGTTCCCACTTACAATATGAGACCCATATGTACAGTGCAATCCTAACCAGAGTTACATGCTTTTAAGTGCATTGACTTCAATAGATTTAGAAGGATGTAACTCTGACTAGGTTTGCTTCACAAATATTCTCCTTGGCAATGCCCATCTTCATCCTCTGTCCAGGATAGCTAGTTGCCAAGCGGGATAGATTTACTTGAGTAGAAAAATAAATGTTGAAAGACAAAGCTTTTCACGTAGCTTTAAAAAGGCTGCACCTGTTGAAATGGTGGTCATGGTTTACAGAGGTCAAAGACTATTGCCCTTCATGTGTTCGAAGCAGAAGTGATTGCATTCAAGTACCTTGAATATATATCAGAGATCAGGTCTCTTATTGAAATGTTTCTTCTTTTTTTCTCCTCCTCCTGCTGTATGTGTCATGCATGTGTATAAGCCCAGACAAAACATCCCCAAATTTGAAATAGCTCTTGACTGTCTTTCCCTCGTCTTTAAACTGTTTTAAGACTGCCAGTTTAACTGTGTTCTTTATCTACTATGCAAGCTTGGTCGCACTTTTTAAACTTGTATTTGATTATTGTTAAATTTTATATTGGGTTCCGGGAGAGAGGTAAGTTTATTATTGCTTTAGGACAAGTGGAAATTTATATATTGCAATGTCACCATGAGATGATCCAGTTAGGAATGCAGCTGGAACTTCCCTGTTGACAACTGTGAAATTACTAGAGTTTTTGCCTTTCATAATGAGCATTTAGAACTGGCTCTTCATGTCTGTGCATCACTGGATCACTACCAAGAATACTTAATAGTTGTCCATATTATCAAAATGGTAACCAACCTTTTGGGCAGGTGTGCTGTAGGCAAGGATGAGGTACTGCCACTTGAATACTCACTGCTGTGCCAAGTGCCTTCTTGTTGTGATTTTGCCTTTTCTGCTCTGTGGAGGATAAGAGAAAGAAGCATGAATATATCCTGACTCTGTGCCACAACTAGGACTATGGGGACTCTTGATCTTGTCCAGAAGTGCCACAAACCATAGCCATTTGTGCTACTTTGTGGCATTTGTGGTCACAGGTTAGCTGCCTGTGAAGTGCTCATGGAACAAAGGATAAGCAGTGCCAAACCTGGCATCTTTCTGAAAGATGGCTTTGTTTTTCAGTAAAACCACTTCAACAGAAGGAAAGAAATATTATCTTGAATTGCAGAATGTAATTTATCTGACGGAGAATGGAAAGCAGCAAAAATATTTGAGACATGCAAGGGCAAGATGAATCAATGCTAGCAATCAATATCTCTCATTAAGCACAGAAATATGATGATAAAATTAGCCAAGGTGGCCAGGTTCATGTCACCAAGTGATACATTAATTGCGCAGTAAAGAAGGAAAGAAGAAATCTGATGCATTAATAGATAATGGATAATTAAAGGATGGTTTAGTCTACAATCAGACTCCGAGGCTTCCTGTTGCACATAATGATACGAAGGACTGAATACACATAGGCTTGCACTGTGAGACTACCCATCTGAACATAATGAAGAGCAGAATGATTCTTCCTGTGATCACACTGAATGAAAAAAGTAGATAATTTTGAAGTTCTTTTGATTGACATAATGAGTGAGAGCCAGAATAATATGCCAGTAAAATTATAGATGGCATTATTCTTTTTGGAACCAGGGTTGTGACTTGGAAGGTGGGCAACTCTTCACTGTAATGAGTGAAACTAGACCTACATGATTGAAGACAAGTGTGTCATGCTGACCTGGGGATTGACTGACATTTATGTCAAAATGCAATAAATGTTCATGTGTTTTGTTTTTGGAAGTGAAAATTGCATAGTCACAACTCACAACGGAAGAGAAATGATCAGAGTAAAGTAGCAGCTTTACAAATGGCTAAGGAGATCATTGGGGAAAAGGGGAATAAGGATGTTTCTGCACAAACAGAGGCAGCTTTTGGAGGACCCATCCCCTTCAGGTACTTTGAAGTTCCTAATATTGGAGGTGGGGAATAGAGCTACAGTGCAAGACCTTCTGCCCTGGATGTGCTGTTCTTTGCCATTGGTCAGTACAGCGGTATGGGGACAATAAAGAGGCAAATCAGTATTATGTAAGTCCTGTTATGTCACTTCTGACACAAATCAGAAATGATGTCATCACATCAGTGTGGTGCTGTAGGAGCCACCTACATTAAACCACAAGTACAGCGTAGCGTTTTAGGTGGATCTTAGAGCATCACAGTGATGAGATAATAGCACAAACTGGAAGTGACATTTTGATGTTGGCATGATGCCAGTCAGGTTGGTCCCTGCCCCCCCATCTTCTGCTAGATGCCAGCACTAGGCTGGCAACCCTAGTAGGGGGAAGAGGGAAGGTTGTCCTCTGCAGCGCAGCCTGAGGGAGGGCTGAAAATAGAAGGCTACTTAAAGCAGATCCCTCATTATCTGATGTGCTTTTTTGCTGCAGAGCCCCCCGCCTTTCTCTCCCTTTGGCAACAATGTGGGATTAGCGAATCACTTCAAGACTGAGCAGGAACATTTGGAGTCCCTATCTGACTGGATAGGATAAGGGACCTTTTTGCATCTAAACCAGTGCATCCCTAAAAAACTCATACAAATTAAAAAAAAAACCACCCTGGGAGGGGGAAAATCTGCCCTTTTTGTAAGTAATTCCTTTTGGCAGTAAAGGGTGTCATTTCCAACCTACATCCTGTTTTCCATGTACCTTTCAGTGAAACTGGGGTTGAAAGTGACCCAAACAACACCAGAGAATACATTACAAGTTCCAATAGTTACAAGAGAAGGCATGAAACACTACAGGGAAACTAACCTCATTCAGGATGGAGATACAGAAGATTAAAAACAAAATGTTATCAATGGTCTATACTTCTCAATTAGCTCCCTCCCTTTCAGGTGAAGATATGCTGGTGCTGCCTCCTAGCACTACTTTGCCTGGCCTGCAGAGTGACCAGCTTCTCCCATACTATCCAGTCTGCCATAAGGATGCCAGCCTCCAGGTGGAACTGGGGATCCTCCAGAATTACAGCTCATCTCCAGACCACAGATATAGTTCGCATGGAGAAAATGGCTGCTTTGGAGGATGGACTCTATGGCAAAGGTCATACTGAGGTCCCTGTCCTCCCCAGGCTCCACTCCCAAATCTCCAAGAGTTTCCCAACCGTACCTCTCCGTCCCCTGCTGGTGTCCAGGGGAAAACTAGCAACCGTAACCCACCAGCCCTGGTCCTTGTGTCCCTGCCTTCAGGTGGGTAATGACTTGAGACAGGGCATTTTCTGTGATGGCACCTCTCCTTGGAACAGCATCTCCCTTGAGGCTTGCCTAATGCCTCCTTCACTTTCTTTTAGACACCAGGCCAAAACACATTGTCAGGTCCCTGTATGCCATCCCTGGGGGCACCCCCCTCCGCTGTGGCAACTGACCCCAAAATAGCTGCTGGGATCTCAGAATGCAGGTGAGAGACTTTGGCCAGCTGGCTATCGGCACTCTCCAGAGTTTTTCTGCATGTGTATCTCTCTCTCCACCATGTTCTAGGCTCAACTCTCCTGCTCTCCTCCTCCTCAGTGCCAGCTTCTGCTCCCTTTTATGCTGTGTAGCCCACTTCCCCCCACCACCTACTCTCTCTTGGGTCGGCTCCCTGTCCTATCTCTCCTGTCCAGCCCCATTCCCATTGGGTATGACCATTTGGCTCTGTAAGCCATTGGCCCCACCTTCTGCTTGCTCCACCCTGGGTGGGGTTGGCATCTGCCATTTGCCTCAAACTGTGGCTGCCATGCTGAACTCCCTACAGACAGCTCTCTTTGCTGCCTCCCCCTCTGGTAGCCCCATGGGTCTGCGGCCATGCCTGTCCCTTTTCTGGGACTCTGCTGGTATGCACTGGCTCCTCCTTGCCCTGGCAACAGGGCATCTCTCCTCGGGGCTCGCCGTGGGTACAACCCCACTTACCCTCTGCCAACCCTGCTGCTGCACAACTCCAACATGGATCCAGCAGTATCAACAGCTGCCGGTTCCACGGCCCTCCAGAACACTGTCAGCCTGTCTGCAGTCAGGGCTGGGTTCTGTGTCTTGTTCCTTGGGCCGTCCAGCTGGCCAGGTAAGTCTGGACCTGGACACACATCTGTACCCAGACATTTAATTAGGGGGTTTATCTTATCATCTTTTTATTAGTCTGCTTCTGTTTTATGGATTGTTTTATGCTGCTTATTTCTCATGGCTTGTTTTAATACTGTAGTTTTTAATTGTAAGGTACCTCAGTCAGGACTCTGCAGAGTTGGCACAGAACTATTCTAAATAAAATAAATTGTAAATAAATGTTGTACCCCAGCTCCTCCTCAACAAACCTGGTGAGAATGCCAGCAGTAAGCCTCTATGATTAGACATCTGCATTCTAAGCAGTCCAATGCTGGACTCATTCCAAGATACATGAATGGTATTAATCACCTTTGCTCCTTTCATAACAATGAGAGATGTTGCTAGTCAGAATGAAGTTGAATGTTCAGCTTCATCAAAACCAAATTTCTGTCAGCTTTTGTAGAACTGAGATTTTGATCTGAATCCAGCTTCCTCCTCCAATTTAAAAATGCAGTATATTTCAGAGTGGTTGGCGGATCATTTCAGAGACTTTTCAAATGATATGACTGGTTGATGTATTGCCACCATTTAAGAGTATGTTTCCCAGCTGACTGGTAAACACTTTCATCAATTCCTACCTATTTAATTCATAAACAGCAGCAATCATGGAAGTGTCTTTTTGGAGAGTAACACAGTGAAATTAATCTATGAAAGCCCTGTCAATGCAATTAAAAAAAAAAGATGAGCAAGAAGGCCTTTGTAGGAAGTAGTATGTGTGTCTTTCATAATTTTGTGGGTATTAAAGGAACACTGGGAGAATCTGTATTGTGCTGTGCTTAGGAAGCCTTGGACACTAAATGAATGTTCACAAATATTTCAACTGCTATCAAAATATGACCAAAGCTGTTGGAATTCAGCTTCTGCAAGAGTAGGGAAATCTATCAGTTTGACTGGGTTTGCAAACTCATACAAGATCTTAAGGCAGGTGTAGCTCTGTGGACCAAACTAAGGGACCAAACACAGGGTGCTCTGGATAAACAGCAAGAAGCCTAGTGCATCATAATTAAAGGACGGTTTCACAGAATGGGTACTTGAGGAAAGGTTAAGCTAGGAGAAGGAAGCTTGGGTAAAAAGAGCAGAGGAGGCAGGGAGGAGTAGGTGTAGGAAGAAGAAGAAATAATTGGATGTATACCCCACCCTTCACTTGGAGTCTCAGGGAGGCTTACAATCTCCTTCCTGTCCTCTGCCCACAACAGACACCCTGCAAAGTAGGTGGGGCTGAGAGAGCTCTGCAGGAATTGTTCTTGAGAGAACAGCTCTCAGAGAACTTTGACTGACCCAAGGTCACACAGCTGGTTGCATGTGAGGGACTGGGGAATCAAACCCAGTTTTCCAGATTAGAGTCCGCTGCTTTTAACCACGACACCAAACTGGCTCAAGAATTACAATAAGGGTCCAATGAGAGAATGAAGGTTGGAAAAATGTAGGAGAGTCTTCCACAAGTTGAACAGGGGAAGAGATGTCCCACAATGATAACAGACAAAGTGTCTAAATGAAATTGTGGGCCAAAAGGCTGGAACTTGAGGAAACAAATTCAAGAAATTAGGAGTCAAGAAAGAAGTAAGGTTAGACAAACCCTGGTATAGGGTATAGACTAGACTTGTAAATGAGAGTTTGTTTCATTTCTTTGTTTTTTTAATTAATTCCAAAAAATAACTGTTTTGTTATAACATTGTTTTTAATGCTTTGTAGTTGTTTGTTTTCAGAATTCTGTTTCATTATTTACTCCCTCTACCCGAACGTCTACTTACATGGTTTCATATCAAAAGTCAACAAAACTTATAGTAATTGCAGTACTTTCCTAGGACATCCACACTGCCAGATTTCAAACAGGTAAAACAAAGGGCTCCCCCATTTTGAGGCAACCCAAGACCCCCAAGATATATTTAACATTAACATCTATGGGAGAATTGCTGGGAAAGATTCCCAGTGCACAATAGCGCAGACTACAGTGTGCAATGAGGGACTCTACCAGTACAGCCCCTTATCTTGAAAAACAGTAACACAAGGACAAGGCAGATGGACAAGGAAGGGCATTTGGTAGCACAAAGAGTGCAAGGCATCTGGGCAAGCAGCTAGCAGCAGGAGGACCTTGAGGTAGATTTGCTTGTACAAGTTTTGGAAAGTGAGAAGCAAGAAGGGGAGCACAGACTGCAAGAGGAAATGTGACACAGCAGGGCAGGCATTGGGAGGAGGAAAAAAAATACAGATTTCCACCACACATCTTTCAGGATTGGAATACCTCACACATGTATGTACCCTTCCCTCTAAGGAACACAGCTTGTATTCATACTAGGAAAAGCTTGCTGATTTATAAAAGTGAAACCAGTTGAGTCAGAGACAGGCAATATTGCAATAATGGCGGGGGGGAACAGAACAAACTAAAAGAAAATCAGGTGGCTTTTTTCCCCATTATAGGCTGTTCAGATGGAAAATTTGTTTCATTTTCATAGTAATTTCAAAACACCCATTTTGATAATTATTGAACTTAATAATGAAATAAATGAATATTTACTGTACAGACCGGACAGGCTGTGAGTAGGCTTGCCAGCAGGCCTAGAGAAAAATGTCCTGTACCTTTAATAGAGGCTCATTGGGATATTTACCTCCATGCCACATAGTTCCCCATTTCCATATACTAAACCTCTAAGAAAGGGAGAGGGCATTTTCTCTAAAGCTATTAGCAGCCCTAGCTGTGAGGTCCTGATGAGAAGAATTTGACTAGACAGGAGAGATTTTGAAGAGCTGGAGGTTCTGGGCCAGCAAGGCAAGGAGATGCTAGATCTTGAATGAAAGTTCTGACAGAACTTCTTCATTTGGAATTCAACCTCTTTTTGCACATTGACATGAAATATGGTTTATTGATTTATTTAAACTATTTTTGTCCTACACTTACGGCTAAAAATTACATGATGTGAAACAGGATCATTGAAACCATTTATCCATTAAAAAAACATAAAAAATAGAAACTAGTACATATAATGCAAAAGATTTAAGATGCCCACACCTAATAAAACTGTAGCTTCATCTGCATCACACAAGCAAACACTAAACTCTAAAACCAGGAAAAAGCATTTAAATAATAACTAAAAATAATCACAACAATAAGCCAAATCCCGCAAACAAGCATGCCCTGAAATTTTAAAAGATACAGAGGAAAGTAAGAGAATTTTAATTTGATGGGTAATGTGCAACAAGCTTTTTTTACCAGTCAAACAACTCAGAGGGCAAATTTCAAAGTCAAAATACCACAACCGAGAAGGCCCTGTTACTGCTATCTTCTTTCTTACCTTTGAAGGTAAGATTGTCTCTATAGATTTTAACTGATGGACAACTTCTAATGAAAGCAGGTATTCCTTCAAAAACCCTGCACCCAGAATATTTAGGAACATTAAGGTAAAAACCCACACTTTGAATGGTGCTTTGGAATGGACAGGCTGCCTGTGCAGCTCTTTCAGTGCTGCTGAGACATGCTTTGTATAATTACCTCAGTCAGTGACATACTACTGCATTTTCCAAAGTCTTCAAAGAATAATTCAGGTAGAACACATTGCAATAATCTAACCTGGACGTGATCAGGGAGTGGGAATACAATGCTTTTCAAAGAAAGGACACAGCTTCCACATTGAGCAAATTTATTTAAACAGACAACCCAGGAAAGAAGAGATCTGAGCCACCATCTGCAGACATGATGCAGTTTCACAAGCAAGCTTTGCCTCCACAATCGGAATGAAGAGATGGACACCAATATGGATTTAACAAGGGCCACTTTATTAATTATTTATAATCAAACAACTGGCGAGGGACTGCTAAAATGTACTGAGGAATATGACAGGTGTCAAACTCCTGACCACCTTCATCTCCTTCTGGACGATGCATCTTCCCCAATCTTGAGCCATCCAATATGGCTCTTGACCAGCAGCTTGGCATGTTTAGGAGAACCCCCTGGCCCACCACCCCAGAAACTGCAAAGGCTTGCTAAGATAGGCTGGGCCAGATTGTTCTAAGAAAGATCACCCCTTCCCGGCCTTGAGCCACAAAGCCACTTTATTAATTATTTATAATCAAAAAACTGGCAAGGGACTGCTAAAATGTACTGAGGAATATGACAGGTGTCAAATTCCTGACCACCTTCATCTCCTTCTGGGCGATGCACCTTCCCCAATCTTGAGCCATCCAATATGGCTCTCGACCAGTGGCTTGGCATGTTTAGGAGAACCCCCTGGCCCACCACCCCAGAAGCTGCAAAGGCTTGCTAAGATAGGCTGGGCCAGATTGTTCTAAGGAAGATCACCCCTTCCCGGCCTTGAGCCGCAAAGCCCCGAAAGTCGTTCATGGAGGACCACATGCTCATCGATTTCAACTTCCGGATCGCGCTACCCCGCCTGACCACAAAGTGACCATCCTATTTAGCAAAAGCCAGCCCCCCCAAGCCAATTTCCAAACACCACCATCTATAGTGCAAGGTAGGCAAAAGCACCCCTACTTCTGAAGCCAAATTGAAAAAGGGGTGAAAAATTCCTACCTGGCCCCATTAAAAAGGCTGAAGCGCGGACGCCTGAAGCCCCGCCAGAACAAAGACAAGAAGCCCTGCTTGGGTGCTGGTAGGATGTCCCTTCCCTATAGATTGTGGCCCTAGTTAGGTAATGATCTAAAAATTGTGTAAACCACTCAAAGACCCTTTGGGGTTTGAGCGGTATAGAAATCGAAACTATAAATAAATAAATAAATAAATAGAAAGGCAACCGGTTGAAACCTGCACTAAAACAGGGTGGGAGGGTGGGCTGAGCACGCCAAGAACTGCTGAGGCAGAGGGCGGGAGCTGAGCCTAAATAGGCTTGCTCCACCCCCCTGCCTGGCCCTATGATTCTTGCAGTGCCAGTGTCCTCATCTTCCTGCCTCACGAGGAGGCAAATCAGCCCCCTCCCACCATCGTTGGCTTGGCAGTAGTTGGGGCTCACAATAAACTTGCTCCTTTAGGGTAAGTGTCTGAAATCCAGATAGTTTGTCTACATTATACAGATGTGAGTCAGGTTGGAGACATATAGGGATTTGTTTTTGAATTGGGATACATCACGCTTTCTCAGATGATTCTATAACAAGTCAAAAGTTCTAATTAAAAAATTACAAGCTTACTCTTTTACATGTGTATTATGTAATGTGGTCAGGCGGGGTAGTAATGAATGGTTCCACATATCATATAGTCTCTGCAAAGAGGAATGTTGCTATATCAGTAAGCTGGTTAGAGTACTCTTTGCAGGACTGGCTCCTTTGCAGGCTCTGTTGGACAGTTCAGTTTCAACTGGGCTGCCCAGCAGACCCACAGCTGAGCCTGTAGGGGGAGTTCTCCCCACAGGATCAGCTCTTGAACACACACAAACCACCACTTCTGAAAAGACTCTCCCCTGTACCTCAGTATTTCCCTAGGACTATTTCTCCCCAGCTATCCAAGTTTAGCGAAAAACTCCTATCACTAAACTCATACTACTTGTAAAAAAACCAAAACTGGGAAAAGTAAGCATCAATGAAGGGGGGAAGGATGGTGGAAGGTGCAAAGTGAGAAGACTGACCATCAAGGGGCAGGAGAAGGGTGGGGAGGAAAAATCAGAGGGAATGTGTATGCTTTTGAATGACCTTTGGCTTGGAAGTGAAGCAAGGGGAAAGACTGCAGCAAAACCACTCTCAGAAAACCTTGGGAAACAGTGAACAAAAAGCAAACTGAGTACTGAATGGAGGAAAACTAATGCAGAATGGGAAGGACCTATGGACAGGCACAGTGAAAGTTACAGGAATGCAGAACGACAAAGAAAACTCAACAGACATGCATAGTGAAACCAAGGCAAAACACCTGTGCATAAAAGGCTTATGATAGCTCAGCTGAACCTCTAGGTTCAGAAGCAGTGTACCTCTGAATGCCAGAGGCTGGGGAAAGGAAAAACAATAGGTAACACATGTTACCTTCCTGTCCTATTTGTAGGCTTCCCAGAAGGCTCTGGCTGGCCACTCTTGAAAACAGGATGTGAGATTCCAGCAGGGATTCTGTGTCATTGCGCCAAGATTTCAACCATTCCCAAGTGGGATGTTGTGCCTAAAATTAGCCTATGCAAATACATTTGTTTTCTAATACCGTAATTGTTTAGTGGGGATTTAAAAGCTCTAAAGGGGCAGTAGAAACAATATCATAAGTATCAATAAAATTACCATCTCATATGCATTTGGAATATAAACAAGCACATCGTTTTAACTCATCTTGATTAAACAGACTTCCTTTGAATTTTAAACAACCAATAATGCTTAGCCTGAATCAAACACCTTAGTGTAATGCTTGCAGAAATCCCTCTCCATGTTTCATGTGTAAACTAATCAGGCCTGATTTATGACTACTAAATAGTAAAAATTAGCTTTTATTGTTCTAATCATTGTTAAAGGTCTTATGATAATAGGATTTTCATGTGTATATTTTTATTAGAATTCATTGCTCCCTATCTCTCTCCTTCCTACTTGAGAAGTACTCATATGGGATGATATAACAGTATTTTTATTTAACTGAATGATGCATTTAGTGAGGCAACCTGTGTTCACAACACAGTATGCAAGCTTTTAAGCTGCACAAACTTTCTCACCGCAAGCTGGATGCTGAGGATCTTTTAATCAAGAACTGCTTACTGCTTTTTCAACAATTTCCCAACATGCCTTTCTGTAACCGTAAGAGATGGCAAAATTCTAACCTATTCGTATCTGCAGGAACAGCCTTCTCTGTTTGTCTCTTAAAAATGAAATGATGCACACATAGTTATTCTTAAATGATTTGCTAAGGCACATTGTTGTGCCATAAGAGCCCCTGAAGTAATTGAGGCACCCCATTCTCTGCTCCTTTGCATCAGAACATCCCATGGAGTACTTCTCTTTGCTCCTCTGTCAGTAGGTAGGCAGTGCCATCATCCTGAAGGGCATAGTTAGACCCTGAGATATGCTGACACATTTTGTAATGATGTGTAAGGTAATCTTAGAAACAACTGAGAGCTGATTTGGTGTAGTGGTTAGGAACACAGACTATAATCAGGTTAGGAACACAGACAGAACCAGGTTTGATTCCCCACTCCTCCACATGCAGCTGCTGGTGTGACCTTGGGTCAGTTACAAGTTCTTTTAGAGCTGTTCTCTCATGAGCAGTCCTCAGAAGAGCTCTCTCAGCCCCACCTACCTCACAGGGTGCCTGTTATGGGGAAGGGAAGAGAAAGGGATGGTCAGGCACTCTGAGACTCCTTCAGGTAGTGAAGGGTGGGGTATAAAGCCAATCTCTTCATCATCATCATCATCAGTGTCCAGAAAGCATGTGTGAGTCTTGAGTGGTTTACTGGGCAAAGGGTGGGGAATGACAGTGCCATCCTAATCAAAATCACACCTTCCTAAGACTTCAGTGTAACTCTACTTAGAATTGTTCTATGAAGGGACAAGGATGGTGGATTCATTTTGTTCTGGGAGATAACCAGCGCCGGAGGGGGCATGGAGTAACTGTACTTCAAATTTTAATTCAGGACAAAACAGTTTTCCAAGTTCGGGAAGCACCACAGAACCATGGAACTAGTTCCCTGAGCCCAGCAGAGGTTTTAGGTGTGCTCTTTTTTGTTTGTTGGCAAGCAGCTCCCTATACCACAGAGTAGTCTGTGTTTGAAACTGAGGAGAGTTTCAAAAGCAGTTGGTAAGGTGCTAAGATATTGAAAGTCGTTACAAGTTCAGTGGGCTAATGCAAGCCCCTTATATGAGCCTCAACAGAGCTCAGGATCCTTGCCCAGGTCCTCACTCGAAAAAATATTTTATTTAAATGTATTGCTTTGACTGTTCCACTTGAGAAAAGTTCTGTGCAATGCAATATCTCATGCAATATGCAGTGAACTTAGTGGGTTGTTTCCTATCTTGGGCTGGAGGAAGTTCCTCCAGCTTTAAGAACCTTCCATCCACCTTGAGTGGCTCATCCTTTTGAAGAAGAGCCACTGAAGTTGGAGAAGGCTCCTTAGGGTGAAGGAAGTTTTAGGACTTGGCTGAGTGACATGGTGGGATATGGCCCACTTATACCTCCTACCGAACAAAGTTTGAGTCCAGTGGCCCCTTTAAGGCCAACAAAATTCTATTCAAGGTATAAGCTTTCGTGTGCAAGCACACTTCTTCAGATGAAAGCTTAGCCTGATACCTTGAATAACATTTTGTTGGTCTTAAAGGTGCCTATGGACTCAAATGTTGTTCTGCTGCTTCAGACCAACATGGCTACCCCACCTGAATCTAATATACCTCCTATAGGCATTGTTTTATCACTGATTTCTATGCATTTTGTTAGAATAAACCAGCATGTCTTTCCAATTTTCTTTATGGTTGGGCTGGCTTTATTATATCTCAAGTATTTATAGAGAGAGAAGGCATTTAAAGTGGCCTAAAATAATAACGCTATTAAAACAATAAACTAATACCCAGGATATAATGAACAACAGCCATCAAATATGAAGGAGATTTTTGTAAAGCCTGCCACTGACCTGTCTAAATAGAAAATTCGCTACCAAAAATATGAAGAGAAAGTGCTGAATGAATGTTTCCAGAGGTGGTGTTTCATAGTCAAGATCTCATTGAACCATACCCTGTTCTCAGTTGTCATGCAGCTAATATCCAAGGTGGGTCACATGGACTAGGGTCTCCAGTGACTAGCTTAACAACCAGACAGATTCATATGGGAGAAATATCCTGCTCCAAGATCACTTAGAGCATTCTCAGTAAGAATTACCACCTTTTGAATTCCTCTCAGAAAAAAATCTGGGAACTGATGTAGAACTTTTAACTTCAGCAGTGTATGAAACCTAGTTAATAGTTGGTGGCCACATCCTGGGCTTCATGAGCTTTTCAAATACTCTTGCAATGAATCCCATTTTGTCATATGATACAAATTCGTATCAGCTTACAATTCAAGAAAATTGGTTGGATCCTGCGATCCAGAGAACCAAAGACTGCTAATGTTTTCCATCCCTCTAGCAGTTCTTTCGGACCCCAGGAAAGTTTCTTTCTGAGGTCACAGGATCCAAGTAGCCTAACAGCCATGAAGTTCTACTGACTGAAGAGAGAGGCGAGAGCTATTTCACCCCCTCCCCACCCAATCCACATGATTACTAGACCTCTTGCATCCTTCAATCTGGAATAAACTTTATTAGGAGCATTGGGTGGAAAGGGGATGAGGGAAAAGACTGTTGATGGATTGCAGCATCCAAACCAATAAGCTGAAACAGTAGTGCTGAAAGCCCATGGATCCCATACAAAGATTCTCGCTGGGATCTCTTGTGTACCACCCAACCCAAACATTTTTTGAAAAACACATTACTTCCCCAGCTTCATGGCCCCCCACAATGCCTAAGACTCCCAGAAACATGTCCCCCTGATTCCCCACTCACAGTAGCCCTGATTTAAAATTCTAAATCAATGGAAGCTGCACTGACCCCTGGATCTTTGCCCCCAACTTGCCAGGACTATAGGATAACTGGATAAGGAGTTGCACACATTGAATCCCTAGCAATCAGCAACTTTAGACTTCTAGCGAAAAACAACTAGCCTTTCCACTTCAAATGATCTGCAAATTCCTATGAATCACATAAGAGAGGTTCATGTAACCATAATAAATAAGTCACTGTGCTGAAACTCAGGTATAAGCATTTAATGGGGATTGTTTCTGACTGATTTCCACCTGAAATCTGTGCAAACAAATCAAAATTGAAAAACTGAGATTAATATGCTGCCCTTTGGACAGTGAGAGAATTTTCTATCCACCACATTATTGCAAAACAGGTGAATTATGAGTCATGCAATTACAAGGGTGCCAAAGACAGTAGAGAATGGGACGTTAGAGGAAAGCAACTTTGGGAGGCATAATTTGGAGTGAAGAAGTGACAGAAGGTGGCTTAACCCTTTCCCTGCCTGCAGTTTCTCTGTTCCAAATAAACAAGAACATC
The DNA here is from genome assembly GCA_029375565.1 of Gekko gecko. NCBI lineage: Eukaryota > Metazoa > Chordata > Lepidosauria > Squamata > Gekkonidae > Gekko > Gekko gecko. The sequence continues at coordinate 32,037,904 of JAPDNY010000006.1, forward strand.
CACTTTGAAATGTAGCACTGCTACAGTGAAGATAAAAAAATGTTAAAATAAAATATTAAAACATTTTAAAAAGTGATGTGAGTCAATTTATTACAGTTGTAATAATAGTTATCAGAGATAAGGTCACAGTCACTTGTACAGTTGCCTGCTTGTTCCATCATTCAGCTGTGTCAAGTGTCCTACATCCTTCCAATGATCCACTACAAACTTCAACAATATTGGCTTGTGTGGGTGTATCCATGATGTGCATTTGGAGAAATATATTTTTAAAAAATCTTTATTTTTGTGAATTATTTATTTTAAACTGTAAGCAAAAGTACATTACAATATAATACAATGCAATGCAATATTTCAACAGAAATTACTTAGAAATAGAATACAATAAAAATAACCAGTTAGACATCAAATAAATATATAATAACTTTATGTTGTTGAAGGCTTTCATGGCTGAAGTTAATTAGTTGTTGTAAATTTTCTGGGCTGTATGGCCATGGTCTTGGCCAGGTACTACAATGCCAAGACCATGGCCATACAGCCCAGAAAATCTACAACAAGATATAATAACTTTGACTAAATAACAACAAATTTGAGATGACTATTCCTAAATTCAACAATAATTCAACACAAGTGACTGCACTAATGAATTATAAAAATAATATTCCCTTAGGGTGAGATAAATGAAAAATTGAGTCATTGCTTGCAATAAATTTGATTACTGGGTACCACATTTCAATAAAACAGGAAGCATATTGGTTTCCAGGAAGCTGATTGCAGTTTGGGATTCATCCAGTGTAGCTTCAATAGAGTCAAATACTGTCTTATGAGTGTTTTGAATGCCTGGGTTTTAATATTTATAAATCTGGATGTGATAGTATTAGATTACCAAATTTTCCACCAGTGGTTTGAAGAGAGCGTATAATAAAGGTTTCTGTGCCAAGAGTTCACATATGACAGTGGCTTGTTATTAGAGACCATTAGTAGAATTTTATATATTTGTGAAATTATTCCTGTTGTAACTCAAGATCAGGCGGCTCTTTCTTTAATCAGTGATTTTAGTTTATTAGAACAGAACACAGAACAACACAGAACAGCCCCAAGTTATATACAGTTTGGAAGTGGCTAAACCACACCCCTAGAACAGTAAAGTCCAATCATAAGTGAGTGCTTAGGACCAATAGGGTTTGTTCCCGTCGAAGATCATAGTCTTCCCTGATTGGTCCATTACACAACGGCAGCCAATCAGGCTGTTGATTTCAAGATACTGAGAGTCTATGGAGCTTGTAAAAAGGGTGAAAGATTTATACAGTCTGAGGCTGATTCTACAATTCAGGCTATTCATATAACACAATACATAACAATTCCTTTGTCACTATTCGGAGGTATTTTTAAGTAAACATTCAAAATCTGTCAATGGTCTAATCAAGTGTCCATTGATCACAGATTTTCTAATCAAACTTCTAACTGGAAAATATTGAAATCAAGGTATCTCTATTTTTAATTTAGCTTCTAAATCATTCTTATCTAAGATGTCCCCATTTTTGGTTATGTCTCTTAATCCTGTAAATCTGGTTCACCTCCATTGTTGAAATGAGTGAATTTGTAAGCCTGGCTCAAACCAAAGCTGATGTAGAAAGATTGAGACTAGGGAAATTGAGGGCACAACTTTGTTCTGCCATTCATATTCAGAGTGAGTTTGTTAAAAACATATTCTTTTCTATGGAGTCTGGCCTATTCTTTTGATTGTTCCATAAAGATTCAAGTAAGGATTTAGGATAAGTAAAACTTTGTTCTATATCTATATATCCAATCAACACCCAAATCAGAGCACAAGGCCTTTAGTAAACTTGCTAAATTTGAAGCATCCCAATATAATTTGAGATTTGGATACCCAAGACCACCCTGTTTAGTAGGCTTACTTAATATCTTGAAGCTAATTCTGGGCTTTTTATTATTCCAAATAAAATCATTAATATATATTTTTTTAGGTTTCTTAAGAAAAGTATTGGGAAGTGGAACTGACAATGTTCTGAAAAAGAAAATAAATTTTGGTAAAATAAACATCTTAACAAAATTAATCCTTTCCAACCAGGATAGTTGTAGATTGTTCCAATGCTGAAAAAGGGATAGTGTTGATCTATGAAATTCCAGGAGATATATTATATACATTTCCCTCATCTCAGGTGCATGTTGCAATTTGTATATCCTTAATATTTTCATAATGATGAAACATATCCAGTGCATTTTCAAATGAATATCCAGTTTGTCCAGGGCACACCTAACAGAAAATGGGTGTGAAAAAAATGCTTGCAGTTCGATTTTACTACAAGGACCAAAACATATTTTCCAAATAGAACCATCCCTTCCAAATAACACAATCTATTCCCAGCAGAAATTCTTAACAGAGAGAAATATGGAAGCTTCCCTAATCACAGTACTAGAGGAGGGAAGCTGTTAACAAAATATTAATGGGAACATTTAAATAAAACCAGCAACATCCTTGTTTCTTTGCCCTATAAAAAATGATATTATTGACAAATTTATTTGTTTGATCCAGAGTATTAAAATCATTAGGGGAAAATGGGAAAGAATGAAGAAAGTTGGTAAACTACAGCGCAAAAGGCAGCCTTGGCCAAGCAAATAAGCTTACAGCACTGGAAATCTAATATTCCTCCCTCTGTGGATAATTGGATCAGTGATATGTTAGAACTGAGAGAATCATCATACGAGAAGCTCCTGAGAACTTCACTTCCATCTAGCAAGATCATGTGTAATGTATCTCTCTGACCAGTGATTGCTTACCTTCCCTACCTCTTGTTTAGCTGAACACACATTGCTGCCTCTCTCCTCCCCTTCATTCTCACTCTCCCTCTTTTAAAAAAATTCTACCTGTAGTGATCTGAGTGTGGGCAGCTCTTACTTTACTTGTTGATGAGCAATGTTGGTGGGGGTGGGGTGTTAGAATATACACGATCTGCTGTGTGCCAGAAGCAAGAAGGATAAGAATATCCTACAGGGGATATTGGAGGGGTTAAGTAGCTGGCATGGTCAGATTAAGGACTTCCTGGTATTTTCAAATGATCCCCTCCTGTCTCCTGATTGGCTCACTGGAGACTTCCTCTTATTGAGCCCACTTCATCCCTAGTTTTTCCATACACCACTAGATGGTTAGATAGCTAGAACCTTCCCTCTCCTCTCCTCTTTGCACAGTTGTTTCTCTTCTAAATAAAAGTTTATTCTTTCAGCAGCTTGAGCTCCACTCCTTTTTGCATATTTAAAATTCTGCCAACATGGAGGAAGGCGGGAGGCAAGGCAACACGGGGCTTGTTTGTTGTTGTACTTACTATTCTATGTGGAAAAAATTAAAAACTGGAGAAATATCTGTTTAAAATCTCATACCATCATGCATGGGGTAGTGGTGTTTAATAGCCATAAATATGAAACTAGTAAGTCCCTGCTGCAGATCTTGGCTAACCCATAGAAGGTGTCCTTCAGCAGTGTGCTAACTCACAAATATAGCTTCCCATCTGCAGTGCAGAAATGAAATACTGCAAGAGTTTCCAAACTAATGGAGGCAGAGGCTGTAGGAAGCCTTATTGGTCTAAAGCAAAATCCAAACTCCAAAGCCATGCCTCACTTTTTGTTACAACCAACATTACACAAAAGAGACACCTGTCAAGTACTTCAGAACTCTCCATTAGGGGTGTGTGCAGGGCTCTTTTTGTAGCAGGAACTCCTTCGCATATTAGACAACACACCCCTAATGTAGCCAATCCTCCAAGAGCTTACAGTAGCCCCTATAAGAAGAGCTCTATAAGTTCTTGGAGGATTGGCTACATTAGGGGTGTGTTGCCTAATATGCAGATGAGTTCCTGCTACAAAAAGAGCCCTCTCTGTGTGTGTGTATAGGCTTATGGGCTGTTAAACCTGAATCCAGTGGAAGTAGGAGGAAAAAACCCAAGAAGGGCAGGAGGGTCTCTTGTAAGTATCCTGTGGATATGACTAAGCAGATGTGTAAGAATAAATTGGTGCCAGTGTTAAGGATCTCCTTCAGTCTTTTGAGAAGTAGCAGCAGCAGCAAAAAAAAATAGAATGATCCAACTGGAAATACAAAAACCAACAGTTGACCAAATGTTTCTCTTTTTTAAATTTCTGTTTTGCATCATATAGGTGCAACCTTGAGTAGAATTCTAAATTTGTAAAAGTTCATACATATAGGACTAGGGGGAAAAAGTAAACTACAGGTATCTGTGGTCTCTGCATACATGAGTTATTGAAACTTCCATAAATCAGGGTTTGATAAGACGAGAAGTCTGAGAGCAGTGATGGGGTCCATCGTCAAACACACCTTCATAAGATTTTGAGATCATCCCTACTTTATAATGATGAAAGGTGTGACAAATTTTGGATAGCATCTTAAATTGTGCACCACTCTGGAAATACGGAAAGCTTTGCTCCAGTTAACAGCAGATATTTCAAGTGCTTTGCAAGTTAACATTTTAAGCTGGCATTTGAAAGTGACATGATTTAAATGTACCTGAAGTGTTTGTATTTAAAAGGTCATGACCATACATCATGTGGGAGGTCGAGGGGGGGACGTGAGCTCTGTTCCGAGATTAAGGGCAGATCGGTGCCCTGCAGTGATACAGTTGTTATGGCATTATTGTGAATGAGCCTTTCACAACATATTAAAATGCCACCCAGAGGAATTAAGGAAGGGATATCTGTCATTTTGACTCTTAACAATCAGAAGTGCTATAGTGTTAATTTAATTTATAGAACTTGGGGAAAGTTATTTATTATTTTAGCAAGATTTTAATTTCAGAGAAGAGATGAATGTGCACTATTTTTTCTGTCTAGGCAATGGAATTTTAAATTTCTTTCAACCTTATTTAAAGATGCTTGGGGATGTGGAATGGTATAGTATAGCCTCATCTTGTCACATCTCAGAAGCTAACTAAGTAGGGTCAGTACTTGGATGGAAGACCACCAAGGAATACTTTGTAGAGGGAGGCAATGGCAAACCAACTCTGCTTAATCACTTGCCTTAAAAACCCTCTGGGGTGACCATATGTCAACTTTGACTTGACAGCACTTTACAAACGCACAAAGATGCTTTACTACTAATGTAGAAACTGCAAGTTTAGTATGTGGGCTCTAAGTTTTATTTAGAGCTTTATTTAGTGCTATAAGCTTTAATTGGCTTAATCACTACATCCATCAATGAGCTTTATTAAGGAAGCCAATATTATTGATATATTACTTATATTTCTTTCATTTATACTCTGTGTTTCTCCTTATGGGGACTCAAAGCATTTTAAGTCATTCTCCTCTCCTCCATTTTATCCTGACAACAACCCTATAAAATAAGTACAATGCTACAAAGTTACAAATGGCATTTATTGCATATAGCCAAAGGCCATTAAAATCAAACACAAAGAACATAAAACATAGCTAAAATTACCAGATCTAAAAATACTCATCAAGTTAAAACATTTCACCATTTGGATAAAGCTTTCACTTGTATTTTCTTAGCTGCCAACACAAGCAACAACACTCTGTAGGAAAAGTGCAAGTCAGTATCTGGGAGAAGAAAGATCAGCTTCTCTGCTTCCAAAAATGTTTAAATCCTTCAAAAGTGCTGTAAGAAACTTGGTTCTAGGCTCTACATAAACAGGGCAGGACAGAATATAATAGGGTAAGTCCTGTGGAAGCAGAGCTCTGTACGTACAAAAGGCTGACACAAATGGTTTTCAGGTATAGTGACCATCAAGCAAAGCTGTTGCCATGGTCTGAAACTGAATAGACTTAAAGGACATAAAAAGAGGAGGAGGAGGAGAAAAAGAAGAGTTGGCTTTATATCTCGCTCTTCACTGCCCAAAGGAGTCTCAGAGCAGCTTGCAATCGCCTTCCTTTCCACTCCGCACAGCAGACACCCTCTGAGGTAGTGGGGCTGAGAGAGCTCTGAGAGAACTGTGACTGACACAAGGTGACTCTGCTGGATCAGATCAGTGGCCCATCTAGCCCAGCATCCTGTCTGATATGAACATCTTTCTGTGGGTATTACTTCCTTAGTTTCCACAAGCTTGACAAGATCACAGAGCTTCCCAGTGAGCCCCCCCCCCACTGATGATGGCTCTCTATTTAGAATTATGTAAATTATCTTTGATTATAATTAATGCCTACATTCCACCAGTAATGCATAGATTAGATCTGGTAAAATATTGGGGTAAATTGGACAAGTTTATCCAGGAGACTACCTACTTGTACCCTTCAGCAGCTCTTATGGAGGCAAGAGATCTTTGGCCCATACTGGCAGAATGAATCCAAGTTTTATACCTTAAAAGTTTTGGGGAACAGTTATCAAATAAGTCCATTGGATGTCTTTTCTGAGCCACATAAATCTAAGGATAGTAAAATAAATATTGCTGAGGAAAGGCTTGTATTCTTAACAATGATTTAACTATAGTAAATGGCTGTCTTCCGTTTAACAGAGAAGGGGGACTACACATGTATCAATCACTGTGGTGCCAGTGTATTTGTTTATTTAATTGTGTCTCTAGAGCTGTTGAATCTAACTGAAACTTTATGTGTTACTGACTCTAGAGGGAGTGATCATCTACCCTTACAACTTGTGTTAAACTTGCAAGGAAATAATTTTTTTCATCTACTTTTTATTATCAACAAAGTCAAAATTGTGATAATCTCTGACCCGTAAAATGGAATAAAGACAGTGAGAAAGAAGTGGTGAGGTTAATTACAGGCTATGAGGCCAGATAACATATAATATCAATTTCTACCTATTCAACCTCTGAGAACAACCTTTTGATTCTGTGTAGATTATTGAGGCTGTTTCAACCACTGTATATATCCCGTCTGCAGACCAGAGATACCTTTGACAGGATGAAGCAAGAGGAGTGGTTTGATGCTGATTGTAAGGCAATTAAGAGGGCAATTTGTTATAAACACAGGCAATTTAGGTCATACATAATGAAACACTCAGAGTTTCTCTTGCTTAAGAGTGAATTTTAAAAAATCAGTAAAAGCTAGAAAAATGGCTCTTGTATTGGGTGAATGGAATCATTTGATGCAGGGAGTCAGATCCAAAGACAGTAAAATCTTATGGGATATAGTGGCAAACAATTTAAATTGGAGATCTTCTGTGCCTTGCTATATCCCTGCTAATGGCTGGGAAGAGAATCTTACAGCTGTATTTGCTGCATCCAAGGTGGATGCTGCTGATGTTCAAGTCCATCCTCTTGAGATGGATGAATGGTCTCTGATAACTAAAACACAGATCAAGGGTTCAGTAAATCAGATGAGAACTGGTAAGACTCAAACTTAATTCTCCCATTACTTGGATTGGATCCTGTCTCACACAGTGGCCAACCAGTTCTTCTGGAGAGCCAAAAACTGAGGCCTTCCCCTGATGTACCTTCCTGGCTCTGGGTTTAAGAGCTTTACTGCTTCTGAACATGGCAGTTCCCTTTAGTTACCATGGCTAGTATCCATTGATAGGCCTATCCTCCATGAATCTATGTAATCGCCTTTTAAAGATTTCCATGCCTATTCATCCCCTGGTAGTGAATTCCACATTTTAATCACTCTCTGTGTAAAGAAATATTTCCTTTTGTCTGTCCTGAATCTACTGCCCATGAGCTTCATTGGATGCCCTCAAGTTTTAGTACTTTGGAAGAAGAAGGCGAAGGGGGGGAAATCCCTTTTTTCTCAACTCTTTCCACACCATGCATAATTTTATAAACCTCTATCATGACCCCCCAACTCATCTCTTTGCTAAACTAAAAAGTCCCAGACTCTTCAGCCTTTCTGTGTACTTTTTACAGTGTGGCAATGTTTTTTTGAGATACGGCAACCAGAACTGCACTCAGAATTCCAAATGAGGTTTCACAATAATAGACCTGTACAGGAGCATTATAATATTGGCCATTTTTTCCAGTGCTTTCCTAATAATCCCTGACATAGAGCTTGCTTTTTTTTTTTTTTTTTTTTTTTTACTGCTAAGGCATACTGGGTTGAGCTATTCACTATGACCCCAAGATCTTTTTCCCTCTCAACCTCAGTAAGTTCAGACCCCCATTAGCCTGTACTTGACATTGGGATTTATTTATTTTTTTGTAAAGGCTATTCTGAGATTATGAAGCGTGACGGTGGACATATTGGAAGCTGTGGCAGTTTAAACTTTTCAGCAGTTTAAACTAGAGTGAAAATGTGGACCTGCAGATTGATCGTTCTTCTGTGATGGCAGCGCACTTGAGCGCCCAATCACGAATACTGGTGCTGGCCATAGGGACACCATGGTTTTCATCTCAAATGGAGTAGTGGTGGAGAATATTGTTATAAAAAGCTATTCAGGTAGCATCTTTCTGCATCACCATGAGACATTGCCGACAGCATGAATGAGCAGTGTCATTCCATGTTGTTGTTTTTTCTCAGAATCTAAGCATGACAATGTGTACATGAGCCCTGATTGAAGGCTAACCAAGTTCTGCCCACATCAGGGCCTCTGAGTAGAGCTGAAATTCTCTTTGAAAAGAGATTTTGAATGTATTTCCAGTTTTGTGACCAGCCCTAAACCTGCACTCCATACCGAAGTTGTGGGACAACCCTTTTCTGGTATAATTTTAGGGACTGATCAATCAAAAAACATTTCTTGGTAATACAGAATTTCAGAATAGCACCTATGGTTCTTAAAACTGTGGCTCCAGTGACCACCAGGTGAGCCCTCCAAGACAGAATTTTGCTAAATTTTACACCAAGACATTTAAAAGTGCTGCATTAGTTTATTGGGGTGCCATCAGTAGTCCATTTTAATTCACAAGGTCTTTTTCTTTTGTCTTTGAACAGTTACTGTTTTAAGCCTCTTCTCTGCAGAACTTACTTGCTTTTGTAGCAACCATCTGAGGCCAATGTATGTAAGAGATGCTAGAAACAATGTGTGTCAGAGACTGTATAAAGAATTGATATTTTACAAGGCCGAGCACCGAAGAATAGATTCTTTTGAACTATGGTGCTGGAGAAGACTCTTGAGAGTCCCTTGGACTGCAAGGAGATCAAATCATTCAATCCTAAAAGAAATCAACCCTGACTGTTCCCTGGGAGGCCAGATCCTGAAGTTGAAGCTCAAATACTTTGGCCACCAAATGAGAAGGGAGCACTCACCAGAGAAGGCCCTGATGCTGGGAAAGATTGAAGGTCAAAGAAGAGGGGGACAGCAAAGGATGAGATGGTTAGACAGTGTTATCAATGCAACGAACTTGAAATTGAGCAAACTTCAGAGGACAGCGGAAGACAGGAGGGCCTGGTGTGATCTGGTCCACGGGGTCGCAAAGAGTCGGACTCAACTGTGCAATGGAACAAAAAAGGAACCTAAAGAATTTGGAACAAACTCAAGGCCAAATAGCTTTGGAATGTTATTTAAGTATAGACTGAAAAGAGGCAGGGCCAAAACACACCCCTGTTTTACCCTTGTGGTAACTGGGATCTCCTCAGTTAGTGAGCATGAGATGCCTACCTTTTGTGGAGCAAAGATGTTATTATGAAGTTCCTATAACAGAAACAGTAGGCGTTTGTCTATGTTTGTACCTGGCAATTTCTGCCAAAGCTGTTTTCTGTCGATTGAATTAAAGGCAACTGTTAAATCTACAAAAGCCACATACAGAGATTTAGTGGGACCCTTGATGCTTTGTAAAGCAAGGTGGTAAGGAGGCAATGATCAATTGTGCTTTCCCTTTTCTGAAGCCTTCTTGTGCAGGGTAGATAACTTGGTTGGAAGCCTTCCAATCTTTGAGCTTGTGAAGAAGATATTTACTGTATAGTTTGGAGGCTCAGTCCAGAAAATTTATTAGGCAGTAGTTCTAAAATGCTGATTTACTTCCCATTTAAATACTGGGACTACAATACTCAGTTTTCACCCTGAGAGAAAAAACACCAGTTAGGTTAATCTGAGTAAACAGCTTGTCAAAAACAGGAGCCTATCGATGGGGGGGGGGAATTAAACATTTTAGGAGGGATCAGATCTTTACCAGGGGACTTAACCCGAGGAGAAAGAGGAAATAAGACCTCCTATTTTGGGCACAGTGATGGGAAGCATTGTGGTAAAATGGGCAAATCAAGGAGTGATGTTTGCCTCACTGCCTCATTCTCCAGAATAATGGGCCCCTGAATCCCTGACTGAAATGAGCAGGCCAATATTTTGCAGAGATCTGAGTTTCCAATAAGAAGAGAAGAAGAGATTGGATTTATACCCCACCCTTCACTACCCTTCACTACAATCCCCTTCCCTTTCCCTCTCCACAATAGACACCCCGTGAGGTAGGTGGGGCTGAGAGAGCTCTCTCAAGAACTGTCCTTGAGAGAACAGCTCTGAAAGAACTTATGACTGACCCAAGGTCACACCAGGAGCTGCAGGTGGAGGAGTGGGGAATCAGACCCGGTTCTCCCAGATTAGAGTCCACACTCTTAACCACTACACCAAATTCGGGTGAGGGAGCTACCTAGACCAAAAGACCAAAAGAAATAAGTTCCCAGGACTGGGACTCCCTCTTTTCTTGGAGTGCCAGTCCCAGGTCCTGCCATTGCAGTTTAGCATGGTCAAGTGTCTTCTGCCTGCAGACTGACCTTAAGAAGATGAGATAACTGACAGATGCTCCACTCTTGTGGTGGCAGATCTGTTGAGTATAGGGTACTAGCTCTTTCCTAGCAGTTCTACAATTCTGATCAAACCACCCTCTACCCATGTGAGTTGACATTTTTTAAAAAGGTCTGTTATCAGATTCGTTGACCATCTGCCTTTAAATTGATCAATCTGCTAAACTGCCTTTGATTGTTTGTCAGACTTAGATGTCAGTTTTTTAATATTAATCTATACTACACAGGTATATTTAGAGTATTCAACACTTCACTTAAGTTAGAAAAGTTACTCACTCATGGCACCTTGTAAAGAATAATGGGAATATTTTATATCCATTGTAGAAGCAGAATGGCAGGTACTAATGCTCTCTAACCATTTGAATCTGAAATTTCTAAGATATCACTTCCTTTCTTGGGCCTAGTTGTGGCTTCTAAGGTTAGTGGTACCAGGATGAATTATGAAGAATCAAAAGAGACATTCTCCATAATACTACTCTATAATTAAGGCAACTTGTCTATAATTGGGGACTTTTAAAATCCTTGCTGTTTATATTTATGTTAGGGCTTTGCCAAATATTGTGTGTGTGTGTGTGTGTGGTGAATACACATGTGTGTGCCTGTAAGTCGTGGCAGCCTCTGGAGACTCCTACTGGGACATGGAGTACATTCAGAGAAGTGGCTTGATAGCCTGCCTCTGCCTCTCAGCCCTGGTATTCTTTGGTGGTCTCCCATCCAAATATATGCCAGGGAGAGCCCTGCTTAGCTTCTGAGATCTGACAAGATCGGGATTGCCTGGAATATTCAGGTCAGGGCAAATATTTTGTAATTTTGATACTCCTTGTGAAATTAAAAATCACACTGTAAGATTACCAATTCATATTAATGAATCTCAGTTACTCCAGCATATGCTTTTCCAGAGTTTCCCTGAAACGCAAAAGTGTGCACTCAGACACCTTGAAATGACAACAACAAAATGCCCTGGTGATCAGCAAGCACTAGAGAGCTTAGTGAAGTCATAGTAGAGCATTAGTCATGATCCGTAAATCTCAGAATGAAAGAAGTGAGACAATGACACTTCAATATTCTCACCAGTGTTAATGGACAGTAGAGAAAAATGGGTTTATGGGGAAAATGAACTTAATCAGACTGCTAATCAGAAGGCCCATGATTAGGTGGGAACCTGCTTTGACCATGATATCCACCCTAATTAAATTCCATGGTCATCCATACATGAATACCAACAGGGCTTTTTTTGTACAAAAAGCCCAGCAGGAACTCATTAGCATATTAGGCCACACCCTTGATAGCACAGCTCATTAGCATATTTGGCCACACCCAGTGTTACCAGAAGTGTGGTAATCCAGCCACACCCACCTTTTGCTTCTTATTCTGTTTACCTTGTTTGTTGTCAAACCCCAGGACTTTTTTTGGAGCAGGAACTCCTTTGCATGTTAGGCCACACAGCCCTAATGTGGCCAGTCCTAATGAGTTTCTGCTGTTGGGTGTGACCTATTATGCTAATGAGTTCCTTCTGGGCGTGGTCAACTCAGGAGCCAGCCGGAACTCCGTTCCTGTGCGTTCCTGCCGAAAAAGAGCCCTGAATACCAATCAATCAATAACTTGGTTTCTTTCTTCCTCTCTGTCTTTTTTTGGACATGATCCTATTGTCTTCTAGGTTACACATTTTTTACAGTGAGAATTTCCCCCACCAAAACACTTAGTAATTTATTTCACACCTAAAACAAACAAACCCACTCTCTCTACACTTGCATATTCCTCAAGGCCTTTTAAGCATTGCTGTGAAGATCATGCAAACTCCAAACCATTCCTCCTCCCCAAAAGTAACATTTTCCCCATCTCAATCATTTATTTTCTTGTGGTTGAAAATAGCTGCTTGTTTTAAGAAATAAACAGTTCTAGGTTTTTTTGTAGCTATAACATCCTTTGTCCTTTCAAGTGTGGCATATGTTTAAAAGGCATTCTCTTGAGAGACTGACAGATGGGGGAAACTATATGTAGCTAAAAGCTATTTTTGAGTTGATATAAACAGAAATATGAACTCAAAACCCACATTTTTATATGAAAAATTATATAAAAATGTGATACTGTGAAAATACTCTGGACCACATATTTGTATTGGAAGAGAGAATCATTGATCCTATTGAAAATTTTATCTGTGTGAATGCCCTGGATGGAAATAACTGCATATCAGAGAAAAGGCTAAACTGAACCCTGACATTGTCATTTGCCCCCACAATCGGAATGAAGAGACGGACACCAATATGGATTTAACAAGGGCCACTTTATTAATTATTTATAATCAAACAACTGGCGAGGGGCTGCTAAAATGTACTGAGGAATATGACAGGTGTCAAACTCCTGACCACCTTCATCACCTTCTGGGCGATGCACCTTCCCCAATCTTGAGCCACCCAATGTGGCTCTCGACCAGCGGTTTGGCATGTTTCAGAGAACCCCCTGGCCCACCACCCCAGAAACCGCAAAGGCCTGATAAGATAGGCTGGGCCAGATTGTTCTAAGGAAGATCACCCCTTCCCGGCCTTGAGCCGCAAAGGCCTGAAAGCCGTTCATGGAGGACCCTTTAATTCCTTTATAACAATGCCCAGGTGCTCACTGATTTCAACTTCCTGATCGCGCTACCCCGCCTAACCACAAAGTGACCATTCTATTTAGCAAAAAGGCGGCCCCCCAAAGCCAATTTCCAAACACCACCATCTTCAGTGCAAGGTAGGCAAAAACACCCTTACTTCTGAAGCCAAATTGAAAAGGGTGAAAAATTCCTACCTGGCCCCATTAAAAAGGCAACCGGTTGAAACCTGCACTAAAACAGGGTGGGAGGGTGGGCTGAGCACGCCAAGGAACTGTGTGGGGCAGAGGGCAGGAGCCGAGCCTGAATAGGCTGGCTCCGCCCCTGCCAGGTGTCCTTTCATCTTCCTGCCTCACGAGGAGGCAAATCAGCCCCCTCCCGCCAGCGCAGGCTCGGCGGGAGTTGGGGCTCGCATTGCCCCCACAATCGGAATGAAGAGACGGACACCAATATGGATTTAACAAGGGCCACTTTATTAATTGTTTATAATCAAACAACTGGCGAGGGGCTGCTAAAATGTACTGAGGAATATGACAGGTGTCAAACTCCTGACCACCTTCATCACCTTCTGGGCGATGCACCTTCCCCAATCTTGAGCCACCCAATGTGGCTCTCGACCAGCGGTTTGGCATGTTTCAGAGAACCCCCTGGCCCACCACCCCAGAAGCCGCAAAGACCTGCTAAGATAGGCTGGGCCAGATTGTTCTAAGGAAGATCACCCCTTCCCGGCCTTGAGCCGCAAAGGCCCGAAAGCCATTCATGGAGGACCCTTTAATTCCTTTATAACAATGCCCAGGTGCTCACCGATTTCAACTTCCTGATCGCGCTACCCCGCCATAGCAAAGGCCAAGCCTCTGCTTAGGCCTTCGCCCCCACCAAGCGATCCAGTGCCAACAGCACCCCTCGCCTCAAATCTGCCAGAAATATAGCGTTGCCCTTGTTAAGGAGGTGCACCCTGTCTTCCCTATACAGGTCCATTAACCCGACCCGTATATCAGGGTGCAACAAGAAGAGGTCCAAACCTCCTTCCATGGCAATTTAAAGCTGCCAAGTGGCGCCTAATCTCATCCAGCACAAGGACCTAGAAACCCCCAGGCCATGCCACACCTGGCACAGCACTATTGCAGACAAGACCAGCTGCACCCAAGGCAACTGGCTGCCTTAACATCTAGTGGGTTCCCCAAAATTGTGCCAACCTGGCAGGGCAGAATAGTCTAAGAGTATCCATACTCCGGGCCACCTTACTCTTATCATCGCAAGGTCAGCCTCTGCCTGTAAGCCAGGGCCAATACCCTTACAGATGATGCAGCATAGCCACCAGACCATGTGCACTCCGGGCCATCTATGCCATGATGAGGTTGCCCCCAGGCAACCGGTCCACTTGTAGCACCAGGGCCTTGCCCTTCATGATGGGGCAGAATAGCCACCAGACCATGTGCACTCTGGGCCACCGGCCCATCAAGATGAGGCTGCACCCCAGGCAACCGGTCCAGTTGTGACATCAGGGCCTCGCCCTTCATGCAATGCAGCATAGCCACCAGACCATGTGCACTCCATGACACCTTGCTCTTATCATCACAAGGCCAGTCTCCACTTTATCACAGGGGCCTCGCCCTTCATGACGATGCAGCATGGCCACCAGACCATGTGCACTCAATGCCACCTTGCTCTTATCATCACAAGGCCAGTCTCCTCTTTATCACAAGGGGCTCGCCCTTCATGATGATGCAGCATGGCCATCAAACCATGTGCACTCCAGACTACCTTGCTCTTATCATCACAAGGCCAGTCTCCACTTTGTCACAAGGGTCTCACCCTTCATGACGATGCAGCATGGCCACCAGACCACGTGCACTCAATGCCACCTTGCTCCTATCATCACAAGGCCAGTCTCCACTTTGTCACAAGGGTCTCACCCTTCATGACGATGCAGCATGGCCACCAGACCACGTGCACGCCAGGCCACAGGCCCCTCCAATGAGGTTGCACCCCAGGCAACTGGTCCAATTGTGGTACCAAGGCCTCGCCCTTCATGATGATGCAGCATGGCCACCAGACCATGTGCATGCCAGGCCGCCTTGCTCTTATCATCGCAAGGCCAGTCTCCACTTTATCACAAGGGCCTCGCCCTTCATGATGATGCAGCATGGCCACCAGACCACGTGCATGCCAGGCCACCTTGCTCTTATCATCACAAGGCCAGCTTCCGCTTAATCACAAGGGCCTTGTCCTTCATGGCGAAGCAGAATAGCTGGCCAGACTATCCGCACTCTGGGCCATCGTGCTCTTATCTTCCAAAGGTCTGTTGCAGCCTGTAACATAAGGGCCTTCCTGGCCAGGGAGTCCTCTTGGCCCAGTGGGAGGCCCAAAGGACCATGCTGTGGCCACAGACGTTGATTCCTCATCTTGCCCTGCAGCCAGCAGCACCTGAAGGACAGACTTCATTAATAACTTAAAACATTGCAATTCCATTCTCTGAATGCTAGGCAAAAAACCACCATAGCTCATGATCCACAGCACCTCCCCACAAAAAGGAGTGCAGTGACTGGAAAATGTCCTGACCTGAACAAGGTCCCACTGAAACTACCACTCGGGCAAGGGAATACGTAGCCCCGGGCAACTGTAGTGGAAGCAGCACTGAGCCAAGAGAATGAGTTCCAAACTTCACGCCCAGGAAATGTCAAACTTGCCCAAAGCCCAGGCCTACTGCCGCAACCTGGTGCCTGGTCATCAGACATCCATCCGCATGCCAAAGCAGTAACCATCCTCATAATGGGAAGTGCAGTAACACCCAGTTTGCCAAATGACCCGTTTCCCACAGCCAGGGAAATGGGTTGCCTCCAGACCTTTAGAGCTTCCGTTTCGCAAGCCAACATAGAATGCAGTAGAATATGTTTGCATTGCACAGTCATTGCTTTGCAAGGCACTGCCCAATAATGATAAGGCTCATGTTTGCCCTAATCAAGGAATTACATAATGATATTCCTGGGTAGCAAAGGCATTTACACAGCAATGCTTAATTTTGCTCAGTCATTGCGATTTGCAAGGCACTGCCCAACATCAAAGGGCTGTTGTCAACACTGATCAATTGAATTGACTTATGATATTCCTGGGTGCACATGAAGCCCACCCCTTTTAAAGGGGGGTTAATTGTCCAGTGCCGTTGTTTACCTCCATGCCATGAAAAAACCACAGCTATGCAACTCCACATATTCAGTCTCTAAAAGACAGACAAGACTTAAGTCTGTGGATTGTTTGGCAATCCTGCACCCTGAAGGATAGGAACTTGAGGCCAAGAATTATCATGTCCAAGGTCTATACCAGAAGAGAGCGTCTCAGATTCAATTCCAAATCCACTGGATTGGCAGACAGTGGAAACATTCTCTCAGCCATGGAGTTCCCTGAAGGACTTTATGCAGGCATTCAATATTTATAACTCAAGAGACTGCCCCTATAAGGCATTCTGGAACACTTCTTGGTATATAATCTTTCCTGGTTCTACTAACCACTGAGATCCATCATAACAAAAAGTTAGTGGCTTTCGAAACATAAGTGCCAATCATCAGTATTGTCACTGTAAAATTGTTATATTAATTAATTTGTTTGTGTGTCTATTTTGAAAAAACAACCTATCCTGATGATTGCACAGTACCTATA
Organism: Gekko gecko; assembly: GCA_029375565.1. Classification (NCBI taxonomy): domain Eukaryota; kingdom Metazoa; phylum Chordata; class Lepidosauria; order Squamata; family Gekkonidae; genus Gekko; species Gekko gecko. The sequence goes on from JAPDNY010000006.1 coordinate 32,054,816, forward strand.
ATTTCCTATAAAAACTATGTTCCTATCCTAAAAACCAAGGACAAGCACGCAATAAAGTGCACTGGCCCCTGTACAAATAGGTGTATACCCACCTGCAGGCTATATGTTCATTCACCGTAATGGGAACCTATGTTCAGGGAACCCTACTACCATATATACATGAGTAAGCTGGATTGCCAGGCCAGAAAATAGTTCAATCCTGGCCAAGTGCTTGGGCAGAACAGCCCCCACAGAACCACCGGAAGCCACATGCCTCATTACTGTTGCTGTGGCAGCGCCACTGTATCCCAGCCAGCACCATCCACAACCCACCATGACCAACGCCACTCTGGCAGGCTGTGGCTACTCACTGGACCTCCCCTTACAGACAAATGCGCTATTAAAACTGTGAAGTATGTTCATGAGGACCGACCGATGACATGCGAGGACGTTGCTGGCTGTCAAATCCCAAATCACAGCATCAAATTGGAAGTTACACTGTATTCCTGCCAGAACAAAAAACAGAAAGCACAAATGACATATTGTAATGATCATGTCAAATCCTAACACATGACAAAACTAAGCTAATTCACAAACTCAGAATGCACGCATGTGCTGCTGACAAAGATTCCTTCACAGAAGGAAACCCTTAGGGTTCTGCCGTTTTCTGTCCAGATTGTACTTGTCTCACTCTGAAACTGCTGCACCAGAAATACCTCTATATTGCCTTAGGGCCCAATATTGTAATTGGAAGATGGCAATTAATACTGTCTTTCACTGAATAACACGATGCAAAAATGCTATTTTGAATAAAGATCCTGATCTACAGTCTCAAAAATAAATAAGCCCATCTGCAATAAGTAGTTAAGCCATTTTGATATTTCGGAAGGAATAACCCCTTCGATAGCACTGTATCTATTCAAGCTTGCTAAAAGGAGTATAGCCTACTCAAAATGGCAAAAAGCTCAGCGGGTCCCAGGCGGAGCTCTTTCATATCACCCACTACCCTTTGGTAGGGGCTGCTGACCTGCTGTAAAAACCTGGCCAGCCGCTTAGGAGCAGACCACTTACCATTTAGGGCACCCAAGCTTTTATTTGGAGCCAGCTGTTCTTAATGGAACTGGTCTCCAGAGGCAGATGCCTAAAATGCTTGCATCCCATTTCTTACTTAAAGTTTATAAGATCATGAATGGGACAGCAAGCTGAAAAAGAAGTAATTTCTCCCTTTCTATCAATACTAAAACTCATGGACACACCCTGACTTGCTGAGCAATCCTATTAGAACATATAAAAGGAAGTACTTCTTCACCCAAAGAATGATTAACACATGGAATTCACTGGCACCAGAGGTGGTGCAGCCCCAAGCATGGAGAACTTCAAGAGGGAATTAGATAAGCATATGGAGCAGAAGTCCATCAGTGGCTACCAGCCACAAGGCACAGCTAGGAACTCTCAGTCTGGGCAAGTGATGCACTATATTCTTGGTGCTTGGGAGGGCAAAAGTGGAAGGGCTTCTATTGTCCCAGCCCCACTGGTGAACCTCCTGATGGCACCCGGCCTCCCTGGCCACATGTGACAGAGTGCTGAACTAGATGAGCCCCAGGCCTGATCCAACTCTGGCCCCTCCTATGTTTTTATGTAGCTTAAGATGGCCGCCGCTCCTCACTGCCCCAAAAAGGCTACAAGAGGAGAACCTAAAATGGCCCCTGCTAACTTTGCCCTAAAATGGCCACCAATGTTAACACCCCACTATGGCTGCAGCTTCTCAATCTAAAACGGCTACTGTACCCCTGGCCTCCACTGCATAACATAGGCACCTAAGAGAGAAAAGGCCAGAAAATAGGGCGGGTGATAAAAACTGCAGGGGTGAGGCAGCCTAACCCTGCTACCACACACTACCCAAAGCCGGGGGGAGAGAGAGAGAACCTGAGGCTTCCCCCAGAGAACTAGGCCCCTATGCTAGGATCATGCTCCCCCTTAACAGAAGTGCCCATCCAGGCCGAGCAGAGCAGCGCCTCCATCAAGAAGCTGCCGCGGCGCTCATAGTACCGCCCGAATACACTCCCCCACCAGATCTTCCTGTGGCCGCCGCGGCCCGTGCCTCCAAACCGCCGCAGCCCGCGCCTCCAAACTGCCGTGGCCCGCGCCTTCATGCCGCCGCCACCGCGGCCCGCGCTTCCATGCCGCCGCCCGCGCCTTCATGCCGCCGCCACAGCCCACGCCACCATGCCGCTGCCGCTGCGGCCCACGCCACCATGCCGGCGACGGCTCGGGCCACCTCTCCAGGCCGCCATTGCCACGGCCCACCTCCCCAAGCTGCCGGCGGCTTGGCCCGCCTTTCCAGGCCGCTGGCGGCTCGGCCCGCCTGTCTGGGCAGCCGCCGCAGCCCGTGCCTCCCGGCCGCTACAAACGCGGCCCGAAGTAGAAGTGCTGGGCCAGAAGCCTAAAAGGCCCCAGCTCCCCAGCAACAGATCGTGCTCGGTGCTCCTGCTGGCTCTGAGCACGCCAAGGAACTGTGTGGGGCAGAGGGCAGGAGCCGAGCCTGAATAGGCTGGCTCTGCCCCCTGCCAGGTCTCTTTTCATCTTCCTGCCTCACGAGGAGGCAAATCAGCCCCCTCCCGCCAGCGCAGGCTCGGCGGGAGTTGGGGCTCGCATTTCTATTACAGAGAGTTTTACCCTTGAGGGACTACTCAAACACTCAAACCTCCCTACCACCATTTGCATCCAGCAGCTGTACAGTTCAGATCCTGGTCCCTATATCCCCCCCACCCCCAGTGATTGTTTACATTGTTGGCTACCAGCAGGGGCATTAAATACTATTTATTGCTATCCCATGTAGTGCCTCAAAAGCATAGCAGCTGTGCATACAGTATTTACATGGGGCTTTTGGTTCTTACACCCACTGCTTTCACAAATCCTTGCTGCTGCCATGTGCTTTAACAGAAATTCACCATGTGCACTGAACCATCTGGGGGCTGTCCAAGCATATGTGTCATACTCAAGGGAAAAAAAGAATGTTCTACTTGATCCAGCTAATTACATTCTTATGATGGCCAAACTACGTGGGTTGAACTCTTTGAGCCTAGCACAGTCTGGTCATCTCTACCATCTTTCCACTTGGTCATCTCTACCATCTTTCCACTTGGTAAGAACAAGCTGACGCAGGTGGCAGAGCTTCTGTTTTTGCCATATTTTATTTCCACCCTTCACACAAGCCTAGACTCTTACAAAGATATTACAGGAAGAAGAATGAAAATATCGTTCCAGTTATCCGGCTCCTGCTGGTAGAAAGGGTTTGCCCTGTAGTGTAAGTTACTCAGTGGACACAACAGTTGATAAAGCCTCTGTTCTTGCTGCATTCTCTCCCATCCCTCACTCATATCCTGGTTAGGATCCACACTTCAGTGGATATTAGGTCCTGATCAGTCAGCTCTTTAGATCCATGACATGCACGATTTCCTGGTGGATTTAAGCAGAATGACCAGACACAAACATCTAGGAAATGACCCTGTTCCATAGACATCCCATTTTGCCACACCTCGTTACTGGACTTAAAAGATAGCACTTTAAATCTGGAGTTTTCTGGGACCAACGGGACAACACCAGACTTTCACCCATCTGATGATGCCACCAGAGTGCAATGCCTCCCGTTGGGGTGGTCTGATGTCAGACCATCCCAATATGCACTTAAATGCATTTAAAAATGAGGCTGTGGAACCCCAATTCAGCACCATGAAGAATGTAATGTTTATGAATGACCTGTCGCTTTAAGGATGATCGGTTAATGGGATGGGACCTGGAGGGAGAATGAGTCTTCTAACATGCAAAATAGTCCCTCCATTGAGTATGATCTCAATGGCAAGGGGGATGGCTGGGACTCCTTTTGTCCATCCCCACAAGCACCTCGGATCTACAAGGACATGCAGTCATGCCTATACGCATGCGCAAAAAGTTTGTTTAAAAAAAAAACTGCTGTGCACACGTCCTTCGGTGGACGCTGTCTAGACAATCCACAGCAGAAGCAGCGTGCGGTAAGGCGATTCCCAGGGGGGATGTCTGATCATGCGAGGATGGATTAAAAAGATCTGGATCAAATTTGAGCCGGCATAATGGCGGGATTAGCAGCCTGTATGAACACACCCTTAGACTACTGATATCATTCATATCCTGGACTTTCCTGTCCAGATGGGAAAAGAAGTGAAAGATTACCATAGTGCAATGTCTATCAATATGTGCCAAGGTCTTACTGAAGTGTGATGAAATGTTTGGGCTGTTTTGAGTATTTTATTAATTTCCCCCACTTGTGTCTCACTCTGCTACAAGGAACTTAAGATAGTGGATGTGGTTCCTCTCCATTTTTCCTCACAACAAAGAATAAAGTTTGGTTAATTAATGTCAATAGAGTTTAAAAATAAAGATACTGACTGGCCAAGAGTCACCCAGTTTGCTCAGTGGCTGAGTAAGGATGGGAAGGAGTTGAACTGATCAGGGGATCCATGTATTGTTTGATATTGTGCTGTTGTAATTACTCATTTCCCAGATTTGTTGTCTGGACAGAAATATCCAGGACGAGAATGACTACAAAGTCATCCTGCCCTGACAACAAATCTGGAAAGTGAGTGGTTACAACAATACCATATCAAACAATGTGTGAATTCCACTTCCAAATCTCTGTCTGGCTACATCAAGCAGACTTCATCCCAGTTTAAGGATGTGCTTGATATTCTTCCACTGAAATCACTAAGACCTTGATGTACTGAGCTGGATCATGCCCACTTTTTTTATTCTCACACTGAGGATATATTGCTTGTTAAAATAAGCCAACAGAGGACATTTGAAAGGAATTACATTTAATTGGAATCAATTCTTCAGATTAGTTGCAAAGTACAGATATTCTGCATTGCCCTTAATTACTCAGGCATTAGAAGGAAATAATTGAACAATTATGTGTGGACTTTCCCCCATGGAATAATAAAATAAAACAAGTAGGACAGTCGTGTTAATAAAAGTGTCAGATATTATTAAGCTGGCCTTCGCCGTAGTGCATGTTATCAATTTTTATTGTGGTTACAATATATATTTTATAGAGCCAGATATTGTTCTCCTGTGTGTTCTGAGTATGTTCTGGGAACTGTAGCTCAGTCAGGTTATAAATACTTTATTTACTGTCTCTTCTTTGCAGACTTCACTAGCCATATCTTTAAAATAAAGAGATTAAAAATGAGACTTGGCACAAGGACAATTTTCCCAAGGGATCCAAGAAATTCAGACCTATGAAACAAGAGCAATCTCTTTTTTTAAAAAAAAAACTTGTGCCAACTAAAGACATCTCTAAAATATAGTTCAGTGGGAAAAGGGAGAAAATTACCAGATTCTATGACTATTGAATGATGGCTGAAATAGGTATGATCCAGCCAAAAGTAAGCACTCTGAAGTGTCATTAATTTCAGATGGGGAAATAACAGTATGTTTAAATCATGTCTAGGAATCAGTGACACTGAGGGTTCCCAGGTTCCCCTGGCTACTGGCAGGGAGTGGTAGGTAGGGGTGCCAGATCTAGATTGGGAAACTCCTGGAGATTTGGGGATGGAGCCTGGAGAGGACAGGGACCTCAGTGGAGTACAATGCCATACAGCCCACCCTCCAAAGCATCCATTTTCACCAGGGGAACTGATCTCTAGTTTGGATATGAGCTGTAATTCCAGGGGATCCGCAAGTCCCACCTGGAAGCTGGTATCCCTAGTGAAAGCTTACTTAACTTCTGCTGCACAGTGCCCATTAGTTAAGCCACAATGTCCTCTCTAAGGTTAAATTGTAAGTGTAATGCAGATAATAGGGAGGGGAAATCGCATAAATGTGCATAATTTATTCAGATGCAGAGCTCAGCTTTTCTCAGTGAAGGATTTGGAATGCTTGTTCACAGGATACTAATTATTTTAGAATGAAATATATGCAGCCCTGTTAATATATCCATTTTTCTTTACAGATCAGGGCCCTTTTTGTAGCAGGAACTCCTTTGCATATTAGGCGACACACCCCTAATGTAGCCAATCCTCCAAGAGCTTACAATAACCCCTGTAAGAAGTGCTCTGTAAGCTCTTGGAGGACTGGCTACATTAGTGGTGTGTCACCTAATACACAAAGGAGTTCCTGCTACAAAAAGAGCCCTGCTGGAGCTCATTGCAGTTTACATAGGATTTCTAACACTAACTATCAGATGTTTATTATTTAGGTTTTTTGATTTGTTTGTTTTTGTATTTATGTTGTCATTGGTTGTTGGCTTTTTCATTTTGGTTTTGTAGGGTCATTTATATTGTGTATGCAATGCTGTACAATTGATAGCATATTTATACATACATTGATGTCATGTACCCATATAATTTCGTTTCTTCCCAAATAAATGAGTCCAGTGTGAGGAAACAGAAATTGGTATCAAAATAAATAATCACAAGCTTGATTTGAACAAGGGAGAAGTGAATTCTAAGTAAGGATTTGGGGGCCAAAAGAACTGAGATGAGAAACTGGAAATCATCCTTATTCTCAGCAGGCTTCTATCCAGGTACTGACCAGACTGAAACCTGCTTAGCTTTATAACATAATTTAACAGCATCATGTGCCCTCAGCTCATTGTCTGGTTGTACAGAACAGATGTGGGCATCAGAAAACAAATGGGCTACCCACTTTGAAGGACGATTGCTATGGCAATGAAGAGAAAAGCTCAGATCCATTTCAAATTTCAAGCTCCTCCAACAGAGTGCATACAGAGGTCATAATTTCCTCCCTAGCCAACCTATGCTTTAACCTTTAATAAGTCACTGGGGCGTACTCTAAATTATCTGAACTTCAAAGGATGGATATGCTCTTGGGCAGTTTATGTTGTCGTACTGCAGTGTCTTTGAATGCTAGCACATATTACAGCTAATGGTAAAATGGCACAAAAAACAGGAACCTTAACTGCTTGTCACCCTGACAGCATTTATCCAGTTCTTCAACAGCCATAAACTACAAGAAGTTCATGTGGTACAAATATGATCACCCCCTCCCTTTTGGGCAGCTACACAAAATTAATTCTTCTTTTTGTTAAAGAAACACAGGCAATCATACTGATGAGATTTAAGCAAAATTGATTTTCAGTTTGTAATATCTAAAATTATGAGACTTGGATGTTTTTATTAGAACTGTGGATTTCCAAGACCTGCTACCAAATTGAGAACCTCAGGCTGATCAAGCAGTTGATTCCCTTCCTCGAACACAACGACTTGGCAACAGTGATCCACGCATTGGATTACTGTTGCCTGGATTACTGTAATGCCCTCTACATGGGGCTGCCCTTGTCCCAGATCCGGAAGCTGCAGCTAGTGCAGAATGCAGTGGTGAGGCTGTTGTTGTTTCTTCCTGTGCGGGAACACATCCAGCCTGCCCTAAAAGCATTGCAGTGGCTACCCATACCATACCAGATCCAGTTCAAGGTGCTGGTTATTACCTTTAAAACCCTTTTACTTTTTTCCCCACCATAGAGAACAATGGAGGGAATGGGGGCAACCTGTTTGGGGGCCCATAGAATTGGACCCCCTAATCCAATGTTCTTGAAAGTTGGTGGGTATCTTGGGGAGAAGCTCCATAAGCTACCCTGTGAGTTTGGAGCCTCTCCCTCAAACCCCCTCCCCTCCAGCCCCCAGAATATACCCTATGTTTTCACCATTGGACTTCAATGGCCCATAGAATATAATGGGGCTGAATTGCTGCCAAATTTCTTTCATTCCCTCCTTTCCTTCTCTCCTTTTCCTCTTTCCCTCCTTCTTCTATTCTGTCTTTCTTTCTTTCCCACCTTCTTCTCTTCTCTTTTTTCCTCCTTTCCCTGTTTCTCTCCTTCTTCCCTCTCTTTCTTTCCCTCCTCCTTTCCTTCTCTTTCTTTCCCTCTTTCCTTCCTTCTTTCCTTCTCTCTACTCTCTCTCTCTTTCCTTCCCTCTTTCCTCCTTCTGTGGCCCAACTCTAGTGAGAAGGAGTTTAAACTTTAAACCCCTTCTCTCTTAGCTCCCCCACCCAGGCCAGCTGGGGAAGGGAAGGGAGGCTTTTGAAGATGCCTCCCCCCCTTTTTGTTTCCCCTTCTGACATAACTTCCGGTGATGTCAGGGGGCGTGGCATATGCTAATAGTCTAATAGCTCATTAGCATACCATATGCTAATGAGCTCCTGCAGCTGTTTTTCTATGAAAAGACCCCTGACTTGAGCTACTGGCGAAACGTCAGGTCCTACAGTGCCAAGACCATGGCCACATAACCTGGACAACCTACAGCAACTACTTGAGATCAATGTTTTATGTATTCTATCTACCATGGAAGTAGTAGTAATTATTTGTTATGGTCTACCACAGATTCAGTGGACATGAGCCAACTGTTAGGAAATGACTGAAGTACATGGAAAGGAAGTGAACTAGTAATACTTGCTGGGGGGAAAGGTGACTGTCCTGTTGAAGGAGGTACAACTCTGGTGGTAGAATGGATATTGTTGGAAAGAGATTTTTTAGTGATTTATAGTCTTTCTCTGCCCTCTGCTGTTGAGGAGACTGTGCAGGCATTTGCAGATGGGAAGGAAAATCCATCAAATGGTCTGGGCAGTTTTTGAATACCTTTTTAAAAAAATCTTCTCAGTAAAACTCAAGACAGCTATTCACTTCAGCTGGGTAATACCATACACCAAAAGGATCACTTCATAACAATGTACAAATCCATCCATTGGTCCACTGGAGCAGGCCCTACTATGTGTTTCTTTCGTAGGGCTGTAAAACCTGCCACAGTCAGGGAACATACATTCTTTGTCGCTACCCCTCTGATAGGGAACAGCCTTCCAGGGCTGGTTAGGAAACTGCCCATCCTCCAGATTTTCATGAAGTACCCTGAAGCGGAGTTGTATTTAAAGGAAATTAGCACACAACTTGTTTGGCTGGATGGCTTTTATTCTATCTTCTAGAAGCGCAGTTGTTAGAAAGTGTGGGACTGTTGAATGGGATCTTGTCTTTGGTGCCTGTTGATGAGGGGTTTTGTCCTATGATGATGTTTTCTTTTTCTAAAAACAATTTAGGCCCTAGTTTGGGGAAAAGGTGACATAAAATATTCTAAATAAATGTCGTACTTTTTTCAACTCTTTGAGTAGTATTCATTGTCTAGTTACTTAAAAAAGCAATAGAGACACATAGGCTTGGTTTGGTTACATTTGGGGATATTTGGAGTGTGACCAGGTGTAAGATAGTCTCTTTACATTTTCTGTCTCTGATCTTCCTTGCTTGGCTGCAGGAGAACAAATAGGTATCTGACACTTTGTATAAGCACAGCTGGGTGCAGAACTAACAAAATGGGTTCACCTGATAGTGAAGAGGCTTGATTTGAAGTAGGTGCAAAAAGGCAATAATTGTTTTGGCTATGGTAGTAGACCGTTCAGCAGAAGAATAAAAATGTACTGGCTAAACAAAATGGGCAGGCACAACTGCATGACCCCTCACCCACTGTGCCATAGGGTTGCTGTCCCTCCTGGTAGAGGCAGAGGTCCCCTGCTGCCAGGCTCTCCCCACCCTTACTGTCAACTGGGGGGACTTACCAGGAGAAAGAGGAAGGCCTAGGCCACATAACCAACTTTGCACAGGAAGTGACATCATCACACCAGCAACATCTGGGTGATGATCTGGTATTTGGACAAAGCCTCTATGGTAGAAGCTGTTTTTACCATACAGTGTTTGCCCAAATACCAGAGAATCGCAGCAACAACACAGAACAAGGACTTCCCTTCCTGTGTGGCACCAGCGACATAGTCTGGGCCTTCCTCCTGGTAAGTCCCCTGCATTCCCCGCCAGTTGCCAGGAGGGACCTAGCAACCCTAGTATGCCAAGTGTAGCCCAATGCCAACCTATGGTGATCTAGCCGGTGTTTAGTAAACCTTTATTTTAGGACTGTCTGGCTAGAAATGCAAAACTAAGGAGCTATTAAGCTGGTTGACTGTGTTTTGCTTAACGGGTTACAAGCTTTGAAGATTAGATTGGGAGGTACCTCTTCCTTGGCATTCCAACTCAAAGTATCCTGTCACTTTGCTTTAGTAAAGTGTGGCAGCAGCTTGCCATAATACTTATTTGAAGCAAGAACAGCTGATCTAATAAAAATAGTATTTTTCATTTCTTGCAAACCTGGTACTCAACAGCAGTCAGAGGTTTCCTTCAGGTGATGCCATTGTTATTAGTAAGTTAATGGTAATTCTCATCACTAAACCATATAGCAAACTGCTTTCAATTACAATTGTGTCCTTCCTGGAATGAAGGTCATTGATGTGCTGACAATGCTGCAGGATAATTTGCCAGTCTCAAGAAGGTGGGAAGAGAAAGTGTGGAGAAATGACCTTGGAGGGCCAAAGCTGGGCTCATTATGGTAGCTTCAAGGCATAATTTACACCCCAACTGCTTGCAGTGTGTGATCCTAAGAATTATAATTATCAGATGGTTCAAGAAAGAGGAATTCAATTTCTTTCAAGTGTTAAGGAGTCAGAAATAAAAAAAAAGAAATAAATAGTTTAGAAATTGCCTGAGGCAAAGATGAACTTAGCTTTGGGCAGGAGAAAAAAATAGATTTCCTTTAAAGACTTTGCTTTACTATTGGGGGAGAAATGGAATATAGTATTTGCTGTGGCTCTTCCTTGACCTGGTATACATCCCTGGTTTAAAAAAAAAAATGCTCTCATGTACCTGAGAATGGTGAATATACTGTTTTCATCTGTTTACAAAAAGTGAACTACGAGTCCAGCTTCAGTTGATGGGACTGGGATATATCCCATGCATTTGTGTCACTTTCATTTCAGCACAGTTTTAGCACATTTAAGTTTCTCTGGATTGTGCACTGTGAATCAGGAGACCTGTCGTGCATCAATTGTGACTGAAGATAAATTGTAGGGATGCATGACCATATAAACATCACAAGTTGGATGATAATGTGCAACCATATCCAAACTGGAAATATGTGAAATACTTGGTAAAATATTTTTGAAAGAATCCTTCCATCACGATGTTTTCCCCCTCCCATCTCTCCAAACTCCAGAGTTTCCATATACTAGAAGTACTTGTGAAAAAGTAGAAACATCACCCTGCCAGCAAATTTCTGTATGGTCAAAGCAATGGTATTTCCAGTAGTAATGTATGGCTGTGAGAGTTGGACTATAAGAAAGGCCAAACACTGAAGAATAGATTCTTTTGAATTATGGTGCTGGAGAAGACTCTTGAGAGTACCTTGGAGTGCTAGAGATTGAACCAGTCAATCCTAAAAGAAATCAACCCTGACTGTTCCCTGGAAGGCCAGATACTAAAGCTGAAGCTCAAATACTTTGACCACCAAATGAGAAAAGAGCACTCACTGGAGAAGACCCTGTTGCTGTGAAAGATTGAAGGTAAAAGAAGAAGGGGAAGGCAAAGGATGAGATGGTTAGTCAGTGTTATCAATGCAACAAACATGAAACTAAGCAAACTCTGGAGCACGATGGAAGACAGGCATGATGTGCTCCATGGGGTTGTGAAGAGTCGGACTTGACTATGCAACTGAACAACAACAACAAAAAGAAGTAATTGCTAGCTAAGGAAGTTGTAAAGGCCATTGTTTTGAAGGAGAGCAATAGACACATAGGTAGTCCTTGATTTTTTTCAGATGGTTTGGAATTAGAACTCTGTGGCCAAGAGGTACTAAAATCTTCATTCCATGAGTATAATCTGAAGAATTTAACTGTCACAGGATAAAAGGAGCATGTGAAATCACCACAGACTTCTTACAATGGCCTGCAGAAGAGGCAAGCTACCAGCTCACTACAGCAAATGCACACAAGTATGTCACATGAAAACAGAAATATCCCTGATTATGTCATGTTGGCCCGGGGGTCTTTTGGGGCCAGAGCAGGCTGGAGCATTGCTCCAGCAGCCCAGGTGCTGGCATAAATGGTGGTGGTGGCAAGCCCCGGCCCCAGCTCCCCACACTGAAGTGCTGTGGCCTGGGGGTGGCCTGAAGAGGCCCATCGCCGGCCTCCTGGGGCCCGTGCTGGTGCGCTGTGGCCCCTGGGCGGCCTGAAGAGGCCCATCGCCAGCCTCCCGGGGCCCACACTGGAGTGCTGTGGCTCCAGGGGAAGGCATTGATGGTGGTAAGTGAGGGATCAGGAGGGCTTGATGGGGAGGTGAGAGAGCCTTCCTCCTTCTCTGCGTCTCTTTGCCCTCTTTCTGTCTCTCCTTTCCTTCTCTCCTTTCCTTTCCCTTTTCTTCCTTCTTTCCTTCTCTCTCTCTCTTTCCTTTCTTTCCTTCTTTCCTTCTCTTTCCTTTTATTCTTTTCTTTCCTTTTCATTCTTTCCTTCTCTCTCTCTTTCCCTCCTTCTTCCCTTCTCTCTTTCCCTCCTTTCATTCTCTTCTTTCCCCCTTTTCCTTCTTCTTTCCTTCTCTTTCTTTCCCTCTTTTCTTCTCTCTTTTTATTTCCTCTTTCCTTCCTTCCTTCCTTCTCTCTACTCTTTCTCTCTTTCCTTTCCTCCTGTGGGCCAACTCTTCACCACCACCACCACCACCACCACCACCCCGCAGGCAGGAAGGGAAGAGGAGGCTTTTGAAGATGCCTTCCCCCTCTTTGCTTCCCCTTCTGACATCACTTCTGGTAATGTCAGGGTGTGTGGCATATGCTAATGAGCTATTATGCTAATAGCCTAGTAGCTATTACTCCTGCAGCTCTTTTTCTACTAAATGACCCTTGTGTTGGCCAGACTTTGAAGTCAAATCAACCTGCACCACAATATGTAGAGTCTATGTGCAGCAAGGGTTAGAACAAAGTTGTCTAGGCTTCGCCACTCCCATACTTACTGTGGTGGGTCCCTAGACTTACACACATACTCCTCAGAACCAGTCAGAAGTGTTGGTTTAATGCTCATCACTTGTGAAAATATTTTGTGTTAACTAAGACATATACACATGAAGATCTAATTCATAAATCAAGTCCATTCATTCCTTTTTTGCACTTGATAGATTACATCTCATCTACTGGGCCACCACTCCTGATATGACTGCATGATTGCACTTTCCCCTCTGCAGCAAGAATTGCCATCTATTACAGCAATAAAAGAAGTCAAACACTTATTAGCCCTTTTTTGTGGCATCTTCTGTCCTATGGAACAAGCTGCCCAATGAATTTAGGGTTTTGAGATCTCTGCCATTATTTAAGGAAAAGTAAAAAACAGAGCTTTTTAAAAAGGGCTTTGGGGTTTGGGAATCACAATGCAATCCTAAGCAGAGTTGACAGAGTGTTGGACTAGATGGGCCATTGGCCTGATTCAACATTGGCTTCTCTTATGTTCTTGTGTTCTTAGAGTTAGTTATTTCTTTAAAAAATAAAGCAAATGCCATTCTCTGAAGCATCTCAGGACCCAGGTAGGTATACAATTATAAAAGCCCTGCTTGTATATATGCTATGGTGAAATGGTGCAGTGTGGTTATATGGCCTTTATTTGGCATTGATCCTAGCTTACACTGGTTTGGATCCTGCTTAGATTTCCATAGATACAAGGAAGGGATGATAATGTTCACTGATTCCTCCCTCCTGCAGGAAACCTACAGTTTCTTCCTTGTTGTTCCTAGGGGTCAGCCATCCCCCAGGAGCAGCATTTCAGTGGGGGTTTTGGGCTACTGTGGGAGGGATGGATCAGCAAGAAAACTGTATACACTTACAGAGATGTCCGCACTTTTCAATGGGCAACATAGTTAATATTTAATATTAATTAATTAATTTATTATTTATATCTATTGGGTTTATTATTTTTATCTATTGGATTTATTAATTGCCCAGTCCCTGCTATTGCCGGGCTCTGGGCGATGTGCAGTATCCATAAAACACAACCAGATAAAACCATTAAAAAATAAATGGTGAATACTCATTAATCCAATTTCAGACTGCCAGCTACTTCGCGGGCAGGGGGTGAGAGGGCAAAATAAAGGTAAACAGCAGGATGAATGAGAAAGGGTGCCAGCCAAGAAGGAAACCATCACTGTCCTCATCCAAAGCCTAGCAGAATTGCATAAGGTCCCACAGGGCCCTGATGGTATTTGGTAGAAAGTTCCACCAGGTTGGAGCCAGGACCAAAAAGGCTGTGGCCCTGGTTGAGGACAGCCAGATGTCTCTTGGGCTGGGGACGACAGCAAGTTGTTATCTAGGAGCATAACACCCTCCCAGGGACATAATGGAGGAGATGGTCCTATAGGTACATTGGTCCCTGACTGATCAAGCCCTTATAGGTCAATACCAAAATCTTGAACTTGACTTGGTAATCAACTATGAATGATTATTCCTGACCTGGATGGTCCCAGGCTAGCCTGAGCTTGTCAGATCTCAGAAGATAAGGTACTAACAAGTACAGGTATCTAAGTACTAACAAGGATCAGCCCTTGTTAGTACTTGGATGGGTGACCACCAAGGAAGTCTAGGGTTGCTCCCACAGGAGGGACATTCTACTACATCACAAACCTCACAAAATTAACTGGTTCAGTAAACAGTTCGTGAAGGTTCATGGTTCATGTGTCCCCACAAACCAAAATGAACTTCAATTTTCGCATTTCTTGCACATCCCTAGTCCTGAGTAAGCAATCCCAGCATTTCAGAGAACCCCAAAATATTTAACATATCAGGGGACACATTTTTTGTACAGACCACCAATATATGAATGATGTAGCTGTTGAACACTAAACCTTAAGCTTGTATGGGGAACAGCAAGAGATATTAAAGTCAATACAGTTTCTTTTAATTGCCATATTTATTCTGTGGTTTCAGAGAAGGAAGGAGAAAAAAGAATAAGGAAGTCTTAATAACTGTTAACAGAAACAGCAGCAAATGTCTGCACAAGGAGATATGATATAAAAGGGAAACTTCATGAATAAATAATCCCTGCAATTACATCCAAATGCTGTGATAGCTATACTGCAATAATAAACAATAATCAAACTTAATTAACAAACAGTTCTGTCAGGAAATAGTTGTGGATACTACTGGATGAGAGATGTGTTCCCAGAAGAATTTGTAGTCAGTCAATTTATGTTCAGTTGTCCTGTGATCATCTGGAAAATTCTTTGTCCAGAAACACACTCTCTGTCACAAAAGTGATTCCCCAGTATGTAAGTGTTTGCATTTATTTTTGAATTGTCATCCTGTTAAAGGTAAAACCCCATGCATAAGTACTTTCCAGATCGTTATCCAAGTCATTGAAGAGCTTTATCTATCAAGTGCCTGTATGTAGCTAGTTTACCATGGAGCTGCTAGCAGCTGGGAACTGTCAAGGTAATTGATTGACAGTTGGTCATCTACAGCTCAAATGTCAGTTTGACAGCGGAGGATCTAGATCTCATCTCAGATCAGCTAGATTAATTGATTGATCATCCTGATTGGTTACTCAGCAAAGTGACAGCTGGGCTAGCATATAGGGCAAGGGTAAGGAAGCCAGAATATTTCATTCCACACAGAAGAACACAACACATTAGGAAGACATTATCATGCTGGTGGATGCAGACTAATGAAGAGCATGTGAAATTGGAAGAAGGACCTTCACACTCTTCAGAACTTCCACTTTCTTTCATCATTGCTGCTGGGAAGACTGCTACTCAAGACATCTGCACTGTAAGCCACTTAGGGTCTGTAGCCAGAGGTTAGTTAAGTTTATTGTTTTGTCTTTGTCCCATTACATACTCTTTCCCCCATTTGTATATTTTTATGTTTGTCTGTCTTTTGGAGTGAATTACTAGTCCAGAACCCAGGTTTATTTTATTCCAGTGCCAAACTTATGCTGCCAAAAATATATTTTTTCCAATTAGTTATACTTAAATTTCTATTTTCATACAAAGTCTTGGCCAGTAGACATTGTTGGGGCACCCCGATGTTGTGGTACTCTCTTGGATGTGAGTTTAGTTTTATGGTGGTAGAAAGTGACATCAAGTCACAACTTACTTATGGCAACCCAGTGGAGTTTTCAAGGCAAGAGGTGTTCAGAGGTGGTTTGCCAGTGCCTGCCTCCACTTCACAACCCTGGTATTCCTTGGAGGTCTCCCATCCAAATACTAGCCAGGGCCAACCCTGTTTAGCTTCTGATATCTGATGAGATTGGGCTAGCCTGGGCTGTCCCCATCAGGGCTTGAGTTCTATAGGAAAGCCATAAATGAACACAAGGCCTGATTTAAATGTGAAGCTTCTGCTGCAAACCAGCTTCTCTGGGCTCAGGATCTTGTTTAAAAACAGGTATCTGTGGAAACAGATATGAATTATCAACAAGGGGTGCCCTTAAAGATAATCCAGAAACTTCAGCTGGTGCAAAATATGATAACCTATTTGTTATTGGGGATGATATGATTCCTATTCTAAGATCCATTCACTGGTTGCATATTCATTTCTGGATCTAGATCAAGGTGTTGGAGCTTACCTTTCAAGTCCACCGTGGCCTGGGGCTTACATAAATAAATTTGCATGACCAAGACCCATAGCCCTTGCTGATAATGAGCTGATGGATTAATTAAACTGATTGAAATGTTCTCCCACTGTTTTCTGAATATTGCAACATACATTCTGTGGAAAGGTTGCAGCACAATTTAAATGAAACCCTAAGCCATGCACAGTTGTATTATTTTGTATCATCACCTTCATATTTAAATTGAGTCTAAGAATTCTGCCCTTAAAATACATGATGTTTTTAATATATTTTATAACTAGTAGCAAAGCCTGTTGTAGAGTGAATACAATGAGAGAAAGGCAGAAATGCAGAAAGACAGAAAGAAAAGGGAGGGAGGATGAGGGAGGGAAAGAAGTCAAAGATATAAGGATGAAGGGAGAAGGAGGGAGGGAGAGAGAATGCAAAGAGATGGTGAGGAAGGAAGGAAGAGAAAGAGGGAGGGAGGGATAGAAGGCAAAGGAAGGAAGGAAAAGAGGGAGTGAAGGCAAAGAGATGCTCAGTAGAGAAAGGGCGGGGAAGGGGGGACCTGCAGAGCCCTTTCCCTGCCTGTCCACCTCAGCGGGTGAGCAGGGAAAGGTGGCATGGGGGGCCCATGGAGGTCTTTCCCTGCCTGTCCACCTCAGCGGGCGAACAGGGAAAGGTAGCGGGTGGGCCTGCGGAGGCCTTTCTCTGCCTGTCTGCCTCGGTGGGCAAGCGGGGAAAGGTGGCGCAGGGGGCCTCTGGAGCCCTTTCCCTGCCCACCCGCCTCAGTCGGAAACTATATCACAACATTTCTCTGAGAGAAAATTATACTAGAGCACCCACTTACCATCCTGTTTTGAGAGATGGGAGGAGGGGAGCAAGATACTTTTTGACATGAGAAAAAACAACAACAGGCATTTCCCTTCCTCACAACTATGCCCTCATGCTTTACTCTGTTTACCTCCTGTAAGGTAGCTTGCCAGAGGAGGGAGCTGGCTGCCTGCTCTCTGCAGATCTTTAGTCTATAGCTATGGATATGGAGGTTAGTATTGCACCTACCAGCTCGACAATTGACATAAAAGAACAATAGGGATCCACATTGTTCTGAAAAAGCAGTAGACTCTGCCCCAATACTGGATCTGAGCAACTTTTGATAAGGCAAAGACTGGGAGCAGAGTTGGTTGCTTTCGGAGAACTAGGTAGAATCGTATTGGTCCTCCATGTCACCTGATGTACTGGAGGCTGTCATACTACTCTCTGTATACATGTTCTTCATGCCTTCTTCTTGTCTCAGCTCCAGGTTGCCATGCCTCCTACCACCTAATTTAATAATAGTACTTTAAATAATGTGTGAGATATCTATATGTCTATAGTCTACATCTATCTATCTATCTATCTCAGTGGTATCTTCCAGACTATGAAAGAGTGATTCTCACTGCCATCAATATTCATTAGTAACTATTTATTTTCTGAACTCATAAAACCATGGAGTGAAATGTTAGAAACAAAGCCAAAACTCTTTGAAAGCTTTCTTCTGAAATGCTGGTAATAATATATTTTTGATATGTAGCTAATTGCAAAAACACGAACGGAGAGACAGAGCAGACTGCACTTCAAAGTTCATTTCCCCATAAAATATTAAGCTTGGTAACTTTGAAGTGTACATTTTCCCCAGGATTTTTCTATTTTAAGATCTTCAGAACCCTACTAAACTAAAATGACAAGTTTTTCACTTAAAATATTAATGAGCCGGTACTTTTAATTACAATACTGTAACACAGCAGAATGCCACCTTCTTTCACAATGTAGCATTCAGCTAAAATAGCTTATGGTAAAATTCTTGAAAGCAGAGATTAATAACAAAAAATAAGAGACAGGAAAAAAGAAAAGATTCAACAGAAATGTAATGTTAATTTAATTGTATATCCTAAGGGGGTGGGGGCATAACAAAGAACACACATTATTGCCACAATCCAACACAGTCCATTGCGTTCAATTTACAAGTTAGTTGAAACTTATCAGTTGATAGGGTGGGGTCATGGCTCAATGGCAGAGCATCTGCTTTATCTGTAGAAGGCTGCAGGTTCACTTTCGGGCACCTCTAGATAAAACAATCAGTTAGTAGGTGATATGAAAGTGTTCTTCATATGGCAGGAAGAAAGGTAGGCCTGGGCTTTTCTCCCAGACATCTAGTATATTTTGCATACTTTGTTAGCTGCTTCTCCAAATACCATGTTGTGTAGATTCACCTTTTTCTGTGGTTAATTTCAGGGTAACTTTGCTGTGTTCACAGTTGGGAATACTTAGTGGAAGATCCAACAGATCAGATACACAGGCTGATCATATCCAATAATTCTGTGTGCCTGTCCCAAGCAATGCTCCCTCTAAGCTGTGCAGTCTTGTGAGCAAAAATTCTACTTTGCGAGCTACTGGTATTAAAGTTGTGAGAGAGTGATTTGACTACTGCATAAATTAGTTTGCTCTGGAGCCATCCTTCCTGAAAAACTGTGAGCTAGCTCATACTAACTCAACTTAGAGGGAGCATTGTTTCCAAGATGCCAATAACGAGTTCCCTTCCCAAACAGTGCCTTTCAGTTTCATACAAAAAGAGATCAAGAAAGTCAGTCTTTGCACACAATTATGTCTACATGTCAGAAATGGTTTTGCTGGATCAGCGCAATAAGATGTATTATATTGCTGTACCAACCCATAAAACAATCAAAAAAGGATAGCCTCCAGTGCCCTGGTCATATTTTTGGAGGCAGAATCTGGGCAGCTGTCCAGCAACAGATAGAACTGGGTGTCATCTGCATATTGGTGGCACCCCAGCTCAAATCCTCAGGCCAGCTGGGCAAGGGGTGCATATAGATGTTGAACAAGATTGCCAAGAGGATCGCCCCTTACAGTACTCTACAGTCAAGTGGGTATCACAGAGATCTTCCCACCAAGTGCCACCCTCTGTCCCTGACCATGGAGAAAGGAGGAAAACCATTGTAGGGCCATCCCCCAAACTCCTGTGGGTCAAAAGATCATAGTGCATTTGGGAAATAACTGGTACCCATGCTGAACACTGGTGTCAGATCTAAAAGTAACAGCAGAGCCAACCCACTTCTATCCAGGTGTTTCCAGAGATCATCTGTGACAGTGACTAGTGCTGTCTCTGTCCTATGGCCAGGGGAGAAACCAGACTGGAATGGGTCAAGGATGGATGTGTCATCCAGGAGAACTTGGAGCTGTTCATCCACTATCCTCTAAACAACCTTTCCCAGAAATGAAAGATTTGAAACTGGGCGGTAGTTGGCTAGGACTGCAGGGTTCAATGTTGATTTCTTC
Source organism: Gekko gecko (assembly GCA_029375565.1). NCBI lineage: Eukaryota > Metazoa > Chordata > Lepidosauria > Squamata > Gekkonidae > Gekko > Gekko gecko. The sequence goes on from JAPDNY010000006.1 coordinate 32,074,568, forward strand.
AAGAGTGGATGAACCACTGCCTCCTTCAGCCCCACTGGGAATGTCCCAGAAGAAAGGGACAAGTTGACAATTTCTCCCAGGGGAACCTGAATGCCATCCATACAGGCTTTCCCCAGCCAGGAAGGGCATGGTTTGAGGAGGCAAGTGGTTGGCCTCACAGCTGCCAGGACCCTGTCGCCATCCTCCTGAGACAGTTGGCTGAAATGGTCCAAACTGGACCTGAAGTCAGACAAGGAGCTTCCAGTTCCCCTACTGTATCAACTGTGACTGGACGGTCTTGGTGGAGCGATAAGACTTTATCCACGAAATAAGTTGCAAATGTCTCATAGCCAATATCTAATTTCCTATCATTTTGCTTGCCCTGCAGCAAAAAAGTTAATGATCAAATAGTTCTAAATAGCTGTGCCGGGTGTAACTTCACAGATGCGATGGTGGCCACATAGAGTTGTCTCTTAGCAGACTTCACCACCATCTCATGGGTCTTCAGACATGTTCTATAAGATATTCTTGTCACTCCATCATAAGAATGTCTAGCTGTCTCAGCTTTTGTTTCAACCTCTGCAGCTCTGGGGTATACCAAGGGATGGCTTTGGTATGAGGGTGGAGAGGGTGCAAGGGAGTGATCTCGAAGAGCCAAGAGTACCAGTCCACCACCAGTACATCTAATGAGCTACTAGGTGGTATTGGATTCCTCAGAGCATCCTGAAGTTGGATAGGGTCCACTTGGCTCTGCAGGTGAGCAAAAATATGCTTGCCACCTAAACAGGGAGTATTTGACATGCCCAGCCAGACCTTCAGGGCAAAGTAGTCTGACTATGGGACTGCATCTGCAGCCACTAGATCCACATTTATTGTCAGATTTCTGGAAAAGCAGAGGTCTAATTTCATCAGGAAGCATTTCCCCCTCAATATTCACTCTCCACTCCAAGTTGGAGATGTTCCCCTATCTCTAATAGTGCCTTTTTGGATTGAGAATGCAAAACAATTCCAGATTGGTGTTTCTAGACCACCCAGGATGATGTAAAATTAATAGTATCTTACACGAGATTACTATTCCAAAATGGTTACAAAGACCATAGGGCAGCTATTACAAAGCCATTAAATGATATGAGATTATGGGAAGCTATTTCAATGCAAATCCATGGTGACCTTGTGTTGATGACATAATGAAGCCATTACTACTGGAAGATATAAATGGAAAGAAAGTTTCTTTGCACATCTCTATCCCAACAGAATAAAAACAAGTTTCCTGTACACTCTATCACAAGATAATTTATAGAAAGGAATTAAAGTAAGAGATGAGAAAAAAGAAGAAATAGTTTTCTATTTTAAAGAGGACATAAATTTGAAATCAGGTTGTGGAAAGACAGAGGATTGTGAGTAATGGATTAACATTCTGCTATGGACCGAAATGTGTGAAATAACATTCTAAAGAATGGAAGAAGTAAACCAGGTAGAGATATTGTGGGAAAGCCTGCTGTACCTTTTAGATATGCAAAAACAAACAAACACACAAACACTTCCAAGATCAAGCTGAAGCTGGGAGAATAGCTGATGTGTTCCTTCTGATTAAATTGATTCACTTTTATACAGATGTGTAAAAATGCCATAAGAAATCATTCACACACACCCACACAAATTCTTTGGGCATCTCTTCTGATTTGAAAACTCCAATTTTGCCTTAATTTTTTTTTTTTGGCAGGTCCCAGGTCAAAAGAATATAAGAAGGGCCATGCTGGATCAGGCCAATGATTCCTCTAATCCAGTATGTTGACTACATGCCCCAGAAGGGACACAGAGGCTGACCCCTGCAGTTGCTACCCAGAGTCTGGCAAAGTTGAGGTTGTTTCAATTTTGTCCCCTATGCAGATAGTTGCTTTACCAACCATAGACCTCCAATAGGATATCTCATGTTCAGGTTTGGCAGATGGGACTCATAGTTTACCTGGATGCACAATCTGCGGCCCTAGACACATGGGCCAGATAACGTGGGGGGGAGGCGTGGCTGTTCACACCAGAGCAAAGTAAAGCACGGTAGCCCAATCACATGGTCCCCTGAGCTGCCACACTTCAGCTGTTAGCTGCCAATCACACAGCAATGCTGAAGCGTGGCAAAGAAGCGGGACAGTAAGGTCACATAAGCTGCGCTGCTTTTGGTTTCTTGTTTGTGTGCATGCGCCGTTCTGGGGGGCAGAGCTGCTGTCAGTGTCGTGTTTGTGCGCAGGCACAGTTCCACATTGGTCTGCATCCTATGGAGACTTACAACATCTGGTTTGCAACAGGATGTGGGCGGGTGCTGGATGCCATGGGATAATAGCACTCCCATGATCAGATGCCTGCCTTTGCCCCACAGTTTCTGGAAACTAGTGCTCCTTCCTCAGTGGTTTTTACTCCGCATCTTTGGCAGGACACCACGGGTTGGCCATGGGAGCACTATACTTCCCAGATGTTGCAGTATGATCGTGCCCCGAAAATCTGCCTGGCATTCATGTCTTCAGCACGGCGACTTCTCCGTGTGACCGGGGCCTGCGTTGATTTTTTTTCTACTGTTGGTTTTTGCCAAAGATGTATGGAACTTCCACACACACACACACACACCATTAATAATCAAAACACCTCTTACCTTTTCATAAAATATCATAGATTCTTTAACCATGTATAAACTTACAGGCTTATTGCCAAGTTGATTTTTGGAGCATTGAAATTGTGGAGATCACTCAAAGCTTTGGGGGTAGACTGCCAGTTGGCATCAGGGCAGAGACATCCAGTCTGAGGCCATGTGCCTGGAAGGATATAGACACTAGAAAACAATACAGACCAATAGGAGGTCTTGAGGAGCTTGTCTCAGGTGAAGACAACAGATTACCTGGGCCAATGATGACTCCCACGGGTGTGTTGCATCAGGATGGGAAAGGCCTTGATGTGACCAATGAGATCTCAGAGGGGCAGAGTCTGGATTAACAATAGAGGCCAGGTGTTGAATGATTGTACTGGGGCTAGCCAAATGGATTTTATGTCCATTGATGGTTCTGCCAAGGCAGTTGAATAGGTTCCCAGATACAGACAAAAGGTGGGAGATGGGTCCCTGATTAGCGTCAGAAAGAATCATTAATAATTTGAATGTTTGATTGGTTTATCTTGGTATCCTGAGGGATGGAGCAAGGAAGGACAAGTATTGAAACAAAGAATTCACACATAGACATGGAATCACACAAAAGGGCTGGGTGAGGTTCTGGAGACAGGAGGGCTATTTGCCAGGTGGCCTCTGAATAGCCTTTAGAAATGTAGATGTTTTACCTGGTGGAACTGCCACTGTTTCACATGCGTATCTTTCTGGGTGGGGGAGAAGACTGGAGGTTTTCTCTGAGGGTTGCCTTTTTGCTACCTGAAAATGGAGACCCTGTTTCCAGAGCTATGGCTCTGTGTTTCAGAACCAGGAGTGTCTTCCTTGGCCTGAGTTTTGTGGGTCTGTGGTTCAGGTTAGAAAGTGGGGTGCCCCTGCTATTGGGTCTACTCGAGAGTAAAGGCAGTGCCTCTGGGCAACACACAGAGGAGTGTAATTGAGATGAGAGCAGCAACAGGGAGTTGCATGGAAGGAGAGGATGCTCTCCCCTGAATCATTGCTACAGTCCTCCTCTCCAAAGAGTATTAGCAACTGCTGGTGTGTCAGCAGTGCTAACAACTCTTTTGCCCCTGTGGGGACCCCCAGGAACAGAACAGGGAATGGAGGTTCTGACTGCGAGACCCATGCTCTTCTAGGGGCGGGCTCCAGCAGGCTGGCAGAATAGGTTTGTGTCCAGGGATTGGGGCCTGAGGTATGGGCAGTGGAGAACATCTTCCCCCCTTTGCACCCACATTCACCCTCATGGAATAGAGTAGTTCACAATCAGGATAGATAGCAGGATATAAAATGTGGGTCTTCAGCCAAGGAACCCACTAGCTAAACCCCTCTGCTCAGCATGAACAGACAGATGGGGTGGCTCAGAGGCTTGAGTCCACCTAACACCCCCAAACCCCAGCAGGGGAGAGAAGTTCACAATCAGGAGGGAAGGTGCTCTGCTAGTCTGCTTTTAACAAGTTCTCTGACTTTCTGAGTAACTGTGATAGCCAATAGGGGAGAGTGTGTTGAGCTGAGCTAAGCGTATATATAGCATTCTGATCTCATAGAGCAGAATGGGAACTCTGTTATTGGCAGCCAGCTTTGGAGGACTCCTACTGGTGTTTCTAAGACTGGAGAATTCTGCCCCCTGTTGCCTTGGAGTTTTGTAACAGTTTAATTGAGCAGGGATAGTCTCTGGAAATGTAATCATTTATGGACCACCATGAAGAGCACCAAAATTCATGAAATGTTCATGTTGTGTGCCCTTCCATGAAATCACTTCGTGAACTACGAACTGGTTCGTGCCCATCCCTATTTGATAAGTAAAATTTCTCTACATACCCCTATTCATACATTGCATTGCTTTTGCAAGCAGGGAACTCCCTTGGGCAAACCATCCATCCAACATAGTCTTAGCTACTTCCAAGAAACTAATCCTTGGCTTCTTGTCAAGGCTGAAACTATAAATCTTGTTCTATTATCTTGAAGATGCCTCCCCCCCATGGAAGCGCAACATAAAAATCAGCTCATTATATTGGAAATAGAGATGCATCTATAGTTAGGATCTGTAAACTATTATCTCTGTCATATATCACATCCCACATTAAATGAGTGATACCTTGCAAAGTCCTATTGTATACTATATTAGCCAAGAATATAATAATTGCTGTTGTCCAATTCTCAGATTTATGGTAGATCACTTTTTTGTCTGTGATTTAATTAGGCAATTATACGTTCATTCAACAGTTTCGTGTTTGAAACTCAATCAATAGCTAATAAAAAAGAGTATAATCTGTTTATGATGGTGTACAGATCTCATGGAAAATACATTGACTGTATTTGGAAGTTTATTACATTGGTTATTAATTGGCACATAATGAATCTGAGAGCAATTGGAAGGAAAGTGAGTCTAAGGGAATAAACTACTCAGTTATTAAATCATAAATGTGTGGAGACAGGATATTACTTTGAATTATGTTACCCGATATGGTTTCCTGTTGTTTTCTACCTTGATGACTTTGATGGATTCCATAGGCGTTATAATTGCAAGCTTTCCCTTGCCAAAGGATAAAGCAAGTTAACACCACTAGAATGAAACAATGGCTTTTATAGCTAGAATATTGTGCCATTGTATAATCAGCCTGTTGGGCATTTAGAGAGGGGAGAATACTGCAGTCAAGAGCATCTTGCAAGCATTATAAATCCATTTATATAAGCGAAAAACAAATGACAAGCTGCCCAATCTTAGTGCATTCATTCGTTTTATTTTGTTTTTGCATTACTGAATTTTAAAACACAATAAAGCACAACAGGAGATATCACAAGATAATAACACATTTAGAGGCCTGGAGGGCAACTCTAAAGTATTTAAACAATCATTTTAGAGGTACAGGGATAAAACTGAAATGAACAAAAAAGTGCATATACTAAATGGGAAGGAGAGTAACAAATCACGACCACCCCCAAACTATAAGGTGCTTTAAGAACAGTATATCATAAAATGGGTTATTAAAATGGTGCCACATGGCAGAGTAAAATTGCAGCCAACAGGTTGGATCCCAGTTATAATTCCTGTTGATGGAAGGGGTGCAATTTTCATCAATTTCTCTGTCCCACTTTGCTGTTTTTGGGGTTCCCTGTCCTCCAAGAGTAGTATTTTGGGGGAGATCGGTGGGATGTAGCAGAAGGGAAAAGGCAGGGAAGTTCCATTTCCCTAATGGAAAATATTGTTAGAATCCAACCCCATGTATTTTTTATGGAGAATCTGGTGATAGAGTCCTGGAGTGTACCATTTTAAATTACAAATGGTGGGAACTTTTGTTTTGGAGTACTACCTCATGTTAAATAAAAACTCTCCCTTTATTTGATTATTCATTATTATTGTTATTATTATGTTATTTTATTAAAGTGAGGTTTAACACAGCCATCTCTCTGATGCACTCATTCATTATGGTGTGTATCGTGTATCCCTGTTCCACTCGTGGAAGACACACCCACTTACAGAAGAGGGGGAGAGCAACTTTTGCATATCTTCTTTCCCAGTGCAGGCCTCCAGGTTGGAAAAAAAAAACCAATTATATTCCTGGCTATTCACTGAACTACGGGGGCACAGTTTCAGGAGGAAAAAAAAGAACTGTAGTGAGAAGGGAGGAGGTAGGAAAGCTGCCATTTATCTGACATAACCGTCTTAATGATGCATAGAAATCCATGGAAATATCAGGGTGCAGCACCTGCTTAAAAGCCTGGAAACATTTGATCTCTGCACTGTTTGACAATGCAGAGTTCAGAGGCATGCAAGCAAGCTTTTCAAACATTATAGCTGGCAATCTCAATCAGTGAATTCCCCCATAATTCTTCAATGCTACAAATTCTGCAAAGTACGGATGCAACCATAGGAGGCATAACCTGGGGGAATGGGGCTCCTCCATACAAAAACATCCAATTTCCATTCAACAGCATTCAGTTTTCAAACCCCAGGTCTAAAGAATAATTCAGCTTTAGGTATGAAGCCTTCCTTTCTCCTTCTAGGTTGCTTTATGGTTGATTTTATACTTGGTTCATTGATACGTATTTCTAATGTAAAAACTGATGGAGATATTTATAATTGCTATTTCTCTTCTGTTCATCAGGATCAACTTAGGGCAGGCGAGTTACTCCATAGCCATCAGCTTCTTCCATAAATCTTTAGTCGAAGAGTAGAGGCCCAAATCTCTGCTGAGGAGCTGATTCCATTGCAAAAGTTACAAGAATATTGTATGATTTGTTAGATCATTTAGAGCAGTGTTCCCTCTAGGCTGAGTTAGTGTGAGCTAGCTCACAGTTTTGTAGCCTCTGGCTCACACATTTTTGTCTTAGCTCAGGAAGGGTGGCTCCAGAGCAAACTAATTTGTGCAGTAGCCAAATTGCTTGCTCACAACTTTAGTAACAGTAGCTCTGCTCACAAAGTAGATTTTTTTGCTCACAAGACTCAACAGCATAGAGGGAACACTGATTCAGAGACTTCCTTCTCAGTTTTAAATTGTTTAAGAAGCCCAATTGGGTGTGGGAAGGATGCATCAATTAACTGTTCTGGTTTACAATTGTGATTAAAACGAATGGTTTTTTGGGGAGGTGAGGGTGACATAATTAATCCTCTCTTGATTGAAAGCTAGTATATTTAAGCATAACCTTGATGAGGGAAAAGAACTTAACCTGTGCTCAGTGTCTCCTCTAAACTTGTGAACAATCCATCAGCAGACAGGGCTGCTGGTTGTGCACCTTTACCATGTTTCCCTCCCTTAAGTTCACAGATCCTACATGGACTAATAACCATGTAGCCAGAGGGCAGCAGGGTGAGAGGGGGAGGGTGCTATGCTTAAAAAGGAGGTAGAGAGAGAGAGTGGTTTTGCTCCTTCTCCTCCCTTAGGGCACATGGGTCCTAGGAACCCAGCAACAATAACCACTGAGGGAAGGGAACATGAAAAGATCTCCAGTGCTTGCACACATGGTTTGCTGGACTCAGCCCATAAGTTTACCATATCAGAGAGATGATAGGCCCTAGTGACAAAGAATGAGAACAATCAAAGGGCCCGTACTACTGTATCTTCTCCCCTATAAAACCTGAAGAACTTGGAAGTATATACCCATCCATATTTCCATGAAATTGCCCAGGCCTCCAATTGTGCCATTGAATTTTCAAGTCTTACACAGTGTGATTAGCAGAACAGAGCGACAGGATCCCACCCATAGAATTTTACCAGGATGTTTTAAGCAAATAGCGACAACTCTTCCAGCATAAGAAGCATTTTCCTAGCATAAGAGTCTCCTTGGCTTGGATCCTGCCTAAAATTGCCTCAGACTGAAGAATTTCTGTCCATGGAAGCATGGCTCCCCCACTTCCATCTCCTGCTGCAACCTGAAATGCTTGCCAAAATACTGCTTCTCCAGCATGAGGGACTCCCAGGAATGGCTTGGGGAGGAGATCTGCCAGGAGAGGAAGAAATTGGCAAAAATCACCTTCCCCTGCACATACAGAAAATTTAGGTAGGATCCACTCCATGTTCCAGAGGAAAGTGCACCATTAGTGGGACAGATCTGCATGATCCAGTGCTATCTTCACAACAAATACAAACTACAATACAAATACAGAGTGCATTTGATCACAGTCTACATAACCAATGTTATAAATTTTATGCATGCTTATGGGGAAAGAGGGATCCTAATTCATGTTTATTACTGTGAGTATAAACAAGGATATTGTATTTATTTTGGATAAATGTATATGGAGTTGACGAGAGAAGTAGGATACCTATTGGGAAGGTAATGGAACAGTCAAGCATCCAGCTTGGCCTCTGAGCTTCTTCCTGCTGCTCGCCATCATCACCTTTTCTCTTTGTCCTCATCCTGGCTACTTCCGCTGCTCCCAGTAAGTTGTGCTATGGTATGGTATGGGGTCACAGAAATTTTTAGCCCTTTGTGCACAGATTTTTGTCTGAGTGCAGGGCTCCCTCCCCCTCCCCTCTATCTGCCCCCCTCTGCCCATGCCTTTGGCTCTCTTTAGCTCTCTGCCTCTGCTCTCTCTGCCTCCCGCCTGGTGGCCAAACTGAAGCCTTTAAAGAAGAGGAAATCCACACACAAAAAAAAACCCTCACTGCTTTTGTATAAAGGCTGCGCAGGAGGAGTGGGTCATCCTATGAGCAACACCTCTGCCACCTGGCCAGTGTTTAAGCCCAACTTCCTTCTCCATCCTCTAAGGAGTGCCACTCTGGGTGTCATCATTCACAGTTCTCCTCCAGACAAGCCATACAACAGCCAGGCTAGAAGCCCCTGAGGGAGCTACACGGTTGAGTGGGGATTTGAACCCAGGGCTCCTAGTCCAGCATTTTGGCTGCACACCTGCCCTGAGGTCTGGAGGTGCAGGCAGCCCCCCAACTCTGTAAGCGGCCAGGGATCTTCATGATGTGCATGTGGTGAGTGAGCACTCAGGGGCCTCCTTGAAGCTGCCCAACCTCCTATTGCCCTTCTGCAAGTGGCCTCTCCTCCCTTGGGGAAGGGGTGCCCTGGGACTGCAGGTCGGGGGGGACCACATATGGGAGACAGTGACTTTGTACGGTTTCTACACATGTTTCTGTACCCATAAAACCCCAGACAATCTTGTCACTTTCAGTTCAAATTTAATACTAATTTTATTAATTTAGTTGTGGTTGATTTTTATTGGTTTATTGTGTATATGATTTTACTCTGTTTTTACTTTTGTATCATGGTTTGTATATGATTCTGAGCCACCCTGGAAACTCACAATTTTCTCCATTCTCCATCAAGGTCCTGATACATTCCAATTCCTGCTGACCATAGTTCCTAAGCAGAAACAGGGCAATTCACAGGCCACTTGAGATGTAAATGTCACTGAGTTGTAAGTTTCTCAGCTCTGGACCCACAACAAAATGGTCTTGGGCTACTCTGATAAGATGACAGTCAATGGGTGCAGATGAAAGGAAGTACTTCTTCACACAAACAGTGATTAACACGTGGGATTCACTGCTACAGGAGGTGGTGGTGGTGGCTGGCATGAACAGCTTCTAGATGGAATTTGACAAATGTATGGAGGCTGGAGCAGACGGGAAAAAAACAAACCAACCCCCCACCATCACTAAGCAACAGCAACCAGCAGAACTTTTTAAAGTTGTAAACCTGTAAGAACCAAAAAACCTTTCATCTGTTCTAACTTCTAATTTCATTGAGTGCCCATGAGTTCTTGTCTTGTGAGAAAGGGTGAAAAGTATTTCTTTCTCTGCCTGCTCTATCCCATGCATAGTCTTGTAAACCTCTTATCATGTCACCCCTCAGTCATTGTTTCTCAAAGCTAAGATCCCCAAACGTGATAACCTTTCTTCATAGGGAAAGTGTCCTCCTCTTATTATTGCAGTAGCCCTTATTTGCACTTTTTCCAGTGCTATAAATATTCTTTTTGAGGTGTGTGTGGTGTGAATGGTCTAATGAGGTTGCACCATCAATTTATACATGTATAAATATTGTTCCTTTTGGTCTTTTGGGGTTTCTGTGTGGCACTGTGGCATGCTTGCAGTGCCACAGTGCCACTTGTTCTGGAGTGTGCCACTTGTTCTGGAGTGTGCCACTTGTTCTGGAGTGTGCCACTTGTTCTGGAGTGTGCCACTTGTTCTTATGGCAAACAAGCATCTCCCAAGACAGTTCACTTTCCCTGAGATTCTCTGGGAGAGTCTGACTGCTGGGTGGCTGCCTGCTTGCCTGCCTTAAGTGCTGCTGGCTGGGTTTCCCCATTGGAAACAATGGAGGTAATGGGGGTAACCTGTTTGGGTGCCCATAGAATTAGGCCCATTGGTCCAATTGCTTTGAGATGTGGGGGTGTATGTGAGGAGAGGCTCCCAAAGCTACCCTGAAAATTTGGAGCCTCTCCCTCAAACCCCCTCCCCCCGCAGAGCTACTAACAGCACCATGGGAAAAAAGTAACTTTTTCCCCACCATAGAGAACAATGGATGGGATAGGGGCAACCTGTTTGGGGGCCCATAGAATTGGGCCCTGTGGTCCAATGTTCTTGAAACTTGGTGGGTGTCTTGGGGAGAGGCTCCAACAGCTACCCTGTGAGTTTGGAGCCTCTTCCTCAAACCCCTTCCTCTCCAGCCCCCAGAATATACCCTATGTTTTTGCCATTGACTTCAATGGCCCATAGGATATAATGGGGCTGAAATTGACATTCGGCTGGCCAAAAGACTCCTGAATTGGCTTGTATGGCTGAAACTGACATGTGGGAGCCATTCTGCCCTCCGAAGCTGCAGAGCTGCGCTCCGGTGCTCTCCCCCCCAAAAAAAGACCCCTGCCACCCATCCTGAACTTCACTTTTCTCCAAGCCTTTTCAGAATGTAGGGTACCCTGGAAGACCATTGTATCATGTGGATATTGGGGGGTAAAGTTACCATGTTGTGACTTTTCTGCTTCAAAACTGTTGGTGTGCATCTATCCTGAAATACTTCCAACCCTAATGTAACTAGGGCCAAAGGCAGAATAACTTTGGAGGACAAAAAAATCCCAAGGCTTATTTAGGCAGCTGTTTTTTCTCACCATGCAATAATTTGAAGGTATCATGTTGTGGTGGTGATCAATGTGGAACAGTCTATTCTCATTATTTAGGATATACCCTCATCAGCAGTTGTGCTTAAAAAGAGATTTTCTAGTAATGTATTATCACCCATAATGAGTTGCACAATGGGAACTCTACCATTTTCTTGGCAGAATTTGTTATTGCCAACCAAAATACCACTGCTAATTCCTTTTGGCCCCAACCCATAAGTCAGAATTGCTTCTTTTTTGGAAACATATGCTAGCTTCTATGACAGAAGAAAAATAGGTAGCTATATTTTAATATTGGAGGTATGCCTCTTTTTATGGATCTTACTTTCACTTTTCCATTACTATATTACAAATAAGTGAGAGTGATATTCTTGATATGGGATGTTAGCATAGCATGCAGGATGTAGGTCAAAGTGCTTCACAAAGTGTAGAATATTTTATCCTGCTTTTCTGTGCTAATTTGGAAATAGAAGGCACAAAGGTATGTGATATGCAGCAGTGGCGAAAGGACCTTCATTTAACACCCACTGATAGAGTTTAAGAATGTTTGTCTCACTAACAAATGAAAACCCACTATACATAGTAATAAGAATAATTTGAAACTCTACTGCATCCTCCTGTGGGCTGATGTTTCTTAAGTAGACTTCAAGACCCAATCCCAAGTGTCATGAATGTGACTCTCAGAAAGACCACATCAACATTGTAAGATGTGACTCACAGAAAAAATTACACCAAATCTTCGAAATATTGCTGATATTGCTGATTAAAGTATTAGACTCACATATACAGGAAACTGCAGGATTTATTTATTATTTAATTAATCAACGTATATATTTATATAGCCACCTTTCTCTCAAGAATCTCAAGACCCAAGGCGGGTAACCACAAGAGACATTAAACAAACGTTAAAAATCAGTGAAAAACACCTTTGTCCAGGCTCAGACTGCACCAAGGGCTCTCTGATTAACTCTGCGTTACAGCCTTGCTGGGAAGCCAAGGGGATAGAAGCTCCCCTGGCCTCTTGCAGAGAAGGCTATTCCATAGGCATGGGGGAGCCACTAAAATGTTTGCCCCTGACCTTTTCCAGGAGGCTGTTCCCCAGGCATGGGGCAGCCACTGGAAAGCTCAAGCCTGGACCATTGGAGACCATGCCTTAGACAAGGGGTGGGGTGGGCAACTGACAACAGGCCTTGCTTGGAAGAATGAAGCCGCTACAGAGGAACATGTCATCTTTCAAGTAAAATACCCTCAGTTATTTACTTCTTTCTGCATTCACGTGGTGCCTTGTTCTAGCAGCAGTTGTAGACTGAGAATATAAAAGGAGTCCTGGTAGACCATATCATGAATCCATCCAGTTCGACAGTTGTTTTGCAACCATGGTCAGTGTGATGATGGCAGAAATAATATCTGAGATGGTGTGTTGTTGTTGTTTTTGTTCTATGATTTAGGAGTTGGTTTCGAATTTGAGATTGTACCAGTAAATTTTACCAGGAAGGAACTAATGGTTGTTCTATAGAAGAAAGATGATGTAATCACTCCTAATACAGGGCTGTGCAGAGCCTAATTGGCTGCTGGGGCTTAAACTAAGGAAGAGTTACCCTTAGCATGACCCTTAGCTGAGTCCTAATTGATGAACCAAACACTCCTCTTATTCTGATTGGATTACTGAGTGATAGAATATGGGGATATGGCAGACCCTACTCTCAGAGGTTATACATTAAGTGAATTAGACTTTTCATATTGGGTACTGATTGTGAAGAAATATCATTCTATTTTGGGGCATAGGCTTGACAAAATGCCCACATCCAGGTTTTAAAGTTTTTCTCTCTCCTGTCAGAAGACAGGTAAGGAGAGGGGAGTCAAATATTTCTCAGTATCATCCAAGTACCAAACATCAAAGCTTTGTAAATGCTAATGTTCATCCTGGCTGGAGGATGAAGAAAAATGGGCTGCACCCAGCAATGTACCAACAGGACAAAAAGGGGAAAATGCCAGATGATAGAGGATTGATTTTTTTTTTTTCATTTTACAAAGTCCCTACGTGTTTCGTCATGCAGGCTTTGTCAAGGGGAATCAGACCATTCTCCTAGTGCTGGAACTGTTCACAGCAATTAAGGCATTTGTTTGTTTGGTTTTGCTGGAGGCAATGAAATGGTCAGCTCACACCTTGGCTGGAATCTGATGTCTGGAAGGAACAGAGAGATGTGGTGGTGTATAGACTGTCTTCCTGGAGACTTCAAGAAAGAATTATTTGACCCACAAGGGGGGTGAGGAAACAGAAAATTTAAAATCCCATGAAACTAAGGGAGAGGGTTACATTTTTGTGGGGTATTTTTTTTTGGGGGGGGGGTTCCATCCTTGCAGAATACATCTGGAAGAAGAAGCACTCACACATGAACTTCATCTTGATGGCCACCATTACAACATGGAGCACACAAAGGACTGTTTGTCTAGACAATGATTCCAAGGTAATGGCAAGCTTTCATAACACTCTAACTTCTAAGTTAAAGAACCTGCCTTAGAATTTGATATGCTGTGGCATGACAGAGTGAGGGACAGGGGAATGGCAAAATTACACCTTTATTTTCTGTTTCTTCATCAATCTATTGCTGTGCAGAGTTTATGTGTGTGGACTTTTTACTTTTAATGGATTCTTTACTATTTTGAATGCTGGTAGTGCTCAATACCACATAGACTTATTCGCTGTTCAAACATGCTATTCAAATGGGCACCAGGGGGAAGGAAGGTAGTTAGTTGCCAAATCACTGTTTTTCCAGGAGTGCACAAGTGCAGTAAGCAGTTGGTGGGTAATGGGAGAAGCAGGAACTACATGGAGTCATAGAATGGCAGTGCAGGAAGGGAATTGGGTGTACTGGTCCTCTCAGTGAGTAATTCAAAAGGAGAAGTGGGAGAGGATCAGGAAGGCTTGGAGAATGGTGAATAGCTGGGCAGAGACTTGGAACAGTTGCTGGTCACCTAGATACCTCAAATGGCTGAATGCAGTGGGCTTGTGGGTCAGCAGGGTCATTCTGCCCCACTGATGTTACCAAACGTACCAAGAAGCCAATGCCAAAGTATTCAACAAAGGTTTCTGATCTCTGTTTCAGGCTTACAGAGGAATCCTAAGCAAAGTTGAACTCCTCAAAGTCCATATAAGTAAATAGGCTTTAAAGAGTGTAACCCTATACAGGATTGCATTGATTGCCTGGATTAAGCCAGCCATTTTGTGGATCCCAGAGAAGGCAGTTACTAGGTCATTTCAGGATTTAATCTTCTGTTACCTGTGGATGGTTTATGTGCTGTTGGTTAAGTGTCAGCTAACACAGTGATGCAGTAGTATAAATTCAAAAGTTGTCTAGTCAAGCACAAACCTGGTTGGTGGAGGACATTGACTGAGGACATAACTATGATACACATTGAAAAAGAAATAATTATAAAAATGCTGTAAGGATAGCTTTGTGTGTTGGTGACCGTAATCTCCTTAAATTCTGGGTTATACAGCTTTTGCATTATACCTAGTCTGGACAGAAAATTAATGAGCACAAATGGGGTAGGAGAAATAATCTGTACCATTTCATAATATGTACTATGGATAGCAATAGATTTCAAGTATCTGTTCTTCTGCATATTCAGTAAACCAATGAAAGGTATTCATTATAAGGGAGGTTTTATTTTCAGGAGAGAGAGAGAGAGAGAGAGAGAGAGAGAGAGAGAGAGAGAGAGAGTCTGTCTGTCTGTCTGTCTGTCTGTCTGTCTGTCTGAATCATGATTCTCATGAAGGCAGGAAAATAAGCAGTTATGCTTTGGCCTTTTTGACCCAGCAACTAGTTGAATATAATAGAAAAATTCACAGCTGGAGATTGCTATTGTCATTCTAGATATCTGTTCTCCTCATTATCTGAGGCTTAACTGCAACATTTCTATCTCTGTGTTACAGGGGATCGTGATCCAAAAAATGTTTGGAATATGAATGTCCTGGTTACCAAGTTGCATGAATGAATAATCATTCACCATAGAACAGGTCGCAAACAACCTCTAACCTTTGATGCTAGGCTGGAAGGTTTTGTTTTCCTAAGAAAATTCCTTCAAGGTTTTTAAAAAAAACTTTCTGCATTTTTCCTGGGGTTCCATTGGGTTTATAGACCCCCCCCCCAATCTGCAAATGGCTCAATTTTGCAGATTTTTTTCACTCTGGAGCCATATTCAGCATTAGATATAATGGCAGAGATGATAACATGCAATTGTGATCAGTGGTCATTCTTTGATTCTTTTGCTTCTAGTGACATTGTCTTTCCATAACATTACACTGAATTCTGCACACTGAGCACAGGTGATAGTGAAGCTGCTGCAGTTCATACTGTGTTATGTGTTTTCTCCAATCCTTTTTGTTTTGGTGGAATATACTATGGAGCATTGGCTAATTAATTAAATTAATTGCCCACATCTTGCAGGAGGGGTGAGCTTTGCATTTGTTTGCTTTCTTCTATTATAGAACAACATGAGAGGATTTGCTATTTGTCCTGGGACTGTTTACAGGTTTAAGCATAATTAATATTATTACGATTGTTCTGCAAAACACTGTGGGATCACCTTTATTATCCATTTCATAATTGCACCAAGGACCTTTTTGTAGGGATGTTTTCATGGTGGGGCAGTTTGCGTTGTTATGGATTTATTAATTTATCCCACAGCTTATTTCAGGGCAAAGCAGTAAACCTATTGAACCATGAGACTTAGGTGAATAGATTGCTTTCTGTTTGTGGTATTTACTGCTTGAGTAAATTAGGTGTACATAATAACCAGCTGTCGACCTCCAGATGTAATACAGCCAAGCTGCATAAATTCCCCTCCTCTCTGACATGATGGCTTCCCCTTGTGAAGAATTTGGTGGGTTGCTATGAATAATGCCCTACTGTGTAACCTAATTTCATGCCAGTTTTGTTTTTATTCCTATATTTTTAAATCATTCATTGAAAAGCATATTTTTCGAAGTGTGGCCTGGTTAGCCTAAAAATATTTATGATCTGCTTGTGGAGTTTATTTCCAAGTATATGGTTGGGAATTGTCATCTGAAACGTTCTGTGTTTCTTCCCCCCCCCAACAATAGCCAACTAGATCTAAATGCATGGTCATTGGATTTACTGAATCAGTCTTTTGGTCTATTGCCACCACAATGCAGATAGTTTCCAGTGGGAACCAGGCCCTATGAGGAAGTGCTCAGCTGTGTATAAGCCCGCTCCATGTGATCATCCCTTTTTTCTGAGTTGGAAAAATCACATGAACCAGGCCTTCCTGCAAACAGATATTCATACAGAGACCCAGTTCTCACAGGAGATTATCAAATGGTGACTTCCTTCAGTGATCCCCAGTGTGGCAACCATGAGTGCCATGGTGTTCACCAGTATGTTTCCTGGTGCAAATTTGCTTCTTCCTCTAAAGAATTATTCCCCAAAACAAAGAGCCAATCCTGGCTGTCCTCTACCTCATGGGAACAGGAAGAATTTCAGAAGACCCCAGGATGCAAAACTTCTAGGTCTTCAATGAATGCCTCTTTAGAAATACCTACCCCCACCATAGGAAGATGCTTGCCTTAGAACCCCCAACATTTTGTAATGTAATTGCCATTTTGTGACTGGTCCTGCCTCCCATAGCAGAAATTTTGTAGTGGTGTCCACCGATGCTCCCTCTAAGCTGTGGAGTCTTGTGAGCAAAAAAAAATCTCATTAAAGTTGTGCATGAGCAAATTCATAAATTAGTCTGCTCTGGAGCCATCCTTCCCAAGGTAAGACAAAAATTTGTGAGCTGGAGGCTAAAAAACTGTGAGCTAGTTCACATTAACTCAGTTTAGTGGTGTCCATGACCCTTCTCAAAATTCCAGAAGTGCCCATAGGCTCAGCAAGTTTGAAAACCCCTTATCTAAATCTATTAAGCAGCTATTATTGAATATGTTGTTGAAGGCTTTCAGTTGCTATTTTACATAGAGTATTTCATAGCAATATTGAGCAGTACTGAAAATATTGAGTTGCTATTTTACATAGAGTATTTCATAGCAATATTGAGCAGTACTGAATGTATGTTAACGTTTTACTCTTAATTTCCTGCCTAGGTCAGATTTAGAACTGCCAAGAAAATTATAGCAATATTAAAATGCAAGGGTTGCCAATCAATATGATATTAAATAGCGCTGCCAGATGCTGTCTTTAACCCCATTAATTTTTTCAGTGTATGCCTTCTTTTTAATTGCAAATGATTTTGCAAAGGTGGGTCTAGTAGACAGCATGTTATGGAGATGAAACAGTATGAACCCTTTTGATGAAACTTTCTACCAAACATTTCTACCAAACACATGAAGCAGGTGATGTATATGTTTTTTGGTCATAGTGTGATAAAATGGTAAGATCTGGCCCAATTCTGGCACTTGTTGAAGTGGTAGTTCTGTGCAATTGAGCCACTAGATCTGTTCTGTTAGTTGTGACTCTTTCCTTCAGCACAAGAAGCCTCTCTACCTAGGGCAGCCAGCCATTGGCTGGAAACCTATGGGAGTCTGGAGGAGTGGAGAAAGCCATTGGCATGACAGAGTTACATCACTTCCAGGGGAAACCTAGAAGTGTCATCAGGCTCCTCTAGGAATCACCAGAAACTCAGTGGTTTTTCCTGAGTTCCCAGAGATTTCTAGAGCAGGCTGAAGTCATGCCAAAGGCAATTTTTAATTTTTCCTTCTCACCAGTTATCAGAAAGGCAGCAGGAAATGGGAGCTGTGAGGGAAGAGATTTCCCATCCCACTAGGAATCTGGGAATCCCACCTCCACCGTGTACATACTGTAACATATACTGTAACTGCTTTTCAGTGGATTTTGAGAAGAATTTTGATCAGCTGACAAGGTGGGGCTGTGGCTCACTGGCAGAATATCTGCTTGGCATGCAAAAGGTCCCGGGTTCAGTCCTCGGCATTTCCAGTTAAAAGGACTGAGTAGGTGATGTGAAAGACCTCATCCTGAGACCCTGGAGAGCCACTGTCGGTCTGTGTAGACAATACTGACTTTGATGGACCAAGGGTCTGATTTAGTATAAGGCAGTTTCATGTGTTCATGTGTGTCCCCTTGCAGCATGGAACATGCAGTTGTATTTTGGATACTTCAGTACTTGGGATCTTAGCCTGTATATACCAAGGTTCAGATTCAGATCAAAATTCAGAAAAAGGAGGGGGAAAGACTCTTAAACAGAAGGGCGGATTGTTTTATAAACAGAGGAGAAATCGAATTAATTTATGCAATACGGTAAAGCAAAATGAAAGTTACAGAATGAGGGGAAAAACAAAAGAGCAAATAAAACACAAAAACCTTTTTCTAGAGAACCTGTTGAACTTCAAAGGGGGGGCTATAAAAGACAATGAGCAAATCTGCATTTGCTATGTAAAGCTGTTCCATGCTGCTGTGGAGCCGGCTTCCCATTTGGCTCAGTATAAAGCTCTCCTCTGTCTGCATCAGGATGCAAGCTCTTTAGGGAGAGCACACGAGAGAGGGGGAGGAGTGACCTCCTGGGGCATTGACAGGGTGCTGTGCTGCACTGTGGGGAGGAAACAGTACCTGTGACACCCCCCTACACAGAAAGTAAAAGGGGGTGACCTGGCGGGGGGGGGGCAGGAAAGACGGAACAAGCTGGGTAAAAAACACAAAACACCCAGCAGTTGCCAGGCAGGGCATTCTGGAGACTGCCCCAGGAGATAACAAATGGTTCAAGGGTGGGCATGCTTCCAACCCCCCCCCCCATGGCTGCAGAAACATGTCCCCTGGCTGCTTTTAAATGCAGATGACTGGATTTTCAGCTGACTAATTTCCTTTGTGACAATTTGCGTATCTCCTTAGAAAAGATGGGGGGGGATTCAGCTCCAGTTGTCTGCTTTTTGCTCACAGTGGCTCAATAGTGGGAAGGAGCAGTTGTACCACCTTAAAACCACATTCAGATAAGGCAGTGAGACTCCGTAGTGACATTGGAGTCACTACTAAATGGCAATAAAATGATGCAGACAGCTGATACTGAGATGAAACAATAAGGGAGTGGATGCGGCATCAAATATAGACAGAAATTTGTGAGATGATGTGAGATCTTTTGCACAACGGTGGGAAATACCAATGCAGATTGGACCAATGAAACACATGAGCCTGTTCCTGAAGAGAAGTGGGGGAAGAGAGGGTTTCCTCAGGGGTGAAGAAGCTGTTTTGAGAGCTGAAACTGACCAGGAGGTGGAGGGAATACAGCAGCAGGTCTATGGAGCAAGGAGCTGAGAGCAAACAGATGAAGGACCAACTGTAAGGATGGAGCAACAGGGATAAGTCCAAAACTGAAGATAAAACTTGGGGCTAAGGGATAACTTTTTACACATTTTTGCCTGCAGTGAGGAGAGGAAGAGGTGTTGGCACTGGAATGTGGAAATAATAATGTGGGATGAGCC
Source organism: Gekko gecko (assembly GCA_029375565.1). Lineage (NCBI taxonomy): Eukaryota > Metazoa > Chordata > Lepidosauria > Squamata > Gekkonidae > Gekko > Gekko gecko. The sequence goes on from JAPDNY010000006.1 coordinate 32,094,206, forward strand.
AGCCTGAAAAGAATTCCATTGTCTATGTGGTAAAGGGAAATTTTCCTTTTGGACATAGGAAGTATCAAATTGTTCCCTTGGGAAAACTGGGAAGTCAGATCTATGGCCTGGTGGTTGTCGTGACTGAGGAAGGGTTGGAACTTTCCTGTTTGGATGTCTAGATACTGAGTAAATTGATGGAATCAATCTGCTGCTTATTGTTTCAGAAATCTGGGCCATTTATTAAGATCAAATTATCTGGGAGGAGACTCTGGGGTCCTTGGGGGAAATGGCCCTCGGTTGAATCCCTTTTAGGGTTGTTGTTGTTGTTGTTGGTTTTTTTTTTTTTTGCATGATTGATAGAGGATCTGCCTTGCATTCCTTTCTTCCATTGGCACGACACACTGCCCTTTGATATTTATTTTATTTGTGTTAATTATACTCTGCCTTTCTCACAGGGAGTCAAGGCAGATTATACACAGTGGGTGTGTTCGGATGGGCCATTTAGTCCGCTTTTGGCATGTTTCAGTAATGGATTTTATATCCACGTTTATACACCCAACATCTGCACACTGTCCCCAGCCGTCACTTTCCGGCTCAACCCCCCCCTTTAAAATGGAGTATTTTGTTACCAGATCCCCAAGTGGTGTTTTCCTGATTCTCTGGTTGTAGCCGCACTTTTCTGATGTCTGATCACTCCTGCAGTGTCGAGCCACTTCTGCTCGGATGCCCAAAGCTTCCGCTTTTCACCCGCCATTTTATTTTAGTGTCGGCAGTATGCGCACAGGCAGAGCTCCGCTCCCGCATTATTAAAAACAATGCTTAAACGGTGCCTAGTTTTGTTGGTTAGACGAATTTGGGATCTCACAGAGGCCAGTTTCAGGGTTAAAGCTTAAAGGAAGTGTTCCTTTAAAGTTTAAAGGGAAGTGTTACAGCAGTTGGGTTGAAGTGGAAATTGCTGCTCTGCGCACAAGCGAAAATTTTAATTCTACAGATGGCTGCCTGTGCGCATGCCCAAACTGAGAGAAAAAACAAACAAACACTGACACACGCTCCCGCGTGTGGATGGCGGGGAGCAATGTGGCTGCGCAGTGATCCGGAACAAGGAGGTGAGTGTGATCGCAATTCTCCAGGTTAAAAAAAACTGCATTGGTACCAGAGCAATTTAAACTGCTCCCAGCACACTGTCTGACCACACCCAGTGAGTCAGTACAGACAACATCAGTACAGACAACAAAATGGGACATTCAGTAACCAGTGCATTAGGATTTTAGAAGTCTGGAATCACCATAAAGAACTGAAACATAGCATAAGCATTCACATGACACATGGTGCAAAATTATATAAACAGGATCCTACTTACAATGAGCTATGTACAGCAGTATAGAACACAGTCCTTAAATCATTTTTCCAAGAAAGCTTATAAAACCATTTTGTGCAGTGCAAACCTATTACCTGTACAAAAAAGTGGTCTCAAATAGTTCGGTTTTGCATAGTTTGCAGAAAGCCAGGAGAGTGGGAGCTTTCTTGACCTCCTCTGGAAAAACCATTCCACAAAGCGAGAGCCCTGATGAAGAAAGCACCTATACAAGCAGTTGTTGATTTTGCCCATTTGCAGGTTGGCTTCTGCAGAAGCCCCTGCTGACTTGAGCGAAGTTGTCATGGTGGAACATAGGGAGAGAGGCAGCCTTACATATTAGAGGGACCAAGGCCCCCAAGTTACTTTTTTTCCCACCATAGAGAACAATGGAGGGAATGGGGCAACCTGTTTGGGGGCCCATAGAATTGGACTGCATGGTCCAATGTTCTTGAAATTTGGTGGGTATCTTGGGGAGAGGCTCCATCAGCTAACCTGTGAGCTTGGAGCCTCTCCCTCAAACCCCTCCCCTCCAGCCCCCAGAATATACAATATGTTTTCACCATTGACTTCAATGGCCCATAGGATATAATGGGGCCGAATTGCCGCCGAATTTCTGTCATTCCCTCCTTTCCTTCTCTCTTTTTCCTCTTTCCCTCCTTCTTCTCTTCTCTTTTTCCCTCCTTTCCCTGTTTCCCTCCTTCTTCCCTCTCTTTCTTTCCCTCCCCTTTCCTTCTCTTTCTTTCCCTCTTTCCTTCTCTCTACTCTCTCTCTTTCCTTCCCTCTTTCCTCCTTCTGTGGCCCAACTCTCATGAGAAGGAGTTTAAACTTTAAACCCCTGTTCTCTTAGCTCCCCCCACCCAGACCAGCTGGGGAAGGGGAGGCTTTTGAAGATGCCTCCTCCCCTTTTGCTTCCCCAGTGATGTCAGGGGGCATGGCATATGCTAATAGCCTAATGAGCTTCTGCAGCTGTTTTTCTATGAAAAGACCCCTGCCCTTGAGTATAGACTATTTCTTTAGGTCAAAGCCAGTATTTAGAATCTAAGCTGTGGAGTCTTGTAAGCAAAAATTCTATTTTGTGAGCTACTGGTATTAAAGTTGCAAGGGAGCAGTTTGGCTACTGCATAAATTAGTTTGCTCTGGAGCCATCCTTTCTGAGTGAAGGCAAAAATGTGTGAGCCGGAGGCTAAAGAACTATGAGCTAGCTCACTCTTACTCAGTTAGAGGGAACACTGTTTAGAACACACAGAAACAATATGAAAACTAATGCAAACCTCTCAGAACTGGGAAAATATGTTTCCTGCCACTTGATGATGTCATCACTGTCACTGCACTCTGTTGTTGGACTCACCAACCTGAAGGACCAAATTTTATCTTCATCCAGCAGAGAAGCCCATTCCACACTACAGTGTCCATAGGGCCAACAGGACTTGTTGAACTGTAACCCACATTGAGGGCTCTTGCACAGGCTGATCCTAAGCAATCTTGGTTGGACCACTGACCCACAGAATCAGAACATCAGGAAAAAAACCTTATTTGGACCAAAAGAGTTTATAACAATTCAACATGCATTATTAGTTGATTAAGCACTGGTTGTATAACTGTTAGAACAAAATACTTTCTGACTGTATTGTCTGCTGCCAAGTATTTGCTTTATTTAAGATGCTGCACAATTATTCTTGTGGACTGCATACATTTGATTCATCGAGAGCTCCGTTGACTTCTCACCATTTGAAAACCGTAACAGCCCTTATTAGGAACTGTTATGTTGCCCAGACATTTATTAAAGCAAAACATTGCACTGAGGTGGCATTCTTTGCATAAATTATCAATCAACTCTATTTAAACCTCCCTCCAGAGGAAGTGCTATTGTGCAGGTGAATCATAACAGGAACATCAATTCATTCATTATTAGTTCCAGGACTTAGTGTTCTCATTGTGTATTTTGCCAGAACCCTATTACCCTCTGTTCTCCAATTTTGTTGACTCAAACGCAGCAGCAGATTGATGATTAACCTTCTGATATGATAGATTCAGCCCCACATTCACCCTTCAATGCCCCATCTCCCATCCCATCATGTCTCCCAGGGTTCCTAAATTTACTAGTTTCCAATTCAGATTGCACAACAGGAATTTATAAATAGATGCTGGGCATCTTGTCTTAGATCAGGTTTCTACTAGAAATAGGCACAGAGTCCCAAGAACAATTAATTTACTGTTAGACTGCCAAACTTAGTCAGAAGACCTGCCAATAATTCTTTTTGGCAAAACTACACATTTCACAAGCACCAGAGATAGCAGCCAGAATACATCAAGAAACAAATAATGTGAACTTAAAACTCTGATTTTTCTCTAGAGGTTTTAGTTCAGCATTATGGTCTGCCGATATCTCTGGAAGCACTTGTGTTCACATACTGCACTGGTTTTAAAATGTTGTCTCCACTACTGTAGGATTTCACACAAGTAGTTTAATATAAAATTACCACTGGAAGATCCAGATGCAGTTCCAAACATAGGAGAAAGAGTGGTAAAAGTTATACATTATCTTTTCTCAAGATTCAAATTAAAAACAAAAATTGGAGCAATTTCAATTAAAGCAAAGTACTAGTCTACAAGTGCCTAAGCAGGCTCCAGGTGAATTTTGCCTGGTTCACTACCTATCTTACCCCCATGGTCGTTCAGTGAATGACACCATTCCAGACCACCTTTGCTCAGTCAAATGCACCTCTTTTGACCAGGCTGTTTGAGTGGTGCAGAAATGTGGGATGGGAGCAGAGAGGGCAAAATGTGACATTAAGTCTGCATTTTGCCTTCTCCCGGTGCATCCCGCAGATTTCAAACTGTTGGGCTTCTTCTTTGAGGGCCAGTTCTATATGGACAGAGCTTTACCCATGGGATGCTCTGTCTCATCTGCCACTTTTTAAAAACATTTTTATTGCATTTTCTAAACTACAGACCTATAGGGATGGGGGGATGGGATAAGCCTAAAACTAAGAGTAGCGAGGATCATTAATACAAAGAATTAAAGTTTTGATACTTCCCTAATACGCAGATAGTAAAATATGTGCGTTAACAGTATAAAGGTATAAAAGTATGAAGCAGGTAATCACAATCATACTAGACTATAGTGTGAGCATCTTAGCTTTAAAGTTAAGTATTAAAAGTTAACATCAGATTATCAGAGTTAATCTATTTTGCTTTCTTCTTCCTTTTAAGCTTTTTTTCAAAATCCAGTTTAATTTTTAAAGGCTTAGGGGCAGCCGCCCCTAAATCAGCTTCAGTCAAAGGATTCTGTCAAGCCACTCAAGGTGTTGTCAGAACTTTCCCCATTGTTGAGTTCTTCCTCTTCTGCATATTTGTTGTCCTCTTCTTTCCCAGATTCCTCTGGCACTTCATTTTGTTGCTCCAGGTACTTTTTCACTTTCAAAACAGAGTCAATCTTTTCTTTTTCCCCATTGAAGTTGAAAATAAGCCCCTTTGGTACAATCCATTTGTATGTGGTATTATTTTTTTGCAAAAACATAGCTAAGTCTCTGTGTTGTCTCCTTCTTTTCCTAATTTCAAATTGAACATCTTTTAAGAAATTAATTTGTTCTCATTTAATTTTCAAGATAATTCCATTTGTTGCTTTCAAGATTCTGTCTCTTGTAAACCTTTTTGTGAATTTCACGTACATTTCCCCAAGTAGTTTATTTTTTATATATATATTCTGGATAAGTACGGTATATCAAATCAATATCGTTTTGTAGTACTTTTGCTGATAAGCCTACCACGGGAGCGATCTCTTCACTTAAAATTTCTTTCAGGTTCTCTCCTTTCTGTTCCAGAATATCTTGAAATCTCAGGACATATGCTGATTTCTCCACTTTAAGACGTAGTAATTGCTGGTTCCCAGATGCTTTTTCATTTTCCACCACCTCCAGTCAGTCTTTGTCCAAACTCTTTGGACTTAAGCTCAACTTTTTTCAGCTTCTTATCTATCTTCTCTGTTTTTGTTGAGGTTTCTTTGAACTCCTTTTGCAACGTATCAAACTTTCCATTGAGATTTGTCAGCTGGTCCAGTAGAGGGTGCAAAGCAGCAGCAATCATTTTGGGAAAGTCTATGATTACTTCCAGTCTAGTAGCCGGAGAAGATGTGCTGGCAGTTCTTATTGTAAGTTTTGCTTTCGCTGCCATTTTTCCGCGCGCTGCGTCATTGTTTATAGTTAGAGAAAAGTTTTTAAAAGCCTCTGATGTTCTGGTTTTAAGTCACTTTCTTGCTATTCCGCCCCACTCTCAGCCACTCTTCACTCTCTTCCAGTCACCCTCTCAGTCCCTGCTTTAAACTCAGTCTTTTTGGGATCAGGCGTTCCCCTCCCCCTTCCGTTTGTTTGGGACTTTGGGGTGGCTTTACTTCTAATGTTTTGGTGATTGTTTTCTGGAACATGAGTACACTCACATTTTTATTTGCGCTTGTTAGAAGATAGAGAGGATCATTTGCTTTGGATCTCTTGCACACTCTGGCCGGTGTGTGCCTCTTGTGCCATTGCTGGCTCCATGCTGTGGGGACCTATTGGGGCAAAAAGGAGCCTCAGTCCCTTGGCTTCTGCCTTGGGAGAGGCACCTCTCACACCCCAGGCAATGGACCCCCCTACAAGGAGTCGAGGGAATCCAAGATCAACTTGAACCCTTCCCCATTGATCTCTGCCACTTTTTTGCATTTCAGTTCATTCCTGGAATGGGTTCTGCAGCATTGTTTGGGTCTTGTGGACATCATCCACTACTTAGATGATTCCCTTTTTGTGGGCCTGGCAGGATCAGGGCAGTATGCCTGGTTGTTTACTAGTTTCATCACTTTGGCAAAGGAATTGGAGTCCCCTGGCCTACTACAAGACCAATGGTCCAGCCCCTGTGCACACCTTCCTGGGTATTGAGCTGGATACAATTTACCAAGCATCATGGCTACCCACAAGCAAGGTGGATGACCTGTGTGCCAGGGTGGCTACCTTCAGGTGCAGGAGGACTCTTGGAGTAGCAAGAGCTAGCAGGCCATCTTAACTCTGCCTGCAAGGTTGTGGCTCCTGGCAGAGCCTTCTTGAGTAGACTTTGCAATGCTATGGGATTCTTTATCTCCTGCACCACAGAATTTGGGTGAGCCATGGCATGCACAAGGATCTAAAGATCTGGGAGGACTTTCCATGTTCTTTAATGACATTTCCTTTTGGAGAGATGACAAGAGCTTCAGATCACCTTGGATGTCACTGGTTCCATGGACTTTGGACTGTTTTTCCATGGACACTGGTGCACGATGAATGGGCAGCTCATGGACTTAACAGAGATCTCACCTTCTGGGAATTTTTCCTGATAGTGCTGGTGGTGGGTGCTAGGGCCTAAGCAGAGGCTTGGCTTTTGCAGTGGCAGAATAGAGTCAGAGCAATGTAAAGCAGATCAGTGAGTACCTTTTGGCACCCTTGCTTTTGGGGGCATGAGGTCTGTCAGAATTGTCTCATGGGTTGTGTGGCTCATGGTTGTGAATGCAGGCTGCCTGTGGGACACCCAAATAGGTCCTCCTCTCAAATTGTGTGGCTTGGGGGGTTGGAGTGTTACAGTGGCAACCTGCTTGCCAGGTCAGACTGGTGCAAGCCATGCATGGGATGGCTCGCATCAGGGGCAGGATGGCTCACCTGATGCATGACCTCTTGTGTCATTGCTGGCTCCATGCTGCAGGGACCTATTGTGACCCCTGGCTTGACATGTTCTGCAATGTTATTGGTCCTTGCCACTTAAAGTTGGTTACATGAATAAAAGTAGACCTGTATTAATCCCAACTAGGGTTGCCAAGTACCTACCGTAATTCGGTGGGGGACACACAGTCTCCAGCCGGAACATTCCTCCGGGCAACACCCGCGCCGCACGATGCCGTCACCAGGAAGTGTCGCCGGACGAAGCTCTGGCAATGCGCTGGAAACTCGATGGTACTATTGAGTTTCCATCCCCATGGCCAGAGCGTCACCCGGCGTCACTTCCTGGTGATAGCATTGTGCACCACGTCTTTCCTTCCCCCAGGGATGGTCCTGCCAGGACGTATGCATCCCCCGCCAAATTATGGTAAGTTCTTGGGAAGCCTGATCCCAACCTATATGTCTGCCTCTTTCTTCCAACTGGGGGAGGGGCAAGGAAAAACCTGGCATAAGGCACAATTAAGCCAGCATGCTTAAATGCAGAAATGACATGAAACTGTAGTTAAGACTTGCCATGGTTAATGATGCAGCTTTATATCTTGGTTTCAGATCTTGCTTTGACTAACCTAACTGGCCATAGTTAGTGAAATGGCTAACACTCAGACATTCCCACTGACTATAGTTGGTTTAATTATCAAAAGTAGTACAAGTAAAATTAATTGCAGATTGCCAAAGGCCTTTACAAGGGTGAGAAAAATTATGAATTCTTAATTAACCCAGTGGTTTCACATAACAACAGAACTGAGATAAAACGGTAGATCCTATGATTGAGAATACTGTTTTCCGAATGGCTAAGGCTGTAATCCTACACTTGTTTCTTGAGACTAAATCCCATTGAAGTTAGTGGGACTTCATCTCTGTAAAAATGCATTGTATTGGGCTGTAAAATGCCTGTTTTGACTTCCTCAGTGTAGCATTAGGCAGCTCTTTAAACTGGCCTATTGCTCTTGTTTGCAGTCCTTTCCTCTTTTGTGTGTGTGTGTGTGTATTTGAAAGGGGTTATTTCTCCCCTGAGTGGTACAGATTATGTCTGATCATTTAAATCATTCCAGTTGCTACTCTGGAGATCACATGAGTAGGGCATTTTTGACCAACAGTATAATTTCAAACCATTATTTATAGCCCTTTAAGCAGTGAGAAAAAGGGAGATGGGGGTTGATAATTGGTCTCTGTCCACTGCAGACTGTTGAAACTAATTTGGCTGCAGGCTGAGGGCTAAAAGCAAACCAATACATTAAAGGGACTGGATCTATACAGCATTGTGTTAATATGCACTAAGGGAGTCTATTCTTCTTGGTTTTGCATTTACGACTAGCAGGCCAGTTTCCCTTGCTGTCTGCTCAGTCATAAATCATGCATATCACCAATGATGTTGCACTGATACAACCACTTAAATGAAAATGTAGAATAAAAAGTTTACTAAGAATTTGGCAATATTTAATATCCCTTACTCTATTCCCAACTTGTACTCCTGTAATAATTACAATCCTGCCAACTCAGCTGCTTGGACTTGATCCACTGCTTTACTTTTATTGCATTTCATAGTAAGTTACAACCCAGTTCTACACCTGTTTATTGGAAAGCAAGACCCTTTGGGTTAAATGGTGATTTCTCCCAAGTAAATTGTATAGGACTGAAGCTTTAAATGCCCAACTGCATTTTGAATTTGCTCTCAACAGAGCAATCAGAAGTATTCCTGTGCTGATTATTATGTTTCTTGATTATATGTCCTGACTGAGCTGTTAGATCTAGATGGAGGTCTTTGCAACCGTGGTGTCTCTGTGAGATAATTAATATTGCATAATTCACATGCACGAGAGAATAACAGTAGCAATATTTACAGACTTCACACTGGGAAACAAATTTATTACAAAATAAAGCTTTGAATACCATGGTATACCTCATGGTATAAGTGGCAGGGTTATGTGTTGCATCAGAAATTGTTTCATGGCCATATTCTCTGTATAGAATGTAACAGGCTTCTTAAATTGAGTAGCTATTAGGTGATACTAAACAGTAGTGGTGATTGTAGTGGATTGGAACTTAACGACCAGCAAGCTCAGCATGCTCATGGACATGGACCTTAAGAATAGGGATGTGCACAAAAATGGTATTTTTCAGGTTCAAGTATATTGAACCTGGAAAATATCAGTATTTCCCAACATTCCCAAATTCCAGTATCAGTATGGTATTGGGATTTGGGAAATATTTAGGATTGCCAATTTTTTTTGGCTCAGCATTTAAAGGTATGGTCCCTTTAAATGTTTTTTTTTTTGTGAGCCACACCATGAGCCACTTTGGAATTCACTCATGGAGTTCCCTTTAAATGCCTTTTGCAACTTAGCTGTGCCACGAATGAACTCCAAAGTGGCAAGTTCACCCAGAAGGGTGAACTTGGCACTTCTGAGTTCACTTATTGTGTGGCTTGCAAAGGATCTACATGTGACCTGGCACACAGACCTGGCTGGGAAGTTTAAACTGTGGGCTGGGAGAAGTCACAATTTGGTATTGTCAAATCAAGCTGCAAATATTATCAGATTTTATCCAGATTCTTTGTATCGGTAGCTGGTTACAGATTAGAGAATCTGATTTGGCTTAGGAAATATCTAAAACATACCGATAAGGTATTTTGGGGTATTTATTCGGCTTGGTAAATACCGAATGCATACCTCTACTTGAGAGGTTCCACTGGCAGGAGGAGGATGGGTTCAATTTTGCTTAGTCTCCCCTCGCAATGCAGCCCCCTGTGTTCCATGGCATTTTATCCACAAGTTCCCTGACTCTCAGTTTGGAGGCAGGGGTCACAAGGGGCTACTTGGGGAAGGAAAAAAAAGGATATATTTTTGAAGAGGAATATAAAGCAAATGATAAATCAGGCAGACTACCGACTATGTAAAGATAGCAGTATCTTTGCTTTGTGTGCCTGTTCTTTGTGCTTCAGAGTACCATTCTTACTCTATGTATGTTCCTTATTAGAACCCAATTTTAAAGCTAAATGCAATAAAGAACAGCCTTTTTATTAAAAAGAGGGGGAGACAACTGGGTGTGTCAGTAGTGGCTGTGAATCCTTTTACATGATTAGTGTAAATCCACCCTTAAGAGAAAGCTTACTGCATATACTACATAAATCCTGGAATTACTATTACGTTTGTTGTAAAGGGGCCTCCTTGCTTCAAAAATCTGGCATTAGCACAATATGTTTTCCATTACAATGACAACTACATGGTGGAACACAAATCCCACTTGAGAGTCTAAGCTGTCTGAAGGGCTTTAGTGTCAACCACTCATTTGAAGAAGGTTGGATTAAGCATGGGGGAAGATGCTCCTTTTACAGCAATACGGGCAGTACATTAACACACTACTGCCTGTCAAGGATTTCACCTGTACTTGAACGGTCAATCTTTACCATCACCAATGACATTCTTAAACATTTGCTGTTATAAGGAAGCACTGATGTTAGCTGTGGGGAAACAGCATTGTTTTAGCACACAAGCACCATTACTTTCTGCAAAGTCAATACAGAGTGAGAAAAGCCTTCTGTATTTACCTATCAATTTAAGACTAAAACATACACAGGCAATTAAGGTTTGCAACTTCATAATTAAGCAAATTTCTATATCCGGGTTTATTTCTCTGTGGTTCCTAATGCTTTAACTCAAATGGAGTTCTTCAAAGGAAAGGTAATTCATTCTAAGAGGATAGTATGAAATTGTTATTTTCCTTTGCCAAATTTTTCAGGAAAGAAGTTCACAGATAACTGTTGCACAGAATAGCTTTTCAGCTGATGCACTCTGAATTCTAAGAAAGATGGCCCTCTGGGATGGAATAAACCCATTGAGTTTTGCAAGTTTATTCATTAGCATTCTGTCACTTTTTCTTGAACCATCCAACAGTTATTAAAACAACTGAGGCCCCAGTCACATGGAGCATTTGCCCCACCGAAGGCAAGGTAGCCCTGCGGAGTTTCTGGGCATGATCACAGCAGCATATCTGGGAGGCGTAGCACTCCCGTGGCCAATGCGCGGCTTCCCGCTGAAGATGCGGAGTAAAAAACCACCATGGAAGGAGCACTGGTTTCTGGAAAACATGGGGCAAAGGTGGGCATCTGATCGCAGGAGCGCCAGTATCCCGTGGCATCTGACTCCCACCCACGTCCCCTAGCAAACTGATGTTGTAAGTGTCCATAGGATGCGCACCAACACCAAACAGGGCATGCACACAAACAAGACACCAACAGCAGCCCGCCCCCCCAAAATGGCACATGCACACATACAAACAGTGCGGTTTGTGTGATAGCGCTTTTTTGCCACGCTTCAGCATCATCGTGTGATCAGCACTAACAGCTGGAGCATGGCAACTTGGGGGACCGTGTGATTGGGCTACCCTGCTTTATTTTACTCCGGGGCGAACAGCCACGCCTCCCCCCCGTGTTTTCTGGCCCATATGACCAGGGCCTGAGTTTACTGAGTTTTGCAGTATACCAGTTTTGCAATATACCAGCGGTCACACCATTAAAACTCTCTGTATACTCCACTGAGCCCGTTGCACTCTGCACACGGCCCCCTTCTTAAGGTGCACCCCTTTAGAAATGACCATACAGCTACAATGAAACTTTAGTCCATTTCCATGGTGGGTCCAATCCTTTGGAATGGCCTACCAGAGTGATGAGGAAAGTGTCATAATTTCTACATTTAGGAAAGCATGTAAGGTGCCTCTCACACTACAACATTATCCCAATTTATATCCATCTCTGCTTCATCTGCTTTTTTAAGCAAGTTGGGAACATTTCAGATAGCAATGATATTTGTTTGTGAATGTACAAATAACAATGACATTTGTTTGTGAAACATCCTTAAAACACTTTATCTTGGATAAGGGAAGAACAGTGGTTCGGTAGTGGAGTAACTACTTGGCATGCAGAAAGTCCCAAGTTCAGTCCCCAGCATCTCCAGTTTAAAGAATCAATAAGTAAGTGATGTGAAAGACCTCTGCCTGAGACCTTGACGAGCTACTGCCAGTATGAGTAGACACTACCGATCTTGATGGGCTGATGGGCTGACTCAGTAGAAGGTAGCCATGTGTTCAAATATTTATTTCAGATGCCATTACATTTTCTTCAGGGCCTGCCTTTTTGTTTGCTTGTTTTGTTAAAGCTTTGTGCTATGTCGATATGCTTCTACACCACACCATTTCGCCTTGATATACATTGTGCAATGTCACAACATGGTTAAAAGAAAACACACCCATGGGAGGGTGATCCAATTTAAAGGGAACTGCTGCAGTTAAATAAACAAGTAGTAGTCATCCATTGCTGAACAACTGAGGGAATGACTGGAAAACAATTTAGGTTTGCAGATCAGCATGTGGGATGACTTGTTCACAGAAGCCAAAATTGCAGAACGGCTGGAAGGCAGGGTAAAAAGTGAGGAGGCACATATCTCAAAATAGTAATGTGTCACTATTCTGAAACACTTTAAGAAGGTGGAACATAGCTGAAGAAAAAAAGGCTGGGGAAAAGAAAAGCAGCTGCTTTGTCTCAGACATGCAACAGCAAGGGCAAAAATCCTTGGTTCAAATCATGGGTTAAGGCTCTGTTAACTGTGGGAGGACAGTGATTTAGTATGTCATGTGTGTAAAACCACATCTGGCCTGAGAAGCCAAAGTGTATTAAACAGCTTGTGTGAAAAAGCATTTGCATTTGATGAAGGATAAATGGGTTGAGCAGATTTGGCTGTGCTTGTTGATCTGGTGGATTGTATATCTTCAGTTCTTTTAAATTTGTAACTTGTGGTTTTTTTAATCTCTATTTTAATTTTGTTCATTGGACTATTATAATTTATGTCCTTGCAACTTTGCTGCACCATTGTTTGCCTCCTTAAGGCCAAGGAGATAAGGCAGGACAGAAATGTTTAAATAAAGGAAATAACATAAATTAAACAAAGACAAAGGACACAATCCAGTCAGTGTGGGTTATGAATGAAGGTTCCTCGTTCCATTCCATTATTCCCATGTATGCTTGCTCTTCGCCATAGTCTCTTTTCCCTACTTTCTGGTTTAACGTGGAGCATTTCTAAAATTAGTTTCAGAGACTATACAGTTTTTAGTCTATACTTTTTAATTGTTTCCCCTGATAGGATACTGATGCACAGTGATTAAATGTACAGTGATTAAATAACAGAGCAAGAAATATCCTTGGTGAGAGTGTGTCAGTTTTCTTTACGCACTGGAATTTTATCAGTGCACATGGTCATGTGAAGCAGTTTTAATTCTCATGGGTGTAATGCAGTGGCTATGCAATATGTAGTGATCTGGAAAGTCCCTGGTTCAAAATTTACCACTGCTACAAGCTCAGTAAGTCACCTTAGGCATACCACTCTCTTGCTGCCTCATTGACCCTCACCTAATCTATAATACGGGAATAATAATAATTCCTTTCCTCATAGGGCTGTCAACACAGATTACAAGAAGACAACATATGTGAAATACTTTGGACACTGGTTAAAATGCTATTGTTTCAGTAGAAAAAATTCACACGTGTTCTGTTTGGTATAGTGATTAGGAGTGCGGACTCCAATATGAGAGAACCGGGTTTGATTCCCCACTCTTCCACATGCAGCCAGCTGGGTGACCTTGGGTCAGTCACAGTTCTCTCAGAGCTGTTCTCTCAAGAGCAGTTCTCTCAGAGCTCTCTCAGCCCCGCATACCTCACAGGGTGTCTGTTGTGGGGACAGGAAGGGAAAGAAATTGTAAGCCACTTTGAGACTCCAAGTGAAGTGTGAGGTATAAATCCAACTCTTCTTCTTAAGTATCTCATTAAACTCAATGAAACTGTAGTGAGTTTTTATGTGATGAGATTATGGTCAATAATTGCATTCTTATGAATGCTGGAAAACAGCCAAGGAATTACTGACTTCTTCTATGACTTTTAATCATAAACTGCTGAGGATGGTGGAATGGGTATTAAAGACATTGACCATTACAAATCATCAGAAAGAAGAGGGGGGAACTAAGCTACCTATTGAGTTCATTAGTTATTCTGCTTGGCTTTTTAATATGTCAAGACAAATAGATTATTTATGGAGCAGGGGAATTAAAGAAATTACCTCTGCTTCCCTCCTGGTTGGCTGTCTGTGGGAATTCTCCTTCCTCCCTCTTAGGGGCAGTGGAGCTGACAGCTCTTATCACTGAGCGTTTAACACCAATAAAATAGGGGTTATATGATGACAACGTAATTCGTTATATTTCCCTGGGGAAAGTAAAATGTCAAATTCCCCACTTCTCCAGGGTGTCTAGAACTTGCAAAACTCTGGTGAAGACATGCATTAGCATTTCCTTTTATGCCTTTGTTCTTAACTTTATAGATATTGATGGAGCGGTAATTAGAAGTCAGGGAGAAAGGGAGCATGGGTTGGATCAAACGATTTCCCTTCGGTTAATGGCTTCATTTTGAATGCCCAATATGACAGCATGTTTGAACCCCTTTTAAACCTTTACCATGCAGGAGAATGGAAATAACAATCCTTATAAATAATGTAAACATTGAGTTAATTTAATCAACCCACTAGGAGCACTCTGGATGCTTGCCTTGAAGCTCAGCAGCGAGAAAAGATATCCTTCTATAAAGCAGTATTTCAAGAGGAACTGATTCCGTATCTGTTGAATAGTGTTTCAAATCATTTTCATTTTGTCAAAGGCAGCCCATCTATTTGTTCGCCCAGAGACTGACCAAGATTGTAGTGAGGGAAGCTTTGATTAGGGGTCATTTAAGTATGTTTGTAAATGCAAAATATTAATGATTCTGGTAGTGTGTTTCTGAGTTAATTCTTCTAGTCTTGTTTTCTCACCTTATATCACTCATTTCTCTCAATATCCCAAATATTTATAAGGCACCTTCATGCTTTGACTACCTCATACAATCCAAACTCAATAATTTTTTTTACATAAAATTCAAACTAAGCTCAATTGTTTTTAACCAGAGAAAAGAAGTGGTCCTTGCTTTAAGAGGTCCATCTTTAGGTAATGTTATATTTCCTCCCAGTACAAACATATCAGGTCTTACAACCAGGTTCCAAAGACCTGCATAGCTGCCACAGAAACAACACCTAAAGTGAAATTCAGAGCAACTAGCAGACTTTGTCCTCAGTTAAATTGTTTTCTGAAAGGCAAAGAAGTTTCAAGAAGACTGCTGAAATTTGTCAGCTAGGTTCCTCACAGCTTTAAGTTGTTAGCAGACTTCGTGAAAGGCAACATTTGATAAATGAATTTGAAGGTGCTTCCTCACAACACAAAGGGGGGGGGGAAGCTGAAGAAGTTAGCACCAAGAGTTTAAAAGACTAGCAAAATAGCTTTATGACTTTTCACTCATTCATTAATATAGACTTTCCTCTACATTATCTTCTGCTTGGTTTAGAATGGTCTTGGTCAATAGCAGTTTTTATAGCAGTTTTCTGGCACTTTCTGAAACACAGTTGTATTTCCAGTCAAATAAATGCAATCCAAACACACCATCATATCCTGTTCTTGAGTGTCTGAGCCCTAATTCCTTTCCTGCACCCCAAATGTACCTGTTTGTGGTAGGGTTGCCAAGTCCCCCTGGGGGGGGCAGGGATTCCCCCACTAAAGGGGTGCCCAATCCACGGTCCATATCTGGCCGGCAGGGGGAACCCCACCCCTGAAGTGGCCAGATCAGGCCAATGTGCCTGGCGCAATGATGTAGCCTGGAAGTGACATCATCACATTGGGCACGTCACTGGGTGACACTCTAGCAATTGCCCTGAAAACTCTATGGTACCAGAGTGTCAGCTGGCAACGTGCCCAGCGTGATGATGTCACTTCCGGATTATGTCATCGCAGCATGCACTATGCGAATGTGAGAGGACTCCCATAGAGAGCCCTAGGACCCGCCCCCACTATTACTTTGGTAAGACTTGGCAACCCTAGTTTGTGGCAGCAATAACTAGGATACCTCTATGAGAAGCCTCCATTCTTCTGCCATTTATTAGACACGTTGGCGATCACAGAAATGGGATTTCCCAAGATAAATAATGCTGATGGGTATGTTGGGCACCATGAAAACTGTATCTCTCAGAGTTTCTTCCACCTGTGGGACCGCTGAGTATGCTTATGTACATGAAGACATGGGATATATAATTTTTCAGGGTGGCTGATATCAGACATCCTGAAGAATGACATGAGATCCTTGCTGACCCACAAATTTCAGAAACTTATTTTATTTATTTATTTTTGTTCAATTTATATCCTGCCCTCCCCACCAAGGCAGACTCAGGGCGGCTTACATAAAATACATACATAAAAATACTGTTAAAACATACATAAAACATACACAAAAACAATCAATTATTCATTTTTCTAAAGTGCTGGGTCAATTAAAATGCAAGAGCAAAATTCCTAATTTAGACTGTACCAATATTTCGGTGTTAGTCCTTGGTGACTATTCCTAACTGAATAAGAACTTCTCAGGCAATAGACACACAATATAGATAATGAATTAGACAGATTTATATTCTGAACTAGCTAAATATCCCCAGTGCCATCATTCCCTTTTCAAGCTGGCCCTTTTCTCACCTATTTTCTGTCTGCCTCAAATGGCTTTCAACCAGCCTTGGGCTGTGCAGCACCTATGCTGGTGGAGCTTCCTTTCTTTTGGTGCTTCTGACGGTGTGAGGGGAATGATGTGGAAAGAAACGCCCCTGTGTGAAATAATGTTGATAATAGGTTTGTAAGCATTGTAAACGATCACCACACCTTGGATTTTCTTTCCTATCATCCCTTTCTTGTAGTTGTTTATGTTAGTACCCTTCCCCTTTTTTGTAGATATTTAGAAAATGCAATAAAAAAATCGCCTTCGGGGGGCCAAAAAAAAAAAGATAATGGGTGATTAAATGAATATCAAGTGATAGGATTTTTTTTTTAAAAAAATGTGTTGCTTATTTATAGTTGTAAGCTAATTGATGTATTTGCTCACTTTATATTTATATGATTAGCTACTGAGTGACATGTGATGATGATGCTATGGTTCATCATCTCCTGCCTTTCAATATATTAAACTGGCGATGAGGACGGGATCCCAGGCCTAACCAAATGGGGTGTAATAACAAGGCTTCAAAAAAGTTTTTCTATCTTTTAAATAACAACAATTACAATAATAACAAACACTTTCACTTCGGTTACATAAGTTGAAGATGACAAAAGGTGACAGGAACGGTGGTCTCCGGAATGAAGATTCCGTTTCGACTCTAAAGGAGTCTTCTTCCAACCCAAAGCTATTACATGAGAACTGTGACCATTTAGCTTTTTGACTAACCAAATGGGGGAAATCACTCTCTGCCTGCCCAGACTGAAATCACTAGGGCGCCTAGAGCTTAATCACTATGGGCATGGAATCCAAGGGCCATATCGAACTGTTCGACCCCAAGGTTGGGAACTGGGAGTCATACCTCAATCGTTTTGAATGCTTCCTCATAGCAAACAGTATTGAAGGAGACAATGTCCGCCGTGCCACCTTTTTGAGTACTTGCGGCCAGGCATTGCTTGGGATTTAGTAGCTCTGTCCAAATTGCTGGAGACACCTCTCGGCATCATAAATACATGGCTCAACAATTATTTCATGCCAAAGATGTCTGCTGCCATGCACTGATGTGCCTTTCATCAATGAAACCAGAAAGAGGGCGAGTCTGTCACCGAGTATGTCAGTTCCCAAATCTAAATTCAGTCCTTTTAGATCGGTTACTCTGCAGCCTTAGAGACGACGGTATACGGCGAGCACTTCTGCAAAAAACCCCTCTTAATTATGGATCAGCCCTCAAAGAAGCATTGCGAGTGGAGGCCACCAATCTTTCTCTTTGCGAACAGCGATTGGGTACCCAGAGTCACACATCATGCTGCACCGATGCTGTTCACCACGGCAACACCACTGACTCCTCTGATTTTCGAGACGACCAATCAGAATTGTCTGATGACGGAGACTACAGGACTGGAACCAACCAGAAGCCGCATCGTTCTCAAAAAAGCCTGTGAAGAAGAGTATGTGAGGGCTGTGGCAGCACGCATGCTAGCAGGGACTGTCAGTTTCATAATGCTGTATGTCATTCATGTGGGAAGATAGGCCACATTGCTAAAGTCTGCCACTCGTCACAAGGTTGTGCTACACCAGAAGTATCACATCATCCAGAGAAATCTTCCAGTTCATCTCACCATTCATCTCGTTTCCCATCCTCTTGATCATCCAATTGATGTTTTAAATACAATAATGAAGCAAGCATCTCAGAAGACTACATCAATCATCTGTACATACACCAAGATCTGTACACATGTCCCAAGATCAAAGCTACAGTCTTCACTGAAGGTCGCACTGAAGGTCGCACTTGTCAGATGGTGGTCGATTCCAGTTCCACACTGTCAATCGTCTTGTGGAGCATCTTCCAACAAGTCTGTCCTCATTTCCCTGCACATCATCTTCAGAAGTGCAGTCTGCAACTTTTCGACTTCCAAAGGAACAGAGTTCCTGTCGTCGATATCACCCCCCGGCCAAGTCAAGTTCAAGAAATTCAATGGTTGCCTTAATTTACTCATCATTGAAGATCACTGCATGAGTCTTATTGGTCTGTACTAGTTTGCCACCCTCAGTATTGACATTGTCGATGTCAACCACACCAGTCAGTTGAGCATTGCTGATTTTGTAGAAGAGTTCCCAGATGTCTTCAGCTCTGATCTTGGCTGTTACAAAGGTCCACCTGTCTCCTTCACCTTGAATATTGTCATCCAACCCATACACCTTAAGCAGTGGTAATGCCCCATTGCTCTCAAGCCGTGCATCGATGAGCAAATCGATAAGCTGCTAGCTCAAGGCATCCTAGAGCCCATTCCCAATGCCAAATGGGAGACTCTGATCATCACTCCAATCAAACCAGATGGTTTGATCTGCTTGTGCACAGATTACAAGTGCACCCTCAACAAGGCCCTGCAGCCACATGCATCCCCAGTTCCTGTGGTGAGCCATCTCCTAGCATCCATCTCAGGGGGCCAGGTATTTGCCAAAATTGACTTAGCCTAGGCATACCAGCAACTGCCTGTCAATGCAGCCATGGCCGAGATGCAGACAATCGTGACACATTGTGGTGCCTTCAAAGTGAACTGTTTGCAGTTCAGGGTAAGCGTCGCCCCCGGAATTTTCCAGGAATTGATGGAGTGTCTTTTGAGAGACTTACCAGGTGTCATCCCCTATTTTAACGATGTGTTGATCACAGGGGCCTGAGAACTAGAACTGACTGCTCATGTGCGAGAAGTGCTTTGCCATCTGCAAGAGGTCGGCCTGCGAGTAAAAAAAGAGAAGAGCGAGTTCTTCATCCCCACTGTCCAATTTTTGGGTTTTCTCCTGGACAAAGATGGGATCCATCCTGCTTCAGAGAAGGTTGCTGTGATCCTTAAGGCACCCCCACCAAAATCAAAGAAAGAGCTGCAGTCCTTTGTAGGATTCCTTAACTTCTATCACTCATTCCTGCCAAACAAAGCAGCTATTGCTGAGCCTCTCTGTCAGCTCTTGGACAAAACACCGCCGTGGGTTTGGGGTTGCAAGGAGTAGGCAGGTTCCAAGCCATCAACACTCTCCTAGTCTCTGACAGAGTCCTCATACACTATGATGAGAAGAAACCCCTCATATTGGCCTGTGACACATCACCCTATGGGATCAGGGCAGTCCTCAGACACAGGTTGCCGTCTGGCCAAGAGGCCCCCATAGCATTCTATTCCAGGACTTTATCTGCAGCAGAAAGAAATTATGCTCAAATAGACCAGGAGGCACTGATGATCATTGCAGCAGTGAAGAAGTGTCACGATTTCATCTATGGTCATGAGTTCAAGATTGTCACCAACCACAAACCACTGCTCGGCATGTTCACAAAAGATCACCAAACACCCCAGATTTTATTTCCCCAGATGATGTGTTGGGCCATCCTCCTCTCCACCTATGACTTTGACCTCGTCCACAGACCCGGAAAAGCCATCAGGCATGCTGATGCCCTCAGCCGCCTGCCGCTGCCTGAACAACCCGGACCCCAGATCCAGGAGATGTTCCTCATCAAGGAACTTCCTCAGCCTCTGCTCACCATTGCTGATGTTATGTTCTTCACTGCCCGGCAGGGTTCTCTCTAAGCTGAGTTAATGTGAACTAGTTCACACTTTTTTAGGCTCTGGCTCACAGATTTTTGTCTTCACTCAGGAAGGATGGCTCCAGAGCCAACTAATTTATGCAGTAGCCAAATTGCTCGCTCACAACTTTAATGCCAGCAGCTCACAAAGTAGAATTGTTGCTCACAAGACCCTGCAGCTTAGAGGGAGCATTGCCGCCTGGGACCAAATGCTCAGCCGTGTTTTTAACTTTGTGTGGAAGGAATGGCTGCCCGGGAAGCTCGAGGCTGCGTTCCAGCCGTCCCAGTCTCAATCCACAGAACTGTCAGTAAGCAAAGGTTGCCTCCTGTGGGGAAACCGGTTCGTAGTTCCTTCCCCACTCAGACAGTGGGTGTTAGACAGCCTACATGTGGAGCACCCCGGCATCATGAAAATGAAGGCAATTGCGAGGAGCTATGTTTGGTGGCCAGGACTTGATCAGCAGATTGAGTGATGGGTCTGAATGTGCCAGCCCTGCCAGGAGTCAAGGCCAAAAGTTCCCTCGGTCCCTGTTCACCTGTGGGAGAAGCCGCGAGGTCTTTGATCCCGCATCCATGTTGATTTTGCTGGCCCATTTCAAGACAGAACACTCCTGCTGGTCGTGCATGCATACTCCAAGTGGCTGGAGGTGTTCCCCATCACCTCCATGACTTCTGCCATCGTTGCCTGCTAACTGGACTGCCTGTTCACCACTTTGGCCTGCCAGACCTCGTTGTTTCAGATAACGGAGCTCAATTTACCTCCACTGAGTTCCAGAGTTTCATGGACGAGCGAGGCATCAGGCACGTCATCTAAGCTCCTTTCCATCTGGAGATGAATGGCCAGGCGGAGCGCATGGTGAGGACCATGAAGGACTCACTCCACAGGTTCAGCAGAGGGAACTTCCTTGCCAGCCTCGCAGAATTCCTCCTCCACCAGCATTCTACGCCCCACTCAGCCATGAGGAAGGCCCCAACAGAGCTCTTCATGGGATGCCAGCTGTCCATCCACTCGAGCCACATCCAGCCAGACCTTGCACCAGACACCAGCCACGAACCCCATCGCCTCTGGGAGCAAAAAGTCATTTGTTCCAGGCAATACCATCTATGCCTGGAACTACGGGGAAGGTCCGCACTGGATCCCAGCTATTGTCCTCGGCACTACAGGACCCACCTCCTATGAGGTGCAGGACGATGCAGGGCAGGTCTGCTGCCATTACTTGGCCCAACTCCGATGTTTCTGGCTGGCCAGGAGTGAGTTGTTGCAACACACCCCAGTTCCTTTTTTTTTTGTAATAAACCCTCCTAAAAAGGAGAGAATTTTATTGCTTTTTATAATAAGAAAGAGGTAGGGTATATAGATGGGCTAAGAAAAGGGGGGAGTGAATTTTTCTGTTAAAAAATTAGTTTTAGTTAGTATAAGTACGGTTTTTGGCAACCACCGTGGTTGGAAGATCTTCTTTTCACCTTTCAAGAGTCCAAAATAACTCTGTTAGTAAAGTTAGTAATGTCCCTTGGGGTTAGTTGTTAATCAGCTCCTTTCTGACGTTTCATGAACAGTTATTTCTTAGGTTGTCTTCTTTTTGTATCTCTCAAATTGTAAGATGGGCCCTCTTTGGCCTTCACGTCTCCCGCTCCAGCACCTCCCTCCTCTGGGCCGCTGTCCTCTTCGCTGCTTGATTCTGTCCAAATTGCGAGTGCTGCATCTTCCTCTGTACTGGCGTGTCTCTTCAGAAATTCTTGTGCTTTGAAGACGGAGTCAATCTTCTCTCTTTTATCCTTATATTTAAACACCAGTCCTTCAGGGAAACTCCATCTATAAATGGTCT
This sequence comes from Gekko gecko, assembly GCA_029375565.1. Taxonomy (NCBI): domain Eukaryota; kingdom Metazoa; phylum Chordata; class Lepidosauria; order Squamata; family Gekkonidae; genus Gekko; species Gekko gecko. The sequence continues at coordinate 32,116,254 of JAPDNY010000006.1, forward strand.
GATGTCTTTGTAAAAATGTGGTCAATCCTTTATATGCTTTCCTTTTCATACGGATTTCGTAAGGAACATCTTTCAAGGTTCTGATAGTCTGCTCCCCAATCTTCAAGGGTACCGCTGAGACTGCACGTAAAATTTGATCTCTGGTATGCTGCTTAGTAAACTTGACAACCACTTCTGCTGGCAGATTATTTTTCTTTGTAAAAACGGAGTAGGCTCTATAGGCCGTATCCATCTCTTCTTTTAATTCTCGCGTTTCTCTGCCAGTTAAGGGTGCCAAGGCATTCACCAGTATAGATCTGAGATCCTCTTTCTCTTCTTCTTTAATGCCCTGAAAGCGGAGAGTCAGGTTGGATTTCTCCATCTGCAACATTAAAATTCTTTTTTCTTGCGTATCCTGATGCTTTTCTAATTTGTTGACCCTTTTCTTTATTTTCCTGGTGTCTTCCGTCGAGACCAGACACTTCTGTGCGATCTCCTCCATCTTCTTTGCTGTTTCTGTTAGCTGTTTTTGTTGACTGTTGAGAACACCTTCCATGTTACTCAAAGTTTCGCTGATTTTCTGCATTTGATCCAGCAGAGGGCGCAGTGGCTCACTTTTCTGTTGATTGACAGCAGGCTCTGGGGGGATTGCCCAAACCGGAAGTCCCTCCTCCCTTCTTTTCCGGCTTCTGTGGGACCTTTTTCAACGCCGACATTTCCTTTGTTTGTTTACTTTATCAAAGTTCGTGCCACGTCCCTCAGGAGACCAGCTAGCTCTTAATCTTCAATGAGACCCCAAAGGTGCTTTCACCAACACTTTTTTCCCTTTGCCCCCTTCGCTTTTCCTTTATAAGTCCCGTTTCTCAAAGGGGGTGGGGATTCCTCCCTCCTCCCATCTGCTTATGCGCTTACGGGGGGTTCGCGTTTTCGCTTCAAAATAGACCTCCAACTCACGATTCGATGCCAGTTCTTCTTTTTATTTTAAATCATGTCGCTTATCTTCACTCCTGGAAGTCGGTGGCGTTGCTAAGTCCCATACGGGCACAACGCAGCGGGGCCAATTGGGGCGGGGAGAAAGCCTCAATTTCCCGGCTGTCTGCCGGCAAAGAGCCTACTCCCCAAGCGCCCCCGGTTCGGAGCCTTTGCCTAAGGCTCACTAGGGTCTTTCGCATGTGTGAAGACCCCCCCAACCGCGTGTGGGCTAACCATCTCCGGGAGAGTCCCGAGAGGTGGCCGCCATTCGCTCCGCCGAAACCGAAAACTGCAACACACCCCGGTTCCTGATGAGTGTTTGCAATGCCCCCCAGTTCCTGTTCTGTGCCCAAGAGATCTCCCATCCCAGTGCACTGTTGGCTCTCGAGAGATGCGTCCCCCCAAGGACCTGCAAATGCCACCTCCAGCCTGGGAGAAACTGCATCCCATAGAACTGTCCAAGACTGTTCATCTTCCCTCACCTATTGTGCCACCTCTTCACAGAGAACTGTCTTCTGCTTGGGGTGCTGTGATGTCTAGCCCACTGGTTGAGCCGGCACCATGCCAATTGGACTCTGAATCAGTTCAGGACCTTGCCGGAGCTGATGAGCCTCTGGGTCACTTGGACGATGACCATTCCCAGGACAACCCCCAGATCAGTCATTCTCCGAGAGGTACGCCACTGCTGTGACAGTCCAGCCGAACGAGGCGTGCCCCCACATACCTAAAAGACTATTTTGTTTAAACCAAGGGGGGGGGGAGTGTTATATTCTGGGTTTATTCTTTGTTGTGTGAGATGTGGATTGCCCTCTGGTATCCTAGTTCCATCATTATGATTGGCTGTCTAATAAAGACCTTCTATTGGTCCTGAAGTCACCCAGAAGTAACCTATCAGTGAGCTCCACTTAGGTCCAGTCAGACCTCTCATTTATTGTTACATTGGATATAGTTCAGTTGTGGAATGGTATAAGTTCAGGTGCTGCTTTTACCAGAGCAGATCATGTTATGAATAAAAGCCTTGTTATGGTTCATCGTCTCCTGCGTTTCAATATATTAAAGGTCCTGGGGGATAAAGTTGGACTCTTAGCAGACTGTATGAAAATGCACACTTGTGAAGCACTGCTGATTGCCCTCTACTGCTGATTACACTTGTTTGAATACATGAAAAGTACCTTGATGAATAGGTGCAGACTATTTGTGAGTTGCTGAACTGATTGATAAATATGGACTCTGTGTTTACAACTGGTGAACAGAATGTGGTCTGGACCAGCAGGTATATAAGCATCCCTGGTTGCCATTAACAAAGTCCTTGCCTTATGATCCTGATCTACATAGGACATATAACATTGTTGTCTTCCTCTGCATTCTGATCTAGTTGCAAGCCATGCTACCTGCCTTCAGGAAGACATATAACTAATGTATTAACACTGCATGTGAATGGACAGACCAAAGGGAATGCATCTGTTATTCCATGTCTATGGATGGATGGTGCTGGCAAGTGGACTTCTTTCTAGCAAGGAACAACTCTTCTTTCCACAAAACGGAGTGACTCCACATTGTGAGCTGCTATATGGCTGATGTCTGGAGCCTTCCTCATGCTGAAGCAGTTTTTTGTCACAACTATGCCAGTCATAGAACATAGAGCTGCCAGTTTCCCAGTGTGACCCTACTGTTGGTTTGCCACTACTGCTTCTTTGGCTAGAGGGAGAAAAATAATAAAAAAAAGTTGCCACCAGGCAACAACATGATGTCACTTCCATCATGGAAAACCTGCAGGTGATGTCAGTCCATTCCAGGATCACTGGAAACCCTAGCCACTTTCGTAGAACACCTAAAGCAGCCCTTCACTTTGCTAGGGAAGCCATACTCTCTTAATATTGTTGCCACCAGTCATAAGAAGCTCTGTCTTGTGTTTACCTCCCCACAGCTCTTCATTATGTCTGTATTCGAGAGCTGTGTTTTACAATGCCTGCCTTGTCTCAGCTAGTGAGACAGAGAAGCCTGGCGAAATGCCCCCTGAGATGGCACTTAAGGCTGTCATTGTCAAGCCTACTGTATTACTGAAAATTAGTTGCTGTCAGCAATGATTTCTGTGTGTGAGGCTTATTTTATCTTTTGCGCAGTTCTTAGAATTTAACAGACATATATGGCTGTCCAGGACCCTTTCCTAGTCTGCTGACGTTCTAATATCCTGACAACTGTTACTTCTTTCTGTTCTTTCTTCTCATTAAGTTTGCGTGCTGCATCCTCGGAAGTATCTATGCCAAAAAGAATAAAGCTAACAAGATTTAAGGGCTATAGAACCTACTTAAAATACTTTAAGAAGTTTCCCCTCTTATTAAGAATATTTTCATCCATCACCTCCGTCACCCTTGGCATTGCATCATTTGGTTTTGGTAGACGGCAGTTTGTTTATCTAGATTATTGATGCCTCACTTTTCTGTCATACAAATGGCACACCAGATGGCTCACAAGCTGATTTTAAAAATCTAGACACTGTAAAACATCAGCCAGCAGCAGAATAATAGTAACTATTAAGAAAGCAAGCACAGTATTAAAAAGCAGCAGAGATAAAAAGATAAAAATAGGCAGGTAATCAGTAGCCAGCAATAGAATCTATGGAATAAAACAACTTCAGGTAGAAAGCCATCAGATTCCCTGTAGAGTAAAATTGTTCTGACAATCCAAAAGGGAAGGAACGGATGCACCTCCTCAGGCAGGCAACCTCATAGTCTGGGGGCCACAGCTGAAAATGTCCTGCCTACCTGCCAAACTCAGATGTATTCATGCAGACACACAGAACAAGGCTCCAGTAGCTGATCTTAGGTCATGAGCAGGCTCATATATACAGGTTGTCCTTCAAACAGTGATCATAACCTTGAGGTTGTTCTCAAGACAAAGAAATGAGGTGTCTGAAGCAGGAAATGTTGTAATAGTGACTTCAGCTACCTTCACATTAACTGGGTAACTGTGTGCTCAAGTCATATTGTATAGATGAGGTTTCTGGACATTGTAAATGACTGCATTGGAGCAGTTCATCATGGAGACAACAAGAGGAGTAGAGACCCTAGACTTGGTTCTGAATAGAACTAAAAAAAACAGCTCCCTGGGAACAGACTGACAGAAATTCAGATGAGAATTTCAGTATATCTCTCACTAATGTATGGAAATGCTATAATGGAGTACGTTACATAACATAGACCTTTATTGGCATAACACTTCAACAGTAGGGAGAATGGAGTAGTAATTTAAAATATTAAAAGAGCCAATGAGGGTTGCCAGGCGTGGTGGGATGGCTGTGGGTGGGGATGTAGGTAGTAACATAGGTAGCTCTAGGAATTGCCAGAAAATTGATGGAAAAACTGTAGAATTTCTAGCAATTCCTAGAACTACACCTGAAGTGAAATTAGATAGCTCCAGAAATTGCAGTTCCTAGAGAGATCCTTTGTCACTTCTGGGTTTTTTATCAGAAGTGATGTGATGCAGCAGCCAGCAATCAGTATTTTTTTAAAAAATTCCCCCACCCCATATACACACAGTGCTCAGAGTGGCAGCAGGCAACAGCACTGGGGCAGGGGAGAGGATAACCCACAATTAGTGGGTCCTTGGCGGACCTGGGCAGTGGAGTTCTGTGGGAAGTGTATTTCCTAGTGCTGAGAAAGCCCTGCTTCCTGCATACGCACAAACTTTCCTGGGAGAACAAGGAAGAGGGACATGCAGTAAAGGGTCCCTAAAGTATGATAGGCCCAAGCCTCAGTTTAATTAGAATTACTCTAACTCATTGATCTTCCTTAAGAAAACAAAAAGCGGGGTGGGGGGGGGAGCAAAATAAAACTTCTTGATTCAAAAAGTGCTCCAGGAGTGGAGGTTTCTACTACCATAGATCTCAGCGGAACAAGAACCATAGAATGAAGTACATTTATTTTAATTTGCTATCTCCACTGCAAAGTTATCAATTAAGGCAAGTGACAGAGTAAAAGGACCTGTGGTTGAAAGGCTGCTCTGGAGAGCAAAAGTCTCTCCAGTGGTATACTGACTGTTAAATAAATGATGCACTTAAAAGTTAACCTTTCTTTTAAATGGAAAGAATAGTTTCTAGACAGTACTCTTTGATTTATTTATGGCTTCCTGAAGCCCCTAATGTCATCTTACCTCACGAAAGGCTGCTAAGGTAATGCGTCTAATGGCACCATTGCTTTTATTAGCGACACTGTGAAGGTAAGAAGCATCCTTGTGTTTCAGTGCTTAAAAGTCAGCTGTTTCTAGAGTTGCTGCTTCAAATTCAACTGAAACAAAAGTTTAAGGAAACTGAGAGGAATCATCAGGAAAAATTCTGTTTGACAATTCACAAGATCTTTTTGGGGTTTTGTTTGTTTACTCCTTGAATTGTCTAAAAAAAGAGCAAGACAAACAATAACCTACAAACATTAAATGGAATTATGTTTGGGGTTTTTTTGGAAATGAGGGGTTATGATGCAGTTTCAATATCCATAAATATGTCACACATCTCATTCACACATTCTGAATATGGCATCTCCATGCAAACATGTGTGTTTTGTAACATGTTTTGTAATGTAATGTACCATATTTCTCCTCTTGAAGACTGAAAAGATAAGAGATTAATTTCAGGAACCACAGCTTGTTCAAGGAATTTTGTAACCCATAGTGCTACATATTGCCTCCTCCCATGCCACCACTTGGCATGTGCTTGGTCCAGGAGGGACCAGCAAGTCCATAAGGTGGTACCTATCACCTTCTGCATCACTGATGGCTGGGACTCAGCCAATACTCTGTGTGTATTGGTACTAGAGATGAGAATGAACTTGGAAAATGTGGTTCATGTCAGTTCATGGTTTATGGCTGAACTATGAACCAAACTATGAACTGAACCAAACCAGGAGGATTGTTTGTGAACCAAACCAGTACATGGTTCATGGCCCCACAAACCCTGTTGATAGGGACTGCAATCCCTTTAAATGGGGTTTGTGGAAAGCCTGAAATTTTTAAAGGTACTTTAAACTTTAAAGGGACTGCACAAGATAACCCAAAAACCAGCTGAGCAGCAGGGAGCTTCTGTTTGCCAACCACTCCTGTTAGTGACCACCTCTGCTCTCTGCTGTGAAAGTGTGGGCAGGGCCAGCCCGAGGGTTTTTTGCTTGTGGCGCCCCCCCAAGGCTAGCATGTGGCTCCCCCCAGGCAAGGCTGCCTTGTGGTGCCCTCCCTCACCGCAGGTCTATATTTCTCCAATCTACATTGCCATGCTTTTCAAGAGCCTGAACATGTGCAAAGCACACTTCTTCAGATACAGTGAAACAGAATTTCCTTAACCGTTATATATAGGAAGTGGGGATGAGTTGCCAGGAAGGGCCAATTAGAGTGGAATGGAAATTACCAGTCCATACATACAGATAGAGGGTGAGCAGTAAATTATCTTACAGCATAATGAAGATCTTAAACAGATACAAGGATCAAACAAGAATAATAAGCTTAGTTACCATTTGTTTGGGTTCAATTCTGGGGGGAAAACAGTGAAGGAAATAAATGTCAGAATTGGAAATTGATGTATCCTTAATTGTGGAATGCTGAAAGTAATAAATTCAGTTCCTGCCATTGTATTATAGACATGTTATCCTTACTGTTCTTACATTTTTAAAAACTAAACTTCTAAGTACCAGAGTATAAAACTGCCCAGTGATCTAAGATGCCCTGAAATCCCTGCTTCCAGATTTTCTGTACGGGTCTGGCCTTAACTGAGTCTTAGAGAGCAACTCTGTACATGCCCAGAGACAACAGTAGCAAAAAAATTACTTCGACTGTTCCAGAGCTAAACTCTAGCAGTGGTGATGCGATTGGAGTTTAACGCTGTGACAAAAGCTACAAAGGGGACAAGACAAAAGGCGGCGGTGGGGGAGTAATTGACAAGATTGAGAGGCATCCTGGGCAGGAGAAGGCAAAAGAAAGGCTTGCAAATGTGGAAAAAGGCATTGACCACAGTCCAGATGAGCATTTAAATGCAGAGCGGCAGGGAAGAGCACAGCTTTTCTGCTCCCTGCACCGGTGACTGACTAAGGTGACTGAAGTCCGCCTGGGCTTATATAGCGCTGCAGGCAGCAGAGAATTCCTTCTACCGTAAGAGTCACTGGTCTCTGGGAAAGAGGGGGCAGTGCTGCTGGCTGGCTCAAGGGATGGGCGGCGAATCCCCTCCCCCCACCCGGCAACAAAAGCTCATCAGCAGCACTTACCTTCCCTGTGGGCTGGCTAGAGGCTGGCAGGGGTGGGCTGCTGCGACTGCGAGGGAAGGGAATCAGCAATGGGTGTGCCACGTGTGAGTTGGGGTGGGCGGGAATGCCCTATCTGGTGGTGCCGGTGATGCCTGGTCTGCCTTTCTGAAGTCTTTCCATTTATCTGTGGAGTAGAAGTATTTGCTGCAGTGGATGGGTGCACTCCAGACCCAGATGCAAAGTCGAATAATACACCCCCATCAGTGGGTGTGCTCTGCACCTGTCTATTTCTGCCATAGCTACTGGGTGCCTCAGCCAAGTACCCACATCCATGACACCCTCCCTGCTGCCGTTGGGGGTACTATGAGGAGCCCCATCAGAGGTCTGGGGGTGCCCGCCTTTCCCTAGGTCTTTTGGGTACTGGCTTCACGTGTCGGCTGTGGGAGGGGCTGTAAGTGGATGGGTGCACTCCAGGCCCATGCAGGGTCAAATAATACACCCCTGTCAATGGGTGTGCTTTGCACCTGTCTGTTTCTGCCCTAACTAGTGGGTTCCTTGGCTGAATACCCACATTCATTGCTCCCTGCTGCTGTGGGGGAGGACTTTGGGGAGCCCCCGTTGAAACTCAGGGGATGTCTGCTCCACCTTTCTGTTCCTCCTAACCTGCCTTTTTTAGACTTGAGGGGTGGTCCTGCCAGTTTCACATGTTTTCACTTATCCACAGTGTAGAAGTATTCACCACAGTGGGTGGGTGGGCTCCGAACCCAGGTGCAGAGTGGAATAAAACATCCTCATTGGTGGGTGTGCTCTTCACCTGTTTCCACTCTAGCTGGTGGGTGCCTTGGCTGAGTACTCATGTACATTGCACCATCTCTGCTGACCATGGGGGTACTTTTGGGAACACCCTGTCAAAAGTCTGGGGGTGCCCGCCTTTCCCTAGGTCTTTTGGGTACTGGCTTCACGTGTCAGCTGTGGGAGGGGCTGTAAGTGGACGGGTGCACTCCAGACCCATGCAGAGTCAAATAATACACCCCTGTCAGTAGGTGTGCTTTGCACCTGTCTGTTTCTGCCCTAACTAGTGGGTTCCTTGGCTGAATACCCACATTCATTGCTCCCTGCTGCTGTGGGGGAGGACTTTGGGAGCCCGGTTGAAACTCAGGGGATGTCTGCTCCACCTTTCTGTTCCTCCTAACCTGCCTTTTTTAGACTTGAGGGGTGGTCCTGCCAGTTTCACATGTTTCCATTTATCCACAGTGTAGAAGTATTCACCACAGTGGATGGGTGGGCTCCGAACCCAGGTGCAGAGTGGAATAAACATCCTCATTGGTGGGTGTGCTCTTCACCTGTTTCCACTCTAGCTGGTGGGTGCCTTGGCTGAGTACTCATGTATATTGCACCTTCTCTGCTGACCATGGGGATACTTTTGGGAAACCCTGTCAAAAGTCTGGGGGTGCCCGCCTTTCCCTAGGTCTTTTGGGTACTGGCTTCACGTGTCGGCTGTGGGAGGGGCTGTAAGTGGACGGGTGCACTCCAGACCCATGCAGAGTCAAATAATACACCCCTGTCAGTGGGTGTGCTTTGCACCTGTCTGTTTCTGCCCTAACTAGTGGGTTCCTTGGCTGAATACCCACATTCATTGCTCCCTGCTGCTGTGGGGGAGGACTTTGGGGAGCCCCTGTTGAAATTCAGGGGATGTCTGCTCCGCCTTTCTGTTCCTCCTAACCTGCCTTTTTTAGACTTAAGGGGTGGTCCTGCCAGTTTCACATGTTTTCACTTATCCACAGTGTAGAAGTATTTGCTGCAGTGGATGGGTGGACTCCAGACCCAGATGCAAAGTCGAATAATACACCCTCATCAGTGGGTGTGCTCTGCACCTGTCTATTTCTGCTCATAGCTACTGGGTGCCTCGGCTGAGTACCCACATCCATTGACACCCTCCCTGCTGCCGTTGGGGGTACTATTGAGGAGCCTCTATCAGAGGTCTGGGGGTGCCCGCCTTTCCCTAGGTCTTTTGGGTACTGGCTTCACGTGTCGGCTGTGGGAGGGGCTGTAAGTGGATGGGTGCACTCCAGGCCCATGCAGGGTCAAATAATACACCCCTGTCAGTGGGTGTGCTTTGCACCTGTCTGTTTCTGCCCTAACTAGTGGGTTCCTTGGCTGAATACCCACATTCATTGCTCCCTGCTGCTGTGGGGGAGGACTTTGGGGAGCCCCCGTTGAAATTCAGGGGATGTCTGCTCCGCCTTTCTGTTCCTCCTAACCTGCCTTTTTTAGACTTAAGGGGTGGTCCTGCCAGTTTCACATGTTTTCACTTATCCACAGTGTAGAAGTATTCACCACAGTGGGTGGGTGGGCTCCGAACCCAGGTGCAGAGTGGAATAAAACATCCTCATTGGTGGGTGTGCTCTTCACCTGTTTCCACTCTAGCTGGTGGGTGCCTTGGCTGAGTACTCATGTACATTGCACCATCTCTGCTGCCATGGGGGTACTTTTGGGAACCCCTGTCAAAAGTCTGGGGGTGCCTGCCTTTCCATCTGCATGTTCCAGGCCTTGGTGGGGTGTTCACTCTTTAAGGTTTGGGTGTCAGAGGTGGACTCAGGACTTTTGAGCCACCACGTCTCAGGGATTTGACACACCAGTCTTCATCTTTTATTAATACTCAGAGACCAATGGGTCATAAACAAACAGGGGAAAATATATTAATATGCAGATAATATGAGTTGACCCACCATGTCTACTTCCTTGTCAGGACTTTGACCCACCACACCTGCTTCCATCTCAGGGTTCTGAGCCACCATGTCTATTTCCTTCTCAGGGCTTACAGCCTCCACCTCAACATATGTTTGTGTTTGGGTGTCAGGGGTGGACTTAGGACTGGAACCACCACATCTACATACTTTGGGGCTTGGGTGTCGAAGTGTACAGAGCCACCATGTCAACTTGCTTCTCAGGGCTTTCAAGCCACCATGTTGATATGTTTTATCTGATTTTAGGACTGTTTAAATTTATGTGTATGTTTTATTCTGTTTGTAGGCCGCCCTGATCTGGCCTTGGCTGGGAGGGCGGGATATAAATCTGAATGAATGAATGAATGAATGAATGAATGAATGAGAAAGAAAGAAAGAAAGAAAGAAAGAAAGAAAGAAAGAAAGAAAGAAAGAAAGAAAGAAAGAAATCAAACTTTTATTATTTAGTTAATCTTTCTTTATAATTCAACTTCTAATGGCTTTACTAGCGCACTGGAACTCACACCATCTTGTACATATGTAGAATGTTGACTGTTATTCTTGTAATCTTGTACTTAAGGCCTTTTTTTATATCCTATTAGACATGTCTCAAGTTTATTGTTAAAAGCTTTAACTAACGCCCAGCTTCTCCTTCTGATGTTAACATTTATGTATTTTAATAAATAAAATAAAATCTTTGTTTCAAAAAGAAAGAAAGAAAGAAAGAAAGAAAGAAAGAAAGAAAGAAAGAAAGAAAGAAAGAAAGAAAGAAAGAAAGAAAGAAAGAAAGAAAGAAAGAAAGAAAGAAAGAAAGAAAGAAAGAAAGAAAGAAAGAAAGAAAGAAAGAAAGAAAGACTACTCCCTTCTCAGGGCTTTTGACCCACCACATCTCCCTTCTCAGGGCTTTGAGCCACCATGTCTACTTCCTTTTCAGGACTTGGAGCCACTGCGTCTACATACGTCTCAATGCTTGGAGCTACCATGTCTACACATGTCATTGCACAATGGTTTGGGTTTGGGCCTCAGGTGGTCTTAGAGCACATTTGCCCTGGTTTTTCTGGGTTGGCAAAATGCCCTCCCCTTCAGTTTCTACTGGAGAGATTCTTGGGGACTTTGATTCTGTTTCTGTTCCATGGGGCTTCTGCCCTTGCTTTTTTGTTGTTGTTGTTTTCTTCCATTGGAAACAATGTAGTATAGGGGCACCTTCTTTGGGTGTGTAACTCAGACCCTGTAACTCTAATCCTTACCAAACTTGGACAGAAGGTAGAGGAGAGTCAGCTGAAGGGGTGCTATGTGTTTGGTGTCTCTCACATACCAGGGGGCTGTTCTATCATATCACAAAATTCCTAAAACTGGTCAGTTTATACAAATGTGCTTTTTGTCCATGATGGCCCATGGGCATGCCACAAACTGAACCACATTTTCCCAGTTCATGCCTATCCCTATTGAGAGATTCCCTAATAAGTTCTACCCTTAAACATTTTATTGCAAGACCAATAAATCATTTCCCCCTCTACATCTAGGAATGAATTTAATAGCCAATCTTAGACATTATGTGGGAGATCTGAAACTATCTCCTGACTGTATCTCCTGACTTTTTCCAGATCAAAACAGCAGCCTGGGAAGGGACAAATTGCATCAGTAATTCAGTTTGAGAGAAAGGGTTTAATACCCCTGGTGCTCCTCAAAAGAATCTGATAACTCCCCAGGATGCATTTCAAATCTTAGAAGATAAAATTTCAAAATATATCAGGATTTCCCCTCCTAATAATAGCTATCTCACATAATATCTAGTTTGTGTGTATCAGCTTACTACAATCATCTTAAAATTAATTAACAAGCCTGAAAATGTACAATTAAAAACCAAAAACCCTAAGTTTGAATTTGTAAAGCAAATGAAACCTCTTGCAATTCAACATGTTGAATGTTGGGTGGCTTGGCCAGAAAATGGGTATAATGTCATTTCAGTTCTAGATTTTTTGTTTTGTTTTGTTTTTGTTGTCATTCTTCATTCCATTGGTTTGACATAAGTATATGGGGGAAACTTCAACTTTTCCGGACCAAGCAGAATATGAAGTACTTGATGTTCACCTCTCATGGATAATAATTCTGAGCTCACAGTGTAATCTTATGCAGAGTCACTCCAGTTTAAGCCAATTGATTACAGTGGGTATAGATTAGAATAACTTTGCAGAGGTTTACACTGTTATTCTCTTGATGAATCTCACCAGTGTACAAATACAAACACTTCTGGAGAAAATTCAGCTTAATTAACTTCATCAGCTTTATTGAAAACTGTCCTTTCCGCTTCCTTTACCTTGTCTCAATATTGGTTAAAGTAAGTGAAAATCACTCCAGGTTAATGATAGTCAATGTTGAGATTTGAAAGTATCTACTGTGAGAAGACTTGGGCAATGAAATTGGTGCATTTAAATGAAGCATGTCACACATTGCTTTTCACTATTTCAAGGAAAAAAAGATAAAGTATTTGTGATTTTTGTTGATGCATGGTGGGAGGGGAGAATCAAAAGAAAGAATAAAGTACAAGCAGGAAGGGTCGTAGGCCTTTTCTGTTATGATGCCTTGGTAATATAATGATGCATATGCCTGTCATTCTTGTAACTTTTTTCCCCAGTTCATGAACAGGAAAAGAAATGCACAAAATTGTTTTCTGTCTAAACTCCATGCCACCTTATAGGCTTTGAAATGAAAAAAAAAATCTGATTGAAACTACCAGGAGAAGTTAGCAAGATGGCATGTAATTACCAGATAAGAAGGAAACTAAAACTAAAAACAACACAAACATTTGAAACTGATAACATATTTTGACTGATTGCTCTTGCCTTGAGTGCAGGGAAATATTTAGTGGAATCACTACTACTGCCAGAAATGTTGGAAGGATGTACATTGGTGCAATTGAAATGCTCTGTAAAAGTACAAGTCCGTTAATTTTGATGAGTGATGCTTAAAATGTCAGCAGTTAACATGTCATTAAATTACTGGCTATCCATCCATCCCAGAAGTTGTCAATAACTAAGCACTGAATAAAATGAATGGTAAAATATGGCACGTAAATCCAGGTGTGCCTTCATTCCATTGATTTATACATAAGGCAGATTTCAAATTTCTCATTCCTGCTGTTTCAGCCCAGAAATCCTAATTTCAGTTTTGCTTATCTCTTGTGTGGAACAAGCATTTACTTTCACACTATTTTCTGTGTTCTTGCACTGATTTCCCTCCTGAAAGACATATTTGATGCATTAATAAATCAGCATATAGATTAGAACAAGAGGCGGGACCCGCAGAAGCTGGAGATGTGGCAGCAGGTGAGCCCAGCCTTCTCCCTCTTCCCCTCCCTCCCAGTGGCAGTGGCAAGGCTGGCCCACCAAGGTTTCTCCTTCCCCCCTCCCTCCCCAGAAGTGGCAGCAGTGGTGAGGCTGGCCCGCCAAGGTTTCTCCTTCCTCCATCCCCAGCAGCGGTGGGGGTGAGGCCAGCCCACCCGCCAAGCTTTCTCCCTGACCCCCTTGCCAGCAGCGGTGGTGAGGCTGGACCACCAAGCTTTCTCCCTCTCGCCTCTCTCCACAGTGGTAGTGGTGGTGGCGGCAGCGAGGGCAGCCCTCCAGCCTTCTCCCACCCCCCGTCCCCTGTGGTGGTGGTGGCAGCGGCAGTGAAGACTTCTCAGAGCATTCCCTGCACATGCGCAGGGAATGCTCCTTCACTTTGGAGGGGATTTAAGTATCCCCCTATAGTTTTTTTTTTTTACAGTTTTTAGATTTTTCTGCACATCTGAGGATTTAGATATCCGCACGTGGGGGGCTCCTTGGCTATTAGATATATAGATGTATATATATTAATAACTGTTGAACAGTGTATGCATAATTAACATATTGTGCACAAAACTGTGTACAAAAGCTGTACAACTTGTGTACAAAAGCTGCACAACTTGTTTACACAATACAAAACAAATCCAAAGCATCAATAGTGAAAGGCAGGGAACCAAAACCATCGACAAAAATGTAAATGGGTATGACAAAATAAGGAACATTCATTCACCTATCACTCATTCTAATGGTAAAGTGGGAAAGCAGCAAAACTGGGACATCCACAGTCAAAGTATGGCCACTGTGGGGACATCCAAGCTCTGCAGAAAAATATGTCTGCCCCAAATCTTAAAAAGTGGTATGACTAGGGGTGTACAGTAGAAAATTACCAAGCCAAACATATACACAGAAATCACTGCTAATACACATCCAGGACTGATGGCATAACACCCCACACCCAAAATAAGCTTCTTTTTAAAAAAATGTTTCAGTGCTTACTAGAAATGTGGCATGTGCTTGTGTTTTTCTTTGATTCCACTGATCTCCCAAGCAATAGCATTTCTCCCTTCCAATTGGATCCTTGCAAGGGAGCAACACAGAGTGCTCTCAGCCAATCACCTTTGGAGACAAGCTGCAGATATCTGCCATTCTCCTTCACTCCCCCATTCTCTCTCTGAAAGTAGAATGCCTGGAAGAGCCTTGTTCAGGGACCTGTAGAATTGTACATCTTAGTCCAATTTGCTTGAAACTTGGTTGGTCTTTAGTGGACTGGTAGCACTTGTGCCCCTGCAATTTTGGTATCATTTCGTTGACAAACAGCCACTCTATTGCCCCCCAGCCTGCAAAAAAGTCTCACATACGGAATAAGGTAAAAGCTGCTGTTCTCCTTCTTCACTTTTTGAAACAAACCACAAGAAAGCATGGGAAACACAGAGTTTTCAACAGGAAAAGTTGGGTTGTTGTTTTTTGTCAGTCACTGGCTGAGTACAGACTGGCAGTTTGCTCCGGTAGCCAGTCGTAGCAAAAAAAAACCCCGGATTAAACTATACCGGGTTTTCCCGTTCACACTGCGGGGGCCTCTGCTGGAAGATACGGGATGGAGGCGCGCGGGAGCGTTCAGAATGCTGCGCCAGAGGCGTGCTATATTCGCTGTTTCCCCATTAATTCGGCTGTGGGTGTATGGGTGTATGTGCGCATGAGCGCTCATGCGCATAAGTGCATTTTGCCAATTTATTTTTTTTTTGCCCTGCAACGCCAGCACCGCATTGGGCAGTGGAGTGGAGCACAGCCAATCACACCTCTGCTGCCTCCTGCACGTTCAGACTCCCCGGAAGCGGGAAAACGCGCAACACATGCGGTCTTTTGGATTTGCTACAGCTTTTATCAGGTATTTTTTTAATCCAGCAGTGAAGCGCAACAGCATGGGTTGGCTACAGCACGGGTGGGGGACGCCAGGCAGATGTGCCTGTGTGAACAGCCCATTTACTCCGGGATTGAATCGTCGTTGGCCCAGGGTCCCTACCGGGGCAAATTGCCAGTCTGAACTCAGCCACTGTAAGAGCAGGAAAATGAAATGAATGCTGGCAGGGTGTTTATTTTTAATGTTGATGCCTGGCACTATTCTCCCCACCTATAAGAAATCAGTGGAGAGAACTGCACCTATACCCAGAGGCATCAATTATGGGTGTCTGTAAAATCAAGGCCATTGGTCCAATTCACATGAAACCCGGGGGGGATCTTTTGATTAGAAGGAGGGTTATGTTATGTGCAGATTTGGTGTCATAAACAGCTGCCCCAGACCCACCAATATGTTTCCCATTGAAGATGATGGTCCCAAAGCACCAGAACTGAAAAACCACATGGATTTGAATCCCAAGCCACACAAACATAAGTAATTATGGGGGGAAATCCCCCTCAAATCCTGGATACAAAAATATATCCAGATGTTTTCTTGATACTCACCCCTAATGATGAGCAACACTAAATGTACTCCAGGAGGTATATTAGGCAGTATAGCTCCCCACCCTAATTTTCTAACTGCCTCCTCTCTGTAATTGTTTAATACAGCAGGTCTACTCACTTTCCCCCCAAAGAACTGAGAGTATCATCATTCCCATAATGCATTCATATGAGAATCCACACAAGGGATTTCCTGTCTGAACACACTTTGTAAACTAACTAACCCTTTCAGCCTCCTTTTTTCTGGTGCTTCACTTTTTCTTTGGTTAGGTGCTCTAAATATGGTGTTCTTAGAGGACTCAGCACACAAACCTTTGAAACAAGAACACAGTTGTGGCCTTTTTTCCTTCACCATCACACAGGGATGGGAGAAATCAGGAGTAAATTGACCTGTTCCTTTCCCCATACAAAATAAATGAGTTGTAAAACTATCCTCAGTAGTTGTCCAGTTATATAAAAAAGTATCCAGCCAAGTGTGTATAAACACAATGATACATATCACCTTAGAGCAAAATGCATTAGGAAATGTTTCTTTGTGCTTGATTCCTTGGATTGTCCTCGCAAAATAATCATCAGCTTCCTCTTTTCTGTCTGTGATTTACCTCAGGGTATCCCAAATTGGAGATTTTTCTGTGTGCCTGTCCAATTATAGAACTCATGGTCATTCAGTCTCCTATTTTTAGAGGGAGCAGAAAGAAAGATGAGAGGAGAAATGCATACTCAGTTCTACATCAAAGGATGTCATTTTGTAGAAAGTTTGTTCTTACAACCATTTCCAGTTCCTGAAATCTGCATACACAGTAAGGTCATTTATGCTACACCCAGAAATTGCTTTCTTGCCTTCATGGGGGGAAAGTGCTAAAGCTCGCACATGTATTTTAAACAGAGATGCTGCTGAAACTTGTTTTCCCTGGGCTTCTTCATTGCTTACCTTCAGTATGAGGATGATGATAACAGCCCATTGTTGTTTTCCGGCTTGGATAGTGGCCAGCCAGATGTTTTGGCAGTATCCATGGTATGAAGGAAGGCAGAGAAAAGAATGGGGAGAAAGAACATTTATAGGTTCACTTTGCCACCTATTGGCTATATGGCCACAGGGTCTGCCATGGCTTCACTAGCCATCTCACCTACCTAGTATCAGGGGCAACAGAGCAGTTGCATCAGCCAAAAAGTGGTGTAGGATTTATTATGGGGATTACAGTGTTTGTTACTTTCTCCCATTGTATTCAGTATATCTATGAGACAACAATGCAATTATCTTTAGCTGTAAAAGGTAAAGGTAAAGGTTTCCCTTCCTCAAAAGCCAGTCAAATCTGATTCTAGGGATTCTAGGGATCTCTGTTTCCAAGCCAAAGAGCCCATGCTGTACAAAGACATTTCCGTGGTCATGTGGCCGGCATGACTAGATGCTGAGGTGCACAGAACACTGTACATCTCGTTAAATAAGGTTCTAGAGGCTGATTTCTCTGTTCCAGACCAGTACTTGGTTGCTGTGGTCAAGTGTCTGAGGAAAAATAAACTGTAACTGAATCCTGAAAAGACTGAGGTGGTGCTGGTTGCTGGTTGCCCTTGAGAGGGTTAAACTCAGGATGCAGCTTTGCTTGACAGGCTTGCTTAAGAGCTTGGGAGTCTTTTGAGATCCCGCTCTGTTATTAGAGAAGCAATTAAATAGAGTAATGAAAAATCCAAAAGATTTCCTCGTACTTGGAGACAATCTAACCATGCCATTCTGATCCATTCTTCAGTATCCTTGAGGCTCAACTATTGTAATGAGCTCTGTATAGGGGCTCCTGTTGAAGACTACTCAGAAAGCAGGTACAAAATGTGGCAGCCTGTTTGCTTTCATGGATCAGCTCCTGGGAGAGTATTATTCCCATTTAGCAATCTGTCCATTGGTTGCCTGTTTGTTTCCAGGTCCAATTCAAGATGCTGGTGCTTACTGCTCAAGCCTTTGGTGCCTGGAACTTACATAAGCAAATGACCATGTCTCTCAGTATAAGCCTGTGCAGCCACTCCATGAGGAACAACAAATGCTTTTTTTAAATTATTTTGTCCCACTCCTGTACTCAAGTGTGATCAGCTGTTGCGTATTCACAGGATATTTCATTATGACCATTGTCTTACGGGATACTTTCATGCAATGGCAGATTAACCATTAACCATTAAGCAGACTAAGCACGTGCTTAGGGCACCAGGGCCAAAGGGGGCACCACAAAGTTGGGAAAAGGGTGAAAAGAAAAGAAAAAAGAATGAAGTTTTTTTTTTAAAAAAAATGATAAAACTAGTGCAAATTAATCATGGTGCACCCTAGAATTATCTTGTATTTTTTGTTGGCGAGGTGCAGTGTCATAGGCTATGTTTAAAAGTAAAATGCATGTGTATTATCTGTATTTCTGTGTGCTAAGTAGGGGTGTGCAATTTTTTAATCAGTATTTTTCAGTTTGGGTCTATTGGACCCGGGGAAAAAATCAGTATTTCCAAAAATTCCCAAATTCCAATACCAGTATGATATTTAGATCTGGGATTTTTCGGGAATCCTGAATTTTGGGGGGGTCCAATAGACCTGAGAAGAAAAATACCAGCTTAAAAAAAACAAAGCAAACCTGATCCTGGGACTGGCTTGGCTTCTCCTACAGGGTGATTTAAACCACACTGCAGGAAAAGCTGGCCCCAGGATCTGCATGCCGTGGGGAGGTCTCTCCCCACTGCACATAGACTTGGCTGGGATTGCTTCTCCTGCAGCATGGTTTAAACCGCACTGCAAGAGAAGCTGGCTCCAGGACCTGCTGTGCCACAGCTAGCAGATTGCTCCCTGCAGCAAAGCAGCTTCTGGAGCTGGCTTCTCATGCAGCCCAATTTAAACTGGACTGCACAAGAAACCAGCCCCAAGCCAAGCTGGAAGGAACAATCTGTTTCCCCCTGGTGCAGCTGTTTCTCAAGCTGTCTTCTAGAGTCCCTCTCGTCTTTAAAGGGACTGCAGTTGAAGCTCAATGAACAGATGAGAGGCAGGAGCAGATTGGTGTTTTTGGATCTACCAGTAATTCCCAAATATATCTGGGATTTTCTCAGGATTTTTTTTGGTTTTCCCAAGAAAACCTGGATACATTTGGGAAGCTGAAATATACCTGGAAAATACCATAAGGCATTTTTGGGGTATATTTTCAGCTCGGGTAGATCTGAATGAACATCCTAGTGCTGAGTGCTTCTCGAATACCTGTTTTAGATGTGGATGTTGTTCTTGTTACTGAACAATGTCAAAACTTCCAACAGAAGGTCTCATCCCAAGATTTCTCCAGTGCCACTCATAGTTTTCAATGTATTTTCCAGTTCAAGCTGAGAGAGGAGGGGTTCACCCAAAATTTATTTCAATTAAACCAACATTCAGTATAGTTCATAGCTATATTTTATTTGCTTCAAGTAGATAGTCGGTCTGGGAAATTCTGGGCTTCTTCTAGAGAACTGGCTGGAAGGGCAGTAGGAGAGGGTGCATTTTTAACCCTGTTCTCATATCTGATGTTCTCTAGGCAGATGATATTTACATCATCTTATACAGAGTGACATGGTGCCTCATTGTGTGGCTTGAAAGGTCATTGAGTGACTTAGAATATTTGCAAAGCTAAAATTTGGAAAACATGTAGTTCAAGAATATTCCCTGCACATCTGAAAAGGGAACATTTTTTACATCTGATAGTCAAATGCAGGACATAGCAATTACCTCAAAAGGACAGAGCAAGCAAAAACAAAGGGACTGTGGGGATTCCATGTGGCCTCTTCATATGTTTGAATCAACCACAGTGGGGGGCTATCAAAAACTGCTAGAAACATGGGTCCTTTTTTGAAAAATACCAGCTGAATTTTCTGGTTTGAATGTAAAATTATTGAAGACTCATTTGGATAGAATCAGACTAATGGTTCACTTAGCCCAGTACTGTGTATCCCAGCTGTACTGAGCTCAGCATGGTTCATTCCCAGCCTTATTTACCAGAGATTTGTTTTTGTTTTAAATCTGGAATTGCCAAGGGATTGAATCTGGGTCCATGCAGCAAAGTGTGCGCTATATTGCTGCAGCTGTACCAGCGATATAATTTTGATGGGAATATGCCTTCTCAGTACAAACACGGCTGTCTAAAAATTGTTTCAGTTTGTTGTCAAAGCACCATGCATAACTCTGGGAGATGAACATTACAGCATCGTAATAATATTGTTTTTACCAGAAGCTGATAGACATTTTCCATTATGTTTAACAATAACTTTAAATGGGAGAAGAGCTCAATTTGAATCTAGTAGCACCTTAGAGACCAACAAGATTTTGGGGAAATAAGCTTTCAAGAGTCAAAGCTCCCTTCATCAGATATAAATAAGAGAACTAAGAAATGCTAAAAAAGGAAATTTAGAAAGACAAGCACATAATATAAGTACTACAATTGCGATTTTAGTCATGTAGTGCAGATGCTCAAAAATGAATAAAGTATATACAAAACAACAGAATCATGGGTTTCATGCCAGTATCTATGTATTCAACTGAACATCTGCACTGAGCATGTGTGCAAGTGTACATGTGTAGACTCTCTCACACCACTGGGGCATTAAAAGACATTCCTGAAAACTATCAAAGGAATACCCAACCAACAGATAGATTAATCAGTGTGCCTTCTGGAGTTAAACACTAAAGATATAAGGACTTTTCTATGAATCTCTGAATTTTTTTACCATGAAATCATCATTAGCATAGCCCCTAGAACAGGCCCCCCCATGACATCTTTTGTTCTGCCATTGAAGTAAAGGGAATAAAAAGGCCAGCTTCAAACTGGCATTTTAGGTTCGATTTCTGTCTCTGAACTGCACTCCACAGCCACTATAACTGACAATGCTCATGCTTCAGGAACAGACAGTCCATTATTTGAATCTCTTCTCACTCTCTTTCTGGTTTGTCTTTGTCTCTTTCCCATGATTTATATTCTGCCCCTCCTTCTTCATCTGCCAGCTCAGTGCATCCCTCTGTAACTTCCTGCCCTCAGCCTCTCATCTTTGGCTTGTTGTCTTCATTGATATCCTTTTTCCTTACATTTATTCCATCTTGTTTGGCTGTTCTTCTCTTCCCACCTTCTGTGGAACTATTTTCCCTCAGGAGAAATCCCTCACAGATCCTACTTTCTGTTATCATGCACTTTCCCTCCCTTTTTACCCACTAGGCCTGCCTCCCCACACTGGAGCATCCTTTGTTTGTCTGGGAACATCACACATGCATACACTCATGAGTATGCTACAGTTTATTTATTTACTTATTATGTTATTTATAGTCCGCCTTCCTCACTGTGACTCAAGGAGGATTACAGAGAGTGAGTCGACAGAATCAACAGGATAGTACTTTTGATAAATACTGCAATAGGCTTAGGATTGTACAAATCTGGAAGCAACCCAAAATTGAAAAATAGAACTGGCTTAGCTTTGGGTGAGACACATATACCTCAGCTGTTATCAGTTCTAAGGCCTCAATAATAGGCACAACTACCAAGGAGTAAGACCCATTGAAGTCAATTGGATTTATTTCAGATAATATGTGGTTAGGCTTGCATTGTAAATTGCCTTTTCTCTTGCTTTTTCTATCCCTCATGTGTAATGAATAAATTGGACCTTGTCATTTAGATCTCTCTCTCTCTCTCTCTCCCCTCAATATTGCTTCAACGATGCACTTTATACATAGACTTAGGATATCAGAGCTAAGATGTTGGGGGAATTCTACATGTAACCTCTGTTTCCCAGATAACATCTCCTTGTTTTCTCTACATGATATCTCTACTGATGACATTGCTAGGGCCAAACCAGATTTGTTGGTGGGAGTTCCATCTGTAGAGCTCCCAGCAATTACCATTTGCACAGGGGCCAAAATCTGATTGGGACTGTGGCACAAGTGGAAACGGACTCAAGGAGTTCCTATTTGCCCCACTGGAGGAACAAATGGTTACTCATATAGTGGATCCATGAGGCCATTTTGGGTCAGAAAAATGACACGGGGTGGGTATGCCATGATCATGACTGGAATCAGGCCTTTGCATTTTGCTAAGGGAATAAAAACCAGCTTGGAGGTTCATTCATTCATAGAAATTCTAGCATGATTTGTGCTCTGGCCCTCAGATCACAGAAACTGGACAGTCAGCCTAGTGTGGTGTTTAGAGTGTCAGTACAAGTCCTCATTCTGCCATGGAAGCTTGCTTGATAACCTTGGACCAGTCACTCTCTCTGTTTGACTAACTGTTCTAGCCACTAGGTGGGAGGCAATACTGGGGCCCAGGTCCTGTGGTGACTTACCAGTCTCATCTAGCATTAGCACAGAGGAGGCTATGGGCTGCCAGGCACATACTCCTGTGCCTGATTGATGCCTCAGCCCTTGCCCTTCAGTTCCTCTGCTCCTGGGGTGCTTCAGAAGACTGTGGTGGGTCTGGTCATGGATGGGTCCAAGCTACTGGCTTGGGGGAGGGGTATTGATGCTGTCTCCCTTCAGAAGGGCCCTAAGACCTTTCTTAGGAGGTATGCTAAGAGGAAGGGTATGCTAAGGTGGGACTTGGATATGGGTGTTCTTCCTCTTCCTTCAAGGAGGACTCATTCTCCCATATTACACTGAGGCGGTACATGACACTAATTAACCTAACAGGATTGTTGTGAGAATGAATGGAAGAAGGCAGAACAATGTCGTAAACTGCTTCAGGCCCCCACTGGGGAGAAGTGAGGCATGATATCTAAATAATTAAATAATTAAGAAACAGAAAGAAAGAAAAAGAAAAGCATCTTCAATTACCAGTACCATCACAAAGTTTTAAGTATAATCTGGTACATGGATAAAGCTCTGTGATGGTACTGGTAATTGAAGATGCTTTTCTTACCAGATTATTATCCCACAACATAACAGAAATATCATATCTCCACAGATACTGAGCGGAGAGTCAGGAATATTGTTCAACAAATGTTATGAACAGGCATAAAAATAGTCATTAAACACTGGCCACTGCTTAAGACCTTTGTATAAACTCTTGTGTTTTGCATACCAAAGCTCCTAATTCCTGAAGATACTGCTGCATTGTCTGGTCAATTTAGGAAGAGATTTTACTGAGGTGCCAGTTGGGGACTGGGGTATACCACTTCAAACTTTAGATGGGACCTCACATGACTGAATATTCTTCCATGTAAAATAATTCTCTTCACGTATATAACAGAGAGAAGGCCTAGCACAGTCTTCCCTCTGACAGGTTTATGTATATGCAGGGGTTTTTAATCAAGGAGCTTTCAAACATGTGACCTCTCACCTCTAATCTGGAGTGGTAGATGTGCTTGGCAGAGTGAGAGGTGGAGACACACTCCAACTGTCTCTGTTGATCAGGAATGGTGCCCATTTTCTGGTCCCTAAGAAATCATATCCCTGTTTGGTCTCATTTTTTGCCTTTTGGATATGCTGTGTTGAAGTGTTTCCTGTGTGAGTTACTAGAGTTGTCATTCTTCAGAGTTCAGCTCCCTCCCAGGGATCTCTAGAAGTTAAATCTTAGAGTGGAGAAGGCATTCATCACAGTTAGTGTCATTGTTTCACATGAACACTAAGGCCCCATGCAGTGCACAGCTTGCCGTTTCTCACACTGAAGCTGTTATGGTGTATTTGGAATTGTGGATAACTTATTGTAGGACAATGGTGTTTTTCTGTTGTAAGTTTGACAAAAGAACAAACAATCTTCTAGTTTTGAGAAGGCAGGCAATTGCAGAATAAGTGGATAAATCATTCAGAAAGCAGAGCAGAATGTTCCGCAATGTGTTACAGCTACAAAGAAGGGCTATGGCAGTAATCCTTAGTAGGAAAACTGGGATGTTACAAACATGTTCCATGCTTTCATTTCTGAACTGTGGGAGAGTATGCAGAGGGGAGGATGGGCTTATCTCCAGTACTTTTCATCCTTGATCATGAATTCTGTTATCACTGGTGGCTGCTTCTTCTTCGTCTTCTTTGTCTTCTTCTTCTTCTTCTTCTTCTTCCTCTTCCTCTTCCTCTTCCTCTTCCTCTTCTTCCTCTTCCTCTTCTAAAAGAAAATCTAAAGAAAATTGGGAGGAGTTCTCCTTAGTCAAAACATCTAGGTTATCCCAAGGGAAGCCAAAATTGTTTGTAGAAGTGATACAGAAAGGAAATGAGAAGTTAAATACGAGAAATACAGATACATAAAACCCCTTTGTTTTATCATTTAATGTACTGACAAGTGATAGAAAAAATAAGATGCATTATTAGAGACGTGTGCAAAGCTTTTGAGCACTGAAAAATGTGGCATGGATGCTAAATATTTTTTTTAATGGAAGAATTATTGAGACTGCATACATGCAGCTATATGAGCACTTAGCCAGTGCTGTATAAAAGGAAAATATTACAAGTGATGTACATGTTTTGTGGTTGAACCTTTAGACATGTAATTTCACCCTAAAAAGCATCTGAGGAAGAGGGGTGATAAACTGTCCATCACCTCTGTTCTGTGTCCCTGAATTGAGCCTTGGACAGTGAAGAATACCTGTATTGTGCCTGTCTTTCTACCCTACCAGGACTTAAAGCTGCTCAGGTGGTCATTTCCCTTTTTTTGAAAATATGCCACCATAGCCACAAATAACATTGGCCTATCCCACTCCCATGGTTGCTTTTAATGGCCAAATTGAACTTCAGTGTTATGTGTAGGTTTGGCCCATTTCCCCAGAGCATTTATCATCTGCAGGTATGCAGAGGTTGTATATTCAAGACAAATCCTGTTTTTAGTAAGTGTAGAAGTATTCTATTTAAGAGCCCATGAGGGCCTGGTTTGGCATACTTTCTCATCAACCTTGGTTGCACCATAAACAATACAAGCCACAAAACGAGGAAAACCAAAACCAAGCATCTCACACTCCGTTTCTGTATTTATTGTGACTCATCCTCTTCTTAAGTACAACTGACATGTCTGAATTATTTAACACTCAACATTACAGATGGTGCTGATTTATTTTAGATGCTGCTAATGTCTTAATACAGATTTAAAGATTCATGATCTCATATTTTATTCAGAATATTTTTGTTGGCATGGGATATTAGACTGAAGCAGCTTCTGGTTCTCCCTTATCAGCACATCTGGTAGATGGAATATTAAAAGAAAGAGTCCAGATGTTTTGAAAATACATAATCATGAAGTTGAGAGACTCCATTGTTGTCTCATCATCCTGAATTCTTTCATTTGGAGATGCAGGGATTATGCAACCACCCTCCAGCACACCAGATCTAAGTCTAAAAACCTTTCACCTCACTCTGCAAAGCTTTTTTCCACATGGCTATTATGTAGTGAGGTTCTTTGCTTTCCGTTCCCCTGTGCTCCAGATGTACATCATACATATAAGTGATGCAGAAAGCTCCCAACTATCCGGTAACTATATACAGTCATAAACTAATAAGATTGGAAGAGAGTTACTAAATTGTCGAAGGCTTTCACGGCCAGACTTCATTAACTGTTGTAGATTTTCCAGGTTGTCTGACTGTGGTCTTATTATATTATGGTAATTATTATATTATGGTAATTATTGTGTTATTATTATATTATGTTATTGTTATATTATGGAAATTATTATATTATGGTAATTACATAAGACCACGGCCAGACAACCCAGAAAATCTACAACAGCTATCAGGAAATTTACTTGATTGAGAAAAGTCTTCCTTTTGCTGTTTATGGGTCAGATATCCATAATTATAGCATTGTTTATCACTCAGCAGCTTGGCCATAGAAACTTCAATTCCCCCTCCATCTTGGGCATATACTTTAGCTAGATGCTCTGCTCTACCTTCTGCAGTTCTCGAGGGTAAATTCAAGAAAATCCGCCGAAACGAGAGGTTATGCTTGTGTGCGTCTGGGGAGATCGAGTCTCAGGAACATGTGTTCCTGAGGTGTCCATTATATAATGAAGCTCGCACAAAACTTATTGACCCTCTCTTGGTTGGCCCCTCAGATCAGGATAAGATAGAGAAATTGTTTTCTAATTTTGACCATACAGCGCTGCATCAGATAGCGAAATTTTGTCTCTTGGTTGTAAAAGCTCATCAGCGTCCAGGCAGCCATTTGGGTTAGGACTGTCCGACTCTAATTTTACTGATCTTTTATTATCGCTATTTTACCCTTTTTAAGATCTAATGTTGACCAACACTACATTGTACCTATGGTTTTACTGATCAAAATGCTTGTATAATTTTATCTTTTATTAACCTTGCCTTATCTTAATAGATTTACCATCTGGATACTTTTTGTCTTTGTAACTTATTTATATGGTAATTATTTGTTGGTAGGGTTATATACTGCTGGCTATGCGCTGTAATAATAAATTCGTTCATTCCTCCTCCATCTCAAAAACCTGACAGGCATCTCTGATGGAATGCACTTTTAAAAGCTTAGAAGTGCTGTTAAACAGATAAAGGAGTGTGAAGGATTAATTCTTCACAGAGCCAGAGATCCTTAAGAGATAGGCTGTTCCAAGAGATCTGATTGGTTAGCATCAGCTGAGCAGAAAAAGACTTCTGAACTGGATGCTGAGGAGGATTGTGTCAGATTTCTGCCTTGACTGGGTTGAGTCTGAGTTC
Source organism: Gekko gecko (assembly GCA_029375565.1). Lineage (NCBI taxonomy): Eukaryota > Metazoa > Chordata > Lepidosauria > Squamata > Gekkonidae > Gekko > Gekko gecko. Next base: position 32,142,550 of record JAPDNY010000006.1, read on the forward strand.
AGTCCTAGCTGAGAAGAGACAAGAACTGACAGTTTCAGAATTTAGCCCTTACTGAGAGCAGTTTTAACAGAGACAGGAGAACTAGGGAAAGTTGGCAAGAATGAGTAGGTAGTTAGATGGAGACTCTCATCCAGGCCAAGGAGAGGGGATTGATCAGAGAGAGAGAGAGAGAGAGAGAGAGAGAAATGAGTAGGTAATTAGATGAAGACTCTCATCCAGGCCAAGGAAAGGATTGATCAGAGAGAGAGAGGAGGAGGAGGAGGAGGAGTTGGTTTTATACCCCACTCTTCATTACCCAAAGGAGTCTTGGAACAGCTTACAATCACCTTCCCTTCCTCTCCCCACAAGAAGAAGAGTTGGATTTATACTCTGACCTTCCCTCAGAGTGGCTTACAATCACCTTCCCTTCCTCTCCCCACAACAGACACCCTGTAAGATAGGTGGGTCTGAGAGAGCTCTGAGAGAACTACTCTTGAGGGACATCTCTGAGAGAACTGTGACTGACCTAAGGTTACCCATCTGGTTTCATGTGGAGGAGTGAGGAATCAAACCCAGTTCTTTCTATTAGTGTCTGCCTCTCGTAACCATTACACCAAACAACAGACACCCTGTGAGGCTGGTGGGGCTGAGAGAGTCCTGAGAGAACTGTGACTGACCCAAAGTCACCCAGCTGGTGAAAGAAGAAAATTCCCTACCCAGTCAGACAGGGAGTTAGCTCTGGAGAGTGCAGAGATCCCTGGTCTGGTGTGGTTAGAAATTGCTTTTAGAGTCCTTAAGAGTCAGTTGGAAACGGAAGATGAGTATTGGTGTTTCAAGATTTTACTGATACGTAACAACTTATATTATTTGACAAACCTGATGAATTTATATTTCCCCCCAGCCCCTTTTCACTTCTGTATCCCACCTTTTTTCTGAGAAAATAATAATAAAAAATCATAAAGGTACAGCTATTATGTTGAAAAACATACTAGAAACAGCGGCATATCTCTATGAAATACCCGACCCAAACATTGTGTGATGAGCAGATTCCCCTGTTTGTGTGATGCAGTAGCTAAAAAGGCAAATGCAAAGTGATGGCATCGCTTTACTCTGCTCTGGTTGGACCTCACCTGGAGTATTGTGTTCAGTTTTGGGCACCATAATTTAAGAAGGATGTTGACAAGTTGGGGCATTTCCAGAGGAGGTCAACAAAGATGGTGAGGGGTCTGGAGACCATGTACTATGAGGAAAGGTTGAAGTAACTTGAGAGAGAGAGAAATGAGCAGTGATATGATAGCCATCTTCAAGTACTTGAAGGGCTGTCATATAGAGGATTGAGTGGAGTTGTTTCCTGTTGCCCCAGAAGGTCAGACCAGATGCAATGGATTGAAATTAAATCAAAAGAGTTTTCCGCTAAAAATCAGGAAAAACTTCCTCAGTGAAAGAGGTGATGGGAGGTGGTGGTGGTGTTAGCAGTCAGACCCCTCCTCTTGCTGAGAGGCAGTTTATAGCTTAGAGAGGCAGAAACACCCTTAATATATCACCCAAAAAAAATCATAAATACAGGACACTGTCTGCCCAAATGAAACCAAATGGATGCCATTCAGGAACAAGCCTGGACAAGTATTTTGGAATGTAAGTCAGGGTGGCTGACTGCCTACTGCCCCCTCCACATCCTGGAGAGATGCATAACTATGGGACAATGGGTCCATCAAGATCTTTTAACTCACCTTGGACGAATCTCATCAAGTCCAGCCTTACTTCTGCTGCACCCACTTATTTTAATTAAGCACCACTTAATCAATTCTTAATTCTATTCACCTGTCCAGTACTTGCAGGATCATCAAGTTTTCTCCACACCATTTGTCCACCCAAGAAAAACCTATCAAGTTATTGTTTGGGGGCAAAAGCGTCAGCTTGACCAATGTGCATTTTGCCCTGTATCAAGAGCACTCAGCCACTGGTGCAGTATGTGTGACCTGGATCCTCTCACACACACCCAGTTTGTTGGCTCTCTTCTCTCCATGATGTTGGGCGAAATGCTCTCTAGGGGTTGAGCACTTCGCCACAGGTATAATAACCTTTGGGATCTTTTGGTCTGTGTCTACGAGGAATGGGCTGCCGCGGTAACTTCCCAGTGAAGAGGCGAGAGACAAGACTCAGAATAATATTTGGTTTACTCAATAACAGTCTCAATCAGCAAATACAATTCACACACACATACATTCAAGGTCTAAGAATAAAAGATAGATAAAGCACAGTTGCATGAGCAGGTATACGTTGGTTCGTTGAGGGCAATATTTACCTCCAAGGCGCGGCTCCTAAAGGCTTCCAGCGAGTGGGGTAGGGTAGGGTAGGAAGAATGGAAGAAGGGACACGCGGTCTAGACCAGATAGCAGCACGTGTATAATTCCAGCGGCCGACTGGAACGAAGCGAGGCAAGGGTTCGGGTACAGGATGGGGGCATAAGAGGGTAAAAGCAGACAGACAGAGGTCGTGGTTTCAGCAGCAGCAAGGTGGGGGTGTAGCAGAGCACGTTCTCTAGCGTTAACCCAGAGATCGCGTTTTTATAGCGTCTTGGGTGCTGGGCGGAGAAGGCCAGGCGGTGTACACCTACTGACCCTCCCAGCTGGCTGTGTCAGTGTCAATTTTAAATCTTATTGGCTACGCTGTCCGTTGGATACCTGAGGGCTGGGCAGAGGAGGCTGGCTGTCAGGCAGATGGTGTCTCCAGGTAGCTGATGGCCCTGGTATTGTTGTGTGTATGGCTCTCCTATTGTCTGGGGTGGGAAAGGCACTTAATCCCTTCATGCAAATGACTGGCAGAGGAAAAGTCCTTTGTCTGCTGTATGGCCCTTAATCTGTGTAGGTGACATGCGGCAGGTATGCAATGGAGTCCCTCAGAGTAAAAAGACAGCTTTTTCCTTCCTTCTGGGCTTCTCCCTTGGCATCCATTTTACAGTCTAACAAGCACACAGGCCATGTGGCAACAGCAAACAGTCCATAGCAAAACCCCATAATGGCGTCGGGGCTAACATATCCCCCTTGCAGACGTGGCAGCGTCAGATGACATCGTCTGCACATACATACTTCGATGGAAACGTTGTCTCAGGGTTCCGTTGGCATCCACATCTGGTCAGCGTCTGGGCCTCTGGCATCTGCGTCTGGTCCTCTGGTAGCAGCAGCAGGCAGGAAGGCACGTGATGTCGTCTGGTGCCTACCCTTGCCACCCAGGTATCAGATCTACTCTGGTGTTGTATGTAATGCATGCCAGTAAGAGTAGCTACTCTACGCCTAATTGGTGTTGGCTGGAAGTGGCTTTTTGCCATCAGAGGTAAATATGGCAAGACACAATACATTTAAACACATCAACCTTAACTTAAGCCTAAATAAAGAAAATATTCTAAGGAAATATTTTTCAAACAGAAAATACACACGCCTATTAAACTAACTTCACACTGTTAACTTATAAAACAAACAAGCACACAAAAATTAAAAGGAAAACATCTCATAAGAGTTCATGCGCTATCTTGTCCTCCACGCATTTGCAGAAGCGGAGGGCTAGGTGGATAAATGTCCTTCTCAGTGCTCCCGGGGTAAGCTTTGGGGCAACTTCTGTTAGGATGGCAACCGTCAGGATGCTGGCTAGGTACAAGAAAAGTCCATAAATGAGGCTTTGCTGCCATGCAATCCTGGTCCATCTTCCCGGAGGCGGACCATCAGCGGGACCGCCAGGTGTGCTGTTTCGGGCTCTGAGGTTAGAAGCAGGACTCGGCCGAGTCAATATCGGCGTCCTCCGAGGGCTCCTCCGAGCTTTAAAGATTAAGCACATGATTAGTTGAGAAACCCTCCCCGGTTCCCAGGGTGAAAGGGAGGTTTGAGCGGCTGGATAGCGAAAGCCAATCTTTAAACGAACGAGAGGGGAGGGGAAGAAGTCAAGCCCTGGCGGTTCAGCCAGACTGGAGCCGCTGGCGTCGGGCGCTTTCGGCCAGCCTCAGAGCAATTCGGAGGCTGCCGATTTTACATCACCACCCCCCCTTGAGCGCAAGGAAGCCTGGGTTTGCGCTCGCGGCAATATCCTTTTAATTGGGAGCCATATGAGCGGTCGTGGGACCCGGCTCCGGAGGAATGACTGTGGATCGTTCCTCTTCTAACTGGGGGAGTCCCCATGGGGCTTCGACGGGGCTCCCCACCTCTGTTGGACAAAAGGACGGACTAAAAATAAAACAAAAGGAAAAACAAAACGTTGCGGGATGCCCCCTTTTCGCTTTGGGTTAGTCTAAAAATGGACTCTTCCAGGGTCCCTCCGCATATGGAGTGGCTTGCGCCCTGGGCTGAATAATTCATGGTCGGGGGTCCCGGTGTGCAAATTAGTAGCGCAAAGCCTGATGGGTACTTGGCTTTTTCGGCACACATAAAATTATTAAAAATCAAAAATAATTTGGAGGGGTGAATCAGAGAGTCAAATGGGAGTTGGCTAGGCTGGACAACCAATGGGTAGTGGTAGCTTGGTTGCCAGGTCTCCTCCCTGAGACCGGGAAGCCTCTCAAAAACCTCGAGCTTCCAAAAGTCAGGCTTGTTTGGGTAAGGCGGTGCCGTGGCTCACCAGGCTGGGAGCCCTCGGGCATTCCCGTCCGCCAGCGTGTCAGAGGGAGAAATGGCACGTCCGATTGGCACCGGGCAGTTCCTCGAGCCCCAGAACTTGTCCATCTTGCACCCCAGCCATTAAGCAACTTGTGCAAAAAGGATCTTGTGCATGACTCTCGGTTCGATTCCCCAGCTACCTCGGGCTTTTCAGCCCTCCCTTTTCTGGTTTACAAAAATAGAAAAATAGAAAGCTGGAAACATTGGCTAGTGGGCTCTCTCTCTCTTGCACCTTTTGCAGGCAGGAGAAGAGTGCAAAAATAAAATCATAACATAACATTGAACGCAAGGAGAAAGAGGGAGGGGTAGACAATACACAGGAACACAAGACTCTTTTATTAGAAGTGAGTTGGATCGGATTGCTGTTGGAGCGTAATGCCTAGTGGGTACAGCCGCGAAGTCATCTTATGGATTTGTTTGACTTGGGACCGGCCCCACAGTCCCACTGCTATTATCGCAAGTATGCATAGCAGTTGAATGGCCACTATTATTACTATGGGGTGGAGCATAATATTTAATATTCCATTTGAAGTTTCAGACCAACCAAAAAGAGATTCCCACCAGGAGAAATGGGATGATTTCTGAATATCAATGGCCAAGTTTGCAATCTCTGCTCCATTGTGTGCTACCAGTAAAGTGGCGTTCTCGCCAGCGGCTTCTAGTTCTTTTAATTTGCGGCGCAGCTCCGGGTGCCTTAATAGTTCCTGGATGACTTCCAGACCTATCCCTAGTGGTATAGGCGTGATGGTATCGTATAGCTCCGGGGAGAACTGCATCTCCTGCTTGACTCAAACAGGGGGTTCAAATTGGAAATCGCAGCCCTCCACCGCAAATACTTGGCAAAAGCACCTATTGATCTTAGGAAGCATCGGCTGAATGTGTTGCGCGTTGATGTAGATGAAAGAGCAGTGGGTGCGAATGCACACGCAGGCTTTGCCAATGTACACTACTGCTGATGTGGTTTCCTCTGCAGCCTCAAACTGACAGATGTCGTCAGTTCCCTTAAGGGGAGCCACACAGGGGTGGTGTTCCTCCAGCGCCTCATCCTCACAGATGAATCCCAGGGTTTCCTTGTGTCTGCAGCCTTCGACGTTGACAGTTTGCCAGCCGTCAGAAGTGACTCTAGCCCACCTCTGGCTGTTCCTGGCATACCACACTGTGCGTCTATCGACCTGCAGACCAAGGGGGACCACTGGATGTATGTGGAAGCTTTCCTTGGCGCTTGCTGTGACTATGATCAGGGTCAGCGTGTGTGTGTTCGGTGCGTATGTAGCATTCGCGAGGGTCCACCAGTCTGCTAACCTGGCTTCCTCCTCGGTCACCTTTCTGTGTAAGAGTCCCCGGATTTCTAATGGGATCTCTCCTGCCATAGCTTGCGTTACTATGCTAGTGGCGGTGATTATATTCATAGCTTGCATTTGTGTGCACGCCAGTGCGAATGAGATGTTTCTCTGGAGAGACTGGATGCCTTTGACCAGGGTATAGAAATCGTGCTCCATGATGTGCTCCCATTCGATTAGGAGTGGATTAGTGCGATGTGGTAGATCTGCCAATGCATGAAAGGATTGAGACATGGGTATGGCCAGATTGTAGAGGTCTGACCCTACCCGCGAAACCTTATTAGCTAAGATTTCTAGATTAGCCGAATTTAAGACTGCAGTCCCAGTTCCTATGGGTGCCAGCCAGTCAGCGGCGCTTCTCTTACGCCTCGCTGATATGTCTTGGGTTTGCCACAGGGTAAGCCAGTTCTCCCAGCCTTGTTTGAACGGCTGGAGATATTGGGCACATAACTTTTGTGTCCAGGTGGCTTTCTCCAAATTTGGGGCAACCTCTAGATTTTTCATGTTTATAATGATTTTCCTAACATGCATTTGCGGCCGTATAAGTACCTGCTCTGATTGTTGGTACTTAACGGTGTGTGAGCCTACCACAGGGTCTCTTAGGTTAGCGAGACTCTCTAGGTTCTGTATGAGTGGGTTGAAAGTGATGCTGGTGTTCCAGTGCTCTAGGGTGAGTGTGTAATTCCCTTCCACGTGCCTTGTGTTAATTACTAAAAGTCCTAAGGTGTCATAGGCACGTTCCATAAAAATGGGTTTACATGGGGTGTTATTCAAGTCAACCATCCATTCGGGGGGTCCGTTTATGGACGTCATGGACGCATCCATGCCCCATTCTATCTGAGTCCAGTTCTCCAAGTGGAATATCTGCTGCTTCTCCTGTGGATCTACTAGCATAACTGCCAGATCTGTTTCTGTCAACAATCCTTTGTTGGTCCCAATGGTTAAAATGATCTGGAGAGGGTCACCTATATTCCACACCGCAGCCGAAACTATGGCTATCTCGCATGTGGATTTTTCTGTTTTCGGAATTTTGCCACCGCATAGGAGCATAACGAGCCTTTCTCTTAAGTCTCCTTCTGATGGGCATATCCAAATAGCATTTTAAGGTTCTCCCGGGTGCAATTAACCATATTGGGTGGAAGGCAGTCTTCCATAAAATCTTCCATGGATGTGGCATACACAAAGCCTTCTGACTCTATACGTGTAGCCGGGGTTAGTCCATCCTCTAGGCAAGTTATGTTTAAATCTACACCTTTTCCTATGCAGTTCCACTGGAGTAACTTCTGTTCTGGACTGGTTGCTTGCATTTCCCCTAGTCCTAACATTCCCAACAATAACAGAGCACATGCCATTTCCATAATACTTACTCCTCTCGAGAACCGTGGAGTCTTGTTCATTGCTGTATTTCTGTAAGAAAATAGATTATGCAACCTCACCTTGGGGAGAACAAAAACAAAAAAAACGGGGGGGGGAAGGAAACGCGGTGCGTAAATCGCACCTCCTTCTCGATTATGCCATGGTCGACCCAGATTAAAGGACTGGCATGGCATAGACTGAGAGGTGGCAGGGTTGTGACTTCCTGAGCTAAAAAGAAATAACATTTTTGCAAAAATCCCCTGCTGGGGTCGAGTCTGGTGCTTCTGCCTTCTTATGGCAGGCTTGGTGTTCTAGACACAATGTAGCTTTCCAGGCCTCAAAATTCTCTCTGGCTTTATTCCATTGCTACCATCTCACCTACCCTAGGAACTTCCTGTTCCGGGCCGTATAATCCGAGTAACAAGTAACCTGGGCGGCTACAAAAAATAGCATTGGTGCCATAGGGCCTTTTAAACTTTCCATGTTAACCATAACAGTGGGGCAACACAAATGCATTTTACAGTTTCCGTGTGGACAAATCTCTTTCTCTCCCCCCTCGCTAACCAGGATCCCAGAGGGTGCTGGTTAGCGTCTCTTCTAACGCACCAAAGAATGTGTCTGCCAGCATGTACTGGCGTGGATTTTCTGTGTCAGGTAGGGGCAGTGAGATTTGTCGGATCGGCAGGGGCTGAGGAGCGGCAGTGAGAGGATCCAGCGGTACGTCTGGCGGTTTAGCTGGTGGGCGGCTTTGCGGGTCTCCTCTCCAGATTTTTAATTGTGAGCAGTGGAAGAACTTATTCCATGTGTCCCCGCCCTTCCGTGGGATCGCCACCTTGTACACGGCGGGGCTAATTCGCTCTACAATGGGGACCGGACCTGCCCACTTAGCCGTGAGGGCATGCTGTTTACGGGAGAACTTGCGGTACATAACTTCTTGCCCTGGGTCCCATACCTGGGGGTTGCGCACCCATCCTAGCTTTTTGTCGACTGCCAATTGGCTGTAGCCGAGCATTTTGGCAACATGTAAATGTATGCGCAGGAGTTCACTTAACAGTTCTGCGACCCACAGGTCGTTGGCTACTTTGGGCTCCATGTCGGCAGGCATGTCAGATTCCATCCAGAAAGCTTCTGGGAGATGCATTTTCTGACCGGTCATCACCATGTGCGGTGAATACCCGTGCTTAGCTGTTGTGCCTCTAATTGCCATCAAAATTATAGGGAGCTTGTCGTCCCAATCCTTTCCAGTGGACCGCACCATCTTCCGAAGGGCCTCCTTCAGGGTGCGGTTAGTCCGCTCGATGGCACCTGAAGACTGGGGGTGGGCAGCTATGTGGAATCGTTGCTGGATTCCGAGCGCCTTGCACAGCTGCTGTGTGACGTCACCAACAAAATGGCTGCCTAAATCGCTGTCTATGACTCTAGGGAGCCCCCATCTGGCGAAGATGTTGTTGAACAAAAGTTTGGCCGTTGTGGCGGCAGTGTTGTTTTTGTAGGGGAACGCCTCGATCCATTTTGAAAATGGATCGATGACCGTGAGGCAGTGCTTGTTACCACGCTTAGTCAGGGGGAGTGGGCCTATGAAATCTATCTGGATATGTGCCCAGGGGCCCTCAATTCGTTGGTGGCAGATAGGAGCTTTTGGACCGGAGGAATCCGCGTTGACCATGGCACACGGAAGGCAGTTATCCACCCATATGGAAACGTCCCTTCTGATGCCCGGCCACCAGCCAGTATCCCTCACACGCTCAAAAGTTAACTCCTTCCCTCTGTGCCCTTGTTCATGTATGAACTGAATGAGGTCGCTGCGCACCTCTACCGGCACGATCCAGTGACGGTCGCCATTGCTGTCAATGGCCCAGACTACTCCTTCAGACTCCAAGATGTGGTATTTCCCTGTAGGGTCTTTACCAGTGGCAAGAAGTGCCATGACATCTGAGTCATTCTTTTGCAACTCGCCTAAGTCCACAAAAACTGGGGGCATTGGGTCCCTGTTGTGTTCTGCCTTGGCTCTAAGCCTGGTAGTGACTGCCTGGACTGGCTGCGGGGTGGTGTTAACAATGACAGGCAGGAAAGCGGCCTCTTTGGCCAGCTTGTCAGCGGCATCGTTCCAGAAAGCAATCGCAGTGTCCATTTTCTGATGTCCCTTTACATGTGTGATATGGGTAGGTGCAGTTCTTTCTCGGAGGAGAGCCACAATATCGAGCCACACTGGTAGGTGTGCTATTGGCTTTCCTTCGGAGTTTTTCCACTCCTGCTTTTCCCAGTGCGGCAGCCACACTGTTGCAGCTTTCGCTGTCCAGTCAGAATCGGTGTAAATCGAGAGGGGGCAGTCTCGCGGCTCGTGCTGAAGGACGGCACACAGGGCTGCCACCTCAGCGGCTTGACTGGAGTGTGGGCGCACGGCTTCTTGGATAGTAAAACTATCATGCACTCGGATGGCACCGAACCCAGTGTGCGGGGTTCTGTCTACATGGAAGGAGGAGCCATCACAGAACCAGCAAACAAAACCTTTTTGCCGGGCTTCCTCGAGAGGCTCTCCCCATGTAGCGGGCCAGGGAATGTGTTCTAGGACTGGTAATGGGCACTCATGTTCCTCCCCTGTAATTAGTAACCCATAAGGGGCAGGCAGCTCTTTTAGCTCTTTCTTATATTCAATGCCCTTATTGACTAACGCTAGAGTCCACTGGGCAATGCGGGCGTTTGAAACCTGCCCATTCTGAACCTTTCCAGAAAGAATGTACTTCAGGGGTGTGTGCGTGGTTTGGACTATAACCTTGGCACCTCCTATGATAAACTCCCAATTTGTCAGGCTCCAAACCAGAGCCAAGCAAACTTTTTCACAGGGAGTGAATTTCAGTTCGGCTGCAGAAAGATTTTTAGAGGCATACGCTATGATTCTTTGAGTCCCATTCTGCATTTGGGTGAGGGTGGCTCCAATGCTTCTCTCTGAGGTCGCTAATTGGATGTAAAATGGCTGACTTACGTCAGGATGTGCAAGTGCGGGTGCAGAGGCTAGGCTTTGCTTGAAGCTAAAGTACGCTTGTTGTTGCTCTGGGCCCCAGTGCCATGTGGCATTCTTCTTGAGGAGCGCGTAAAGAGGGCGCACTTTGTCCGCGAAGGACTCAATGAAATCCTGTGAAAAGTTATACGTCCCTAAGAGTGCTCTTAGCGAATGGACGTCTGTGGGGGCTGGCAGTTTCGCTATGGTCTCTAGCCTTTGAGCGTCCGGAGTCCGGCCCTCTGGTCCCAATGTTAGGCCAAGATATTTTACTGTTGTCTGTACAAGCTGCGCTTTGTCCCGGCTTGCCTTGAACCCGGTTTCTCGGAGGAGATTGAGCACCTCTCGAGTGATTTCCTCTACGTGCTCTCGAGTAGATGCGTGGATTAACACATCATCCACATACGAGAGGACATGGTCTCTAGAGCCAGGTTGGAGGTGTTCCCACATCTGCACAACGTGTGCATGGCATATGGCCGGGCTGGAATGGAAGCCCTGTGGGGTTCTCATGAAAACTTATTGCTGGCCTCTGAAGGTAAATGCGAATTTGTACCAGCATGACTCATGGAGTTTTATAGAGTGAAATGCATTAGCCAAATCTATCACACTATAGTATCGCGAGCCTGCTGCAATGGCCACTAGAATTTCATTGTATTTTGCTACGACTGGCGCCACTGGGGGTGTTGCTGCGTTTAAGGCTCTGAAGTCGACCGTCATCCTCCATGTGACTCCATCCGCTTTAAAAACGGGCCACAGGGGAGCATTGCAGATGGACTGCATGGGTCTAATTACATTCCATTTGAGGAGACCTTCGATGGTCTTGGCTATTCCAATTTCTGCCTCCATTGGATAGCGATATTGTCTTTGTGGCGGGGGGTCCTTGCCTTCGATAAGCACGCAGGCATTTTTAACTGTGCCGCACTCCGCTTTGTCAGAAATCCACACCTCTGGGAATTCTTGCACCCAAGGGTCTGTTTGCACTGAATACATGGGCAGTGGGGCTTTTAGGGCTGCGCACCTATGGATAGCATTGATAAAGTCAGGGCCCCCTGGAACTTTCCACAGGAGACCATTGGCTAAATCAATTGGTACCCCATGGTCGCGAAAGAAATTGGCTCCTAGAATCCCATCGTCTTCTCCCTGATTGTCGCAGGCAACCACCTTGGTAGAAAGTTTTCCCACAGTTAAGGGAATATCTTTCCATACCCTAGCGGTATGGTGGCCTCCGGCAAATCCTTGGAGAGAGATGGTGTTTCGTGTAAGCTGACCTTCCTTAGCAAAATTAGGGTGTAAAACCGTAGTTGATGCCCCAGTGTCTACCAAAAGAGTTGCAGGCTTCTTAATTTTCCCGGGAGCCCCTATGCCTGCTAGGACCGTCGGTCTTCCCCAGGAGTCTGGCTGAAGCTGTGCCAGTGCTCCTTGCGGAAGTGTACGGGGCTCCGGGCATCCCTAGCGAAGAGACTGGTCGGGTGACGTGGTAACTTCCTTAGCCGTGACCACAGGAGCCATGGGGGCGCTGTTTTGCGACTCACTGTCGGCTAAAGCCCTGAAGAGTGCTGCATTTGGCTGTTTATCAAATTGGTTCATGTCGAACCCTCTCTCTTTTAATTCCATCCAGGCATTCCATCGTAACTCATCCATGTACTGCCCCCCCCCCTTGGTGCCAGTCCTGCCGCGGTCCATTGGGGCCGGGAGGCTGTTGGGGATTCTGTACTGGTTGCCCGTTTACGGGTCCAGCTTGTTGTGGGGCATTTTGGGGTGGCATTTGCGGAGCCGATGGCTGGGCGGGCTGCCAATGTGCTTGGGCAGGCGCCTGGTAGTTCCGGTTACCGCCTCTATATTTTCCTCGGTAACCGCCTCGGCCACGGCTACTGGATTTATAATTATTATTGTAACTGTAGGGCTGCTGGTAGCTTTGCTGCGCATTATAAGTCTGACCTTTCTGGGGTTGCGCCACATTGTACTGTGAATGTGGGCCATTATTAGCATAGGTAATGCTTTGTATTAGCTCTTCGTCCTCTTTGTATTTTTCTTTAAGCTTTCTGGGTACCTTGGGAACTTTTATGGCGCCTGTGCTTCTCAGCAACGTGGCCACTCTCCTGATCTTGATCAGTAGTGGGTCCCAATCCATATCAGTGGGGACGTCTACATTTAATGCCAGCTGAGTCGGGGGATTGAAACCTTTTAACAATGCATCTTTGAATGCTATGTCATTATAGTCTGGAATTCCATCATCGTCCAGATCTACCTTTTCAGATAAAATGCCTAACAGTTGTTTTCTGGTGATATAGATCTCTGGGTCTTCAGTTGGCCCTTGTTGGTCCATCACAAAATGTGCTTCTAACGACCGGTCGGGGGTGAGATGCTCTAAGACTCCCCGCATCCAGGTATACTGGTCTTCTTTATTCAGCATTTTGGCTGCTATGGCTGCGTTAATGGTCGCCAAATCGACCCCTGTAGCGCACCTTCTGGCTACGACCAAGAGGTCTTCGCCATTCAGGCTGCCGTAGGTGGTGGCTACCGTTGCTAGCCAGTTCAAAACATTGTCTTTGGTGAGGGGGGCGACCTGGTCGGCAATGGCCTTAGCTTCCTCCGGCTTCCACACTCTAGATTCGGTGATAACTTTCACCGTAGTATTATTGCCCACTCTCGTGGTTTGCTCCCTGGTCATGACCGGATTCACCGGGCGTGCGTCAGGGGTTTCCAGGGCTGGGGCCGAGAGATGACCGGTAGGTACATCCTCGCCCTCAGCGTCCTCTGGGTCCCTAAGACCTCCTGGGTGAATTGTGTTGATAACTGCCTCTCTGATGCCGAGCTTCTCTCGTAGTTTGCTGATCTCTTTGTGGCAAGCCTCATGGTTGGCTTGGACGTATCGCTCCTTTGCCTGGTCGGCCAGGTAGCGAGCCGCCTTTCGGGCGGTTGCGAGATCGTCAGAAAGCCTGGCGACCTCCGCCTCTGCCTTGGCTGCCCTCTCTAGTGCCTGCGCGGCAGCTTTCTTTGCCTCTTGGGCTGAGCTAGCAAGCCCTGCCTTCTCTAGCATGAGGTTCATGCGTTCCGTCCTCATGTGGACTAGCTCATCCTCCTGTTGCTCCACTAGAGCCTCTACATCATTTTGATGTCCCTCTTTAAGGGAATCAATCTCCTTACGAGCTATTGCCAGCTCGGTCTCCGTCCTGTCAAGTTTGTCACAAACCGTACTAAGTTGCTCTTCCTTGTCTTGCAACTCCTTTCGATGCGCCTCTCTAATGGCCTTGACTTTAACATCGAAGTTCTGGGAATTTTGCTCTATCTCTTGTTTTAGCCTTTGAATGGTGGCATTGGATTCCTGTAGTGCTAGCAGAAATGCCCATGCACCAGCCCGGTCTTTAGCGGCTGTGCTTCTATGTTTCTGCTTGCAATACGCTTGATAAGCGTCTCGAGCGGCTTGGAGAGGATTCTCCTTTTTAAACGCTTGTGGTGCCCAAGGGTTTAAACCCTTCTTTGTGACCCATTTCTCGAGTCTGGGCAGATCCTCAACTGTGCGGATCTCCATGGAAGCGGTAGAAGTTGCGTCCACCATTTTACGGTGTGCTTTTTAACCTTCCTAGGTTCCCTAACACTATTTTGCCTCGCGGGCGAGGTGAGCTTGGCTCGGTTACCCTCGTGGACCGTGAGTTTTGGTTTTTGGCAAAGGTGGGGTCCACGCCCTTGCCTCCGATGACCAAAAACGTTAAAATATGAGATTTTTCGGTGAGGTCTCTGCCTCTACCTCGGCTATTCTCATCAACCCTTTAATTGGAGTTTTGGATAGTGGGCTTGGCCTAGACCTCACTTCCTAACTGGATAACTCTCTTAAACCAGTATTTGGGTTTTGGACACCTATCCTGCCGGGATAACCTCTATAAACCCGGGAAGGCTTCTGGAAAACCTCCGACCTGGGTCCTTGGAGTAATATACTCCAGCGAGCGGACCTCTTTGCTCACTTTAACTCTACGCTCTGATCGGCAAAGCTGAGAGGGACGGGGAAATGGGCTTCCAGATGTCTCTGGAGGACTTTTAAGACTTTGCTGTGGCTCCTCTTAGTTTTCGGTTATGGCTGCCTGCGTGGGGTGGTGTGTTGCGGTGCAGTGTGGTGCAATTCCTAACACCCTACACTATTGTTCTCGGTTCCCACCCGCAAGATAGACCGAAAGATAGGCTCCAAGATAGCCTGTAGGACTTCGAGTGGGAGGGCCCTTGCGTTCGAGTTACCACGGGTTATAGCGGCTAGACCTCGCCATGGGCTCGGGCGGCTACCCTCACGGTTCCTTAGTGCTTATGGCACAGAACCTCCACCTGAAGGAGAGAAGGGGGAAAAAGCCTCCCACAATAAAGTGCTCACTAGAGCCAAGCATACAAGAGCTTCCACTCACACGTGTGTGTGTGCAGTGTTCTGAGCTTCTTCGCTCTTCACTGGAAGTTCGCAGCAGTTTCTTCCTTACGTCTGGTTGCCGGAATGAGGCACGTGTCGACACTCGTGCTCATTCAGACAAGCAGGACCAATCCCGGGCCGAGCCCCCACTTCTGTTGGGCGAAATGCTCTCTAGGGGTTGAGCACTTCGCCACAGGTATAATAACCTTTGGGATCTTTTGATCTGTGTCTACGAGGAATGGGCTGCCGCGGTAACCTCCCAGTGAAGAGGCGAGAGACAAGACTCAGAATAATATTTGGTTTACTCAATAACAGTCTCAATCAGCAAATACAATTCACACACACATACATTCAAGGTCTAAGAATAAAAGATAGATAAAGCACAGTTGCATGAGCAGGTATACGTTGGTTCGTTGAGGGCAATATTTACCTCCAAGGCGCGGCTCCTAAAGGCTTCCAGCGAGTGGGGTAGGGTAGGGTAGGAAGAATGGAAGAAGAAGGGACACGCGGTCTAGACCAGCTAGCAGCACGTGTATAATTCCAGCGGCCGACTGGAACGAAACGAGGCAAGGGTTCGGGTACAGGATGGGGGCATAAGAGGGTAAAAGCAGACAGACAGAGGTCGTGGTTTCAGCAGCAGCAAGGTGGGGGTGTAGCAGAGCACGTTCTCTAGCGTTAACCCAGAGATCGCGTTTTTATAGCGTCTTGGGTGCTGGGCGGAGAAGGCCAGGCGGTGTACACCTACTGACCCTCCCAGCTGGCTGTGTCAGTGTCAATTTTAAATCTTATTGGCTACGCTGTCCGTTGGATACCTGAGGGCTGGGCAGAGGAGGCTGGCTGGCAGGCAGATGGTGTCTCCAGGTAGCTGATGGCCCTGGTATTGTTGTGTGTATGGCTCTCCTATTGTCTGGGGTGGGGAAGGCACTTAATCCCTTCATGCAAATGACTGGCAGAGGAAAAGTCCTTTGTCTGCTGTATGGCCCTTAATCTGTGTAGGTGACATGCGGCAGGTATGCAATGGAGTCCCTCAGAGTAAAAAGACAGCTTTTTCCTTCCTTCTGGGCTTCTCCCTTGGCATCCATTTTACAGTCTAACAAGCACACAGGC